>CM053766.1:55411530-55455748 GCA_028658305.1 Pachyuromys duprasi
AAGAAAGAGGAAACTATTGCTTTAATAGAAATAAAAAGGATCTGGCACTGCCTTTTTTTATTACCTTTATTTCTCTTCTTTCTCACAATGACAAAAGAGTGTGTTCCTCCCCTCCCTCCCCGCCTCCCTGTCATCTACTTTTTAAATTATTTTTAAATTGTGCACTTCACCATTTGAAAATTCTCACCATGAGAATATAAAGGTGTTTTTAAATCCACTCGATGTGAACTCTACCTGCAGCAATTTTCCTCCCAGGTAGCAGCCTGCACGGTGCATGGTCACCTGAGCTGACCACTCGCCTTGATCTCCACAGTATGTCTGCTTTAGTAGAGCTCAGCAGCTCGAAGAAGAAATACTGCCTATGGCTATAGCAAAATTAATTACAGCATTGTAGTCACTAGATGTTTCCATACTCTGGGGGCAACACAGACACCCAAAACTTTTTTACTCATTGCTGAACAGTCTATGTGGAATTAGATAATTGTCGAGGCTGTCTGTCACACACTTCCCTAACCAAAGACAGCAGCAATTCCGATGCCAGGACACAAAGACATGGAGAGCTGTGCAGTTACGTTGTGTGACGGCTGGAGAGACAGGCTGTGGTAGATGGAGGTTTTAAAGGAAAGGGAGGTTCTAGGTACTTGTTCGAAAGAATGGAAAACAGGGCTTAGGAGGGATCTTTGCACACCCGTGTTCACGGCAGTAGTCAACAACGGCTGTAGCAGCCATCAAAGAATTAATAACTTAGCAAACATAATCGAAACACACCATGGGAGGAAACGCTGACACATGTTACAACGTGGGTGATCCTTGAGGACTTTAAGCTTAAGTGAGGTTTAGAGGAGCCGGGTTTCCAGAGACAGATGCATGCAGGGGCTGTGGTTGCCAGGGCACACTAGTATCTGGTGGGAGCAGAGTTTCAGCGGGGAAAATGGAAAGTTCTGGCAGTGGTTAACGATCATGGTTGACCACAGTGTGGATATACTCCCATCTCCACACTGTATGCTGAAATGTGTGTGCATGAGCGCGTGCACACACACACATACATAGACACACACACACACACACACACACACGTGTGTGCGCAAACCTCCCACCACCACTACCCCCAAAGTCCTGAGGAAAAGAATGGGACAAACTGGAAAAGCCTTCTAGCGCCTCCTAGGAACCGTTAACATCTTTCAACCACCTTTCAGAGTCTTGTTCTGTGGTTCGTCTTTCTTTCCCTTTTCATAGTAACTATGCACTGCATTTGTGATTGGTGGGAAGGGACCATCCACTGTAAAATGGGCAGCTGAGGATGACTGGCCTGGTGCCCTCTGCCCCTTAACCCCCACCTCTGGGCCCAGGTGAAGGCAGCAGTCTCCCCTGAAGTTTGTTTCTGCTCAAAAGCCTGAAGCATAGGCCCTTATCTTTCACTCCGGGCATCTAGGTAACTCTGGGTCAGCTATTTACATTCCGATCTGGGATGGGTTAGCTTTGCTGCTGTTGCTGTTGGCTCCTGGGGACTCAGGTGACAAGCTGGAGCTGTCACTGTGTAAGCAGCTTCTGGGACATCAGGCATCCGAGCTTCACAGACAGCCTGACTCCGTCGTTTCTGACTGGCTCTTCTTACGTTTCTATTGTTGTTTTTTTGGAGGAAATAGGGGTCTCTCACTGAAGTGTTAGCGGAATGTCTGAATTTTAATGGAATCCAATTGTCCCCCATGGTTATCTCAAAGGAGCTGTGCTCGTAAAAGTTAATTAAGTTAGATTCATTTGCATATTCCAGACCTTTTTTTTTTTTCATTTTAAAGAGAAAATGTGTCTCAGCCTGGTGGGGATTTGGACACACAACAGTCTACGGGTGGCTTGGATCGTGCAAGAGGAACTAGAATGGCAACCTATTATTTTAATCCTCTCTCCTCACCTTGTGTTCTGACTCCTTCAGGTGAGGGCTGACACAGGAGGTAAACTGCGGCTCACTTTCAGAGGTAGAACAAGCCCTTTGGAAGAAAAGATTTGCCATGCTAAGCCATGGAAGTAGTTTTTCCTAGACAAAAGATGACTTCAGACCCTTCCACAGGGTTAGGGTAGCGACATTTACAACCACGGGACTGCCGAATGTCGAGCACATGAATGCTGATTGGCCGCAGGAGTGCAGCTTCATTTATTATGGGTCATAGGAAGGGAACAATCAGACCCTAAGAGTGTGTCTGCCCCGCCACCTGGGGTAAGCCTAAAATAACCGCCTGAAATGGAACTCTGGCCTCTTTTCTGCGGCCCCTGGGGAAGCTTCTCCACAACCATCCTCTGTTATCCGACCCATTTTAAACAAACTTTTATATCATACCAGAAAGCTCACCCTGTGTCAAAACTCTCTTCCCGCTGCTGCTGACTAACCATTTATTCTCTCGTGCAAATGGAGCCGATGGGGGGAGTCAGCCCTGCCCCCCACCACAGCCGCTGAATTCCCGCCAGTGCCTGGGTCAGTCGATGGAGAGACTGAATGTCTGCCCAACTTCCGCCAGCCACTCCTGGTTGCTAACACAAATAAAGGCTTATTATCTCCATCCTCACCTTGTGAGGAGACGGGATTAATGTATTCTTCTCAATGACGCCCAGTTCTTGAGGAGCAGTAAAAGGGGGAGACAGGGCAGACCCTGTCCACCCTCCCCCCAAGCACAGAAATTTTACAAGTGACTCCAATGTGAAACTTACAGGAAGTACAATTACCAATAGGCATCCTCAGACCAGCTTGGCGCACAGGAGCACTTTCTGAATAAAGTGATATTTCACGTGAAACCTCGAGAGATGACTGGGGGTTACCAAGGTGGGGAGGGAACAGCATGCGTGCCGTCCTTACCATGAAGGTGAGTATGGCCAGTTTGGAGGTTGGCAGCGCAGTTTAGACGACAGGACGGACTTGGCGGGCGAGTAAGTTCTAGAGTCATCAGGTGTCGGTCACCATCTGCACCTGCTCACTCGTGCCCAACACCTTGGTCCTGCCTGTGCGGACTGAGAACACCGAGTGCCTGAAACCTCAGAAAACAAGCCAAGCACCACCTCAGCACCCAGGCAGCCTGGATTGCCGCAGAGTTTGCTGCACAGGGCAATGGCTTGGGTATCACGTGGCTTAGCAAGTCTGCCTTCAGGGTCTCCAAACCCCAGTCTGTCAAGCAAGGGAGGTTAGACACAGGTGTCTAACTAACTTCTAGTAGCAGTAGCACTAGTCCCCGAGGAGCTTAAGTGGGTCACATCATTTCTGACTAGCCTACACTCAGGAGCCGCGAGGGGTTATCAACCAGTCTGTAGACCTCTCTCCACTTGCTTTTGCTTTACTCTGGTAAAGTATACACAGCATAACACTCGCCATTTTGACCCTTTTAAGGCATACGGGTCAAACCTTGTTGCACAACTCACAACTTGTGCAACTATGATGCTAAAATACTCTCCCTTCCATTTCACTCTTAAGAGTTTGGGCATGTGCTACAAATATTTACAACCCAGTGATCTGACCATCATCATGACTCTAAAAAAGTTTTAATAAACAATGTTTAATTTTTTTTTCAGAATTTCACACATGCATACAGTGAATTTTGGTCATATTCACCCCTACCTTCCCACTCAAACTTTTTCCAACTCCCCCCCCATGCCTCCCAACTTAACGTATTTTTTTAATAACACACTGTCCAATTATTGCTGCCCATATGCACATGAATGTGGCCATCATGACTTTTTTGTATTCCTTAAAAGACCAGACCACAGCCTTGCTAGACCACAGAAGAGGATATTGCAGCCAGCCCTGAAGAGACCTGATAAACCAGCGTCAGATGGAAGGGGAGGAGGTGGACTTGGAAAGGGGCAGGGAGGAGATGAGGAAGGGATGGTGGGATTGGGAGGGAATGCGGGAGGGGGTTATGGCTGGGATACAAAGTACATAACCTGTGATTAATATAAAAATAAAATTAAAAAAAAAAAAGACCAGACCAGTTACAGCTCTTCCAGCAACTAATACTTCTATCGCCTCGGGAATGAAAGTGGAGATGCAGCTGTCCAGGGAGTGACAGTAACATCCTCCCCCTGTACCTCAACCTTCCCACTGCCACAGCCCTTCAACACAGTTCTTCATGCTGTGGCAACCCCCAGTCATAGTTACTTTTGTTGCTATTTCATAGCTCTAATTTTTCTACTGTTATGAATCGTAATGTAAATATTTTTGGAGGTAGAGGGTTGCCAAAGGGGTCACAGCCCATCAGTTGAGAACCACTGCTCTAAAAAAAAAAAAAAAAAAAAAAGTCATCTCGTACCGGGGCACAGTGACCTAGGCCTTTAATCACAGCACTCAGGGGACAGAGGCAGGTGGATCTCTATGAGTTCGAGGCCAGCCTGGTCTACAAAGCAAGTTCAGGACAGGCAAGGCTATACAGAGAAGCCCTGTCTCTAAATAAATAAACAAACAAATCAAACAAACAAATCACCTTGTTCAAGATGACAGAGCTTAATACCCCAAATTCCTTACACCTACCACGCCAAGTCAGCTGCTTTGCTCATTGTCTCACAGGTAGGCAAGACCACCCCCATTTCCCCCATAAATAAAAAGTAGAATCTGACTTCCAGCTCTCCCAGAAACAACTTTCAGGGACTGACCCATAAATCCAAAAAGGATGAAAGCAAAGGAAGGCACAGACTGAATTTAAGCTCAGCTATTAGGTTAGATTGCTACTGTCACATGCTTCCTTCTCACTCTTCCATCACGATCATTTCCTGTCTCTCTCTCTCTCTGAACTGACGGAACTGATGGAACCCACGCCCCCATTTTTCCAGGATGGCACGTGGTTTCATCATTTAATTAAGAATGAATTCCTAGAGCGTCAGGGAGCCGAGCAGTCAGGAAGGGTTAATAGGCTGAGGAAGGGTTGAACTCCCATACCTCAGGGGGTGACAGAAGGCCAGGAATAATGAGGTTTGGAAAACTCCCAGCAACCAGAAGCCTTCTCTGTGAGTCTTAATAGGACCAAAAATAAATGTTGAGACCAGGAAACTGTCAGGCAAATGAATGTGAAGGGCGCAGGTTTTGATTTCTCTCAGCAGGTAAGAATTCATAGCAGGAGAGTGGGTTAAGAACACTATGGCAGTTAATTGCTGCTCACCAACCCAGGGAGGGCTCCAAGGAAGGGCTGAGAACAACCACAGAAGCTAAGCTATGCATGCTCCCGGACCTTTAAAATCGCAAAATGCAAACAAATTAGAATACTAATGCAGATGTGAGTGTGCGTGTGTATTATATAGCATATATAACACTATTATATATTACTATAATCGTGTCAAAATTTTATATTATAAATTTAATTGTATATAAAATAAAAATTTAAGTAAAAATTGATTTCACATTTATATTTATATAGTAAATTTATATTTATAAATATAATATTTGTATTTATCATATTAATATTAAATATGTTTATAGTAATAAACGTTATATTTATTATAGTAATTATTATTATAGTAATATGTAATATATATGTCCAAAGATTAAAAAAACAAATACTTACCCCTTGGAGCAGTAAACATCCTTACTTTGACTTGCATAGCTCATCGGGTTTCTCTCCCAAACCTCATCTCTCCCACTCCCCAAGAGCACCCCACAGAGCAGTTTGAATGCTTTTCACCTGCCAGGCTCTCTCCTCTACCTCCAGTACACACCTTTGGACCCTCAGCATAAGTACCATCTCCCGGTCACACATAACCAGCCCTTGCCAACCTTATCACCCTTGTCAGCTTTCCTGTTACAAAATCTACTCTTCAAGAGCAGGGCCCACATTGCCCTGGCCTGCTGCTGGGACCACTGATGAACACAGTCATAAACTAATGCGTGTATAAACGTTAGTGACCACCTGTGTTACAAACTACCTAAGAAGATCATAAGTTCAAAGGTCATCCTTAGCTACAAAGTGTGCTAGAGGCTATCTGAAGATACAGGTTGCCTTATCTTAATTGGTTTGATTGATTAATTAATTGATTAAAGAACAAGGAGAGGGATTATTTTAGGTGACCATACCCAGTTAAAAAATATATCCTATTTTTTTGACACTTCCTGAATGCTAGGATTACAGGCATGCATGCGTCACCACACATCCACGGCATTTGCGGTGCTGGGGACTGAACCCAGAACTTCCTGCTTACTAGACAGGCACTGTGTCTACTGAGCTACATCCCCAGTCAGAACACTCATCCTTTTGAATATTTTAAATTTAAATGAGCAGAAATATTACAGCCTCAAAGTCCCTTCAAAGCAGCACTTAGGGGTGTGTTTTATTAAATAATTGAGAGTTGTTAGGATCTCCCTGTTGACCACCGCAGCCAGGGAAGTCCCCTCAGAAGGGGAACCCTGGGAGCATGTCATTTAGCCTCGCCAACTGGTCACATCATAAAGCCTGGACACATCATAGAACAACTTTGTTGTGACTTAACCCTGAAGGAAAAAAAGCTGAAAAACAAAACAAACTGGTGACATTAGTTCTGTGCAGTTTCCAGCAAAAAATTAAAAGCAAGAGATGAGTATCTGTGTGATAGTGACACGCTGATGATTATAGAAACCTAAGCATGGCAAGCGGTAAAGAATCAGTGATTGACTCACTTGCCTTTTTGCTTAGACTACACCAAAGGCTTCCAGGAGAAGTTAAGGGTCAAGAGGGGGTGGGGCTCAGAATTGGCTCTGTGGCTTCCAGTGGTCGGGTTATGCTGTGGGCTATGGCAAATTCTTGCGGAACTAAAAATAGATGAAGGGCAGATCAGTCACCCTGGGGAATTTTATCTGCTTAATTCACGCATCCAAAGACGCCACTCGCATAAAGCCAAAATAAGCACAGCGACGAGGTCACTGGGGATGGCAGGCGGAGGCGATGATTCAGATAAAAACCCGGAAGACAAGCACGCACCTAGCCAATGACAAAGATGCGGACCAGCTCCTGTAGCAAGGACGTGGGCAGGAACTGGGTCCAAGCGATGGATAAATAGCTTGAATTTTCTGATAGTCTCTAGGAGACAAATTTAGAATCGTCCTTTTGAAGAGAGCCATAGTCTCCAGCTGTTTTCCCTCTACGCATCCTGGCACAGCCCCTTGAGGATTTACACTCTGGCAGAGCCCTCTCACCAGCCCCCCTAGATTTTGGCTCCTCCTGGAACACCAAGCAGAGCCCCTGAAAGGCAATCCAGAGCCACAGGAAAGTGTGACTCAAGAAACTCAGAAGCAAAGATACCAAAAAAGTTTTGGGAGTTCCCCCTGGCCCAGCTTACCACCAACTCACTGCATTATGTTAATGGTTTTAAGGTCAAAAAAAGGTCAGTTCCCTGTCCTCAGCCTCTGTAGAGACTAAGGAGGACTGGCGAGAATTTGGTCTAACAGGCTGAAAATCCAAGCCCCTGGTCAAGCATGCAGTGTCTTAAAACACAAACAAACTATCTGTATAATTTGCACTATCTGTATAATTTGCAAGAATTCTTGCTAAATCAGCTGGCCAAATGCAGAGCCGATTTGGCTTCCATACAACACCGCCATGTCGCCGGGAAGTATTTTAAGTGGATAATGGGTACTCTCTTCTCTAAGTGAATATATTCAAATTACATCTTCTGTCTATAATGTGCAGAGTTCCCAGTCATGGGCCATAGGGACTCCTGGCCTTTAACTTAGGACTTTAATCTTTGTGGATGGAAATAACAGTTATCTCTCCTCCGGTGAGACTCAGGAAAGCAACTGGCGAGTGAAAGGGTAAATACATTTCCCAGTTCACACACACCCATGAACAACACATGGACAGAAACACCCAAACGCATAGTGCCTACGAGTTCTGACATACAGAGCTCTCACTCACCTCTGAATCCTAGTGTGACAGCCAGGATTCTTTTTTATTTAATTACAGTTCCTCCTCTAAAATGATTCTGGGGTCGAAAGTGGCCTTTTGTTTCATGAACAAATACACATAAGAAATAGAGTTATCTATGGGAAATGTCTTCCTCTGTGTGTGTGTGTGAGAGAGAGAGAGACCTACCCTCAACACAAAAACAAAAACAGTAGACAATTCCTGCTGAATTGTAGGCATACACAGAGAAAGAGCCACCAAAGCATACAGGAACTCACGCTGTAACAAATCCAAACATCTATACTGCTATATCCAACCTCTGTTACCCCAGCTCCATAATTTCCAGTTGGAAGTAGAAACACAATAATTGTGGATCATTTAATTTACTGACTCTTTCTTTTTCCCAAGGTCTGTAGAGCCTTCCTGCTTACCGTACAGTGCACAGACAGAAGCAGCGTGGCTTATCAGAGACACAAGGCCCTAGACCTCGCACTCCCTCTGGTCAGGAGCCACATTTGAACAAGATTCCAGAAAGATGTATGTTTTGAGGTTTGGATGGCACCCCATTTTTTCTTACACCGTTAGCATTGGTCTAGTAAGTTCTATAGTGCCTCAAAAATCACAGCTTGCTATAAAGGACACTTTCTGGGGGTCTCTATATGTGCCGTGCATGTTTGTGTGTGTGCAGGTGAGGAAGGGTGTATATGCACATATGTGCATGTGCGTGTGAAAGCCACAGGAAAACTTTAATGTCTGCCACTACCAGTTTTTGTTTGGTTGGTTTGGTTTGGCTTGGTTTGGTTTGGTTGTGGAGAGACATTGCCACTCATAGGACAACTTTGAGGAATCAAGGTTTTTCTACCGTGTGAGTTCTGGGGCTCAAAGTCAGGTAACCAGGCTTGGGGAAAAGCATCTTTACCCGTTAAGCTACCTCACAGGCTTCCACATCCAGTTTGGCTTGTTTGTTGTTTTGTTGTTGTTGTTTAAACAGAGGCCTTGATCATTTCCTCATGTTTGCAAGGACTTTGCTGTTGCTGTCGTTTCCCCAGCTCCATGGAGAACACTTTCTGGACGCAGGTGAGAAATATCTGACATTATTGGGCCTTAACTACGAGGCAGACCTGTAGTTCTCAGGATAGGGGTTGCAACACTAACAAAAGGGTAGATACAAGTTTGAAGCCATCTGGCTTCTGGGTCCCCAATTCCCATCAGTGGGGTGCTAAGCCAGGAGCTTCTTCTCAGCAGAGGTCCCCTTTACATTTGAGACAATTTTTGTGAGGCCAGTCCATGTCCCACATGGTCTGTCACCCACTACATTCCTCCATTCTCATTCGCAGCCTAGGAGCCCCATCTCTACTTCCAGACACTGGTGACCACACTATGAACTACGGTATCTTATGGTATTCACAGTCATCCTAAGAAAGCCCTTTTCTGAGTTGGTTTCTTCCTTCCAGTGTTGAAAATGCTTCCAAAGTCCTTTACGATCTTACATTATTTCATTTCAACAGAAGGCTCTAACTATTTAGGACATGCTCTGTGGTGACAGAAGACAAGGCTCCTGCCTTCTAGCAGAGGACCATCTGGTTAAGGAACTAGGACTTAGCATACTCAATAGCGAAGAAGCAATTCAAAGCATTCTATGGTAAGCTCCAGAATTACCCCAAAGCCCTAGATTCCTACAGTGGCTTTGTGCCACTTGTGAATTGAGGTGCCTGGAGTCCTCCCAGCTTCTGCCTCTCCCTCTGTAAAGCGGAGGTTTTATTCAACAGAGAACAGTCCTGCCAGGCTGGTGTCTGCAGCGTGATGTGTGTTCCTTAAATATCAGCATCCCCACCGATCCCTGCCTCCTCTCAGTCAGGGAGGAAAGTGGATGAAAATGAGATGGGGGAAGATGTGCACAGTTGGGGGAGATGGGGAGACAGCATGCTGAGCAGGGAGAACAGCAAGGGGAAGAGCTTGTGTCAGGAAGGAGCCTACCTGTGGAGGAAACTGCAAAGGAGGCACACCTTGGATAGAAGAAAGATCACATGTGTGTGCGTGCGTGCGTGTGTATGAGTGTGTTCAGGTCCACATGTGTGTATATGTGTGCTGAGGGCCAAAGGTCAACATTAAATGTCTTCTTTGATTGTCTCTCTTTTCTGAGACAGGCACTCCACTGAACCTGGAGCCCCTAGTTCGGCTAAGCTGACAGACTAATGAGATCCAGGGATCCACCTATCTCTATCCCCCAGTGCTTGGCTTATAGCACCTTCGTGTAATATGTGTGCTAGAGATTCAAACCCTGGTCTCCAAGCTTCCAAAGAGGCACTTTTAGAACTGTCCCTCTATCATTGGTGTCTTTAAGAAATCCAAAGAAGCACAAATACTAAAGTGGTTTTGCTTTGTTTTGTTTTTAAGATTTATTTTACTTTCACCCAGATTTAAATGTGTGTCCGTGGAGGCCAGAAGAATATCAGATCACCTGGAGCAGGAGGTCAGGAGGTTGAGAGCTAACTGACAAGGGCACTGGGAATCAAATCTGGGTCCTCTGGAGAGCAGGAAATACTCATAACCAAGAAGCTCTGTCCTTCCTCCCTGTCCCACCCTTTTCAGTAGAACAATTTTGATTTTTTTTAAGCTCAAATGCCATTTAATTTATTGTCAATTTCATTTCTGTACCTAAGTCCAGACTGGAGGTAACTCACATAAACTGATAAATAAATACACAGATAGGAAGATATTCAGTCTTTCTGTTTTATGAAGTGTGCAATTTCATCATAAAAGGAACCAAAAATGCCCTAAAATGCCTAAGAGACCATTGCTTACAACTGTGTTAAAGCTGCCCTCCGCAGCGTTCTCGCTTCTGCTGCTCATTAGAAGTACTCTAACACCTGGCAGAAAAGAATAATTAGCAAATCAATTAATTATCAACACTCCCTTTGCCATCCTCAATCACCTCTCTTTTGTAAATAAGCTCTCTTGCCTACATTAAAGTCATCAGCTCTCTATACGCAAATAATAACATCCTTGGATTTCAACTGATTAAATACCGGGGAACAAACGTAGCCCACTGTGATCCAGCCAGAATATTGCAAACAAAGAGCCATATTGTCTTAACCAAATGCATTCAACACAATTGTACAAAGCTTCTGAATTCATTCGTTTCCCAGATTCACCTTCCCTCCTGAGGACATTCGCCAAGCATCTATTTTAGTTATAACACATACACAAAGAAATACTATAGTAGCTAAAGAAACCACCCATTTCCTTCCCCTTCAGTTCCAGGAAGCCATGTTATTTCTGTAAACTAACTTCTATTTGCTGACAGTTTGCCTGAGCTTTAACAGCCAGATAAAATGTACTAGAAGCTGACAGTGACAGCCAGGAACACATCTCCTCCAGATCTCAACTCCTTCCACAGGAAAATGCACACACACACAAACACGCACACACGGGCACACACACACACACACACAAAGGGGGCTTGTGTGTATTTAAGACCCAGGGCTTGAGGATCCCATTAGGTTCTGGGAGATGCAAAGTCCTACAGTCCTGAAAAAAGGAAGTGTTTGAAGGAACTGTCTCTAAAGTTAGCTGGGTCCTTTGCCAAATTCACCTCTTATTTAGGTTCCTGTGGTTATCCCCTCATAAATTATTGCTGTTTATTTTTGTGCCTCTTGCCATACTCACGTCACACTCTTTACAGTGGGTTTTAGAACAATCAAATCACTTATATTTACATATATCTGTTTTTAATTTAGCTTTTCAGTGTGTATCCCCCTAACATACACAATGTCATTTTGTTTTATCTTTCTGTTTTGTTTTTGGTTGTGCCTTCTTTTGTCATTTTTCTTCTTCAGTCTCAAGAAGAATGAACTATTGTAACTGATCTCATAGATATGAAGATCTTTCTTTTGTGGGTGGAGGAAGTTTCTGAGACAGGGTTTTTCTGTGTAGCCCTGGCTGTCTTGGGCCTCCTTTGAAGACCAGGCTGGCCTCGAACTCACAGAGATGAGCCTGCCTCTGCCTCCCCAAGTGCTGGGATTACCGGTGTGTGCCACCTCACCCAGCAGAAATGAAAATCTTCTAAAGGGGTCAAAACTCCTTTGGGGGTCACATATCAGATATCCTGCATATCAGATATTTACATTACGACTCATAGCAGTAGACAGTCAGGAAGTAGCAACAATATAATTTTATGGTGGGGAGTCATCACAATATGAGGAGCTGTGTTAAAGGGTGGTAGCATCAGGCAGACCGAGCACCACTGTCCTAAACCAAGAACCACTGTCCTAAACAGACTGTTGAAACAATGGGCCCTAAAGAAATGAGAGATACACTAGGAATCTCGAGCTGGAAGAAGAAGAAGGCACCAGCTAGAGGGAAACGTGTCTCCCAGAAAGATCCCACATATTTTTTAAGCAGCTTTATTTGTAATAGCCAGAATCTGGAAACAACCCGGATGTCCTCAGTTGAGGAATGGATACAGAAATTGTGGTACACCTACACAATGGAATATTACTCAGCAATGAAAAACAGGGAAATCATGAAATTTGCAGGTAAATGGTGGGAACTGGAAGGGATCATCCTGAGTGAGCTATCCCAGAAGCAGAAAGACACACACAATATATACTCACTCATATAGACATATAATATAGGATAAAGCTACTAAAATCTGTATACCTAAAGAAACTATCAAGAGGGAGGACTCTGGCTAAAATGCTCAATCTCCATCCCAAAAGGCAAAGAGGATGGACAGCAGAAAAGGAGAAAACAGGAAAAGTTAGGAGCTTGCCACAGAGGGCCTCTGAAAGGCTCTGCCCTGCAGACTATCAAAGCAGATACTGAGACTTACGGCCAACTGTTGGGCAGGGTGCAGGGAACCTTATGAAAGAAGTGGGAAATAGTAAGATCTGGAGAGGATGGGAACTCCACAAGGAGAGCAACAGAACCAAAACATCTGAGCACAGGGGTCTTTCCTGAGACTGATTCCACACAATTTTAACCGCTTGTCAGACCGCCTTATGGGATGAGACTGAAGCCCGGAAGATGCATCAGCGGCCTCTCCCTCCCCAAAGGATAAACTTAGAAAGCAGCTCCCACTCAGGCTTTCCTCTGTGCTTGGCTCCTCCCTTTATCACTGTGTTGGTGTCAGCACGAAAGTGGTCCCCGGCAGCCAGGTGGCGGTGGCACATGCCTTTAGTCCCTGCACTTGGGAAGCAAAGGCAGGTCGAAATCCCTGAGTTTGAGGCCAGCCTGGTCTACAGAGCTACACAGAGAAACCCTGTCTTGAAAAAACAAAAACAAACAAAAGGTGCCTGCCACATATTAATTGAATAATAAATATGTACTGAGATGTGTATCTTATAATTTTTTATTTTGAAAAATAAGTAAATGTGTGTGGAACAAATTTCACCCTCTTTGAACGTGTTGCCCCAGCAATGGTGGCAAGTTGACCCTGGTAGGACTAGAGAAGCACATGCCCCGCCCCCACTGGCTGTGTGGTCAGCATCTTTGGATCCTTCCTGGAATGGAGCCTGCAGCGCAGTGACAAGGCATGGGCTTTCCCTATGACCATGTATCTTTCTGTAATAGTTTCCATTTAAAAGCCATCTCCCTTTATAAATGCTCTCGACATTTACACATTATAAAACCTGACATCTCTGGGTGATGGATTTTAACATACATATAGGAAATTCTTCAAACATGAATAGAAGTTGGCAAAAGATTGCTTTTCTGTGCCACTTCGCAGAAGCTGCTAATGCAGAGTGGGCTGCACAATATAAATTATTCAGATCATAAATCTAAAAACATTAGTTCATTGTGATCAATAACCTCTGAGTGAGCTGGTGTGTGGGTTTCAATCTGGGCAATATAATTAGTTTTGAAATATTCAAATTAAAGGTGACTCAGCCTCATAAAGAGCAGAGGCGCCTGATTTGTAAATAAGAGAACACTGCACTCAGTTCTTTATGATAATAAAGCCAAATTATCCTCTCTTTCCACTTAGATAAACTCTCCTATATATTTTTAATTAAATCACACTTCTCTGATATTTCTAAAGCCTTGATTACTGAAAAGTGTTCATTATGTGGATTATGGGAAATCAGTTAAGGCCATTTACTGATGAATTAAGCTGTGTCATCTAATGAAAAAATAATTAACTCCTAAGTGCCGGTGTTGGAAACTGTCCCCTCTATACCACAAAAATTTTTTTACTAAAACTGAGGAATGTTCTTTCTAATTAGAAGCTCCAGATTGTCATTTTTCTAAAATTTATGTTTTGTGTCCCATTCTTGAAAAGGTAATACAATGCCTCCTTATTTTCAAATCATTTGCCCAGCGAAGCATTTTTTTTTAATCTGGATCATTAAAATTGCACTGGATTAATCCTTGTTTCAATACACTTGTCCAAAATCCATACTGGTTCTCTCAGTTAGAGTTTCTGTTGATGTAAAGAGACACCATGACCAAGGCAACTCTTAAAAAGGAAACCATTTAATTAGGGCTGGCTTACAGTGTCAAGTTTAGTCCATTATCATCATGGTGGGTGGCATGCAGGCAGACATGGTGCTGGAGAAGGAGCTGAGGATTTATATCTTGACTTGAAGGCAGCAGAAAAAGACTGTGTACCGCATTGCGGGTAGCTTGAGCATATAAGACCTCAAAATGCAACTCCACAGTGACACACTTCCTCTAACAAGGACACACCTCCTAACAGTGCCACTCCCTATGAGCCAAGCACTCAAACACACGTGTCTACGGGGATCATACCTATTCAAACCACCACACCGGTGATATTTGAACCAACAAGTTCATTGGAGTGCGGGCTGTCCTGTGCATGGGAGGAAGGCTAGACTTCTCCTCCTCACCTGACTAGACCCTAATAACACCTCGGCAGTTGCCTTCCAACAGGGATGAGGGAAGGAATACTATTTTCCCAACTGAGAACCACTGCAGTTGTGTTTTCATTTTAATAGGATCGCACTAAGTTGCCCAGGATGGCCTTGAACTTGTGACAGTATCCTGACTGCTGGGATTACAGGTTTGTCAGCAGGCCCAAGTGAGAATCAGTGTTTTAATCTATGATTTCCTTCCATATAAGAATGTATTATGGGATGGGCATGGTGGTTATACCTTTAATCCCAGATCCAGGAGGTAGAGGCAGACAGAGCACTATAAGTTTGAGGTCAACCTGGTCTACAAAGTGAGTCCAAGACAGCCAAGGCTACACAGAGAAACCTTGTCTTGAAAAAACTAGAACAGAAAGACAGAGAGAGAGAGAGAGAATACATTATTATGTATGTCATTTTGTTTCTTTTCTCCTTTTTTCTTTATCCATAATCCTAGAAACTATTCTTTACACACACTACATGTGAATTAAGCATTTCCCACTTAATAATGATCTCCTTCAATCCTTATCAAAAGGCTGAGGAAAGTAACATTTTATCCTCATTTGATGGAAAAGGAAACTGAGGATTGAAAGGGACAGTAATCTGTAAATACAGAACTGAAGGGCAACCACAACTCCAGTGGATATTAAAGCCACTCTATAGCCCAGAGCCATACTCAGGACTCTAGAGCAGGTCCAAAAAAGACTAATTGCATCTGGGGAAAGTAATATAACTTTACTCAGTCATAATTCCCTCCTGTCTAAAGTGATAACTGTTACAATTTGTATCTCACAAGGTTGGGAATATTCAGTTAAACACAACATAGATGTGTAGATCTTAGCCACTACATAGTACCATTATTATCATGTAAGCAAAATAATTTTGATTTTTATTATATAGTTTTAAGGAATTATTTTAAATTATGTGCACATATGTGTGTGTATATGCGTATGTAAGTGCAGGTACCTGAAGAGGCCAGGAGAGGGCATTGGGTCCTCTTGTGCTGGTGTTACAGTTGTGGACTGCCCAATAAGGGTGCTGGGAACCCATTTGCTCTTAACTGCTGTGACATCCCTCCAGCCCCTGATATGTTTTTACATCAGCAACATCACTAGAAAAGAGAACAAATCACATCATTTTCATAGATGTCTGCTATTATAAAACCTTAACTTCCTTTGTACAAGAGTCACACATCTTAGGAAATCTCTCTATTCTGTCTACAGAACATCTTATAATAATTCTTTCTCCTAGTCTCACCTCTTTGAATTCCTCTCCTTATGCAAAAGACCCAGCTTCATCATTTGAGCTTGTGTGATATAGATTTCTGACGGTCCATTGTCTCCTTCATCACCAAGCGTGAGCGCACAATGAGCAGCGACTGCTTTGCTCACTCCTGTAAGATCTAGAACCAGTGTATGACACAGAAAGCGCATTCTCTAGTCAGCTTGAATTTCAGAGCTACCACAAAGAAGCTGTGGGTTTAGTATTTGTCTACAGAGTAACTAGAGTTCCTACTTACAGGATTACCACAAACACTGCTTTAAATACTGCAACTAAAATGTCCCCACTGCTTAGCCAGCTTCTGCTTACAATCTCAGACACACGCAGAGACACTTTATCTAACTCTGCCATTGATCTATCAGTTCCCAGCCTAGTGAGACCTTCAGGAAGATGTGTCTGTGGCCGAAGGAACGAGATGGCCTTCATCCTTTCATATTACTTACACACTCTCTAGAAAGACTTTTAAAGACGTTTCCAGTTCTAAGGTACTGGAACACAGTCCAAGAATGGAGTTGTGTGAAAACTGCAAGAAAATAAGAGCTCGGTTTCTTCAAGGACATGGAATTATTCTTGGAATAAGCTTGTGTGGTTCTCCCAGGGGTAGCGGATAGGAGTGAGATTATTTCAAATTGCTCTTTACAGCTGGCTATTGTTATTTGTTTATATGCCCCTGTGGAAAAGCACGTTTCACCACGTGTGGCTTTGTCCTTTTAATTGCAGTTTACTTCTATTATTATTGTATGCTTTACTCTTAACCCTCAGAGTATACACTGTCTGATGCTCTAAATAAAGTTAAGTTATTGCATGAAACTTCAGTTCACTTTATTTTTAGGCTCCATTCTTTGTTTGTTTTTGTTTGTTTGTTTGTTTTGTTTTCAAGACAGGGTTTCTCTGTGTAGCCCTGGCTGTCCTGGACTTGCGTTGCAGGCCAGGCTGGCCTTGAACTCACAGAGATCCGCCTGCCTGCACCTCTCCAAATGCTGGGATCAAAAGTGTGTGCCACTACGCCCAGCTCGCCTCCCCTCTCCTAAGCGCCACCGCGTCCCTGGAGTGGTAAACACTAAGGCATTTTGACTTGAGAAGGCCCCAGCAACAGCCCTAGAAAACACACCACAGTACAACTATAGCCTGTGCGACACACAGGCAACATGTCCTCCGTCAGTTGAGATGTGGTTAACAAATGAAAATAATGGTACATGCTGTAACATTCAATTACAAACTAATAATTTCAATTTTTAGTATTTCATTCATATCTAGGAGCCAATATTTCTAATCTTTCAATGTTATTCCAGACTTGACAAAACACATAGATATTGGCACCATCCCTAGTGGCTAAAACTTAGGAATTATTCAGGGTTTTCTATTGTCAACTATACTGAAGATGTGTTTACAGAAGACCCCCCCAACCCCCAGTCAACCTTTGCATTTGTTATTCTGCCTAACCATCTCCCCAGATGATCATTTAGGTCAGGATTTTTCTTTTTTTCAATTTAACTAATTGAAAATTACTTATTCAGGCCTTCACCTTTTGGGGAGAAGTAAGTATCTCCCTAATTCCCCCTTGGTGGTGTTATATCAAATTGTTATTTGACTTGCGTCAGTGTCTGCCACATTCATCTCATGTCTGCCTAGCAACTGAAAGATGGCTGAGAGACAAGCCCCTCGATCAGGTTTCAACCTTCCTAATGCTGCGACCCATTAACACGGTCCCTCAAATTGTGGCGATCCCAACCATAAAAATATTTTTGTTTCTACTTCATAACTGTAATGTTGCCACTGTTATGAATTGTAATGCAAATATCTATGTTTTCTGATGGACTAAGGCGACCTCCAAAGGGGGTCGTGACTCATAGGTTGAGAACAGCTGTCTTTGGTCTTCCCTCTGTATCTCTAAACTTTCTTAACAGTTAGTGATCTCGGTTATCAACAAACATGGGAATACAGACAGCAGCCCCGATGAGGCTGTTCTGTTAAACAGCAGTGAGATTACAGGAGGGAGCTATGTGGGAGGGTTCTTCTGATTTACATTTAATAACTCAGATAGCTGGCAGGAGACAAAAGTGAACAACTTATCATAAAACAGGTGGCATATGGCTTACAAATGAAACATATTAGCAGCTTTATATAGTATGTTCTGGTTGGCATTTATAGGGGAAGTTGGTCAGTCTCCATTCTCAGTACAAACACACGTTACAGAGGCTTGCATCCAGTCTACCTGCCCCATTCAGGCAAGCTCTTCCCTCTGGAATAAACTCCTGTACATCTGTACCCTATGAAGCCACCTGTGATTGCTCACTAGAGGGAAGGACTTCTGCACTAACCCCCACATGCCCTGCTCCCCAACCAGTCATCTCAAAATCGATTTCAGTCAAGTTTCTTTAGGAAGCTGATGACACAAAATGAGACACTTACTTTTGCTTGCCACCCCCCCCCCCCCGCCCCAAACCGCACCCCTCTCACCCTACCCTACCTCACACCCTGACACCGCAACCCTGAGCGTACCCAGCTTAAGGGACTTCTTGGCTTTGCCTTTCCCTCCTGTGGTCTACCTTCTTGCTAACATAGTCCATAGACAGACCTTCTTTTGTCTCAGAACAATCTTCTCTTTGGGGCCAGTGGCTTAATGTGCAAACTGACCAGAGCCTGTTTGAGGTCTGTCTTGGACACTCAGCCTAGAACTTGCTTTTACTTTGATTTTAGCCACCAATAACTATACTCAAGAGGGTAGACTGTTTAACAAGTCTTGTATTTCTTTGAATTTCTTCACATGTCCTTAAGTGTCAGGTCGGTCTGCATCTCCAAATTCCATTTGGTAGCTTTTGTTAGCAATTACTGATCACAGGGAAGACATGTGGGGATCCTCATCTTTCTCCTACCAATCCTTGCCTTTGTGATGTCAAAAGAGTAGAAGATTTTTGTCCTGACACCCAACATGTAGTAATTTCCAACAGCTCAATTCTACTAAGTCCTAGAATTAACCTCAGATTGAACAGGCCAAAGGTTCATTCCCCAAGACTGTTCCCCACTGCAGAAGCTAGTCACACACAGACTGCAGAAGATAAGTAACAAACTCGGGGGTAGATGGCCCCCTCCTCTTAGGTTCAGTGACTTAATGGAACAACCTACGAAACTCAGGAAAGCACTCTACTCACGGTAGCTGCTTTTTATACATAAAGCTACTGTTCAGAAGTAGCCAAACGGGAGTGAAGAGAGCCCCTATACCCCCTTGGCACAGGCCCCACCCCTCCTGACAGCATCCGGCACCGCCAAGCACTTAAATGTGCCCACTAACCCCAAATGGAGATGTTTCTGCTTCACCACTGGGCGTGGTTGTGACCATTGGTGATTCACTCAGCTACCTTCCCTCCCTGGAGACCAGGGAGCAGATATGAAAGTACCAAACTTCTCACTGAGACATAGGTTGTCTGGCCACTAGTCCCAACCTGAAGCCACCTGTGGACCTGTCAAAAGGCGCCTCAATAGAACAAAGATGTTCCCATCACCTTTATATTGCTCAAGAAATACTTTAAAGGTTTTTAGGAACACTGTACCAGGAACTAGGGATAAAAGTAATGTCGTTAATTATATTATTATTGTATCAACAATATACACACTATTATCACTATATAACAAGTACTTAATAAATGACTACCTTTAGGTGAAAATTACACCACTCCCAATACTGGCTTTAAAGAAAAGTTTGTTTCTTGTTTCGTCTTGTTCTTGTTTTGTTTCTTTGTCTTGTCTCCCCCCGCCCCTCCCCCCACCCCTCCCCCTGCCACCGCAGGAAGTTGGAGCTGGACTTTTGCTGATGTTGGTTCTAAAGTTGAAGCAAAGCAGAGCTCTGGAGTACTCTTTGATTCTCCTACACTCTTCCTCACATGGGTCCCAACAGCTCCAAACATCAGGTTCTCACCAGACAGGGAATAAGCTGCAGTTGGGAACTGGCAGTTCTGCTTTCCCTCTTCCTCCTTACAGAAGGAAGATATTTGCAGAAGTCCCAGTATCCAGTCATTAATTAGGATTAATAAAGATTCTAACAAATCCTTATTTCATAGCTAACAAATGTTACATGTTTTTCTAGGAGCATGAGACATATTAATGGAAAAAACAAACAAACAAAGATCCCTGTTCTCATATGGTCAACATTCTAACAGGCATGCGGAGGGAACAAATACATAAGGATAATAAGTTAGTTAATTGCATGCTGTGCTAAAAGTTGACAAGTGCTATGCAAAAAAGAAAAAAATCACACAGATGAAAATGTGGTAATAAGAACAACATGTAATCCTAATACAGGCACCAGGACAGTTGCAAAAAGGGAATTTTTGAGCCAAGGTATTTGAGGAAACTCATTCCAGATAGATTAGCCAGTGCTAAGCGAAACAGCTGCCAGATGTTGCAAGCCCAGCTGGACATCATGGCAGCTGGAAAGAAGACTCAGGCAGGTGGTGGAAATCGGCTCTGGAGAGCACTGGGGGAGCCTCAGACAGAACCTGAAGGTACGCTCATCTGGGGACATATAGACAAGGAGTTGGCCTTTCATCTCACTTCCCAGAATGAACCTATAAGCCCATGAGATCAGCAACCTCAGGAGCAGGGGATCACCTCTTGATGGCTGCACACAAGTTAACGGAGAAGGGAATGAAGCTGACAGAAGAGAAGCAAGGGAGAACAGCAAGACAGTGAAGGAGAGTCTGACTTCAAAAGTGACCACCTGGGTGGAATATTCCCAGCATCACCAAGATAAGTAACTGTTGCAGGATATTCAATCATATTGTGAACCCCGAGATTGTGAACTGTAAAAACTTGTTTCTAATTGTGGTATTGCTCAGTCTTTGATCCTAGAGCTTTCTTTTTACTGTAAAGTACTTCTGGTGTGGCTCAGCCCTAGCACACACCTTTAA
This sequence comes from Pachyuromys duprasi, assembly GCA_028658305.1. NCBI lineage: Eukaryota > Metazoa > Chordata > Mammalia > Rodentia > Muridae > Pachyuromys > Pachyuromys duprasi. The sequence goes on from CM053766.1 coordinate 55,432,432, forward strand.
CCCAAGAGCTTTCTGTAAGCAATAGCGAAATAAAACCAACCATAGGTCAAGAGTCAGAGCAAGCTACCAGTTGACAGGGGTGAATGTAAGCAAACACAGGAAGGAGGGACGTGGAGTTGAAGGGTATTTAAGACAGTATGGAGAAGGAGAAAAGGGCTTTTTCCCTCTGGGACATTGGTGAAATAGGAAGGTCAGCTAGGTGCTTTCTCTGCCTCTCTGAGCTAACAGGTTTTCACCCCAGCATCTGGCTCCTGACTCTTCATTGGTAGAATCCAACAATTGAGATTTTGTTTAAAAACAAGAGGTAACTTCAGGAATGTCTAGTAATCAAGGCCTCTTTTCAAAACAACATCTTTTCCTCTTTTCTTAAATTTTAACTAGCATATAAAAGAGTAGATTTCCATATTTATAGCAAAACAACATTTAAAACTTCATAAGAACAATCCAAGCAACCACTAAAATAAATGTAGACCTTGATTTTTCTCCCTTTTCCTGATTATCTGGTATCTATGTGTTTTTGACTCTTGCCCTAATCCCTAATGCCCTAGTTTGTTGCCAGTACCACAAAGCAATCTCCTGTAAACTGACCAATAACCTTAAGCCATATACCATAATAATTTGTGCTAGAATCCAACTGCCTGTGTGTGCATCCTGGCTCAACAATTCCGTGTTTCCATTTCTTCATTTGGACAAATACAAACAATAACAATAGCAGTACCTAATTCTAGAAAAATGTGGTAATTAATACATCAAAACCACTGATACCAACATCACATGTACTCATTTATTAGTTAGCTATACTGAAATAAGTCGCCATGTTATCTAAAGATTCATCATATTGCCCTGGCTTCTGCAACAAAAGTGTCCATCTATGTGCATTAAAGCACCAGTTCCCTGAACCCTGACTTGTGGGGAATTGCTGGACTCTTTCTTCCAGTAGCACTCTATAGATGAATTACTCTGCAGCCCTCATAACTCTGGGGACATGCTTACCACATTTTTTAAGATGATGGGAATTGATTTTTATCTTTAATATTTTGCTTACAAATAATTCATCTGTTGTGAGCAAAATAACAAGCTCCAGAGGGAAAATGCAGACATCAGTTCCTCCCACTCTGCTCTGAGTCAAAGGATAAGAATTATGTGCCACCAACAAACTTAATGAGGAACAACCTTCAGGTCATAACTTCAAGTTAGACTCTTTTTTATTAACTCTACCTGTTACTAGGTGTTATTTCCATGTATGTGTATGGTGTGTACTAATCAAATCCAACCTCCTAATCTCCACCCTCCCCACCACGTATATAATTTTCTAATTACTACTAATCACGCTTCAGGACAACTTTGCTTGAGCTTCCATATTTGAGAAAAGGCTTTCCCAAAGACAAACAGACAGACAAACAAACAAAAAAAGAAAGAAAGGAAAAAGCATTCCATCCTTGTTTTTCTGTGGCTGGCTTGTTTTGCTTAATGTAATGGCCTCTCCGTGTGTGTGTGTGTGTGTGTGTGTGTGTGTGTAAATAAAACTCCACTGTGTGTATTTCCCACATTCATCTTTATTCATCTGATGATAATCAGAAACCCACACTGGTTCCTTACCTTCATTGTTGTGAATGGTGTCATAATAAACATGACATGAAGTATCTCTTGGCATTCTGATGTCAGTTCACTTGGATATATACCTACAAGTGGCATTAATTAATCTCTGTTGTCAACTTGGAGAGATTTAAAAATCACCCAGAAGCACAGCTCTAGCATGTCTCTGGGGTGGCATTCCCAGAAGGTTGAACTAAAGGAAGATCCATTCTGAATGTGAGTAGATTCATCGCATGGGCTGCGACCCAGACTTGAAAGAAAAGAAAAAGAGGGTAATGCATCAACTCGTCGCTCCTTCCTGAAGGTTTCTGCAAAGTGCCCAGCCTTCTCCTGCTCCCAGCACCACATCGCTCCCCTATGATGGACTGCACCCTCAATTCATGAGCCAAAATAAACTCTTCTTTCTTAACCTGTTCTTGTCAGGTCTTTGATCACAGCTGTGAGAAACACAGACAACACAGCTGTATCATCCCATGGCTCTGGTTACTTCTTTTAGTAACCTCCCATGCTGATCTCCATAACAGCTGTTCTAATTTAGGCTCACAGCAATAGTGTATACGAGTTCTCTTTTCTTCTATATTCTCTCCACCTTTTGGAGGGGAGGGGAGGACAGGGTGTTCCTATGCAGTTCACGCTTGCACAGAGTCAGTTTCTGGGTGTAAATTTCCAATACCCTGGCCTCCCTAAAGTGCCACGATCACAGCTATACACACGATTCCAACCTTTTAAAATTTTTAAATAACAGTCATTCTAACTGGCACGAGATGCAGCTCTCTAGCTTCGGTTTTGATTTCTCTGATGAAAACATGCTCACTGTCGTTGTCTGTCAGCTCTCCCTGGGGCTGCAGCGCCACTCACCACAGTGCTCATCTTCAGGTCCAGGTCTAGCTTCTTACTATAGTAGTTTTTCAGAAAGAAGTGACGATCATGCAACTAGAACTGATAAAATACAGACAAGATATAAATACAACATACAAGATATAAACAACAACAAAAAGCAAAGGGGTGGGTGGGAAAAGGAAGCCGTTGGCTTTTTCGGATTAGAAGTCTTGGGCATCTGGCCTTAGGTTCAGCTGACCTGGCTGGTCTTGTCATTAACTCTCTCTCTGCAAACTCTGCTTCCTTCTCTTCTACTGCTTTCGTTCAGGAATAACAAGGAAAAAAAAATGTTGAGGAGCTCAAAGCAACTGATACTGTAAATCAGGTATGATTGCTGATAAACAAATGATGTAGATACTGACTACCGTCTTTAAGAAATTTCATTATTCAGATTCTAGAAAGATTTCCACCTCCACCATGGAGCCCCCTGTGATGACATCAGCTCCCGCTGATCGTCACTTTACTGAACACCGAAGTACTTATTTTCTCCATGTTTGTCTTTTCAAAATGGCATGAGTAGCTTCACAGTTTTAACTTTACATGTATGGAAGTATGGACAGGTGGTAGATAGAGGAGTGTACACCTACTGTCTGAGCTACTGGGGAAGCTAAAGCTGATATAGCAGCTTTGCCCATGAGTTCAACATCAGCCTGGGAAACATAGGTGACACAATCTAAAAAGAATAAAAAATTAATAAAAAATAAAAAAGCCCCAAGCCTTAAAAATATGAACATTTTCATTTTATATCCCCAAATCAATTCTTTTAAAATGACATTTTTTAAATGAATGGTATATTTAGATTCTACATGATTTCCCCCGATTTCCACTGCCTGTTCCCAAATGATACTGAAAGGGATTTTACTTCAGGTACAAATGCACAAGACAGAAAATAGAAAAAGCAACAGAACAGTAGATGGCAGAGAGTCAGTGGGAACGGACTTAATAAAGTCATAAAACAGCTTTGAAAAAAATTCGAGTTAGATATGGTGATGCACGCCTGTTATTCCAGCACTCTGGGAGGCAGAGGCAGGCAGATCCCTGAGCTCAAGACCAGCCTGATCTACAAAGTAAGCCCAGGTCAGCCAAGACTACACAGAGAAACCCTGTCTCAAAAAACAAACTAAAAAGAAAAGTCCAGATCCTACATGACCTGGGCCATGGATCTTCCAGAACATCTCACCGGTGAGACATCCCAGATACCTCCATGAGTGAGGGGACAGGGGTTTTGAAAGCAGAAAGAAGGCTCCAGTGAGCGTTCAAGACAAAGCAATTTGTCCCTTACGTAAAACTTCAGTTCAGGGGGAAGTAAAGCAAATGTCCTTCCTCAAACCAGCAGAAAACCAGTTTCCTTCCAGAGAGGGAAAACCCTAGACATCAAGACCAGAGCAAGCAACATAAGGACAAAGACATGCTGTGCAGATCAAGGACACTAGGCCTAGCCAGGATGGGGGAGCATTAAGTATATGCTCATCAACTCAATGTCAATGACTATAATTTCAATATTACAACTCAGTTATCAACCCTCACTAGTCCCTAGCCACTAGACTAAGCATTTTATATAGTTACCATACATCTAACAAATCCTAATAAATAGTTATCATCCTCAAGTAAATCCGATTTTTTTTATCACTAAAGAAGGCAAATTAAAAAAATCAAATTTTACATGGTTATGCAACTGGCCAAAGAGTCCAACACTAGTAAGTTTGAACCTGAACCATTGTGTTATGCTGTTTTCTCTACTCTTAACTGTCAGAACCTGCATGACTAGGGCTTGAACTAACTGGGGTGAATGAAGAAGCAACATCAGACAAGCGCATGGGAAAGCTGAGGTCAAGCCAATGGGTTGTGTGCTCTGATAGAGCCAGACCAGCAGCGGCCTAAAAACTCAAGCGTGCTTATTCTACAGGGCACAAACCAAGAGGAAATGGTCTCTGAAGGGGAGTGACCTCAGGCTGCAGACATTCGAGAGGAGAAAGCTGCAGTTAATGCTTTCTGCACACACTGCCAACATCCTCACAGGGACCAGGGGAAGGCTTTGCCATCCCCGTGGGTCTGAGGCACTGAGATCCTCTACATGACTGTATTCATGTCAATGATATACACACACCCAGGGCTCCCTGCATGTGATTAGCTCATTTAATCATGCAACAGGCATTTACTACACATCAAATACTGCCTCATGAAGGGTTGTCCTAGCTAGTCAGGTTGACTCTCTAAGAGTCATATGAGAGGAGAGATCCTCAGCTGAGAAACACCTCCATAAGATCAGCCTGTAGGCAAGCCTGCAGGGCATTTTTTTTTAATTAATGAGTAGTGTGGGAACACCTACCCCATGATGGGCGGGGTGCCACCCCTGGGCTCTTAACAAAGCAGGCTGAGCAAGTTATAAGAAGCAAGCCAGTGAACCATACTCCCTGGCCTCCGCATTAGCTCCTGACAGTCAGGTTCCTGCCAAGTTCTGTACTGGCTTCCCTGGATGTTGGACTACATGCTGCGAGCTGAAATAAACCCTTTCCTCCCCAAACTGCTCATGGTGTTTTATTACACTAATCGAGACCCTAACTCAGACAAAGATGAATATAGTCTATGATCTCTGCCCTCAAGTAATTCTCAATATAAAGCAATAAATTAATAAACTAATTTCAATGATGTATTGAACAAGGACATGGAATCACCACACCACACCCCAATGTTGGTTAGAGTCCAGGGCCTCATACACAGCCTTGAAAAAGTATCTGTTTAACATGAGCAGCTATCCTTTCAGTGACTGATATAATCCCATTTTGTGAGGTATCTTAGGTTTTATTGCTGTGAAGAGACACCTTGGTCATGGCAACTCTTGTAAAGGAAAGCATTTCACTGGAGCTGGCTTACAGTTCAAAGGTTTAATCCATTATCACCATGGCAAGAAGCATGGCCGCTTGCAGGCAGACATGGTGCTAAAGTGGTAGCTGAGAGTTCTACACCTGGATCAGCAGACAGATTCCCAAGATGTTCTTTTAAATATCCTTGGAGCAATGAGCTTCTGTTCCCGCCTATCACAAGGACAGACTGGTTTTCGGCTCCACTGAACAATGTGAATGTCACTCAAAGCCAGTGTTCCTTAGGGTCCAGTCTGAGGCCACCTCAGTCTAAACAGAAGGCAATGGGGACGAAGGAGTAAGGTTGGCCATTTCTCTCACCTCCCTGCTTTGTGTCTTTCCTACACTGCCTGGCTTCTCTGCAGCTGGAGCCAGGAGAGACATAGCCATTTTGTACCTGAAAGTAAGTACCCTTGTGAGCCTTAGTGCTCTCTGGCCTTGGGGATTCGGGAGCTGAGTATTCCCATAGGGGTCCTGGGAAGGGATCCTCAAAAGCAACCCACTGGATCATCCCTTGCAATGCCCCTCCTGTGGCTTCTCATCCTCTTACCAAACCATCCATCTTGACACCTTCACGCTACAATCACGCCTCCTACTCCTCTGCCTTGAGTATTCGGCCCTAAGTGGGAAGTCTTTATCAAACCCCTCCCCTCAAGATCCCTGAGGCTCAGGGATCTATGTGGAAAAGGATGTGGTAAGATGGTAGAGCCAGAGGTGGTAGACCACCCCAAGGAAACAGCATCTTCCAGAGACAACAGTGCTGATACACATGTGAACTCACAGAGACTGTGGAAGCGCACACAGGAGTTCCACAGGCCCAACCCAGACGAAACTCTAGCTCAGAGAAGACAAAGTGGACATAAAATCCCACTCTTAACCTGTGAAGCTATTTGTAATTAATACCTGCTGGGAAAAGGGAAATCTGATTTCTTCAATGAAGTGTTACTGAGTATGCCAACCACACTCCAGGGCAGGCCCCATGTCCAGGAGTAGCTAGCCAAGACAAAGCAGACTCTATGGGTTTCTTGTGCACTTTTTTGTTGTTGTTGTTTTGGTATTTGTTGTCTATTAGGTTTGTTTGTTTGCTTTGACTTTCCATTTCTTTGGGGTCTTTTTCTTTGCTTGTTTTTTTTTTTTTTTTTTTTTTTTTAGAGAGAAAGAAAGGACATAAAGTTGAATGAGCACAAGTCTGGGGAGGGGAGAAAATATGATCAAAATACATCGTATAAAATTTTTAATCAAAAGAGTACTAGTTTTTAAAAAACTCTAGGAGACTTTGCTACATTGATTCTCTGATCAATTAATAACTCTTGCAAGTTGTTATGAATCTAAATACAGGTTATTTCCAGTGAGGAGAAGTTCTCCTCTACACAGCCAGTGGACTGTCTTTTGCCTTCAGATGTCTGAAGAGCAGAATCACTGGTTATCAATCCTCGAGGGACTTCTGGTTTTCCCTCAGATGTCCTTCTTGAAGGTCCCTTCTTTGACTTGAGGAGAGAGCAAAGTCTCTCCTTCCATTCTTCCCTGGTGGGCAGCAGAAGACAGACACACATCATAGGTTGCTCTTCCAGGCTCTTCTATCCCTGAAGTAAATCATGAGCCCACAAACCCCAGCTGGCACCTCTCCTCTGCAACCTCAGCACTTGTGGTCTAGTGTCTGCTCTGGACAAGTGGTTTTACTTGGTACTCAGTTTTCCGTCTCAGACACTGGACTCTTAGTAGCATCAACTGCTACACGAGATGAACGCATTCTCTTTCAACAAATGTAGATGACATATCTTGAGGAGCGGAGCTGTAGAAATCCTTTCCACACAGAGATTTCCACTTGCCTGGAGGAATTTCCAATGATTAGCAGTGACATTTGAACTGCTTCCAAGGTGGAGGTCTACTTGGCTCAAAAGGGTGACATTACACACATAGCACCTTCCTTGCGTGAGGAGGGTTCATGGTGTATGCTAGTGAATGCTGGGAGACGCCTGGAAAGCCACATTCTAGGAACCTCAAGTGCCATGCTAAAGAGCTTCCCCTTGGGCTGGACGTGCAATCCAGTGGTAGAGCACTTACCCAGCATGCCCTAGACCCTGCGTTCTATTTCCACCATCAGGAAATAAAACAAGTTTGGCTTTACTGAGCTCTGTGAGGAGCCACAGAGGAAGGGGGTCTAGCAAAAGAGATATCTGTGAAACTCCTCTGGCCTCACAACTGGAGGTCAGAGGATGAGAAGCTAAGGCAAAAGCAACTGAGGAGCAGGCATAAGACATTGTGCCTCTGATTCTTCTGTATATATTTTAGCTTCTGAAGCATCATGGGTACACACTCACACACTTGCTGAAGCTTTCAGTAAGGTCATTTCTTACTTTTAGAAATGTTTTTTGTAGTACACCACATTCACACACGCGCACACACACAGCTCAGACTAATAATCTCAACATAGAACTAAGATAAAGATAAAGCTCTGGGGTCTTGTTTCTCACTTGCCTCAGACTTATCAAAATGTCACTTGGGACTCATGTTCTACATCAGAACAGGTGGATAAGTTGGCTCCACGGCAACAACTTTCCAAATTTCATATAATTGTTAACATCTGAATCCAACTCACTAAATCTTTGCTCTTACATTTTGGGTTTTTGTTGTTGTTGTTTTAGCAATTATTTGGACACACTACTACCCCTGAAACTAGTTGTTTCCCCCACAAAACTACTCTGTGTGAATCTACATTATTTTCATGGAAAGATGTAAATTGCTATCTCCTGGGTGGGGGAGAACAATTTAAAAGCTCTGAGAGGAAATGGTTAAACCATATAAATCTGAGTGGGCATATTCAACCCAATTCGTCTTTGGAAGATCATTCCCTATGCTCTGCCCTTGGAGGCCAAGGGGCTCTTTCCCATTATTGTCCCAGCCTTGAATGTCCTTAATTGGATTCCCTATCACATAAAATGTCGGCTTCACCTAACATTATGGTAATCGTATTCATGCTGTCAGTGGGATTAGGAGATTTTTCTTAATTAGAGTAACTTCCAGCACTCAGATTTCAGGAGACAAAAGAGATGTATAGCAATCTCCAAATGCCCTTCCTCTCCCCCAGATCAGTATTGATTGCAAAGCAATTTACCATGTGGCCAAATTACCTAGTAGAAGGTCACTGAGTCTGCTACCATCTTAAAGAAAATACTTCATGGCTAGTCTTGGGTACTGTACCCTTGATACCCACACCTCACAGCACTTCCTAAAGGCCAAATCAGTCACCTCAGTGTCTCCTGAGTCCCGTGTTAGGTCCAGCACCCAGTAGGCCTTCAACAATGTTCATTACCTTCTTGACTTTCATGCAAGGATAGTCAGAGCTGATAGAAAGCCTGTAACAGACTTCCTGAAGATGCTATAATTATTATTTATCATCTTCATCATTGTTATTATTGTTATTATTGAGTTTTCTCTCAATCAGCAATTGTTTTATTACTCCTACAATAAAAAATTCTGTGATGAAAGCTCTATTCCCAAAAAGAATGGAGCAGAAACACAATTTTTCTGATGATACTTATAGGTCGGTCTTCTCAACTGGACTGAGAGATGCCTAGGAATAGTGAAACCTGAGGGCACATTTCCAGAGAAAATTTACACGTGGGACAGTAACTGGGGAAAACACAACTCAGTGGAATGGGATGGTGAAGTTGGCTGGATAAAATACACTTTATAAGAAGAAAAAGCCAGGGGCTGGAGAGATGGCTCAGAGCTTAAGAGCATTGGCTGTTCTTCCAGAGGTCCTGAGTTCAATTCCCAGCAACCACATGGTGGCTCACAACCATCTATAATGAGATCTGGTGCCCTCTTCTGATGTGCAGGTGTATATGCAGACAGACACTGTGGTTATAACAAATAAAAAAATACTTTTAAAAAAAGAAGAAAAGGCCAGACTGTCAGTATGTCTATGTTGTGCAATTGCCCAATGGCCATCAGACCCCACCTTCCTTGCCCTCTCTGTGTAGATCCAAGCAGACATCCAGGGGTCTTCCAAAGCTTTGGCATCACACTGGGACCACTGTGCCCTTTTAGATTTTTGCACTGACTACTGAGTTCGGTTCTTCTGAGTTTTGTGCCTCCTCAATGTACATACGGCTATTGTTGAACTCCTCAGATCTCCAATCCAAAACACACTGTCTCGGTTTCATTCCTCTAGAGAACTCTAATATAGGCCAAAAAGTACCCACTTTTTCTGAGACGATGGGAAGCATTTCTTGAGTGTTGGTATAATCAAGGATCAAAAGGACTTCTTATAAAGCCTCTCTTTGGGGGAGAAGAACCCACCTAGAATGAAAGGGAATAATTTCCAACTTGCTAAAAGTGATCATTATTTAAAGAGTCTGAATAATCTTCCAATAACCTAATAGTACTTTAAAAACAGAACATATTGTCATTCATCAATATGTTGGAAACACTTATCTCAATATATAAATTTGTTTTAGGGGAAACTTGCAGCATAGGGTATAATGATACTCTTTACATTCATGTTACATCATCCCTGTATAAGCGGGGTGTGTTTATGACTACCTCATACGAAACTTGAGTACAGTTTTATGACTTTTTTCTTACGCTCTGGAGAATTAGAGCTGTAACTCTCACATGTTATTGATCGTGACTATATTTGATACTAAGTTCCCGGTCACCCGTTTAATTTTTACGGCATCATTGTCACAGTGTAGGAAAATGTTCCATTTTATGAAGGACATGATTTCTAAGGACACAATGTGGCCAGTAAAGGAAGAACTATAAAATCGGAGAGGGCGCGTGTTACTGCGGCCACAGTGATAGCACGAGGTGTCTTACGGACTAACAGATGGGTAATCAGCAGAAGCCTTTCGGAGAAAACAGACTTCAATCTGTTATCTGACAGGAAGGAAATAGAGCAAAGACGTGAAGACACTGTAGGCGATGACAGCTATTGTCGTTTGGTTTCCTGCTGAACAGACGGATGGGGTCTTTAACCTAGGCCAGCTCACTCTACTCTGCTTATTCCAGTAGCTCCCGCCAGGTAACAGAACATCCGGGGCACGGAGTGAACGCCACTCTTGTCCTTTACGACATAACAAGTCATTACTATTGTCATGACCCAGCCACCATCCTGGGATAGCATCTACAGACAAGTGTACCTAGGTCTTTGTTCTCAGAAGGCTCACAGACCAGTCGGGGGGTGGGGGAGGAAGGAGAGACAGAGCAGCAGACAGAGCAGCATGCTAAGTCTTAGAAAATGATACACAAAAAGAAAGTACAAAATCTACATGTGTAGGCGCAAGAAACACACACACACACAAGTATAAAAGTGTACAAGGAAGCCCTGTTGCCTCTCTCAAGTAAGGGCAGCCGCAGCTCAGCCTACAGGGTTCTATGTAGCCCAGGCTGGCCTCAAACTCACTATGTAGCTGAGAAAGACCTTGAATTCCTGATGCTCATGTTTCCAGCTCTTAATTGCTGGGAGTACAGGTACGTACCAGCACACCGAGCTATCTCTTCACGTTTTAAGTGGTATGCCAGAATGCACCAGGGTTCAGTCCGACGTCCCTTCTTCCTCATAATCTATTTCTTCATCTAGGTGATCTCATTTAACACTAGGATATCTAAACTCCAAATGTCTTTAATATAGGCAAGTCCATATGAACTCCAACACTGCCTTCTTCCCTGAATACATTATGCTCATATGATGTGTCCAAAGATCTAGTGTATCACAGAGGCCCTAGTTTCCTACCACCATATATAAAAATGTATGCTCATAGTTATTGCACACATTACACACACACATGCCCACGCACACACCCACGCACACCACCCCAGTGACAGTATTTCCATAACCCAATAATAGGTAACTGCAGTCATCCAACACTTCTAGCTTTTCAAGCTAAAAATCTTCGTTTTAGTTGTTCTTCTCTTTCTTTCACATGTTATCTACAACCAAGATCCCCCCCCCCCCTTGTCCCTATCTCTGCCATTACCCACATCCACACCTCTCCTGCCCCTCATCTGGACAGCTGTCTAACTGGCCTCTGGCCCTCCCCTGTGTCCTCTACAGAGTGGGCTGGGAAGCCTGTGACACTTTGATGGCTTCCTATTTCACACTGAATAAAACCCAGATGCTGAACTGCGGTTTTAGGAGACCACATGTGATCTTCCTGTGCTTGGTCCTCTGATTTGTTGTTTTTCCTTTTTGTTGTTTGTTGGTGCCGAGGACGAAGCCGGGGCCTCCTGTTAGCTGGGCAAACTCACTGCCACTGATCTATACCCCACCCTGACACTCTGACCTTACTCTTACCTCTTATCCAAAACCCCTTCACAACCAATTTGCTGCTGCATCTACATAGATGTACCTCAACCAGTGCACATAGCTTCCCCAAAGCCTTTGCTACCTTCTAGCTGCCTAGAACAGTGGTTCTCAGCCTGTGGATTGTGATCTTTTGTGTGTGTGTTGGGGTGAGGGTGGGGTCAAAGGACCCTTTCACATGGGAAAATACAGATGTTTACATTATGATTCATTACACCAGCCAAATTACAGTTATGAAGTAACAATAAGGTCACAGCATTAGGAAGCCTGAGAACCACTGATCCAGAATATTCTCTCCTGAAGTAAGCTTGGTTTCCTTTGCGGTCTGCTCAAATGTCATCTTATCAGGAATGCCCTTGGCCACCCTGTATAAAAAGGCATGTCCTCAGTTCAGTCTTTCTTTTTCTACACTACCTAGCTCCTCACCTCACCCCGCCCCACCCCACACCCCACATTAGCACTTACTGCCTGAGCTATCACACATTTGTGTGTCTATCGACTCAGTACGTTCCACACAGCCGGGGACTTGGACGCTTTGCTCCTTGCTCTCCACAGGAACCAAAATAGAGATTGGCACGATATTTTAGAATACTTGTTGAGTAAACAAATGAACAAACTTAAGAAAGCTCAAGACACTGTGTCCCCTGAAGGCTGACCACATGGCCGCTGACTATAGCTGGAGACTATGCCACTGGAAATGCCCTATTTCAGCCAAAGAGCTAATGACACCCAGACATCTGAGAACTGACAACTCATCTGGAAACATTACTCCTCCCTGGTACCCAAACCTCAATACCTATACCTAGATTATTACATGCAGGTCAACCTGTTCTTTTTCAAGAAATGTTCAAGTAGAACTAGCCATAAAGCAAGACAGGTGTGGTGGTACACCCTGTAATCCTACCCCTCAGGAGACAGGTTCAGCACCAGCCTGGTCTACAGAGTGTGTTTCAGAATGGCCAGGGCTATGGGGTTTTGTTTTCTTTGTTTGTTGTTGTTGTTTTAATTTCAAGAATTCAGGAAATGAAGAGACCTGTGGGAAAATGGAGTGGAACATTTGAGCCTGAAGTAACTAAATCTACAAAATCAAAACGTTGTGATCAGAGTTTGTATGCCAAATCCAAAGTTCGAAAAGTGGGGTGGGGAGTTTACAGATGGGGAGTAGATCGGGAATTCAGGAGCTGTGAGATAGCTACACCTCCGATTAAACCTATGATCTAGCTACAGGGCTTTGTGTTATATGCAAACCACTATGAACTATTACCTGGACATAAAATTCAGATAAAGGGTGGGGCACCTTTAATCCTATCTCCCGGGAGGCAGAAGCAGCTAAATCTCTATGAAAGCGAGGCTTGCCTAACAGAGAGAAAGGAACAAAGACACCTATATCGCAAGTCTGTCATAAGTAAAGGCAGGAACTGGAGCAGACCACAGAGGCATACCACTTACTCGCTTGCTTCCCATGGCTCGCCCAGCTTGTTTTTTTTAGTACAACCCAGAACCTCATGACTCGGAATAGCACCACACACCGTGGGTCAGACCCTCCCTTATCAATCAAAAAAAAAAAAAAAAGCTACACGGAAGTTTGGAGAGATGGCTCAGAGGTTAAGAGCACTGGCTCCTCTTCCAAAGGTCCTGAGTTCAATTCCCAGCAACCACATGGTGGCTCACAACCATCTACAATGATATCTGGTGCGCAGGTGTACATGCAGACAGAATACTGTATAAATAATAAATAAATATTTTTAAAAAGCCACACAGAGATAACATGCCACAGGCCAATCTTATGGAGGCAATTCCTCCATTGAGGTTCTCTTTTCCCAGATGCGTCAAGTTGACAATCACGATTAGGCATCACAGGGCCTTAGTGTTTAAACCACATCTGAGCAGAAGCTGCAGAGCTGAGTACAGTATTGCATTCGTTTTCCACGTATCTCCCATGTCTGGATTTTCTACCATAGCAATATAATTAAAGGCTTCCTGAATGAGCTCACTGTATTCCCTGGGTTTCCTACATATTCAGTTTTCAGGTATGACTTAGTTTAAAAATCAGTCGTTATAGGAGCTAGGCAGACGGCTCAGCAGTTAGGAGCACTGGCTGCTCCTCCAGAGGACACAGGCTGAATTCTCAGCACCTTCGTGGTGGCTCACCATGATCTGTAACTCCAGTCCCAGGGGGTCTCACTCTCTCCTTAGACACTGTTTACATGTTGTGCACAGACAAACACGCAGGCAAAAAATACCCATATACTTTAAATAAAATGAAAGCAAATTTAAAAAGTAATTCTCTATAAGATTTGTTTGCAAATTAAAATGCACAAGCATCCAACATCTCCAAAGGCAATGGTTTGCGTGATAACTTAAGCGTGTCCAGAGCCCTGTTCATCAACAAAAGTCTCTGGTATGATAATTGAATTTATTAATATATATTCATTAATGAGTATCTGGACCATTACTCGTGTGTTAACGTCTTCTTGTCCTTTTAACCTCAAATGTCCTTAAAGCCAGTCACTAGCGCTCTGGTGCTCATCCTCAGCAGAGCCACAAAGAACAAACTTGAAAAGCTTGAGAAAGCATATGTTGAAAAGAAAGTTGAACTTTTTTCCACTGAAAAACTTCTGCATTCAGTTTGTATCTTTCTGGGTATTGTGCTGGCTAGTTTTGTTTGTTTGTTTGTTTGTTTGTTTTGAAACTTGACACAAAATGTGGGTTGTCTGGGAAAGAGCACCCTCAATTGACAAAATGCCTTCATCAGATTGCCTGTGGGCAAGTCTGTGAGCATTTCCTCAGCTGTTAAGGGTCCGGCCCACTTCGAGTGATGCCATCCCTGGGCAAGTGGTCCTAGGTTGTATACGAAAGCAGGCTGAGCAAGCCCTGGACAGCAAGTCAGTAAACAGCATTCTTTATTAGACTGTGTTCTTTTCATATAAGCATTTTTTTCAAATATGCCTTTGATGAGTTTTATCAATTACAATATTTCCTACTCAGAATACAGGTAGAGTGGTATGGAAGGACTTCTTGAGGAGGGCAGGGAAAGCAAACAACTCACGCAAGAACTCCAGTGAATACCACTGCAAATGGTGATGGTCTGCATGTTCTAACGGGGGATATAAATATGACTTACATTTCTTAATGGCCTAGACTCTTTGCTGTAAATAACAAAGTGTTGTGACTACTGTGTGTTCCCAGTTGGTTGTCTGGGATGGCTTAGTCTATTAAAAGTCAGCAATGACTCAAGGACTTATTAACATACCCTGGTTGCCGCTTCTCTACAGTCGTAAATGATTTCACCCATTTATTTTAACGCCACATTTAATTTTCATCCTTCCTCTCAGGGGCAGGAGGGAGACAAAGAAGATGGGAGGAAAAAATGAGAGGAAGGCACTCTACACGTATATGAAATTGTCAACGAACAAGTTGAATCAACCTACGAAGAAATGAAGAGAAAGGTAATGAGAACAATTTTCTACATGAGAAGCCTGAAAACGGGTGTCACTGCAAGTTTCAGGATATTCCCACAGCTCCTTGGGGCCTCTTCATAGACGTTAAAGGACTCCTCAGAAGATCTTGGTCATTCAGGAGAGATGATGGATGAAAGGGAAGATGTCTAAGGAGTTAAGCTAAATGGAGTCATAGGGAACCACTAACTCTTTCTCAGCGCGTCTCCTACACTGCTGTGGAAATACTCAACTGGAGGAGAGTCAACTGGTTCTGATTCTATGGGGCCGATCATTCCATCTGCTGCTCGCTGTCCTTAACTGGGCATGAATGCAGCCCGTCACTGAGGACTGCAGAGATTTTCTTCCTGCCTCTGGTTTTAGAGGGCACACTGATCTGCATTCCCAGGGGAGGGGGGTGCAGACTTGGGAAGCCTGGGTCTTTGGTCACAGCATACCCAGTGACCAGAAACAGCTAAATCAAATTTATAACATATGTGCCTACAGCCGCAAATAGCCACCAGTGGTCCCATGGCCTCGTGTCTTTAAACAAATACCAAACAAGGAGATTCAATTATTCAGTAAGTCTAATAAGGAATCAGCTCAGGCTAAAACTCAGTGCTTAGTTTATATAATTTTCTGCTATGGGCACACTGAGAGTTTCATACAAGCTCGTAGCCACAGTCAAGAGAGATTCCCCACCCTTCTTTGTAGTTAAATTGGCATCTGGGTAAAATTGTGACTAAAATGAAAAATATCTCATGGGGGGAAAAACGTCAATCATAGCCTCAAGGGAGAAAAAGTCAATCGTATCTGAGAAACATTGTTTATCCACTCAGTATTTCTTGTGCTCTTTTGAAGTTGTAGGTACCGTGCAAGTACTGGGAGTAGAGAATGGAATAGCCCTTGGTCTCTGGAGTTCAGAGTTTTGTGTGCACACAGACACTGAGCTGTCTAGGGCATTTGCAACATGGTGTGACGAATACTGTGATAGAAAGAATTACAAGATACAGTGTGACTCTAAGATGTCTACATTGAAAGGGTTACTACAAGATAGCATCCCAGCAATTTGGGTCCCAATTTGTCTGAGTCTTTCTTGGTAGACTAGACTTGACTCAGAGTCCCAAGCAAACTAAGCGGGTTGGTCACACTATTTGCAATGCAAAAGGCCCCCACTTTTCCAATAAGCTCCTGCAAACAGAATGAGTATTAGAGTGATGACTCAGTAGTGGAGAAAACAAAAAGCTCTTTTAAGTTCTGCCAGAAGTAGTCAGCCTCACGGGTTAGAAGTCATGCATGGCTTCCCTAGCCCTCCACTAGTCTTGTGCCAACTATTTAACCTGCGCAAACACTTGTGCACTTGCCAGCCCACCGGTACTCTAGATAGTATACCAGGATAAAACAAGTTCTGCTGTTACATCACAGTGGTTTAGAAGAACAAAAGTGTATTTGCACTGAAAGTCATCTGGGACTGTGCTGGCCACCTCACTCTGGATTGCCACCATGCCAAACATGCCAAACATGTCCCCTAGGTAGGAGAGAAAGAGAAACATTCTTCCTGGCTATAGTAATGGTTTTGTTACTATCCACCAGCAAATCTTAAGTCAACGACAGATAGTTTAGCCATTTTTGCTATTGCAGCAGCAGAACCTGGCCTAAGCTGACTGATGGTGAAACCTCATGATATGTAAGTAGAACTTGGAAGAAATGAATGACAGGTAGAGAGTGCTTGCTGCTTCCATAGAGGGTGATGTGAATATATAAAGACACACCCCTGAACACCCACCTCTCTCCTTAGATTGCTCAATAAACCAGCATCACAAAGATGGTTAAGGTTAAGACCCAGACACTTCTAAGAAGTCAGTGCTCCTGGTTTAACCTTTGTACAAACAAGAAACATTTTTACACACAGAAACACTTTTTTGTATACAGACGGAAGCTCTGGTCCCACCCATATATCTTTCTGACAGGGCCAGAAACTGAGGTTGGCATGCAATGGCCTCCTGGTTACTGAGGAAACAAGTCCATGTTGCGACATTCATGGTTTTCCAGGGCGCTTTTTAAAGCCACTGGATCGAGTTTTATAACATCTTAACTCAGTTCCCTCATCCATTTCATCAAGGCTTCCTGTTTGTGCTAAAGATAGTCATAAACAAATTCTGCGGTCGGATTCTCAAAAAGGAAACACATGTAAAGTCCAATGATAGTTACTTCTTTCCCTGAGAGTGGAAGAAGTCCATTTCCTGTAATGTACTTGTCCAACTGCAAAGCAACCTTTGACAGCTGAAGATGGCACATTTGGAGAACAAATGGCTTCCACTTGAGAAATCACTCAAAAGAATTGGGTGGGAGGGTGGGAGACCTGACTGCAGAGTGGGGGTGCAAGGTGGCTTTCCGAGCAGGAGTTTCAATATGGCTGCGCTTTTATTTATTTATTTAATGACTAAAGTCATCATCATTGAGCGCTGGTGAATATGTGCATCATATATTTCGTGTGTACCTGCAACTATCAGAACATTCTGATCATTTCATTAAGCAAAACAAAATGTTTCTTCTAGTCTGATGGATAAATGGGACCTTTTCAAAAAGTCCATAAAGTGTTAATTAAGGGACGATCATCATGGCCCTGCTTGAAGATGGAGTGTCCTACATGGGTTTTGTAGTGAGTGATGCCTCCCTCTAAACAACATAGCAATCGCTTAGCAGTTACCACATATATTAAAACACATTCTCTCAAGCTCAGTTGGGTTACTCTGAATCCTTATGACCTTGAGAATGAAATTTCAACAGAAACTCCTGAGGCTCACAGGCAGGAAACTGTCCAATGATGAAAATCCAGGGAGGCAGCAAAGAACCGGATTCCACCTGAAGTTCCGTGGGATGGTGAAGCCTGGAAAAGCTCCTGGGGATACAGGGAGCGTCTCCAGAACAACTCTGTGCTCAGGAAGTCATTACCTTTTCCTTAGAGGTTTATTAACACTGTCTTCTGTCCCAGGGCAGAGACCTTGACAGACTCCAGACAGCGGGCACTGCGGAAGGGAATTCCCAGATGCAGCTGAAGTGCAGAGGACTACAGAGCACACTGCCCGAACCTTACCAGTCTTTGTGGTCCCAAAAACAACTGGGAAGGAACTTGTATTTCCTAATCCAGGAGCTGCAGATCCATATGCTTTCCTAGGAGGAGTTGAAGGAACTACGTGCCAACTTTAAAAACTGAACAACTGGTTGTTTTGATGAGTGTTTGGCCAAAGGTGCATGAAGTACATAGTTCTGGCAATTGACTAGCCCATGACTAAACAGAGCTCAACATATCAAATCATATGACTAATTTCAGAATTAATTAATTATGGCAAATGTTGCATAAGAAAAATCTAACATAGCAAGAAAGCATCTACCAGGGGTTTTGACGTGGTCTTCCAAGTTGACCTATAGATTCGGCGCATGTTCAGTGACCACCACTTTCTTTTCTCCCCTATCCCTCCCTCTGCCCATTGCTAAAGACCAAATGCAGGGCCAACTGACCGCCGAAATACATCCCCACCCCACCCCCGCCAGACACCTCCACTTCACAGCTTCTGTGTTTTAGACAGCTTCTCACTCCATATCACTGACTGTCCTGGAACTCACTATGTAAAGCAGGCTGGCCTTGAACTTGTACCAACCCTCCTTCCTTTGCTTCCCTGGGGCTGACCTGACAGGTGTGTACCACCATGCCCAGCAAAGTCAGCAGCATTTTGAATGCAGAAATTAACAAGCCATTCCCGAAATTATGCAAGAGATCTGGGGTGATGGTTCCATGGAGGACCTGAGTTTGGATTCTCTACACTCATAGAAGCTGGGTGTTGTACCATGCATCTACAATTCCAGGGCTGACAAAGTGGGGACAGAAGGATCCCTGTGACTGTCTGGCCAACATATCTTGCCAGATCAGTGAGCCCAGGCTCAGTAAGAAGCCCTGTCTCAAAAAATAAGGTGAAGAGTGATAAAGGAAGACCCCAGTTGTTGGCCTCTGGCCTATATATACACACACAGTCACACACACAAGAACAAATACATATGCACACATAATTTTTATTTGTTTGTTTAGTAAGCTGTTCATTAAGTTGTTTATTAAGAAAGAAAATATCAGAATTAGTCAAAACACTCTTGAAGAACAAGATGGGAAATTTCCTGTCATCACATTTTGAAGCAGTGTGGTGTCGACACAAGGACAGTAAATTAACCAAAGACCAGAAATCAACTGACAGTCGTTCTTCTGTGCAGATGGCATTTCAGGGCAGGGAAGAAACCAGAGTTCCCGATAACTTGACAGAATTAGCTCTCTCCTTCTGCCTTTACATGGGACCCAGGAATCGATCTCAGAGCCAGATTCATTCAACAGGCACCTCTCCAGCCCAGGAAAGATGTTTTTAATCGGGTAGAATTCATAATTACTAACAATGAGTGTTAGGTTTGAAAGCCTTAGCGAAAAGGACCACAGCATTAGCACTTTTAGTAGTCTATCATGTTTATATTTCCATGTTAGAAAAACAAAACAGAAAAAGATGAGCTAGCAGATGGAGAAGGGATTTGTTAAATTATTAATTAGGGTTTTTGTTAGATTTCACAGGGTTAAGACTCTGCATTATATCTTCACCAAATTCATGTGTCAAAGCCTTAATTCCCATATTAGTCAAAGTTTCTTAGTAAGCTCAAAACCACCATTTTAAAATATATATAATGGATCTTACTTTATTAAAACTCAGAATTCCAGATAGGCATGGTGACGCACTCCTGTAATCCCAGCACTTTGGGAGACAGAGGCAGAAGGATCTCTTTGAATTTTAGGCCAGCCTGGTCTGCAAAGTGAGTCCAGGGCAGCCAAGTCTACACATAGAAACCCTGTCTCAAAAAACAAACAAATAAAACCCCTCAGAATTTCTGCACATCAAAAGACATCACTGAGACACAAAAAGCAAGAGCCTGGCATGGCACATGCCTAAGCTCAGTGCTTGGCAGGCAGAGGCAGGTGGGTCTCTGTGAGTTTGAGGCCAGCCTGGGCTACATAGTGAGTTTCAGGACATCCAGGGCTATGTAAAGGGACCCAATCTCAAAACACAAACAAACAAATAAACAGAAATAAAAGAGCCACAAAAGGAAACCATGAATTGGGAGAAAGAACTTGCTATTCTCAAACAGCAAAAAATTCATGTCTAGAAAAGATGCCTATAAACAAAAGAGATAATAGATAGATAATGCATTTCCTAAAAGGTAGGAAATGATCCTCCTGTTATGACCCAAATGACCAACAGGCATTTGGGAAAACATTTTATGTCAATTGAAAAAAAAAACAAAAAACAAAATAAATCCACAATGAAACAATACTACCTACCCAACAGAATTCCCAAAATTAACAAGACTGTGAATGCCAAGTACTGAGGACATGGGGCTGCTAACAGTCTCCAACCCACCCACCCCCTTACCAGCAGGTATGCAAACCCACTTCAGGAGATCTCTTTGGCAGGAGATCGCTTTGAAGTTTAACACCCTTTCAGCATTTCCATTCCCTGGTATACAGCCAAGGGAAATCCAGACTCATGCATCAAAAACATAGATGAAACTGTAGCAATGCCATTAGAAATACCCCCAGTTGAGAGTGACTTACATGTTCAACAACAAAAGAAAAGTTCTAAACACAGCAATGAATGTAATAAAATGCCTATATACAGAACCTGTCTGAATCTCTCAGAACGTGTAGTTTAGGAAAAGAAGCCAGAATTGGGGCCAGTGAGATGGCTTGGTAGATAAAGGCACTTGCCACCATATAGCGGTAGGTTTCCTCTGGCTTCCACACGGTAGTAGCAGGATGCACTTCCCCATATACACACACATTATTCATATGAGAGAGCTTTTGAGCATGTGGACGGGCACACACACACACACACACACAGAGAGAGAGAGAGAGAGAGAGAGTAATGATTAACCTTTAAAATGTAAAGCCAGAAGCAAACAAGCAAACAAATCCCAAAACTGGCAAAGGTAATCCACAGCATTAAAATCCAATTGCCTTTGAGAAAACGGGAAAGGCTGGTTATTAGTGGGACGAGGGGAGGTTTCAGGGCACTGGAGATACTTAAAGAAGTGAGATCATTGTAGAGTTATCTGTGTACAACCAAAAGAAAACAAACGAAGAAGGAAGGCTGCCAGTACTCACACACCATCAAAGCACAGGCAAAACCAAAACCAAAACACATCTGTCAGGCAACACCCAAGACTCAGCACATAAACATAGCTGTTAAGTATGATGTGTCCGACCCTGGGCTGAGTGTGCTAAACATGTCATTTTATCCTCATATTTGATACCTATTTTACCTAATACTTTTACCCTCCTTTTGCAAACGAGAAAGCTAAGTCCTAGACATATGGCACCATTTTCCTGAGAAGACACAGAGAAACCGTTGGTAGAGATGGTAATGCGTCTTCAAGCAGACCAGCCTTAGGCTCACAGTCATGTGAATTAAACTCTGCATGCAGAAACCTGAAGACATGAGTGTATTTTCATGGATCCGGGTGTCCTTTTCTTATCTTTTAGTCATGTTTCAGAAAGTTTTACAATAGCGAACTACATACTTTTAAAGCTTCTTTCTGGTGTTTTATCACTTGGGGCGCTCCTAGGAGTCAGAGTTCGGCCTCCCACAGCATTTTCTAATCAGTGACTGTGGGTGATTAGGAGGGCCACTGACGTGTCTACATCAGGGCATCAACTGCTAAGCTGTCTCATTAGCTTTCTAGTTGATTCCCTTGGTTTTTTCAGGCAGTCAAAGTGAGGCACATAAATACTGGCAGTCTCCTCGCCTCAGCCCTGATTCCTCTCTTTGCAAAT
The DNA here is from genome assembly GCA_028658305.1 of Pachyuromys duprasi. NCBI lineage: Eukaryota > Metazoa > Chordata > Mammalia > Rodentia > Muridae > Pachyuromys > Pachyuromys duprasi. The sequence goes on from CM053766.1 coordinate 55,454,377, forward strand.
ACTAGCGCATTTTATGGCATGGGGAAGGTTCGTAAAGTGGGCTTAGGTGGGTAGAAAGCCTTTAATCTGTTCATGGCAGAGGGAACTCTGTGTTGTGAGCACGAGGCTATGAAACATCTTGACAGGTCCCAGAGATCGCGAGCTGCCTGACACTGCTGGAACGTGGAACACAAATGAGGGAGTCGAAAGAAGGACAATGACATGAGAGGGAAGATGGGTCCCCCAAATGACAGGCCATTAAGAGACTTCAGGCAAGGATGTGCTTATAAAATTTCCATGTCAGCTAGAACACTAGTGTCAGCCGTGGGGAGGACTGTGGGAGGCAGGTAAATAACAAAGAAAAAGAGAATGATGGGCCTTCCTAAGCCATCCAGAGAGTAAGAAGAAAGGACATGAGTCTAAGAGGGAAGCCACTGCCCCTTCAGCTTCATTCCGGTTGTGATTTCGAGCCAGTTGCTTAGTCTCCCTGACTTTCAGTTCTTTTCATCTGTAACATTAGAATAAAACTACCAGCTGGGCACAACTGTGAGGCTTAGTAAGCGACTGTGTGTGCAGTGCATGGGAAAACATGGTCCCGCTTGGCCTAAAGGTGTAGCTCAGTGGTTGAGTGCTTACCTGGTGTGCAGGGAGTGTTTGAGTTCCACCCCAGCTCTAGGACAGGCTGAGCAGTTCTTTATTTTTGAGCTTGACATGGGAGGTAACACGAACGTGACATGGAAGCCACAGAATCTAGGAATGCATAGACATCAAACTTCTCTGAATGACGAGGGAACACACTTTCAAGGCACACCCCAAGTTCCCTGATCCTACGATTTCTAACGTTTTCTCTCCCTACTCATCCCTCACCAATATACACACCTCTGTGACTGATACAGGTATTCAATGTGCAACACAGCATAATTAAGTGACATGCTTCCTGCAGTTTTATAGCAACTCAACAACAACAATAAAGCCCAATTCTAAAAATGGCCCAAGGACTTCAACAGTTAAGCCTCCAAAGATGTTTTGATCAACAAACCCACCTTGGTCACTGTAGAAATGTAAGTCAAAGCTACAACAGGGTACCACTTCACACTCACCAGGATGGCAGCCATCAAAAGGATAAAAAATAAAAAGCACCGCAGGATGTTGGGAAACTGCAGCCCTCCTACACTGCTGATAAAAATGCCAAGTTCAACACTTACGATAGAAGATAGTTTTGTGTTCCTCAAAGTGCTATCTGTATTACCTTGTGACTTGGTAATTCTGGATTTACACTCAGAAGAGGTTTTTTTTTTTAAATGTACACACACCTATGCTTATAGCAGCAGTAGTTACAATAGCTAAAAAGTTAGAAATGGCCCAAATGTCCATCAGCAAAATGTACTGTACA
>CM053766.1:55455848-55537304 GCA_028658305.1 Pachyuromys duprasi
TGTGTGTGTGTATACACATAATATATATTTTTAAAAGAGACCTTATCTCAAAAAAGATGAAAGATGAAGACCAGCACTTAAGGTTTTCCTCTGGCTTTTACCTGTATGTCATGGCACACAGATGCCTACCCTCATGTATACATGGCACGCACACACACAAGTCCTCCCAAGGATGGGCTTAGACCCTCTGCACATATGTAACAGTTGTGCAGCTGGATCTTCCTGTGGGACTCCTAAAGCAGGAGCAGGGGCTATCTCTGACTACATTGCCTGCCTTTGGATCCCTTTCCCCTAACTGGGCTGCCTTGTCTAGGCATAATAAAAAAAGATGCGCCTAGACTTACTGCAACTTGATATGCCAAGGCTAATTGGTATCTATAGCCTCTTTAAATGAGGAGACAGGGAGGAGGAGTGAAGGGGAGGGGAGGGGAGGGGGAGGACCTGGTAAGAGAGAAGGGAGGGGAGGTTGCAATTGGGGATGCAAAGTAAATAAATAACTTAATTAAAAAAACAACAAAGCCCTCCCAAGGGCCAGTGAGATGGCTCAGTGGTTAAAGGCACTTGATGCCAAGTTTACCAACCTCTACTCAGTCCATCCACAGGCCCCACATGGTGGAGAGAGAACTGACTCCTATAAACTGTCCCCTGACCTCCACTTACATGCCATGGCTCACATGTACACAGACACACATAAACAGATAACAAAAATATCGTTTTTAAAAGATTAAGTCTTCCCAGATGGTGACATGGAAAAAAATCATCCTCTTATGTCTTGGCTGTGAACTCCACCTGGTCAGGAATTACGCCTCTTTTGTTCACCTTCATACTGGGCTCATCATACCTCGAAGAAAACCCAGGTCTAGCTCCCGCCAGATCATATTTCTTTTTCTTCTGTTTTGACTGCTAATGAATACAGCAGCGCTTGCGCAAAATGTCAGATAGGTAAATTATCTTAATTTTAACTGCATAATTATCCTGTGAGTATAAGACAGAAGACACCTAGGAACTAGCTAATATGTCTCTCTCTCTCCATTGCCATTCTCCTCCCCAGACAAAACATCCTCTTGCCTCCTGTATCTACAGAGTGCACAGGATTCTTCTCTTCCATCTGCCGCTCCTCCGTGACTGCCTGTAGGGGAAAATTCTGGAACACTATAATCATGCCTGAGAGGTGCTGTAGCATTTCATTTGTTTCTCTCTACTCAGAAGAGACAGCAAGAGTCCAAATCCCACTCTCAGAGCTATCAGTCAGTCATGGATAAGACACACTCAACTCCCTGGATCCCTGTGCTGGCTAGTTTTATGCCAACCTGACCAAGCTAGAGTCTCTGGAGGAGGCAATCCTATAGGGCATTTTCTTCATTAGTGATCAATAGGGGAGGGCTCAGCCCATGGTGGATGGTGCCATCCCTGGGCTGGTGGTCCTGAGTTCTATAAGAAAGCAGGCTGAGGAAGCCATGGGGAGCAAGCCAGTAAGCAGCACCCCTCCACGGCCTCTGCATCAGCTCCTGCCTCCAGGTTCCTGCCCTGTTTGAGTTTCTGTCCTGACTTCCTTCGGTGATGAACTAGATGTGGAAGCATGGGCCAAATAAACCCTTTCCTCCTCAAGTTGCTTTGGTCAAGGCGATTCATCATAGCAATAGTAACCCTAACTAAGACAGCCTCCTGTTTATTAGACTTGGCAGCATGTGACAGTAAACCCACAATACAGCAGCAGAACTGCACCAAGATTTATACCCTGACATTACAAAGTGTGCAGGTTCATGACTAGGACCTGTATGGCACAATCATGAAGTCACCAACCTCCCTCACTCTGCTCCACCATCCCTAGGGTGTTTCCTGTCTTCATAGCCAAAGATGGGTCTGGAAGCTCCATCCATTTCAAAATGGAAAAGCCTGAAATGTTGCTTTCTGATTCCTTTCTAGTGGCAAACAGCAATGCCACTCTCCTTTATTGCTGTTTTCTGCTTTTTTTTTTTTCCTCAACTGGCTTTTACTTAATCTTTTCTATAAAATCGTAACAATGTTACAGGGAAGGTAGGGAATCGAGGAAGTCTTGTTGTCTTTAAAAATTCAGTTATGTTATGTAAACATGTTTCGGGGTGTGGGATATGGGGCTGATTCAGACTGTCCACAGCAGCTGTCTATTTGCCTCATTCAAACTCTGAGCTGGGCTCTTTGCCAGATGTGGATGGTTTAAGTCTAAGGCCTCGGGGAGGGAATAAATGTCAGAGTGCAGAGAGTGTTGGGGGGCTCCTAGACAGAAGGATGCTAATAAACCAACCAACACTCCCCCACCCCACACTCCTGGTTGTTGCTGATGCAGTTTGATGAGAAGAAGTTGGAGATGAAGATTGGACTTGCCCCAAGGAACCTGATGACCCTAACCAACAGGAAGTAGCTAAAGAGAACTCCACACCCTATCCCAGCTAACCTTTCTCTCCGACCTGGAGTTGGGGTGCAGAAGAGAGGTAGAGGCATAAGAAATGTAAATAAAATAGTTTTTAAAAGGAGCAGCTACAGTGGAGTCTTTCTTTCTCTTCTTTCCATTTGGTCAAAGTGTAAATAAATCCAAATTTCTCTAAGACAGTGGTTCTTATGACCCCTTTGGGAGGAAGCGATCCTTTCATAAGGATCATCTAAGACCATTGGAAAACATGGACATTCACATTATGGTTCATAATATATCAAAATTACAGTTATAAAGTAGCAATTAAATAATTTTATTGTTGGGGGGGGGCACCACAAAGTGAGCAACTGTATTAAAGGGTTGCAGCATTAGGAAGGTTGAGAATCACTGCTTTAAGGAGAGAGTTGGAGAAAGTATTAAACAGTCTAGTTTCTGTTTTTGCTTATAGTCAAATAATTTAATGTTATCCAGTCTAACTTCCCAGGAGATATTGCCAGGGAATGTTGCCAGTACTAGAGATGGGATCATTTTATTGCTCTATATAAGCAACACCCTAATCTGCCTTAAGACGCAAGAAAGATTCTACAGGTAATAATTACAGACAAGAGAGATCTAGAGATGAAAAGATGTTTTGACACCATCAAGACTCACCATGTGTAGGCACCTATTCAGTGTCAAAGTCAATTCACGAAAAGAATACTAATTTGCCACTTACTGTGTGTACTTCAGCAAGCTTTTTTGACATCTCTGAACATCAATGTAGTAATCTTAATTTGTTTTTTATTTATTTACTTCATGTATCTGTAGGTAGAGTGGGTATGCACATACCATGGCACAGGCAGAAATGACAATTATATCAAAGGGTTACTAAGTTCATTAAATTGTTGATGTATATTTAAAGGTTGTATGTAGCTCACAACTATAATCCTGGCACTGGAAAGACTGAAGCGGCGGATCAAGAACTTGAGGTTAGCCTGGGCTAAATGGTGAGACTCGGGGGTGGAAGTAGAGAATGAACCTGCTTTTTTTGCTTACTTAGTAAGTTTTATTAAGTCTAAAGAAGAAAGGCAAGCCAGGTAACCTCTAAGGTGTTAGGTAAAACAAGTCTGCATTAATTTGACCTATATTTAACAAATGTTACCATTTTTTGTTTGCTGCTGTTTTTCTTATCCATAGTCTCTTACCACAAACTACTATTCCTTTTAAAAATAATAAAGTACACTAAACATAGTGACACTCATCTTTAACCCCAGCACTCGGAAGGCAGAGGCAGGTGGACCTCTATTTGAGATCTAAATTCTGCAGGCAAATTGCTTGCTTGCTCTAAAAGATAACAAAACAAAATAAAGATTTTTTTTCTGCATTTCCTCTTGTGGCTGTCTGCTATTTGAATTCAGCAAGAAACTATTCAATTTCTCAATTACTCAGTTACTCAGAGTTTGAGGCCAGCTGGTCTACAGAGTAAATTCCAGGATGGCCAGAGCCACATAAGTCGTCGCATGTTCCCATAGCATACATGGATCCCCACTGAAAACTAAACCAGTTGAAATGACAAGCATTGAGGAATACATTTTCCAAGTACTGCCCGGGTCCTAGGAGGCTTAGAAATTATTTTCACAGCAAAATAAATTTTAAAACATTTGATAACTGTTCAGAGAAGGCCTAGTCTGTGGAAGACACCAAAAAAGATTCGAAGACAAACAGGCTATGTGACCTGAGCTTGAAAAGCTTTCATCTGCAAACCAGGCTCGCACGGCCAGCCTCTCCCGCCAAGTCTCGAAGAAATAGAGTAGACAAAATACTATGGGAGAAGTACGGGTTGTTTTCTAAATTCTATAGACAAATTGCTTGTTCTAAAAGATAACAAAACAAAATAAAGATTTTTTTTTCTGTATTTCCTCTTGTGGCTGTCTGTTGTTTGAACTCAGCAAGAAATTACTCAATTACCCTTTCCTAAATAGCCACCACAGCTACTTACATAGGAGGCTATGGCACAGAGGCTCTGGCGTGATTGTTTGCAAAATGAGGTGCTTCGTATTTTATACCGAGCGTGATGACATTTAAGCAATGCAAGGGAAATACATTTTTTTTTACACTGTACTAGCTACGCTGTGCTAAGAATTTGTACTTAGTGCACAAGGTAAATTCCAGGCAAAATCATTTTCCCTGAGAAACAAAATGTTCCCGGTTCCCTTGTCTGCCCTTTTATTTTTCATCTCAGAGGGCTAATCCAAAATTTGACCTTATAAACAATAGCAGCACACAATGAACCAAACCCTCGCAAGTGAGTGTTACTCCCTGTGTCCTGTGTCCCCAGGGAAGAAGGAAGTCCTGTCATTTCCCTTGCACCTCCAGGGAGCTATTTATAGTCCAGCATGCTAATGAAAACCTTGGTGACCAGGGAAAGTTAATGTGCCTTTCAAAGGGAATAATTCAGGATCAAATTCAAGATGTAGACGTGTGTTTTCAGACACATTCTCTCAGCTCACGACTATCTCTCATTCAGTATAAAAGAAGAGCATGCTTTACACTTCTTTTGGTTTTCACATCATGTGGTGAATAACTGGCAACACAGCAGAATGCTGAAGTTCTAAGAATAATCTTAAGGGAAATTCCAGACCAAATGTTGTAGGTAATTACAGTCAAAAAAAAAAAGTTACAGAATTATTCTTCTTAGAAATTTAATGAGATTCAAAGGTTATATAATAAAGTGAAACTGATAAAATGGAAAAAAACACTGAAATAAGTGTAAATGTCAGCTATGTATAACTGATTAAGATGATGATGTAAGTATCTATCATCATAAGTCTGCATTGTAGTTTGCAAAGCCTCTGTGTGCTGTGTTTTGTTTTAGGGATCTAGGTGATCTCTGCACCCTTCCAGATGGCTCCGATTCCTGGATCAAGTGGAGAGTCCTTTCTGAAATCCTTTTCTTAGAGCAGTCAAGTAGATGCAGCCAGAATTCTGTCTTTTGTTTTGTTCTGTTTGGAGACAGTCTCTCTGTGTAGGCCCGATTGTCCTGGAACTCCTCCGTAGACCAGGCTGACCTCAAACTTACAAAAATCCACTTGCCTGTGCCTCCCAAGTACTGAGTTTAAAGGTGTACTCCAAGACATTCAACTGCAGCCAGAATTCTGAAGGCAGGCAATGCTGATCACAGTTCTGCAGATATGGAGACAGAGTCCAGAGAAACTGAAAAAAAAAAAAGTGTCTAGCTCACAACGCAGATCAGGAACCAAGTTCCTTTCAAACTATTATAAGCCCCCTGGCTGCAGGTCACGGGGAAGAGGCCACTCAGTGGATGTCTCTGTTTTACAGCTGAATCAACTAAGTGTTAAGAAAGAGAGATGAGCAATTACCCATGATTCTAGGTAGTAAAGCTTACAGCAGGAGAGTAATCATGATGGTGTGTAGAGCAAATGCTGATTGTGACCTACTCATTTAAAGAAAACTAAATGGAAAGGCAGGGTAGATAGGCATACCCGCAAACCACAGTGCTCCAATTGCTGAGGCAGGAGAATGGTAGATTTCAGGCCAGCCTGGGCTAAATGACAAACTCTGGGCCAGCCTGATTTAAATAGCAGGATCCTTTCTTTGGAGCAAACAAAAGAAGTATTAAATAATAAAAAAATAAGTACTTTACATATATCCAGGGTCACAAAACTAAAAGACAGAACAGAGCCTTTGTAAACTGATTGTCTTGACTCCTGAGTCCACCTGCTTAGCCACCAAACTGCCTAACTTAAGTCTGTCCCCAGCCACACACACTGACCTGTCTTGTTCCATAGGCATTTACAAAGGCAATGGGAGAGTATTCCAGGATAAACTGCCCCTCAGCCCAATAGGCGATGGATTCTCCCTTTGTTCCTAACCAGTTAGTTTTTGTCCCTCTGTCAAACTAGACCCCTCTGGGAAGAAGGACCCTTAGTTGAGGAACTGCCTCTATAAAACTGGCCCATGGGCAAATCTGTGGGGGCATTTTCTTGATTAAAGATTGTTGTTGGAAGGGTCCAGCAACTGTGTGGATGATGCCACCCAGGGCAGGTAGTCCTATATATAAGAAAGGAAATTGAAGCCAGGCAGTGGTGGCTGGAACCTTTAATCCCAGTACTCAAGAGACAGAAGCAGACAGATCTCTGTGAGTTCAAGGGAAGCCTGGTCTGCAAAGCTACTTCCAGGACAGCCAGGGCTACACAAAGAAACCCTGTCTCAAGGAAGGAAGGAAAAAAAAAAGCAAATGGAGCAAGCAATGACGAGCAAGCTGATAAACAGCATCCCTCCTTGGTCTCTGATTCAGTTCCTGCCTCTGGGTTCTTCCCTTGAGCTCCTGCTGTGATGTCCTGTATAATGAAATATAAGGTATAAGCAACATAAACCCTCTCCTCCTAGGCTGCTTTGGGTCATGGTGTTTATCACAGTGAACCAGAACACTGACATGTACAGACAAGCAAAGAAGTGCTTTGAAGCCTGCGCTAGAATTCAGATTTACCAGCTACAAGATGACGCGGCTCAGCTCTGAGCTTTACCAACGCCTTGTTTCCCCATCTTCCAAAAGGGACTGACAGATCCAACACCAGGAGGTTGCCCCTGAAGTAAAATCTATGAAATGGAAACTTCCAAACGCAAATCAACCTATGCCCTTTCCTTCCCTCTGACTTTCAGCTCTAAATCAACACACACTAAACAGAAAAATGTGCACTCCTTCCGCGTAAAATGTTGACCTTTGTTTTTCTTCCTCTTTCCTTCCTTTTTCTTTATCTATTTATTTTGTTTATTTGTCTCATTTTTTAGCACATGCTGGCCAGAAACCCAAGCAGTGGCACACACCTGTGATCACAGTACTCAAAAGAGGCAGCGGCAAGAAGATTATGAGTTCAAGGTCAGCCTAGACTTCAAAGCAAGATAAGAGACAGAAGAAGAGAGAAAGAGACAGAGAGACAGACAGAGGGAAGGGGAGGAAATCTTAAGATTTCCCAAAACTCCAGCTTCAGTTCTATACCTGGGTGACAACATTTCTCTGAATATCTTTTCTTTAGATGTGTACAAGTGTACAAATATATTCCTCTTTTTCAAGCATGGTACCTGCTGATGAGGGGTATGCTCCCTAATTCCATGATGTCTAAGTGCTGCCTCACCTGACCATCTCTGCCCCCAAGGAGTTCACAGTTTACTGGGTAAGCAAGCAAACAGATAGCTAAGGCGCCGCACGATAATATACTGATCAGTATCTATGGGAGCAATCAATCTTGCTCAAGGTATTAGAACCTAGTTCACAGAGGCTGTGACATTCGAATTCAGCTACAAAGGAGGAGTTAGCTTCTTAAAGAACCGAGCATTCAAACATCAGGGTCACCTGACAAGAAAAGTATCTTGTTATATATCTACCACCAAAAGAATGTCACATCAGAGAAACATCTCTTCTTTCCATTGGTCCAGATTATTAAAGACAGAACAGCCTCAATGACTTTCAGGGTTACTCCACTAAAGGCATTCAGTGACAAAGCAAGTGTGTGGCATTTGACTCTCCCAAAGCCGCCATTGTAACACTGAGGATCCTGAACAATCCAAGTGTCTCCTTTGTGGGCTCATATATAATGAATGAGAGATACATTAAAGATTATTGAAGAGTATAACAACCTTTTTTTTTGCATGTATAAGATCTGTAACTTTTAAAATATTGATGTAAGTCACTTGACCTGAATTTTACATTGAACCCAGGAAAGAAAATGTCAAAGTTGGACAAATGTTAAGTGAACTCTCTTTAAAAAAAAAAAAAAGTATTTTAACAGATAACACTCAAGGTTAACCAATCTATAGAACTCATCAGAATTTCAACATGCATAGAGCTGAGAGCAACAGAAACAAAACAGCAGGGAAGACTTAAGAAAAAAATCCCAAGAGTTAACTATTTAGTACTTGTTCTGTGTGTGACCCATGTTTCCCTACTATTTTATCCTCACCAAGCCCTTTCTGCAAACAGGAAGGAATCTGGTCACTGCCTTTGGCGCCTGCCTTTTCACTCTCCTTATGTAGCACCTGTCTTTTGTCGGCCACCATGTTGAGCAGACGCTGTCTTCTCAGCCCTGTGTCACTGTGGGGCCTTTGGTACTGCAGAGCCTCATTCAAATAGGTTACTCATGTGCTTTTCACACATGCAAGGTAAGTTAACTCCGAATCCTGTTACCATACAGAGGGTAGATGGGCACAGATCACAAATGGCTGTGTTTGATCTTCATATCAACAGTCTAAGAATCATAACTGAAACCACAGGCCACACTTGTCACCATTACACCACACACCTGAGCCTTTCTCATGGGTTGATGAGGGTTCAGTTTGATCCCTCTGCATATAAGATGTTTTTGTTCTCTCAGAAGCCCAAAACCAACATGGACCTCTGCCATTGCCCTGCGGTGTTTACTGGATGGTACCAGTTCAGGAAACTGGGCTTGCCAATCAGTTCACTCCACTCCCTGCATGTAAAGGGACTTACATGGCTGCCGCTACAGAACCAGAGAAAGAGTTGGGGAGCTATGCTGTTGGAATACTGCAATGGGGCAGCCTTGTCCAGCTGTCTGTCCTAAACGGTGCATTCTGTGGTTGGAAATCCCCATGGATTGCCTGGCCAGAATGTGGTTAGAATTAGATGCCGCATCTCACATGGAATGGTGAGCCAAACAGCATTTGTATCAAACTACTTCAGCTTGATGGCACCACATGGGATACAAGAGATCAGCTAGAGAGAATGGGTTAGTTTTGCAAGGGTCACAGGAGCTTCAGGAGTCCCTCCTCACTTCACAGGCATGTTGAGACTGTCCTTTCCCGCTAAACGACAGGATGAGGATACTTACTTCATTGTGGGATTGTCACACAAACTAAATGAGATGGCATAAAAAGTGAGTTCACTGATAACGTTGCCTCCCTCACCATGCTTGCAGCTCAGTGTTTAAAGCTTGGGTAAATACCTCGTAGGATGAGAAAGGTAGCGTTTCATAATGTCAGATTTAACCTACAAAGACAACTCTGTGTTTGCGGTGTTTACAGAGCTCCATCCCCCTCAGCCCCCAGATTATGTAGCAAACCTGAAATTTATTAACCTTTTTAGTCGGGTTTTCAGTACCAGTGTGAGACGACTGTTTTGCATAATCAAGAAAGCTCCTCCTGGCAGCCAAATAAAAGGAGGCCAGGTGTTTGGGATTAAAAATGCATTATCCCACCACTGGCCTTCTGGAGATGGCATTGGTACTTGCTCTTTCATAATGCATGCCATTTCTAGAAAGGAGAAGGCAGGGAGAGAAGCGAGCAGAGACAATACGGGAAATCAGGAGCTAGCAGGAACTATGCACATGAAAGTGGCCTGGGGAAGATAAAGGCCAGCCAGTTCTATCTGTGGCCACATTCTGGGTTTCTTTTTCCCATTCCTTAAAAAAAATAGTCCTTCTTCCTTCCCACAATGAATTGAATAGACCATATCTGAGGTCCCATAAAACATCTGTGTATATTTGGAGGAACTAACTTATTTGTCTCTGTGGTAAAACTGGACTGGCCTTTAATCACATCAAAAAATTTTAAAAAGCCATATCATGGTTTGTTTTTAATCAGCATTTTTACAATGACAAGATGAATAAGTAATTCCCAATGCATATATACCAAATAAAAGAGGTTGTTTCCTTAAAGTAAAACTGAAGCGTTTCTGTCAACAATACTGATTGGCTTATTTCAATGGATGCTGCACCCAGGTGAAGTGAGTTAATGAGGCTTGGGAGATTAAAATCAAACCCAGGTCTGTCTCTGTCTCCAACTCCTGAACACCCTCAGCCTCTGCCCCATCGTCTGCTGTGGGAACTCTGGGTGGATGGCACTTCATGGCCCAGGCTGAACTCTTAAGTGAGCAGAGGAAGAAAAACAGCCTATGGGAAAGGCAACAGCTAACCAGTAGCACCAACACAAAGGAGAATCAGGTTGCACACAAGCCCTCCAAACTCTAGACTCAACAACCATGAAGCCATTCTCAGACTCAGGTACTGCTATGAAGAGCATGCCGTAATTTCAGAGTTAATCAGATGAAATTGGAAACAAACCCATTTCAAAACTACAATACACCTGGAAACAAGCACTTCCATTAGAACTGAGACCCATTACATACGTCCCCACCTGCAGGAAAAAGGAGCTTCCACACCGGGACAAACACAAAATACCAGTACATTTTCATTCTGTGTAATCTCCTAAACTTCTTTTATCCAATTTCCCAATTTTGTCAGGTACCTGAAACTGCAATAAAGCTTCCTCTTAGCCCAGTTTCTCATTCACCTTAACTCTGCAACAGAATTATTCTTAGCCTTTGTTGGCGGCCTATTTCTTAGGCAGGATTTTTACCACGAGGTCAAAAAAAAAATTCAAGGAAGTGCTCTGAGAACAAAAAGACCTCCTCCTCTCTCTCCTTCCTATCTTATTTTTGCACAAAATGCACATTACAAAAGAGATAATTTTAAAACTAAAAATTTACACAGACTAGCTGCTGATACTCAGTAACTATTTTCAATAGCTGAAGACAGCACGTAGCAAAAACATCAGCTTATGTCAACAGTGATCAGATATACCACGATTTGGGAAAGTTTTATGGTTTGTTTGGCTCAAGAGAATGTTTTCTATCCTTGGGCCAGTATAAACACATTCTCGCTTAAAAATACTTATTGTATGCTCATGCGTTTTCTATTTACAGAGTCTCTAAGATGCTCTTGTTGTCCTAGCATACATGTACCCTAAGACGCCTTCCAGAATCCTTTGGTCTCGTGCGCTGCATGCTGTCTATCCTTTCTTTTGTTTTTCCTGTCTGACTGAAGGGAAAATGTTAAACTGCTCCAGCCCTCCTCCCACTGCCCGCCCTCCCCAGCAATGGTTATTCATTGATGATTATGATTATCAACTTGGCAAGATTTGAACAGCTAGGAAGCAAACCTCTGGACATGCATGGCCATCTGACAGTGTGGTTCCAGACGGGCTTAACAGTGAGGGCAGAACCACCCCCAAAGCGGCAGTACTGCTGAGGGGCTCCTGCAAGCCCAAGCGTGGCAAACATGGCGCCTACAGTTTTTGCCTTTCCCTTCTCCCCCATTCCCTCTGCCTTGCTAAAAATAAACCTGTTAGATTACATTCCTAAAGCTAGCCACCAAAGTCTTATTTGGCCACTTCCTCCTCCTCATGTTGACTACCAAGGTCCAGCTATCAAAGTATGAAAATCCAGCAATCAAAAGCCTCCTTTTGGCTACGTTAATTACACCGTCCAATCAGAATTAAATCCTTCCTCCTAACTCGGGGTCCCCCTTTTTCCTTTATAAACTGCCCTTTGCCTACTGTCATCTGTTGTCTCCTATCTATCCCTTGCCCTCTCCCTTGTTCCTTTCTCATTCTCCCTCATCCTCTATTTCCTGTCTTTGTCTCTTGTTCCCTGCCCTTTCTCCCTCCGGGGCAAATAAATCTCCTTTGTGTTGTGAACTTGGTCTTGGGGTGTCTTGTGCTGATACCAGTCTTTTCAATCACCCCATGGGCTGGGGTTCCAGAGTTAGTAAAAAGGAGAAAGCCGAGGAAACACTAGTGTTCACATCTCTGTTTCCTGACTAAGGACACACTATGACCAACTGCCTCAGCGCCTCCTCCACACCCTCCCTGCCATGATGGCCAAAATAAACAGTTCCTTCCTTAAGCTGCTTTGGCTGGGTATTTATCAGGACATCGAGAAAAGTCACAAATACACTCCTTTTTTTTAACTTTATTATGATTACAATTTATTCACCTTGTATCCCAGCTGCAGCCCCCACCCTTGTCCCCTCCAATCTCATCCTCCCTCCCTCCTCTCCTCCCATGTTCCTTCCCCAGTCTACTGATAGGGAGGTCCTCCTCTCCACATGACCCTAGCCTATCAGGTCTCATCAGGACTGTCTGCATTGTTCTCCTCTGTGGCCTGGTAAGGCTGCTCCCAACTCAGGGGGAGGTGATCAAAGAGCCAGTCACTGAGTTCATGTCAGAAAGCAATCTACAGATTCAACGCTCAATTCCCATCAAATGACCAACACAATTCTTTATAGACCTAGAAAGAAAAATTCTCAACTTCAAATGGAATAACAAGAAACCCAAAATCGCTAAAACAATCCTGTACAATAAAAGATCTTCTGGAGGGATCTCCATCCCTGATCTCAAGCTGTACTATAGAACAACAGTAATAAAAACTGCATGGTACTGGCATAGAAACTGACTGGTGGATCAATGGAATCAAATATAAGACCCAGAAATAAACCCACATACCTGTGGACACCTGATTTTTGACAAAGAGACCAAAACCATACAATGGAAAAAAGGTAGCATCTTTAACAAATAGTGCTGGTCTAACTGGATGTCTACACATAGAAAAATGCAAATAGATCCATATTTATCCCCCTGCACAAAACTAAAGTCCAAGTGGATCAAAGACCTCAACATAAAACCAAACACACTAAATCTGTTAGAATAAAAAGGAAGAGCCTCAAACAAATACAATCCTGAGCCAAAAAAAAAAAAAAAAAAAAAAGGCAAACCCTTCACAAGCAACAGAGGTGTCCTTGCTCAGTATTAGAGGAGCAACAGAAACTTCCATACTAGACCCTTAGAGTAGCTCTTCCACACCTTCAGTTTCTAGCTTGTGTGAGTGCTCACGCGTGTGCACATGTACAGGCGTGCATGGGAATGGGTGGAGGGTGCATGTGTGTAATGGTCATCCCCATGAAAAGTTTCTCTTCAAAAGTATATCTTTTATCAGATAACTTGTTAAGTCTGTCGTAATCTTTGATACTTTACTAAAAATTTAAAATTTAAAAAAAAGCAGATAACACTGCTGTATTTTACACACGCCTCCTCAGAAGGCATGCTAGGATTTATGCAAATATGACCCCCTGAGATTTTGTGTTCTGCCTCCCAGAAGGACCATATTTGTCTATATGAAACAAAAGTTCTATTTCAGTCTTCCCCGTGGACAATGGTATTTTCTGATCTTACACCTACCTCAAAGGAGACCATTTAACAAGGTCCTCCTGGGTAAAAAATATCCACTCCAAAAATTTTTTGTAAGTTTTAATTCTAGGAAACCTACTGACAACTAAGGATTAACAATTATCATACTTTTCAAAAACTGTTATAACTCAGGATCTAGGAGAGAGTTCAGTCTGTTTACAAGCTTGTCATAAAAGCATGATGACCCAAGTGTAATCTCTAAAACCCTCATTAAAAAACAAAAACAAAAACAGGGTGTGGTGGTGTGTTCTTGTAGTCTCACTTCTGGAGAAGTAGGGACAGATGCATCCTTGGAGCTCACTAACCGACAGCCTTCCCTACCTAACTCATGAGATCCAGGCCTGTGAGAGATCCTGTCTCAAAACAAGAAAGAAACACCTTAGGTTGACCTCTGTCCTTTATATACACTTATACCCATGTGCGTGAACACCCGTACCCACACACACATGAATGTACACCCACACATATAGATAATCATAGCATTGTAACCAGGTAACCCCCTACGGGAGTTCTTCCAAAAGTGAGGGAAATGTCCTAGAAAAATCCATATGCCAACAGTTTAAAAGCACTCTGGTACAGTTTGGAAAGAGAGTCAAGTCAAGAAGACAAATCATCAAAGTATTGTAATAATGCAACTCAAATACAATAGAGCTGTGCCCTGAAGGTAAGAGTAATACTGGAGTTAGGATGAATCTAGAGATTAAGAAGGATTTGTGGAGTGGATTGTGGGAAGCAGAGGAGAGGGGCACACGGAAGACGGACAGCAGAGAAAACTGTGGCATCCACTGAAGATAAAAGAATACACAAGAAACTGATATAGAGCCATGCTACGGAGAAAGATCTTCAGTTAGACAGTGCACAGCTGAGTCTGGTTCAAATGTTGAGAAGCAGTAAGAATTGTTAGACAAATGCAGTGTAGCTCAATGGCATGTATGAGGCTCTGAGATCCATCCTCAGTGGAAGGCAGAGAGATAAATACAGCAGGACAGAGAGAGAAAGAAAGAGAGAGAGAGAGAACTGTTAAAGGTCTGGTTATGATGCAGCTACTAACTCACTATAAGACAGCAGCAGATGCTGGTGGAACCCACCCAATGCCCGGTTCTCACTTTGCATGCTTCCTTTCCAACCTAAGAGAAACCAGGTTTACGCTTTGCATTCAGCCATCTTAGTAGCACTATATGTTTCCATAGAAACAGACTGAAAACTCAGACTGAATGATGAGTGGTCCAGCCAGTCATGAGTCCATCTCCCAAGTCAATGAGTCATAAAGAAAAGTTAATTCTATGCTTCTGGGCACTGTACACTCAGTCTTCAAAGGAGCCACAAGGAAGAAACGGCCTCTCCCCTCATTGCATTACTGCTCTTAGGTGGGAACCAAGAAAGGCCTACAGCAGGAGCTGACCAACGTGCTGAGGATGCCGGAACCACCGAAATGAGAAAGTTTCTTCCCTTGATGTTCGTCACTTCCCAGAAGTTCGTCACTGAACTTCTGATGAACCTTCTGAACCCTATCATGATACTCCCATGCACTTCTTACATGAGAAAATACACACTTCAGCTGGTTATGTTAGGATTCATATTGTTTGAAACCCAAAGTCATCCTTACTGCCCATGCAGCCTTGGCTCCAACCTGCCACTTCCACACCACCATTCCCTTCACTGGAAGCTGAAAATAGTCTTTTTGAAAAATTTTTTTGTTTACTTGTGTAGAGTGTGCGTGTGCGCGCGTGCATGTAGGATCATATGCCTATGTAGAGGGTAGAAGAGAGTCTTTAGGAGCCAGTTTCCTCTTTCCACCATGTGGGTTCCAGGAATCCAACTCAAATCATTTGTCTTGGCAGCAAGTGCCTTTATGTACAGAGCCATCACACCAGCCCAAGAATAGCCTTTCAAACAGCTCTTCCGAACTTCATAGCCTTGGTTTTATCAACTCAGACAGAAAGAGATGTGCAACCATCTGTTAAAATCCAGACAGAAGTTTAAAAAGAAGTACAGCAAGAGGATCTCCGAAGTATGAGACTTATAGACTGGGGGAATAACTGAAACTTCTGAGCCAATATCACATGTTGTCAAAAATGTTACTTAACAGTATCACATTGTTTTACGCTCCTAACATTCTGCAAAGTTGCCATCATGGCTACTTTCTATAAGCAAGCTAAGAGACAGATGGCAAACAATATCCCCAAATCTAAGAGGTTGCCAGAGTTTCAGCAATGTCACATTTTCAGAGCAAGAATGAAAACTGAAAGGTCTAACACCCTGCTGAGGAGACTTTGTATTTTGAAGCGAGGCTCTGGAAAATCATGGCGGGTGGGAAGTGAAGAATGAGGAGTGAGATGGAAGGAGTTTGGGGGAGATAAAGACCACTTCTACCAGAAATTTAGTAGTCAGAAAAAAGAGGGGGTTGGGGACAGCAGTGTTCCAAGGGAGCAACAGGTTTGAAGAGAAAATGGTCAATTTTATTTCTTGGTCGTTAGGTAGAAAATAACTGAGCACACTGGTGGACAGAGGGGAAGGGGAGATGGAAAAGGAACAGAGTGTGGCTGCAGAGCCTGCTGAGGCAGCAAGAACAGAGGACCCAGGAGAAAACAGGACCCTTAGCTTCTCTCTGCTCAGTCTGATCCCCGAAATCCAGTTGAAGTAGGGGCTCTGGGAGCCAACTGATGGCTAGCCTGACCTGAGGTAATCACTGCTACAAGGCCCTAAATAATGGATAAACTTTATTTCCTGTATGCCGTTTTTAATAGCCCTGTATAAAAGAACCTTTGGAAAAAGACAAATTTGTCTTTCCAATGCTTATTTTTTAAAATGCATAATTAATACGGAAAAGAATCACTGTACAGTGAAAACTAACACCCATCTCACTCTCCTACTGAAGCAAGGCCTGCAAAGGAAAAATAGAAGAAGTATTCTTGTTTGTTTTAGATTTCTGAAGCTTTTTTTTTTGTCTGTTTCAATTTGAGGCTTTGTTTGGTTAGTTTTGGAGTCATTGACCCACACAGATCAGGCTGGCCTCAAACCCACCATGTATCCCGAGTGTGGCCACTAATTTCTGACCCCCTTGCGTCCACCTCCCAAGTATGCTGGGTTTAGTGCAGGGCCGAGGATCTCTCTCATGACTTCTTGCAAGCCACTCAAGTAATCTACCAACTGAGCTACAACCCTAGCCAAGGAAAAGCGTTGTTGTAAATAAACAACCTGGGTGTGTGTGTGGGGGGAGGGTCTACGGATAAATGCTTGCTCCATAAGTGTGAGCGCCAACCCTTATGACAGCCAGGTCACCACAACAGCCCCCTGTAATCCCAGCACTTAGGAGGAAAAGTCGGAGGCTCCCCAGGGCAAGCTAGAACTAGTGAGCTCCAGATTCAGTGAGAGATGTGGCTTCAATAAATGAAGTAGACAGCAATCAAGGAAAACATCGGACAACAATTTGGGGCCTACATTTGCATGTACACATGTGTCTACATACCTATACGTACACACATACAAGAGCACACACATTTGTTTATGCATGCAATAAACAAATGAAGTAGAAAGTACATATGGCAGCACATGCCTATAATCCTAGAGTTTGGTAGGCTGAGGCAGGAGGATCACAAGCCCAAGGCCAGATAGGGCCAAATAAAATTCCATCTTAAAAAGTGAATAAATAGGGAGTGGAGAAATGGCTTGGTGGGTAAGAGCACTGGCTGCTCTTCCAGAGGACCCAGGTTCAATTCCCAGCACCCACACGGTGGCTTACTCTCACACAGACATACATGCAGAGAAAACACCAACGCACATGAAGTAAGAGCTAATACCATTTTTCAAAAGGTGAATAAGTAAATAATTAAAACGGTTTTATATTGTGTATAAGTCACTGCTGTGAGTTTACCTGGACCTACATTTGAGAAGGTTTAAATAGAATAACAATAGTTAAGGTTGAATAAGAGCGTACTCTACTAGTCTATGCTCAGCGCCTCTTACATGTAATCATGGTGAATCCCTGTAACAACCTCTGCGATACATGTCATTAATTTCGCTTCACATTGAGGAAGCTGAGGCTCAGAAAAGATGTCACCCCCAAGGTCATTGAAGCGCGCAATTCTATCGCAGTTTTCAATATCCAGCACTTACGCATATACACTGAGGTCCCCCAGCAGCCACAAGAAGCATTTGTTTTTATTATTCCTATTACATATTCAAATACACGTAAAAGCAGTGGTTCTCAATCTTCCTGATGCTGCAGCCCTTTCAGCTAGTCCCTCATGTTCTGGTGACCCCTCCCCCAAGTGTAAATCATTTTGTTGCTACTTTGTAACTGTAATTTTGCTGCTGCTATGAATCATAATGTGAACATCTGCAATGCAGGATATCTGAAAAGCGACCCCCCCCCAAAGAGGTTGCGACCCACAGGTTGAGAACCACTGCGCTAGAGCCTAGCCTTTTAACCTATGTGCTCAGGTGCCTGCAAAGATCTCTAGAAAATAAAGTCAAAGGAAGGCTCTTTAATTTAAAAATGGCTTATAGGATCATGTGGCATATCCAGCAACTATGAGCTAAATCCCCAATTCCCTGAAAGGAATAAAGAATAGTATAAATTTCCAAGGAGAAGCTCATTGTCTCTAACATATAAGCCTGGTACATGAAGCTAAAAACCCTCTGAGTCAAAATTGCATGTCAATTATGAGATGGTAAAGTAGGATATGTTTAGTAATTTTCCCTTTTCTGACAGTGGCAGAGTTGATGTTCCCAAGTAAAGAAGGTGTCTGTTTCATGGCATCACTCACTACCACCTTCCCGGAGCACAATGATATAGCTCTTTAAACCGCCCCAGCTTCTCGGTTTTCTAAATCCACAAGCAATAACTAGAATAATTGGATATAGCAAAACAGTAGCACTGCTCTGCTTGGTAGAGAGGAGAAGTATCACAGGAAGTGTTCTCTGGGGGTTAGAGACACAACTTGGCGATATAGAGTCACACGCAAGGGCTTGGCTCCGATCTCCAGCTTCACACACACACACTCACACACCATGCTGCGGTCACACTGACTTGGTATGGATGTAAGTACTGGCACTTATCTAATTTGTGGTATGTTTTTTGTTTTTTTTTAATATTTAGTTACCTGTTAATTGATGTGTATGTGTGTGCCTGTGTGTGCTGTGCACTGTGTGTGTGCCGGCACCCTTGAAGGCCTGGGAACTCATTTGAAATCGGAATTACAGGCGGTTATGAGCCACCTGGTGTGGGTGCGAGGAACCGAGCCCAGGTCTTTTGCGACCCGGAGTAAGCACTCTTAAATGCTGAGCCACCTCTCCAGCACCACACTCACCTTTTTATGTCACCAAGTTGGTCTGTAACTTGCTATATGACATAGGCCAGCCTCAAACTCAAGATTCACTTATCTCAGGTTTCCAAGTGCAGGAATTACAAGTGTGTGCCACCATATCCAGCTCTGCTCTCTGTGTCTGGCACCCCCAGCTGTAGAACAGGACTGCTCTGTTCCTCAGAGAAGAGAGCACACTCCGTAGCACTGTGTAAATGCTGGCCATTGTCTGTCTCACGTGGGTTTCCAATAGTGTTCTCAGCTAACTCTTGCCTGTCTGCATAAATAAGAAGCCAACATTTTCCCCCAGGCATGTCCTTAGTTCTGAGAACACTCACCTTCATCTTTGTGAAATTATTTCATGGTATCACGTTAAGTTGAAATTTGGCGATCCATGTGTTAAGATGAGGTCTTGTGTCCTTGAACACCTGAAGCATTCTCTCAGAGGAAAATCATCCCTTGGGACTTCTTCCACCTCTCTTGCCGTCAATCTGATTACGTTTGCAGGACCCAGTGACAAACGAAACTGTGAGATTCCTTGTTAAAAAATTACCAAATGCCTGTGAGATGGCTCAGTAGATAATGTGCTTTGCAGCACAAGCCTGAGAGCCTGCATTCAACCCCCAGAATCCTTAGGAGGAGGAGAGAATCGTCTCTCAAAAAGCCGTCCTCTGACTTCCACCCGAGCATCGCACTACGACATGCACACACCCTCACACAAACACAACAAAATTAACAATAAACAACTTTTTCTTTTTATCACAGTGTTGAGGACATAGGTCAATGGCGGAGCACTTGACAATAGTGTGTATGAGATCCCGGATTCCAGTCACAACACTGAAAGAAAAAAATTAAAAACAAAACAAAACACTAATTTTGAGTCAGGCATGGAGTTACATACCTGACACCCCAGCATTCCAGAGCCTGAAGTAGGAGGATCAAGGTCATCCTGGGCTAGAGAGCAAGACCCAGTCTGAAAAACCAACAAAACAAAATGCTATGAGGAATTTCAAGACAGCTGCAGAAAAATGTTAAGTGAAGGGCAGTACTCCTCTAGATGAGGAACGCTGAGTGACTGCAAGAACCGCATGTCCAGGGAGCCAGCCTCGGTGCCATCATTTCCCTTTGGTAACAGCCATGACATCACTAACTTCGTCCACTTATTTATTTCTTGGATTATTTTTAACCTAACCTTTTCCAGGAACTTGAGGACCAGCACATCTCCAGGAATTCCAGCTTCTTGTGTCAAGAGAAAATGACATAACTTCTCTCCTGGAGTGTGGGAAAAAGAGACAGTCATCCAATTCATAAGGATTCCTGGTGGTCAGTGATATGTACACAAACTTTTTTCTAGTCTGGATAGTGCTGCCACCTCTCAGCTAGGGCATACATGTAGCTGTTTCCCTCCAGTCACAAGCATGATGCCTACCCCAACGATGCCAGTTTGCCAATCCTTTTATTCTTGTCACTGAGATAACCAAATTGTTTTATGCAAGTATATGCATGTTTGTATACATGTGGGGAGAAGTGAGCAGAGGTCAGCCTTGAGTGTCAGCCTCTGGACCTTGCCCACTTCCTTCATGCCCATGTCCTTCACTGGCATGAAGATCACCAAAGACTAGTTTAACTGGCCAGAGAGTTCCAGATACTGTCTGTGCCTCCCCAGCAATGAGGTATGTGTCACCACACTGAATATTTTTGCCTGGGTTCTAGAGATTAAACTCAGATCATCATGCTTGCAGAGCAAGTGCTTTAACTACTAAGCCCCCTCCAGCTTTCCAATGAATGGGGGGGGGTTTGCATGTGTGTGATGTAACGTGTGAACATGTGATTATATATGCAGGGGTGCACATGTGTGGATGATGCACTTGCCAGTGGAGGCAAAAGACTGATATCAGGTGTCATCTTCTACTGCTCTCTGCCTTATGCTTTGAGGCAAAGTCTCTCCCTTCAACTCAGCTCACCAATTGCAATAGTCCAGCTGAGTGACTTGCTCCAGGCATCCTCTATCTCTACCTCAAATGCCCTGGGATTACAGGTAGGATACCATGCCCACCTGGCATGTATGTGGGTGCTGGGATCTGAATTTCAGCCCTCACATTTGGCACAGTGGGTTCTTTGCCCAGTGAACTATCTTTCAAAACCCCAGGTGAATTGACTGATGGCATTTTCCTTTGTAGTGCTCTATATTTGATTCCTAGATTACGTGGGGCTTTTAAACATTAGTTTTGTAACATGAGGTTACTGATGTTAATATCTATTGAACATTAAAAAGAAATCCTGAAACATCCTTTCTTAATGAAATGCCGTGCCTTTGATATTGAAATATCAAATGAATAGGTTACTTATGTCTTTTTTCAAAAAATGCACAGTGCTCAATGTAGATTTCAGCCTTATGTCCTTCCTATGAAGCTAGAGCAAGACGAAAATCTATGAAAGTTTCAAGTGTTCACTTTGTTCTCTTGAACCCCCTTTGAACTGATAGGATAGAATGTTGTGTGCTTAATTTCATTACTCCTGTTTATTGTAAACTAGACACTTCTCATAAAACTCATGCCTACAATCCCAGCTGACTAGTAAACTGAGGCTATTGTTTAAACAAATGTTTGTTTGGATTTTTTTCCAGCAGTCTTGAATTGCCAGGAATTGCTTAGAATTAAGGTAACCATGGTCTTTACAACAATTAGCAGATAAACAGTTTTAAAGAAAACAATAATATCTGCATAAATCATCTAATTTTCTCATGTTTTTAATTATCTGCATTTGGACCTAAGTTTTAGCTGGCTAAGCCAGAGCCAGAGATCCCTCTAATCAGATCAGCGACAATGATCAGCAGTCTGCTACTAAAGCAAAAAGGATACAGAATTTTGAGCCCCAAAGAAAATCCAAAGCAAAAGGAGAGGCAAAAAGGCACCGTAGGCTAGAATCACAGCAAGTCTACAAGGACACATACTCAAGCAAGAGAAAGCAAAGTAGCCTGCGATAGCCCACGCCAACAGTCCATAGATGAATAGCTCACTGCACAGTCCACAACTTAAGCAACCCCATCGACCCCTATTTAAAAGGGGGACAGAGAGAAGCCAGTATTCCCATTCAGAGGGAAGCCAGCGTTCAAGATGAAAGCAATCTGTCCTGGTCACATTGCCAAGAGACAGCCTGTGGATCAAGGCAGAGTCATGAATGGAACAAAGGATTAGAGCAGAGAGTAAGAGAGTTAGTGGCCTGGCACTGCTTATGAATGAGATTGGCACAGGAATTGGATTTGATTGACGTTGGTACATTAGCGTCAACTCAGACCATCAACTCAGTTGTTAAAATGTAAGGAATTTTGAATGACGGCTCTTAAACATGACTATTACTAAATCTATCACATAAAATTATAATTAACAATTTAGTGCTATAAAAAGTAATACAGAGGCCATTAAAACACACACACACACAGCCAATCAAAATGCAGAGATGTGGAGCCCAAGTCCCAACTGATATATCCACAACACAACTCCTGCACCTAAGGAGAAGTGATCAGAACAGAAGAGAGGGAGGGAGAGTGTAAGAGCCAAAGGATCGAGGAGTTTGCTGTGAAATGGCGCAATAGAGTCTCACAATATCCTGCCTAAACATGAGCTGGACAAGGATCACACCAGCAGGCATGCTAACATGAAAGGCAGACAGCTCAGGAGGCCTCGGCCCTGAACAAAAACTATAGGCAGCTAACACACACAGAGAGCAGGAGAAACGGTCCTCCCAGGGGAAGAACACACCAAAATCACATGGTCAGGCCCCAAACATACATACACATCACATTATAAGACTGGCTGCATGTGTTTATGTATTTAAAAATACTTATATACACATACATATATGTTTATATATAATAATAGATTTTTACAAGGAGGCCAGGTATTAGAGGGAATATAGGAGAGGGCATAGAGAAAGGAAGAGTGGGGAATGCTATATTATCTCAAGTAATCTAAAAGCTTATTTAAAAAAAAAACCAATGAACATTCAAAATACTTTTTTTAGAATGATATAGCATACAATAATAGGCAAGTAAGAACTTGTCACCTATCCCATAGGGGGCAAGGGTGCTGTTTCTGTCATTTTCTGTAACTACCACACCCTGTTTCTGAAACCTAAGAATCATCTTCCTTCCACCCATCCCATTAGTTACTTAATAATCAGAGTCCTCAAAGCAGTCAGCTCCGATGACATTGAGTTATACTTCCCATCTGCACCACCCAGTGCTTAAAAAATAAATAAATAACTGAAAATGAATGACTAGAAAAACAAAATAGAATGCAAAAACTTCAACACTCAGGTCCATTTCTTTCATTATTATATCTAATAATTTTAGACTATCTACTTGAACTTGTTAGAAAAGCTTTGAGCATCTTACAAGTTTTACATTTGTCTAACAAACAGCTGACAGGCAACACCAGACTGTCAACCATACCCTGAGAAACATGTCTGGTAAAACCAGTATAAACCGAAAACAGTAGAAGCCAAAAGTGCGTCAATAACCCTAGCCTCCCCAGTATGGTAGCTTAGCCACGCACTGTGCTGCAGCCTGTCATCCCTCACAATCATGTGATCTCCTGGAAGCTGGGCTTGCTGCTGCCTCCCAGCACCAGAAGACAGCATCATAAGGCATATCACTTGCCTGGAATAGATCTGCCTTCAAAAGATGAAGTAGTTTCTCCTGGCTGGGTATTGTTTTCTATCATTCTAAAGTTAAATAAAAAAATATATATGACTAATTTTATATATATGTATATAATTAGTCATCATAGGTCAGGGACTGTTTGTACCTTTAGCACCTCTAAAACACCCCAATTCTTTCTTTACTTCAACTCCTGTAGGTCTTCATCAACTCCGCTATAAACAACAACCTCCAAACTGGCCTCCCTGTCTTCCCAGTCTTACACTCTTCCAATCCACCTTCATTCTAGAGCCAACTAGATCTTTTATTTTTTTCCTTAATCTATTTATTTAATTACCTTACAGCCTGCTCAAAGCCCCCTCCCTGCTCTTCTCCCAGTCCCACCCTCACACACCCTCTCCTTCTGAGAGAAGGGACGGTCCCCTGTGCGTACTAACCCACACTGGCACTTCAAGTCGCAGCAGGACTAAGCACATCCTCTCCCAGCTAGGAGTAAGAGATCCAGAGACAGACAACAGAGTCAGAGACAGCCCCTACTCCATTTGTTAGGAGACCCACATGATGACCAAGCTGCACATCTGCTACATGTGTGTTGGGGGGCCTAGGTCACTAGATCTTTTAATTCCAAATTGAGTTAATGTTATTCAACATCTGAAACCTTTTCCTGTCGGAAATATTTTCTATTGCCTTTAGGAAAGAATCTAGAACTGTGTTATCTGGTGCTTGTGTCCTCCAGTCCCTCCCCCCACATACACACCATGCACTCTGACTGATAAGTTCCTTGTGCTCATCCCACTATGGGTGGTGCTAGGCCTGGGCAGGTGGTCCTGGATGATATAAGAAAGCAGGCTGAGCGAGCTGTAGAGAGTACACCAGTAAAGACTACTCTCTGCTTTGATTCCTGCCGCCAGGTTCCTGCCTTGGCTCCCTTCAAGATTGACTACATACCGTTAACCTGAAATAAACCCTTTATTCCCCAAGCTGCTTTAGGTCATGGTGTTTATAACATCATCAGAAAACAAAATAGGACCATAGCAAACCAGGAAGCAGAAAGGGTAGGGCCAAAACTAGGCATTAGGAGCAACCTTCAAAAGCCTGTCCCCAGCCACCTACTGTAGACCATACTCCCTTCAGTTTCCCAAAACACAACCAGATGAGAAACAAGCATTCAAAACATGACTCTGGAGGCTGAAGAGATGGCTTGGTGGTAAAAGCACTGTCTGTTCTTCCAGAGAACCCGGGTTTGATTCTTAGCACCTACATGGTGGCTCACAGTCATCTCCAACTCCAGTTCCAGGAGACCTACCACCCTCTCCCAGCCTCCAGAGCACTTTAAACACACAGTGGGCAGACATGCATGAAAGCAAAGCACCTATATACATAATATTAAATATATCTCTAAACAGGGCAAGGGAGGGGGAGGGGTGGCGGAAGAGCCTGTGAGAAACACCGCAGGGTCATAGCACAACACAGGGCCTTGCGCAAATGGCACACGCCCACACATGCCCCTTCCTGTGGCAGTGCCGGTGCCGCACACTTTTGCTCACATTAAGTTCTCTACTTGAAACATCTTTCTCCATCTTTTCTCTGGAGGAAAAGGAGGAGGAGGAAGAGAAAGAAAAAGACGACATTTACCTATATCCTCAAGATTCAGTTCAAGGGTCATGTTCTCTGTGAAACGTTATCTGACTCTGTCTCTCTACCCAACCCATGTCAGAGAAAACTTATATTTACTCTTCTATGTAGTCACTGTAATCTGCACATATGTCAATAACTGTTGCGCTTATGTCTGTGTCTCTCTACATCTTTAAGTTTCTCTTACACAGATACTATGCATAGCACATGTGTTGTAGGACACCATTATGTTTCAGGTGGTTTTTCCTCCCCTCCCTAGGTCCTGGAATAACGGTCCATGAGACTCAAGACGGTTATTTACAAATACCTAGGCCATATAGCTAGGCTCTTTTCTGACTCGTAACTTAAAATATCCCATTATACTATTCTCAGTTCTACCACATGGCTGGTTGCTTGAGCTCAGGTGTCACACATCTATGTTCCTCACATCTTGCTGGCTGAATCTCCCACACCTGTCTCTATCCCAGAAGCCCTTTGCCTACTGGATGCTTCACGTCCTATTTCCTGCCTCAACCATAGGCCATAGGTTTTTTAACTGGCGGGTGTTGCATCCATATAACACACAAAAGATCCCTTCTACACATGTGTGTTTGCATTTCTTCCCCACTCTCCACAGTTGCCAGCATACTGAAAGCACTTGTGACTACAAGGTAGGAAAGAAGATAGGAGAAAGGGAGGGTTGTAGAAGCCATTTGAGAAAAAAATAAAATAAAGTTGAAAATGCACAAAAATCAGGTCGAAAGAGTAACTATACTGTATATCCTGCAGAGGAACTTGGGTTTTATCCTAGTTGTTATCCAAGCTTTTAAGTAGTGTCATAGCCAAACCCCTCATTAGATTTGGGTAGATGGGCCTGGCAGGAATAAGAAGAGTAGTTAATAAAATCCTGCACCTACACAGACGAGAAGATGAAGAAGAGAGACAAAGAAGTGATTGCCTGCAGAGATGCTTCAGGAATGAAGTAGCAAGCCTCCATTGATCAATACAAATGTGGATGGCTTTGAGGTATCCATTTCTTGTTAACCTTAGGGTACAGAAATAATTATTTCATGTATGAAAACTGCTATTGAATAGCTCAGTAGTTGGATCTTCGGAGAGAAAAGGTCTCTGGGCCTCTGCTTTCTCGACAGGAGCTGACATCAGTGATATTTATCTCAGGGTGTGATGAGAAGCAACTGGCACAGGCGAACGTAAGTGCTAACATTCACCATGATTGTTCTGCTTAAAATGTCTTGAGCCATTGGTGCCAACAGCTGGTGCGAGGAATAAGAACGAGGGGTAGAACTTGGAGGGATAGCAGCACCTGTATGCATATGACACACATACAGACAAGACATAGACACCAATTAAACAAGTTTCTGAAAAATAGATAAATGAAACATATGCATACTGAGCCAAGTAAGGTGGCTCACATCTGTAACCCCAGTAGTCAGGAGGCTGAGGCAGGAGGGTTGCCAAAATTGTTTGAGGACAGCCTGTGGCAGCATGAGTTCTAGGCTAGCCTTTACTGCACAGTGAGACCAAGAAAAAGGGGGAAAAAAAGTATATAAACACACTGTAAACTTTAAGTCACATTTGCAGATAATCACTGTTAAAAGTCTGAAAATTTTACGATTAGAAATAGCTCTTGCTGATAATACATTGAGAAACATTCTGCTAGTAACCTTTTTCTGTGTATCTGCTCATATATATAAACATCTATTTTAACAAATGCCTTTTCACTTCAAATTCTATCCTGAGTATTTCTGGCATGTTATTTTTTTTTTAATCCCTTTACCACAGTGTGAAAGGATGTTTAAACATCTTATTATCTAGATGATTCACGATTTGACTTATTGAGTCATCCGTTACTACTGGATCAGTTCCCCGTGGCTTTGTTAAGAACAGCATAGAGGAAATCACTCCCCCTCCCAGTTCAGACCATTTGCTTAGGGTAAGTCATAGGTGCTCTTGTATCGGAGAGCGCCCGCAGCTTAGAAGCTTTCAGTGCAGGCTCTGGAGATGCTTTCTAGAAAGCTATACCAGAATGCCTTCTTCCTCACCAGCTCTGCAGTTTTGCCATCATTTTTTTTTTAAGATTTTTTTTGGTCTAGCAATCAAGCAAAGAAAAGTGTTCCATTGCTTTGTTCTACATTTCAATGATTAAAAATGAACTTGGAGAGGTCAGGGCTGCAGCTCAATGGCAGGGCACTTGCCTAGCATGTGTGAGGCCCATGTCAATACCCCCAGAACCACAGGAGGGAAAGAGAGGAAAATCACCATTTTCACACACACATACACATGCATATATATTTCTCCTTTTCTTGCTGTTGCATTTACTCATGATCTTTGTCCATTTAGCCATTAGACTGTTTACATTTTTCTCATACTTTGTATGTAAAAGTATCAGATCTGTTGAGATAAAGTTAATTGGAAATATCTCTCCTGCTCTGCTTGTCACTAAGCTTCCGGGTTTTTGAGGGTGTTGAGGAATATAGAGATTTTTTTTTTCACTTGCTTAAATCTTTGAGTAAGCTCCTCTGATATTGCTTTCAGACTCAGGATGCCCTTCTCCGGCCATATT
Source organism: Pachyuromys duprasi (assembly GCA_028658305.1). NCBI lineage: Eukaryota > Metazoa > Chordata > Mammalia > Rodentia > Muridae > Pachyuromys > Pachyuromys duprasi. Next base: position 55,483,463 of record CM053766.1, read on the forward strand.
ACCAGTTTCTGTCCTCAAGATCTTGCTGGAAAGCAGAAATTAAAAGTCTCCTTCTCATTGGACCACGGTGGTGCACATCTTGGAGGCAGAAGCCAGCAGATCTCAGAGTTCAGGTCCAGCTTGGTCTACAGAGTGAGTTCCAGGACAGCCAAGGCGACATAGAAGCCCCCCTCCCCCTTGGAGAATCAAAACAGAAAAAGAAGAAAAGATGGCTCTTCCTCCAGGACTCTATCACCCAGGAAGTAACATAGACAGACACACAGATAAACAGAGTAAAGTAAGGCTGCTTGACCTGGCTAAGAGAAAGTCAAGTTGAGCACATTCAAGGTCAAGGGGCCACATTCAAGTGAAACAGCTCATGGCTTGGCTTAATCGTCATTTTTTAAATCTGAGCCATTGAAAACAAGCACAAAAATGTGCTGCTTCTAGAAGCACTTGAAATAGGAATGTGGTGGTTCAACCAACTCATCAGTCTCTTCTTCCTGACTCTAGAAGCTATTGCACAGTGACTGGTGAAATGTCCCCTAATCTAGATCCATTCATTCTTCTCACTAGTCTGATGCACTGTCCCGGTTTTATCTAAGAAAGTCTCAGACCAGCGACATGGTTCAGCAGGCAAAGCCTGTGGCCAAGCCCCAGGGCTTGAGTCCAATTCCCAGAACCACACGGAGGAAGGAGAGAACACTGACCCTGCCAGCTGTCCTCTGACCCCCCCCCACACACACACACCTCAGCTCACAACCAACAAATCAAGTGACAACCAACAAATCAAATGATTTTTTTAAAAAAAGTAAGGAAATTCTTTTCAGTTTTAGTCTTATTGCCATGTTTACTGGTTTTTAGAAAACATCTAAAAAAAGAAATGAATGAATTGTAAGAAGAGAACAAGAAATGGACAACCAGGTGCGGCAGCAACCAGTGCTAACCAGTGCTAACCAGTGCTAACCAGTGTCTGCAAAGGGAGGTTTCCAAACATTGCTCAGCTGACGGGATCATGACTTGTTAAACAGGGGTTCTCAACCTGTGGGTTGAGACCCCAAAGAAGTTCTATATTGTGCTCTGATTTTAACAGAAGAGCCTTGACATGCACCCTATACTCTCATACCTATTACATACATATATGCAGACATGTACACACACACTACACACATACACACATGAGCTAAATAAAAGTAAATTGCTTTGTTCTGCTCCGTTTTTTGCGACCAAGTTTCTCTGTGTAGCCCTGCCTGTCCTGGAACTTACTCTGTAGACCAGGCTGGCCTCGAACTCAGAAATCCACCTGCCTTTGCCTCCTGAGTGCTGGGATTAAAGATGTACACCACCACTGCCCAGCGCAAAAATATTTTTAAGATATAAAACTGGTATAGCCTTTTCGTAAGAATACCTTCTCAGTGTGTTAGGAAGCTTTAAAGATATCTATACTTTTTGGTACAGAAATTCTATTTCTAAAAATTTGTTCTAAAGCAATTTTAGAGCTACGTTCATATAGGTGAACCACTACAATGACATTTATTACAGTGAACATTCCAAACAACCTCAAAAGCAGGAACATCAGTACATGAATTATTGGCAGAATCTATAATTATACATATACTCCAGGATATTATATTCCCATTAAAATCATGCTTAACACTGTTCTTGTGTCTAATGGTTAATATGTTTTCTACATTGAGCACAGTAATGCATTGCCTGTGATATCCCAGCACTCAGGAAGCTAAGCTGGGGGGATCCTGAGTTCTGGGCTAGCCTGGACTATGCAGTGAGATCCTTGTACAAAACCAAAAACAGGGGCTGGAGAGATGGCTCAGAAAGTAAAAGTATAAGCACTTTTACCTCTGCAATCATGAGGATCTGGGTTTGAACCCCCAGCACTCATTTAAAAAAGCTAGATGTTGCTGGGCATGCCTGTACCCCCAGAATAGGAGGTGGTGAGGGGGAGGGGACAGCAGGAGAGAGGTAGTTTCTGAAAGCTGCCTAAATAGCCAGCCTAACCAAACCCATGAGCTTCTGTTTCACTGAGACACTGTCTCAAGGCAATAGAGCGAAGCTATAAAGGAAGACACCAATATCCTGTTCTGACCTCTGCATGGGTGCACAAAGTGCACACATCTGCACACATACACAGTACATAGCACAAAAAAGAGAAAAGGTTGTGCTTCCTTTGTACAGTTATTTTTTTCTTAAAGAAAAACACCCATTTCACAAAAGATACATACAGCCTGTCTCAAACAAACAAACAAAGGACAAAAAATACATAAAACTGCAACAAGTTATTTAGGTATGAGTCATATAAAATGTAAGGAAACACATAGATCTAAAGTATGACTAGATTTTCTTCACATCCTGGGCTTTCAGAATGTTCTGTAATCCACATGTTCTACATCAGGTGAACTGATTTTTACAAATATTTGTTCTATATGGTCAAAGAGCAATCATTGCCTCTGGATACAAGTTGTACTACTATAGACAAATGTTTTTCCAAAAGGCTAGGTGACAGTAACAGGCACAAAGCCTACTGTGTGCTTCATAGGAAAGATATAAAGACATGTTTTGCCTTCTCTTAAGAACTAAACCAAGAGTTTTGGGATGTAGTTCAGCTGGTAGGATGCTTGCTTAGCCTGCTTGAAGCACTGGGTTCATGCCCAGCACTTCATAAGACTAGGCATGGTGACATACCTCTATCCCAGCATGTGGGAGGTAAAGGCAGAAAGAGCCAAAAGTTCAAGGTCACCCTCAGCTCTCTAGCAAGTTCAAGGCCAATCTGGATATATAAGACCCTATCTCACGGACTCAGCGGTTAAAAGCACTGACTCCTCTTTCAGAGGTCCTGAAACCACATGGTGGCTCACAGCCATCTGTAATGCGATCCAATTTTCTCTGCGGGTGTGTGTGAAGACAGAGCACTCATACACACACATACACACACACACGTACACTTTTTTTTAAGACCTTATCTCAAACAAGATAGATATATGGATGATAAATAGACATAGATAGATAGGATGGACAGCTGATGATAGAGTAAATGTAAATGAATCAAGCAAATGTGGTGGTATTTGCCTATAATCCTAGCAGTTGGGAGGCTGAAACAGGAGGGTAGCAAGTTCAAGGCCAGTCTTGCCTACACAGTTAAAGATACTTCATGTTTTTAAAAGTTGAAGCCACAGGCTGTGCATTTAAAAACTTATCTTTCCCGGTTCACCTCTTTAAATCCAAGTCACTAAAAATGATTCATTCCTTCACCAGCCTTCCGTCATGCCAAAAAGCCCAGTCCTGCCCCTCTCAGTGGAGATGCACTTCAAATCCTGGTTTAGCCTTTGCCAAATGAAGACAGTCTTACAGGCTGGCGCCTGCTACTCTCCACACTTACTCTGATTTTATTACTGAGGATTTTAAATGCTCCAAACGATTTCACATGTCTAACAGTTGTCCCCGCTGGAGTTCCTCAGGAACTGTGGAAATGCCATCTTTTCCTCTACCACCCGGATGCTTTGTAAAGTGTTGCATGCCACTGGACACGTGAAATGTATACATGTAATATTATGCATACATGTATATACATATATGTAGGTTATATATAATTATATATGTAAAATATTCAGTATTTGTCCATTGTTCTCTACTTGCCTACAAACACAGATTCCCAGGGAAACCATCAAACTAGAAAATGAGGAAGAGAATAGGAAATACCACACTTTGAATTAGGTTATAAACTTCATTTGGTTTTTGTTGTATTTTGTTTTTGTTTTATTCTAGTGGGTTTTTTGATAGGTGGGGGAGGAAGAGGTTTGGGGTTTGTTTTCCTAGAGTTTTGCTGTTTGGGAAGAGAAACATTTTTCTAATTTCCCTTAGGCTGGGGAAAACAAGTTTGGTATACTTCCCCCAGCTTTTCTAGGAACTGAAGAATCCATGACCAATTTCAGAGCACTGTCAGAGCCTGCCTTGTGTTTAATCTTATTGGAAATGTGGAAGTTCAAATCTTATCGGTTCAGTCCATATGTGAAGGAAGTTAGAGATGTTAAAAAATACCATCATTTATTATTTTTTTTCTCTGAAATGGCTGAGAGTTGCATGGTTTTAAATTTTAATCTAATGTGGAATATTTTAATTACAAGAATTTCTACCAATAAATGTAGCACTTTGCTTGTCACTTAAACATTTTAATTACAGTTTCTTAATCAGTACATGAAAAATAATGATATACTATTCACCTGGATTCTAGTATGGATCCTATAAGAAAATGTATGTGAAAGCATATTATACATCCTGATTTTATACTCCTCCCAGGAATACCTTCCTAGACCTCCAATGGATGCCTCAACCACAGTTAGGACTAAACACACAGTATCACCACAGAGTGTGCCAAAGTTATGTCACAGGTTTTGCCCTGGACACTCTTCTGCATCCGTGCTTTGACATTCTGGAACATTCAGTAAAATAAGGTCTGAACACAAGCACTGTGCTATTGTAGCAGCCAGCGTGATAACCAAGATAGGTACAGACTAACTAACATGAGGGTGGGTAGTGTGTATTGCGTGGGCGTGCTGGGCAGCAAGGGTCCATGTGAGAGAGCAGGAAAGAGGAGACGGTTTCATCTTGCCCCTCATGACATGCACAATTCTAAACTCAGAAACTGTCATCGACTGGAATTTTCCATTTCGTGCTTTTTAGACTGTGACTACATGCAACTGAAACCCCGGGAAAACAAAACTGTGCACAAGGAAAGAGGGGCTGCTGCATGCACTCACTGCTTAAAAATGCAAAGTTCAGGCCAGCAAGTTGGCTCAGAGGGTAAGGGCACTTAACTTTAAGGCTAATGACATGAGGCATCTTAAAACATGCAAAACACTCATAAACATAAAAAAAAGCTTAAATTTTTAACATTTTTATTATACTTATATAATTGAAGAATATAAAGAAAGTTATTGATACAGCTACAGTCCTTTATACTTCTCTTTTTAAAGAATAAAATAAAATATAATAAGATAAAACAAAGGGGCTGGAGAGATGGCTCAGTGGTTAAGAGCACTGGCTGCTCTTCCAAAGGACCCGGGATCAATTCCCAGCACCCACATGACAGCTCACAACTGTGTGTACCACCAATTCCAAGGGACCCGACACCTTCACACTAATGCACATAAAATTAAATAATAAAAAAAAACAAAAAAAATAAGATAAAACAAAAACTAACATTGGGCTTCAGAGCCGGAACAAGCTGCTTTTATCCAAAGCAGTCTGAGTTCCAGGTTCTCCCAGCATCCCTCAGCCCCTACCAGGACCAGCGTGGTTCTCATACTCAGCCCTCTACCCTGAACTTTCCAGCCAAGGGGTAGGGGTTTCCCTCCCCCAGAGGGTCTTCACTATATACCCAGACATTCTGATTCCTCCTCTCTCTGCCTCTGCCTCCCTCCATCCATCCATCTCTGTCTATCTGTCTGTCTCTCTCTCTGCTCCCAGGCCCCAGCTTTTTTGTCTTCCCCTGCATGACCATTTCCCTGTTCCTTGGGACTGGCCAAGAGAGTTCCCAATAAACCTGCATTGAAATACTTTAACATGTCTTGAATTTGCTAATTTCACCGGTGGAAGAATGTTTATCAACTAACACATTGAAATTGGGAGAAAAAAAATCAGAAGAAAAAGAGCCCAAGAAACAGAGACTTGTGGTTCACATACTCAGGTTCACATACCCATAAAAACGCTACACTGGAAGCCATGCTACATATGCAAAGGTGTAGACCCAGACAGGCTTCTATGTGCTACCTCCATCTCTGTGAATCCATATGATCCTCCTGTCTTTAAAAAAAAAAAAAGTATTTTTTACAAGGCCTGGAAAACAGACTAATGAAGCAAAATGTGTCTAATGTGTTCCAGAAGAAGAAAATGGTAAGAAGTATCAATAGCAAGTAGCTGAATGCTTCCAAATGATAGACATCAGACACAAAGCAGGGGTTCTCAATCTGTGGGTCGCACTTTTCACAGGGGTGTTGCCTAAGACTATCAGACATATCAGATACTTACATTACAATTCATAACAGTAACCAAATTACAGTTATGGAGTAGTAACAAAAATAATTTTAGGGTTGGGGGTTACTATAACATGAGGAACCGTATTAAAGGGTCGCAGCATTAGGAAGGTTGAGAACCACTGCTCTAAAGAATCTCAAGCAAGGTGAACTTTGAATTTTTGTTATAACCTATTAGAAAGACAAATTACCTTAAGTGGGGTTTTTTTCCTCTTTGTAATGACCAAATAATGGGATGAGTCCAGAAAAATGGACCAAGAAGAATGATAACTACGGGTAGGTTGCTATAGTTATATTTAACTTCTACTTCAGGCAGTGTGCCCAAAGCATGCAGCAAAATGGTATCAATGTTCTCAATATTTTTATATGTGAAAAATGCTAATCTAAATCTCCCAGGAAACTGTAGGTTATGGTTACAAAAAGCACACATTATGTAACTGTCTCATGGACAAAAAGGTGAGAAGCAATAGAGCCTTAGGGTTAACTGAAGCCCTGATTTCAGTCTCCAAAACTGCAAAGAAATCAAATCTTGCCCTAGTAGCTGCACTGGCAAGGACTATGGTAGCTGACTCCCGGTTTTCACCAAAATTGCATCCCAACCACAGACTCATGACTTGAAGTGGGACCTAAAGTGCAGTAAATCTTGAATCAAGAAATGAATTCAAAATGAACTACACTAATCTACAGAAATATGAGAGGAACTAAATCCAAATATGGTAATAACTTTTCATACCAGCCAAAATCCCTCAGAAAGTCATTGGCTTCTGTGTCTGTGTTTTGTCTTGACAAGAAATTGTATTTTTTCAATACTTTACAAAACTCTTGTTCAACAAAATACCATATACCTAAAAAGAGCAAGTTGGATCATAAAATAGCCATTCAACAATCCTTTTCAGAAACTCATCCACTCAACTGAGCCACAAACTGAAATCAGGATTCTGAGAACCAATCATTAAGGGGAAATTCCAGAGAAGCTAGGAAAACACAGTGAGAACTCAAGAATAAGGCAGCCAGCCCTAGCCTATTCTACAGAAGCTATGCCCAAAAACTACATGGGGGAAAAAAGAAAGCAGTTAACCTGTTCTCTTTTCCTTTTGTTGTTTGTTAGTGGTGGTGATCTGGAGTTTTTGTTATGGTTCTTTGTATTGTTTTGTTTTACTTTTTTCTCCTCACCTCATGGTCCTTTTCCTTTCATTCTCTCGTGTTTGGATCACCTTCTTACATTTCTGTGTGTGTGCCTATAGTCTGCAAACTTTATCTGTATTTTCCTCTACTATGCCTCCCATTTGAGTTCTGTTTTTAGTTTGTCTTATTTTGTTTTATGTTGGTGGATTGCTTGCTTTGGATTGCTTGCTTGATTTTTGAGACAGAATTTCTTGTATTCCGGGCTAACTTAGAGCTCCCTTGGATGACCCTGAACTGATCCTCCTGTCCTCATCACCCAGTGGCTGGCCTTACAGCTGTGCTCTACCAGGCCAGCCTGCTCCCATTTGGTGTATCTCTCGAATCCTATTTCCTTTCTCTAGTTTCTAGTTGGATGATCGGTTGGTTGGTTTGGGGTTTTGTTGTTGTTTTTCCTTTTCCAGTCTTTCTCATTTCTCCATCTTTTCAATGATCGGATCTCATTCCCTACCCAAAGCAGATGTTTATAATCTTACGGAATAAATTTGCTCTGTGCTTGTTAGCACCATCCAGTGCCACAGAGCACATTGTTCATCACGGTTAGGAGAAATGATGTTGATGAGGGGCCTTAGCTCTCCATCACAACATACCTGAGAAAGTCCACTTACAGACAGAGTGATTTATTTCAGCTGTGATTCCAGAGATTTCAGTTCATGGTTTTAACGTCATTATTTCTGGGACTGCAGTAAGGGAAAATAACATGATGAGAAACGTGATAAAGCAAAACTGCTCACCCTGTGGTATACAAGAGGCACATAGGAACAGAGAAAGGGATCCCAATGTACCCTTCAAGGGCATGACTTCCTCCCGCCTCCTCAAGGTACCACAGTCTCTGCAAAGCACACCACCAGCCAGAGACTAAGCCTTAAACATGTAAATCCAAGACATAACACATAGTCATCAAGCACTTCTTTTTCAATTTTGGTTTTATTTTCCCACCCTGATCATCTTATGTTTTAGTGAGCATTGCTACTCAATTCAAAATTCATTAATGGTGACTTTTTTGTTCTACTTTTTTAACATGGCAAAATAGAATAAGATAAAACAAAACCTTCACATGAAGGCTGGATGAGGCAGCCCAGCCAAAGAAAAAGAGCCCCAGGAGCAATTAGTGACAAGGTGACTCCTGGTGATTCCCCCACCCCCACCACCCCCACCCCGCATTGCACTTGTTTGTGCCCTCAGGTTGTGTGGCCATGTTCATGGCAGAAGCAATGACTGTGCCACTTTCAAGGTTAGGTCACAAGATAAACGGCAACTTCCCTTTTGCTTACTTGGTTACTCACTCAAGCAGCTATTAGGATGGGTACACATGGTAAAGAACCACACCAACTGTCACAGCCTGGGTAACTGTGAGACACACACCAATATGCCATAAAGCTTGCATACGATTTTAGCCCTGGTCAATATATTGACCGTGGCCTTGTAGCTGATCCCCAACAGAACCAGCCAGCCAAACCACTCCCCGGTTCCTCACAGAAACTGTGAAGGGTAAAAAAAATATTTATTATCATTTTTATCCATTAAATTTCCTAATAATTTGCTATGTAGAGACAGACAATTCATGTACTTGACTTTTTGAATTAAAAAAATTATAACAACTAGAAAGCATTTCTTAGTAAATTCCCCTAGTAGTAAATATGTACATACCATATCCAAAAGGGATTTTTTTTCTAATTTCTGGAATTTTCTTTTTAATTTGCCAGTGTTCCTGTTTTTTCTCATATAATATATACAGTCTAAAATTAATAACTTAAGAATATTATTGTATAAATCAAGGCTCATACTGGCCATAGTTGTGCACACATAATCTTTGGGAGGCAGAGGCAGGAGAATCAGGAGTTAAAGGTCATCCCAGAATCACTGAGGCTAACCTGAACTACATATCCAAAAAACTAAGGAGTTAAATCAAAGCTCCTATAACAAAATAGACAAATAGAATCATCTTTTTAAAATAAAATAACCAGTAAGATAGAAAACAGAAAATAAATCCCACTGCACCAAAACACTGCATCTGTATTGAGCCTAAAATACCTTGTTCTAATTATTCAAAACCTGGCACTAAAGAACATTTCTATTTGTTCTTGCTTTTAAATACATTTATCCCTACATCTCCTGCTCATAATTATGCTTTCAAATACCTGCAGTTTTGCTAAATCATATCAATACGTATTACTACCTAACTTCCACCACTGACTTTTTCTCAAATTGAGAAAGTCATCCTTTTAATAACCCATGAATACAATCTAATAATGCAATTAACCTAAAACAAACACCGAACATCAAAACATCCACTCTAATCAGAGCTCCAGTGTGATATCATTTAATTGAATCTCTAGATTCACTCCAGGGTGTGAATAAGCTATGACTGTGAATCTTTCCTTGCAAAGTATCCTGATGAATATAGTGTGTTCATACATGATCCAAGATTAGGCTGATAATAAAAAGGAATTAGACCAAAATACCAGCCTAGAATCCTCCTGGTTGTATTTCCCTTATAAAGGTAACATACTAGTAGATTCCCGGTGGCCTGTGAGGATTTTGGTAATCTCCACGGATCAGATGTGGAATGAAATTCATTAACTGATTCAACAAATATTTGTTGAACTCTGATTACATGCCAGGTGGTGTCACACAGGAGAACCTCGGTGAGAATTGCCAACTATTTCTCTGGGAAATAGGGAATTCCAGCTTGAAGAAAATTCTATCACACAGCAAATCATTTCTGCAGATAATATATTCTTTTTGTTTTTAGTACTCCAAATCTGATATACAGTAAATGCACGGTCTGAGAGACCTCCACCTATCAGCCATGAGTTTCCACTGTAGCCCACCAGATTTGGTCCTAGATATGAATACCTTCTCTCTAGCTTGGGGATTCACCCTGTCTCTCGCCCTAGCGCCCTAGCGTCCCTGGTTGTCAAGAATCCTCTGGCACTGTTTGGGTTAGGAAGTTACATCTCATTTTCAAAGGTTTTCAATTTGTTCTGGAAAAGCTAGTGTTATTTGGGTCTTTACAAGATGTAAATTTAGACTCTTAAAGTTCCTTCATTACTTTCACTGCAGATTGCTTTTTCTGCCAGTCAACCTCTTATATTAACATATTGGAGTCTCACCAGTTCGAAGATTGCAAAAACAGCGATGACGCCTGTTTATGGAGTCCTGCTTCCACGTCCCTGACAGTAAAGCAACATGTGACTCTAAACCAGGAAGCTTCCCACCCACACACAGCAGAGATTCTGTCCAGAAAATAGTTGGTTTGTCCACGACCCCACCATCACTTACCCAGCCCCATCCGTTTCAGAAAGCCCTGCTATTCAGATCTGGGAGCCCACCTTCTCTGAACTATCCTGATTTCTAACCGGGGACTATTCCCCACCACCACCACCACCACCCCGACCCAGGTCTACGCATCTCACCTCAGATCCACTCAGCTGATCCACAGGCCCTGCCCTAGACGCTTGTTAACAGCAGCATAACAAATGACTTGCCCCAAATAGTTTGGGAGTTGGGTCACTTGAGGGTGGAGGAGGACAGTGGGGCTGAGGGGCTGCGGGGCTGGGCTCAGCCCTCCCTCCTCCCCAGCCTCCACCGGCTTGAAGCTCCTGCCAAATCTCTGCCTTTGTCTCAGAAACATTCCGCCCACACCCCAACCCCTCAGGAGCGCTCCTCAGCTCTCCAAGCTCTCGGGGTATTTTTCAAAGTAAATACATTTCCCATTCTGAGAGGAATTCTGGTGCCAACTTTAATAAAATAACATTCCTCAGCCTTATCGCCCGCGATGCACCAAGTTTATTACGCCTTTTTTTTTTTTTTTTTATGTTAGAGCAGCTTCCAGCACTCGAATAGACGGCAGGAGGTTTCCATGTATTTTAGAGCTAGGGAAGCCTAACTTTTACCAAAAATAAAATCATTTTAAAAACAAAGGGGAAGCACAGGCACAAGCGCCCAGCGCGGGGGCGGCTGAAGGGGGACGACTAACAACTGGTTCTGCTTGTCGTTTCCTAAGGGGGTGGGGGGGGGGCGTTAGAGAGGAGCGATTTGTCAGAGCCAAGTTACATAAAACAGAACACTCCCTCTCACTTTCCAGACACCCACTGTGGTCGCTGCAAACTGCGACCCAGCGCAAGGGGCTCTGGATACACGCCCTTTGGTTTGAGCGGGATCACCGTGGGCTTTTGCTCCGCCCCACACCCCCGCCAGTGGTCCTGTCTTAAGAAATTGAGGGATTGGCACATACAAAATGACATCAGGAATTCCTTAAGTTTTCATTAGAAACAGCCACCGCTCTGTCACTTAGGCTGGGCTGTGAGAAGTGTATTTCTGAAGGGAATACATTTATCTGGAAGCCACCAAATTGTTACTAAATATAGGTTAGTTAACGGAACCAGCAGGAGACAGTGCCTCCGAGATATTTTATTTCTGTGATATAATGAAATGTGATTCCTTTGGATTTCACAACTGAATTTGAGTAAAGTTAATCTCTCTCTCTCTCTCTGGAAACATTTTGTGGAGATATTACGTTCCCCACAATTACACGTCCCTTGGCTCAGTTGATAATGGGTATGTAAACTGTTTTTTGAAAGGGGTATAATTTCCACATAATTTGATGAGTGTGGTTATTATTCAGATATTTATACATAATTATCACAGCTTCCCTTAGAATGAGTTCATGTGCTCTGTGTGCCCATGGCCAAGCCTCCCTGTGTTTCTTAACTCCGCTCTAATTTCTTCTGATTCGTTGCGCTTTATCATCACAATGGTTCTGCTGTCTCCATGAATACTGTCTAAAAGGATGATCTGTCAAACCTAAATAACTTCTACAGTCAATCCCAGCTTGCTCTCACTGAAAAGCAATCGAATTGTGTTGCTTTCCAGTGATAGAACTTGAACTTGGGTTGTGTTGTTGGTTTTGGTTTTTTTGGCTTTTTGGAGGTTTTTGTTTTTTATAGAAGACATTATCTTTTTTAATGATTTATTTAATTTTATGAGCATTAGTGTGAAGGTAGCAGATCCCTTGGAGTTGGGATTACGGATAGTTGTGAGCTGCCATGTGGGTGCTGGGAATTGAACCCAGGTCCTTTGGAAGGGCAGACAGTGCTCTTAACCACTAAGCCCTCTGTCCAGCTCCAGTTTTGGTTTTTTGTTTTGTTTTTGAGACAAAGTTTCTTTGTATAGCCCTAGCTCTCTCTTCCTATGCTAGGCTATCCTCCAACTCAGCCATAGGCCTGCCTCTGCCTCCCCAGTGGGGATTAAAGGTGTGCACCGCCACGCCTTCCTAGACTCCAGTTCTTAAACCCTGCTGTACCACTGAACTGCAACCCAAGTCCTCACTGTACCATTTTTAAAGCAATTCAACTTAGCAAATGCCCAGCTTATAAGGTCTTTCTAAAAGAATGAGAGAAATTAGTTGCCTAGCTAATTCTGTGTCTCTGACCACTGCATGGAAAAGCAAGTCACAAGAACGCCATATGGAAGGCCTGGGAATGATGGTTTTTCTCCCCAGGCTCTGTTGGAAACTTCAATCATCTGACCTCCAAGGCTGTGAATCTCCTCATGCACCCAGGTCTCCTGCCAGCTTCATAAACTCAGGATGCCAGGGAAGATCTTAGAGCAGTGTGAGCCAATCTAGCTAGCGCCACAATCAAAAAAAAAAAAAAAAAAAAAGATGACATTTGTTGTGTAGAATATGCTTTTGAAAAATACACCATGGGTTTACTTTTAGACTGACACCTGGCAATGCCTTCAAAGAGAGCATGCTGAGTTCCCGGCTTTTCAAGAATAGGTAGTTTTCAAGAAGTCTGCAGGCCACTTGCAATGCACTGAGACCTGCTCGAATGTGGATTCTGTTCTGTGAAACCTTTATTAAATACCTACTTTATACAAGGACTCATGAGGACCACAAGATGGATATAATAGTCCTCCCACTTGGGGAACATATGTCCTCATGGAGGATGAAGAGGGTGGCAGTAATTAAAATAACTCTGACTAATAATTACCATTTGCTTCACATACGTTATCTTACACAATATCTTCAGGACACCCACAGTAAGTAAGGACAATTACTAGTTCTTATTTGCAGATGAGGACAGTGAAGCAGAATAGCTAAATAGTCTCCCCAGGCCAGAAGACAGACCAAGGAGCGAAACCAGGATTTGAGTTCTGAGTCAGACCTCAGCATTCCCTCTCTTCCCCATTCCACTATATAGACATACCCACACCAGATGATTCAAAAACAGAAATGAGGGTAGGACCTGACCAGTCGTGGAGAACAGAGTCATGGAGAGACCCGGGAGAGACATTTCTAAAAGCTTAGGCTGTTGTAATAATAGTACAAATGGAATTCTTGGAAGATACCGTTTGTCTTCCGTCTCTTTTTCAAACTATTTCATATGCTGTTCTTGCTTTTTTTTCCCCCCTCGAGCTCCCAGGGTCTTTTCCATTATCCTTCACAGCTCCTGAGGTCTCAATATTTTGCTGAGAAACAACAAGCAATCAGAAAAGAACCGCAAAACACTCCCAAGGCAACATCATCCAACATCCCTCAGCTGCCCACCTCCACCTCTTCTCCCTGCACTGCTGTGACATTGGATTTGCTCTGCATGCTCTCACCCAGGCGCCCGTCCACTCCACACCAGGTTTTCAGGCTTTCTCATTATATCTCACTCTACATTCCAGGCAGCCTGGCCTCTAACTCAAGACACTCCTTCTGCCTCAGCATCCGAGAAGATGGGGTTACAGGTATCATCATGCTGTCTGTCTCTTTTTTAGTCATTTCGTATCTAAAGCTTGTCCTTCTCTGCCTGTTCTTACTCCCTTGACGACCTCATCTAGGCATGTAACTTTCAATATCACTTGTGTACTAACAACTCTAAAATTTGTATCTCAGATACAGATGCTTTCTAAATTCCCAAATCGTATATCCAATTGTTTGCCTACTAGATGAGCCAGCCCTTAAAGGCATCTGAAAGGTGACAGGTTCAAAGTGTGATTCTCTCACTTCCAAACAGTTACTCTGGCTATCTTCCCCTTCCCTATCAACAGTAATTTCACTCCTCTGGTTGCTCCGGTCAAAACAATTGAAGTAATTTTTACTCCTCTCTTCACAAATTCTGCACGTAGTAGCTGAAAGGTATGTTAAGAATCGGACAATTGCCTACACCTCGATCGCTTCCAATTGTGTTCCAACCACCACCGTGGCGTGGCACATCTCCATCACCTCTCTTAGTTCCTCCTAAGACATCCCTGTTGTGGTCCTTGCCCTCTGGAGTTTTTCTCTATACAGCTGCAGGCAATCCTTCTATGAGCTAGATCAGAGCATGGCACTCCCTGCTGTCTTATCCCGACAGCTTCACCTCATGCAGAATGGCATGCAAAATCCTAAGGCTGGACTACAAGGGCTTGCTTCACCTGCCACCCACCCATCCTGCTTGAGCTTTTCGCTGTTTCCCTCCTTTTCGAGATGAGCGACTGCCACACTGGCTACCTTTCCAGTCTTCGAACACAAACACACTCGCTCTCCTGTCCCACCCTTTCCTTCACTTCCAAAAGCTCTGCCCACATCACGGCAATTCTTAGATTCCACGTTCAAAGGAAAGACATCCATTCAAATCTTAGTACCCACCCCACCCCACACATACCCACATGCAAGCCATACTTCTGTTATGTTCTGTACCCTTGCTTCGCTTTGATCCTTGGAACTCACCACAGGCTGAGACAGACTGATGCCTCATCATTTGATGTAGACCCCTAACAAATACTTATTGAATCGTGAAAAGGAACTCAATGAAAGTTGGAGAGTAGAGTGGCAGCCAGCGTGTTCCAGGAATAGGCTATATCAAGGGTTATCAACTACATCCCAGAGGGAAAGAAGCCAGAATCAGAGACCAGTTGAAAGGTGTCTACAACTTGGACCAGCTAAAAGATATTTGCAGTGATAGTGGAGGAAGAAACCGGAGTCCTGTTCTGTGGTCTTCTTAGATCTCTTCCTGCCCGTGTTTCCTAGATGATACCAGACTGTATTGGTTACTGGGTCCCTGGCACCTAGACAGAGACTTCCTGTTTACTCACCACTGAGATGTTCTTTCCCTTTCCCCCATCACAGCTATATAACCGTCCTGCTCATCATTCTAGCAAGGCCTTTCAGCCAAACCCCCTCTTTGAGTATTTCTCTGGCCTTATCCTCCTGTCTTTGAGCTCAGTGTGCCTGTGGCTTCTACCTCACAACCTAACAGCATGCACACCATGCTGGTCAGTAGCTGTGTTCTCCCTCCTGGTTTTGGTTTGGTCGGGTTGTTTTTTTCCTGTAGTCCCAGGGATTGAACCCTCAGGATTTCACACATGCTAGGCAAGTGGTCTACCACTGAGCTACACCCCAGATATGCCATTCTTTTCAACTTCTTAACAATTAAACTTACTTCTAAATCTTATGTACGTGCACTATATTTAAATCATTTTTCCCTTCCTCTCCTCTCTCCAACCCTTCCCATGCTACCCCCCAACCCTAATCCCTCTCAAGTTCATGGCCCCATTTTCTTTCACTATTATTGCTACAATATGTGTGTGAAATATATGAACAGATAAATATATATACATATCTAAACATATAACCGGCTGGGTGCAGTTAGTGTTGCTCATATATACATGTTTCCAGAGCTGATCATTTGATACTCAATAACCAATTAAGGGGTTCATCCCTAAGGAAGGCTAATTCTCCCTCTCTCAACAGTTAATTGCCTGGAGCTCTTCAGCTAGGGTAGAGCATGTCAAATCTTATGGACTGTTTAAAGAAACCGTTCTAAATCTCCTCCCAGAACAACAGTGCCCCTACTGCACCCTGTCTTAGCACTTCACAGTGTTTATCGTGACATAATCAAACACTGCAAGCACTTTTTCAAAGATTTCAGTTCCTCACTAATTATTAGCTAATTAAGAGCCCAGACACCCTTGTTCAAGGGTCTAACTCTGGAGCTCAAAACAGCATATCGAGTATTTGAATAATGACATCAATGAATAAGAAGCTGAAGTCCCTAACACGGGGGATCATGTCTGCAGCAAAAGCCGCAGCACTCTGTGTGCAAGCCCACCACACCTGCACCATTCATTCTCTTTGTATTACATTTTCTAGGGTTTAAGTTTTTATTTTAGAACTCAGAGAAGTACACTTTGCTGTAATTGTGAAAGCAAAGTCTTACATAAATTTTGCCCGAAGGTATTTTCTCATCCACCTGTTTTTATACAATTAGCAAGCAGTCATTGTGCATCTATACCATGCCAAGT
Source organism: Pachyuromys duprasi (assembly GCA_028658305.1). NCBI lineage: Eukaryota > Metazoa > Chordata > Mammalia > Rodentia > Muridae > Pachyuromys > Pachyuromys duprasi. The sequence goes on from CM053766.1 coordinate 55,499,950, forward strand.
CACATGGAACAGGAATTCAGATAAGACAGAGAGTCTTTCCTCCACACACAGGCAAGATCAAACACACAATAAATCACTGTGAAAACCCAGGAGAGAGAAAACCTTATTAAGGCATACAGAAAGCACCAAAAAATCCAAGTGGGACCTTCTGAAGATAAACAGAAGCACAGTAAGTAACTACTCACAATCTGCATAGAACAGCTTGAGAAGCACTCAAAGCCAGGCTTTAATCTAGGTTCTCGGACTTGAAACCTTCAATGTAGAAGTATCCCCATACTGTGAGTCAGTTGTCCTAGAATTTTAAATTTGAAGGCAATACATACATACATACATACATTCAGAGAGAGAGAGAGAGAAAGAGGGAGAGACGACTGACTTGAACTGAAAAGCTAGAAGTATTGTTCAATAATGAAAAAAAATTGGGCCAACTATGGTATGACATTCTTGTGACCCCCACCTTCTTTTTTTAATAAGTTGGGGTATTAGAAATAAAAAAATAAGATGAGGCTTACAACAGGTTTACTATGAAAGGGGTTTATTAGGGGAGAAGGGGGAACAGGCGTGGGCCATGATAGGGGAAGGGAGAGGGAGAGGAGGAAAGGGGAGGAGGGGTGGGGCGCCCCATAGAGAGGGTGAGAGGGTGAGAGGAATAAGAGGGTGAGGGGAGTAAGAGAGAGAGGAATAAGAGAGTGAACACGTGTCTGGTGGTCCTTTTATAGGTCAGGTAATTATTAACCACGCCCCCAGGTGTGGCCACCTGGCTGGGCGATACATGATGTCATTGTTGCTAGTAACAATTGTAACCAGAAGCAAGGTTGTTGCAGAATCCTAACATGGGGGGGATATATTTGTTTAGAGATGGAGGTCTTGCTAGATAGCTCAGGCCAGCCCTAATGTCACTAGGCTCAATCCTCCTGACTCGACCTCCCAAGTGCTAAGATTATACCCATGTTCCATCAAGCCCAGATCATCTCCTTTATCTCAGAGATTTTAACTGTTTTATATTATAAACTTGTCAAGATGAGGTTGGGGGGATTGTTTTGGTTTGGTTTTGCATTGGTTCCCCTTTTTAATGGGCAGTGTTCTCAACATCTCCAGTGAGGGCATCTTTCACTTATGAGACTAAATGCCAGGAAAATTGAAGGCCTTTATTAAATGTGATACCAAAATAAATGGAATGTTTTTAAAGTTGATTTAAGCCCTCATTAGACCAACATTGGTAATGGAAAAAAAATCTCAGAGTTCTTTCCATTGACTTAAGTCTTTGATTTGTTTCTCAGATCATTTCTGATTTTCATATTGATTCAGATGGGGACACACAGATAATTAGTTCATGCAAACAAGCATACTGGCTCGTGACTTAAAGAGAAACAATATGGTAGAAGAAATGAGGCGTGTCAACAGAAAATTATACAACTGAACAAAGCTAAAGGCTGTCTCCATGCAGCTCAGCCTCAACAATTTCCAGTCTTAATAGAAACACATTTTCTCAAATCCCCATTGCTATAGCCTAACAACCTATCTTCCCCTTCTTTTCCCCACTCTGTGCCCTAGAGAACAGCCCCAGGCTGTCTCCAGCTAGCAGCCATATTCATGGCACCGGTTTGTTAAAAGTTTAGACCTTCTACAGAAAGCTGCTGGAAGAGGAAGACAGTGCTCCAGGTTAACCTTGTGTTTACTCTTGAAGAGACGATTCCGATTCCGTGTAGGGTCAGGAGCAGATCCAGTTAAGTCAGCACTTTGGTGGGGACTCTCACTTCCTGTGTAGCCTTGGGTACAACATAATACTGAAACTAACTGTGCGTGGGGACAAATGCAAATAAAACAAATAGCAAAAAGCACTCACCTCGTAGGACTGCCATTTGGATGAAAACAACTTTTTTTTTTTAAGCCAGTGTCATTAAAAAGGAGAGTTGGGTCCAAGAACTAACAGCTACTAGATTGTTCCAGATGCTTCTGTTCCTGGGTCTTCCTCTCTTAAGGATTTCTTTATTTGCTGTGATGGAGAACAATATTAATGAATCTTTCTTCTTCTGGTCATCACTCTGTGTGTGTGTGTGTGTGTGTGTGTGTGTGTGTGTGTGTGTGTGAGAGAGAGAGAGAGAGAGAGAGAGAGAGAGAATGTTTTCTGTCAGTACATGCCTGTGTACAGGCTTACCTGAACTTGTGTGCAAAGCTCCTTGGGTGTTCTCAGGAGTTACCCACCTTATTTTTTTGGTACACAGCCGATGTGCTTGGCACAAAGCCTGACAAGCTGAGCTCCTCACAGCCCACATAAAAGCTCAGTACAGTAGCCATGCATCTGTGATCCCAGCTCTCCTACAAAGAGAGCAGATATGGGGACAGGAGATTCCATGGAAACCCCAGGTCAACTTATTGGCGTAATTTTTTTAAAAATTATTTTATTTACATCTCTTATATCTCTGTCTCTCTACTCCATCCCAAGCCCTTCCAACACCCCAACACCAGGTAGAAGAGAGAAAGGATTAGAGAGGGGCACACTTCTCTTTCTTAGCTGCTTCCTGCTGGTTAGGGTCATGAGTTCCTTGGAGCCAGTCCAATCCTCTTTTCAGGAGATCTCCAACTTGTCTCACCGTATCAACAACAACCAGGAGCTGCAATGGGAGAAGCAGCAGCAGCCACATTCTTTCTCAGAACTCCTCCATACTCTCTGGGCTCTGGCATTTATTCTCTCTCCAGAGTCCTCAGATTTAAACTATCTGCAGCTGGCAAAGAGCTCATCACAGAGCCCACATGAGGCAAATAGTTTTCTGCTGTGGACTATATGAATCAGTCCCACAGCCCACACCTGGGATTAAAACGAAAACATGTTTATATGCACAACACCAAGTAGCCTTGCCTATGCAATAGAGAATGGGTTTTCCAGGGTCACTTTACAGAGTTGGGCGGGACTCTATAACAGGCCCCTGGACCTTAGCACAGCTGATGCCATGATGGAAGCACCATTCATGCCTTGGAACTTGCACACTAGCAGCAACACCAGCCAAACGGAGAAAACCTAATCCATCAAAGGCCATAGTTCTGGGAAAAATCCCTAAATGTACTAACCTTGCATTTTGGCTTCTGTGGTTCCACTCTGGCTAACTGTTCTTGCTAACTGAGGTGTGCCAACCAGGATGCAGCTTCTGTGCTTAAAAGCTCACCCTGAGAAAGGCGTGGGGCTACACTGGGATCCTGAACATCCAGCGTAGTCACTGGCTAGCTAACAAAGACTGTCTATGGCTTGAACCCATGTTCAGGTGGCTTTCTCTTGTGGAAACCCCACAGCACTGCCAGATCTCCTGCCCTGGGATTTCTTGTTTATTCTTCCACCATCACAGGTCATTCAACAACAATTTTGAATGTACCAGCTTTGAATCAGGCTTTGAATCAGCTTCTTGATCTATGGACATCAGAAGGCAAATGAAACAATGCCTTTGGCTGGAGAAGGATTGGGGTAGATCAATGGCAGAGCACTTTCCTAAATTCAGGTTCCACTCCCAACACTGAAAAACTAATAACACTGTAGTTTTCATTACCATAGATCTATCAAAATAAGCTTATTGGGGGCTGGAGAGATGGCTCAGTGGTTAAGAGCACTCTCACTCTGCTCTTCCAGAGAACCTGGGTTCAATTTCCAGCACCCACATGGCAGGTCACAACTGTCTGTAATTTCAGTTCCAGAGGCTCGAACACACAAAACACTCATGCAGGCAAGACACCAATGCACATAAAATAAAAATAAATACATTTTTTAAAAAGAATATGTTTATGATATAACATATAGTTTATAATGCCAGAAAGTTATAACTATGGAGGGGAAAAAAAACTAACAAATTGGGCAGGGGGATAAATAGGAAGAGTCTCCATTGAAGAGAAAAGGCATACTCTTAGCAAAACCTCTGCTCAGGTTCACCTCTGCATAGGCCAGGCTTCCATGGAACCTCCTGTCTCCAGTGTGCTAAGTCAGAGAAGATATCTTTAAAAGAAGATTCCATCTGATCAGAAGGACTGTGGAGGGCAAAAGCCCTAAGGGACAGGTGTCAGTTTAGGGAAGAGCAGGTCTTTGGTTGGTTGAGTTAGCTTATTAAAACGTCATCATTTTAATTATATAGATGCATGATGTGTATCGCCTGCAGGTGCGCAGGGGCTTTTAACTTTATTGTTACTATTATTTATTGCGTGAGTATGGATGGAGGTCTGTGTATATAATATGTATGTGCATACAGCACATGTGAGCTTTCAGAAATTTTCAGTACTTTTGTATGAGTGTGTACAGACAGGTGTGCACGATGTGTACGTACATACAGATAGACATGAGTCCCTGAAGACCCACAGGGATCAGCGGACTTTTTCAAAGGAATGGATCTCAGACTGTCAGACTCGTACCGCAAGCACATAAACCTGTGAGCTCTCTCTCCAACCTTTTTTTTCCCCCAGACATTTAACTCAGGCTATGCTCTCCCCCCGCCCCTACCCCCAGCCCTGTTTAGCACAAGATGGTGTTGACTTTTTAGATCCTCTTGCCTTGACCTCTCAATTTCTAGGATTACTGGGGCCTAACACCAAGCCTGGCGAATTTTAAACTTACCTACTAACTTCCAGGGCTTTGTACACACCAGGCATTGCTTTCCCACTGACCCACAACTCTGGTCCCATTAAGCATTAGTTTTCCTGCTCATGACTAATAGCTACCTGGAAGAGACTTTGGGTAAAGCACAGCGTCTCAAAGAGAGAGCTCCCGAGCATCGGTTATCCTCCGCAACTCTTGTTGAAAGAGCAAGCACGCAGAGATACATAATATTATTCATCCATGGAAACCTTTCCTTAGAAAGCGTCTCCGGGGATTAGCAAGGCACAGAACGCTCTGGAAATTGCTGCACCACACCCTCATTCTCCGGAGAGAGGAAACTGGGCTAGATGCTAGATCTCCCGGCTCTTGGTGAAGCCAAGGAAGGTGCTGTCAGGAGCATAAAACCCCTACCAGACAGCGAAGGACGAGCTGATTTACCCAGAGGCGAAAGCTCCACCAACCTTGATTTCTGCCAATGGTCTCCGAGACTCCTTGGCTCTGTTTCCCAGCTGCAACTCTGGTGTTTTATATGACTTTACCCTGGTTTTGCTGGCTCCAAGTTCTGCTGACCCTCTGACGGGAGCAGGACGGAATGGGACAATCAGAGGATGGTGGCAATCAGGAGACATGGGGATTCTGTTGCCTGAAGAGGTTAGAGTTGGGGCGGAATTGGGGGGGAGGGGAGGAAGTCTCTCCTCCCGCCTTGAGCAGGAATTGAGCTGAGGTTTTGTCACACCTTCTCTGAATTTCATCTGGTCTGGACAAGTCTGAAGGAGTGCACCTGTGGACAGGTGGAGGCTCTGGAAGAAGACCCCTGAAGATCGCTGTGCTGTGTGCATGCTGCCCTGGGAAGAACTCCGAAGCTTTCCGCAAGCTGAGGAGCCAGGAAATGAATGGGAAGCAGCTGGAGTGGGCTGGGCTGGGTCAGGCAGGCAGGGCAAGGGCCCAGAAGCAAGCTACAAGGAACAGCCAGTAGGCTGACCAGAAGTCAGCAGGAGTCAGCTGGGCCTATTAGACTAGAAGAGAAGGTGAGAGGTAAAGGCAAGGAGAGCAGCTGGTCACAAGGTGTCACTCGGCAGGCTTGGCCAGAGTAGCCAGAGAGAAGTACCAAAGGGTTGTTTTGTGGCTTTTTTTTTAATCAATTGTATGAATAAAAGTTAATTGCTGGGGTGTGTAACTTTAAAATACATAAAATTTAAGTGATCAGGCTGAGGGTATAGGTCAGTGAAAGGCCATTTGCCTAACATGGTCAGTGGGTTCCAGCTGGAAAGAAAAAAAACAAAAACAAAAACAAAACCTATCTCAATGTCTGCTGCTGAGGGCTTGCTAGGTAACCAAGCTGCTGCTGCTGCTGCTGCTGCTGCTGCTGCTGCTGCTTCTCCTTCTCCTTCTCCTTCTTCTTCTTCTTCTCTTCATGTGCTTTTTCAAGACAGTATTTCTCTGTGTTGCCCTGGCTGTCTAGACTCACTTTGTAGACCAGGCTGGCCTCAGACTCACAGTGATCCACCTGCCTCTCAAGTGCTAGGATTAAAGGGTGTGCAACCCCGCCACGGCTAACCAGGCATTTCTTAGAGTGGTTATCTTCAGCTAGTGTTGTTCTTTTGTTTCACAGAAGCCAAAACTGAGATTCAGAAGGTTCAGTAACCCACACCACCAGGCTAGTTAAAGATCAATGTAGAATGCCGACCTATACAGGTCTCTCTGATTTGGAAGTCAAACTCTATTTTTTTTCCCTGTTGCATGTTATTATCACATAGATTGCACCTTGGTATAATTATACAGTCAAGGAGCTGAAGTACTAAGAAACTGCTAAATTCCTTCCCACTACACCTATTCACCCACTGATGAATTATTACAGTCATCCCGTAAAGCCTGCATGAGGCTAGTTCCAGAGCTACATGGACACAAAATTCACAAACTTTCTTTTTTGTAATAAAGGAATTTATATAGTGTATGGAAGATGTTTTTAAATTATTTGATTGGTTGTTTTGGCTTGATTTTGATTTGGGTTGGTTTGATTTAGTGTGGGGTTGGGTTTAGTGTACGGTTAGAATGAGTTGGGATGGGTTTCGTCTTTGAGCCAGAGCCTCACACAAGACAAGGATGCTGTTGAATCTTGAACTCATTATGTAGTATAGGCTGACCTTGAACTCATGGTCCCCTTGCCTCAGCCTCTTAGGTACTCTGATTAGTATGAGCATATGCTTATTTACAATTTAATTAACTCTAGATTGTTTGTACTGCCTAATTCAAATGTAATTCTCCATCATTTAGAGAATAATGGCGAGAAAAAGTCTGTACATACCCTTTTGTCCAATACAGATATAATCCTTTCAAGTCCTTTCCAGCCACAGTCCACTGAATTTGTGGGATTTATGAACATGGGACTAGCTATACTTTTTTTTTTTAAATCTTCTTTATCAGATGTTGGTAAGATCAGTAAATAGCTGTTCGGTACTTAAGAAAGCTAGAAAGCAAATGATGGATTTTTTAAGGATTGTTTTGTGTCTCATGACACGAATCTGGCCTAGTCCAGCTCCTCTAAAGCCATCCAGATACTAGCAGCTTGGGATGCTCATGAGAAGCAACTGGGTCAGAGCTCCCTGCACAGGACTGAGACTGGCAGAGAGCATCCAGGACTACCAGCATCCCTCGGTGTTCTCATTCTTCCCCTCTCTTCAAACTACTCTTTCATTCTGAGGGTCCTTGCAGAAGTGTGAAGATGCAGTCAAGTGACCATCAAATTGCACATTGCAGGTCTGTGTGAAGTCCTAGTCAGTCCTCACCCACTTAACCACTTAGGCCACCCTTTCTTCTCACCCCTCTAACATATCATCCAAGATACTAAACTGAAGAACAAAATTGTTTTCTAGATTGCCTAGAGCATCTAGTTTTCATTAACAAAAGTCATCTCTGAGGTGGGGGGAGGGGAAAGCTAGGGCTATAGTTCCCTGGTAGAACTGTTCGCCAGGTGTTTGTGGAGTTCTCGTTTTCAGTTCCCAGTAAGCCAAGGACAGTGGCCCACACCTATAACACAGCACTAGAGACAGTCAATCATGAGTTCAAGGCCAGCCTCTGCTATTTAAGGAGATCAAGGCCAGCCTGGACTACCCAAATTCTGTTTCAAAAAAGCAAATAATAGTAATAATAATCTCAGCCTGGACATCAAAAGACCCTGTCCCAAGAAGAAAGAAAGAGGGATGGGAAGAGAGGAGAGAAGAGAGAAACTTACGTGAAAAACACCAAAGAGGAAATACATTTAGTCATAGTTACACGGGTATAAAATGTATAGCATTAATGGTCAGATCATACAAAGAATACAATATCGTTTGTGAAAAAAAAAAAAGACCTCTCCTGTATTTTTATTGACAGTCTCCATATTATGCCCATAAATTGAAAAATATCTGCAATTAGTTTTTTAGAAGAACATTATCTACAGTAAAAGATACATTCAGAGAGAAAAGTCCTTCATTTACATTGAATCCAAGAAAGTTAAAAGAATGCTTTCTGTAACTTAAAATTATTTTAACTCAACATTAAAGCTACTGCATTTTTTTTTTAAAGCTCCTTTGTAGTAAGATGGCTTTTAATTTGTGCGGCTTTGTAGCCATTTTCCCAGTCATTCAAGATCAAGCACAAAGAGTGAAAAAGCCTCATCCCACTTGCACTAAAGACACACATTTCCATTCTGTCTAGTTTCTACCCACTTACCCCAGGTGGGAATAAGACCACTACCACAATTTTTGAGACAAATTTGAAGCAAGCTTTATTATATACTGGCCAGAATGATGGACACTGGCCATGCCCAAGCCCAGGATTACCAAGAATTACCTCAAATTACATCAGTCCAGTGCTTATAAAGGCAAAACCCGTAGGGCTATCTACTTTCCATCCTTTGTCCAACTGGAGACAAGCACACATCTTGCATCCTGATGTACTTCCTGCCTATGGAACTCTTACCTATGTGCAATCAAGCACATTCTGTGTAGTTTACAGAAGTGAAAACACACGGCTTGTTAACTTACAGGAACAACCCCTAGCATTCCAGGAAGTTATCTGTTCTTAGCCAAGTGGGGCTTACAAACTAGAAGCATTTTTGTTTTATAGATCTCTTTTTTGTTGTTGTTTGGTTTGGTTTTTTTTTTTTTTTTCCAAGACAGGGTCTCTCTGTGTAGCCTTCCTGGACTCACTTTGTAGATGAGGCTGTCCTTGAACTCACAGAGATCCACTTGAATGCTGGGATTAAAGCTGAGTATGACCACATCTGACTGTTTTATAGATCTCTTAATCACAGTAGTTTAAACTTAAAACAAACATTTAGCCCTTGCACCAGGAACCCAAACTGAGCTTTTCCCAGCTTGGGTGTGTGTAACCACCATCTCTGTCTGGGGTTAGGACTGTTGCAACTTAAAGACTGGAGTTTCTGATCAGTTTGTGCCCTACCAGACATTCAACTCAAAGCTTCACATGACTTCATGACTTCTCCAACTGCAAATTATGTGGAGGGGGAAGAAATATATATATTATGTATATATATGTATATATATGTGTGTTTATATATTTATATTATTTATATTGGATGTCAGTGTTGAGTTCCAATGAGTAGCAGGGTCAGAGTGACCTGGGGCCATTAACAGGTATAAGACTGGACTCAGGGCTTAGAGCAGCACACTGCCATGGGCACAAGAGAAAACAGGAAACAGCGTTAGGAAAGAAATTCAGGAAGCAGGATGGGAGATAGCACCAACTTTTACTTACAGCTTACTATTTGGATGCTAACACAGCCTTTGCCAGAGGGAAAATATCTCTCCTGGTGGGAAACTTTAGAATATTAACATATTTAGGGACTGTGCTGGTTTGGGAAAAAACGGCTCCCAAAGGCTCACAGGGACTGGCACTATTAAGTGTGGCCATGCTGGAGTAGGTGTGGCCATGCTGGAGTGGGTGTGGCCATGCTGGAGTGGGTGTGGCTTTGCTGGAGGAAGTATTTCACTGGGGGTGGGCTTTGAGATTTCAGTTATTCAAGCCAGGCCTAGTGTGGCTCACTGTCTCTTCATTTAATTTTTTTTTTTTTTTTTTTTGTAGTTTTAGCTTCACATCTAGTTAAAAACAGAACACCTGCCTGGCAGTGGTGGCGCACGCCTTTACTCCCAGCACTCAGGAGGCAGAGACAGGCAGATCTCTGAGTCTGGGCCAGCCTGGTCTACAGAACGAATTCTAGAACAGGCAGGGTTACCCAAGAAACCCTTTGTCTAAAAAGCAAAACAAACAAACAAATGGTGTTACAAAAAGTACAAAAAGTACCTGTTAATACTTAGCAAAGTCCTACTTTTTGCAGTCTCCCCACCCACCCATCCCCTACTCCAAACACCATTCACAGGATAGCTGCAGAACTTACTATGAAATGGTTATTCATAAGGATTCACTCATAACCAGATGCACACTTCAGGTTGCAGTACCCTGCCACCGACACTGCGCATGACTACTTTTGGGAATGAGCATACACACCTAAAGTATGTGGTCCATCTAATATCCAAATTTTATGTCATTTGTGAATATGAGTGCTCCCACCCAAATCATGACCTTATACACGAGCCCAAAGGTAAATTTCTATTTTGAATTTCTTTTTTGGCCATCCAAATCTTCCTTTAAGGGCTGGGGCGGGAGACTATGTCTAAGTTCTTGTGAAACTATCAATCTCTCTGAAAAAATTTTACTAAGTATGTAGTTGTCCTTGTTTAACCTGACAGGGTAAACCCTGAAAACAAAGGAAGAGTTGAGGGTAGAGAGATGGCGCTAAGGTTAAGATTGCTTGCTGCTCTCTAAGAGATCCCAGATTCCGGTCCCTGCACCTACATTAAAAACTAATAATCTCTTACAGCTCCAGGAGATTCGACACCATCTTCTGGCTTCTTTGGGGACTCACACAAATGCGGCATACACTCAGAGACACACAAATAAAAACAAAACTTAAAAAAAAAATCCAAAAAAGGCGAGGAAGAAAAGAAAGAGGAGGAGGAAGAGACTGCCATGCCAGCCGCGTCAATAGCAGAAGCAGGCATGCTCAGTCTCCTTCAGGTCACGAACAATTCAGATCACTGTTCACCTGCTGTCACAGCAGTAGGAAGACAGAGCCATCCTGACCTGCGCAACCATCCTTCTTAAACTGTTCATTATTACAGTGCAAGGCTGGCTTGGCACAAAGTATCCACAGTGCACATGTCCAGGATGGAGCACTGCCAAATGCTATGGTTCTGGATCACTTCCCATCCTGCCTATCGGATTACCAAAGTTAACCTATCGCCGTGCTGCTTTGTATGTTTACAGAATGCACGGTTCCTTTTTCTTCAACCTTTCAGTATCCCTGGAAGTGCTAGGCAACAGGAAAGGACAAGCCCACAGAGCACCGGCTCCCGAGGCCCCTCTTAGCAGTGACCACAGATGCTGCTGCTAGCCTCAGTTTTTATGACGCTGATAAGGGAAGGTAACCTGTGTAAAGCAGTTAGTTAAATGATGCAAAATGTCATCGCAAAGCACGGCAAATGCATTAATTTATAATCCTGTAATTGGAACACAGGATATGAAACCTTTAGAAGGCAGTTGGCCAGCTGGTCAACCAAAAAGCAAACCATTATGGAAGTAAAGGAAATGTCACACAGTCCTGCCTTAAACACGCAATGGGGATTATTTTACAAATATTTTTCTCTTTCATTCTCACCCCCCCCCCCCCGACACACACATACACTGGTTCATTTGCGCTTTTATTTCCTTTCACTTCCAGCTAAAGCAGGTTTTGTGATGGCTGAGTCCTTATAAAATTGTCCGTATTACAGTTTGTCTGCTTGGCATTAGGAAGTAATGTCTATACACACTTCAGAAAGCAACACAGCAATTGAGGTTGTGGATAGCTCAGTAACAGAGATATGCAGGACTATGTGATTTGTTCCTGTGACAAATTGAACATTGAACATTCTGTGAACATTATTTCAAATACTTTCACAAACCATATGTACCTAGATATAAAAGACAAAATATGTTGTGGGAATCAGCATCTATATTTAAAGAATAAGATAAAGAAATTACTTTTGTAAAAAACTACAAAAAACAATATTGAACTGTGACTTAAGGAAGGTACTAAAGGTCAGACATTTTTTCTGCATATAATAATCATCATAACCACAAAAATACCATAAGGAAAGAACCAGCTCCAAGTTAGTCTCTGGCTGCCACATGTCCAGGTGGCATGTATAGACTCCCCTGTGCATACACATAAAAAAAAAGTAAGTATAATTCCTTAAGATAAGTGTAATTTAGCCAGGCAGTGGTGATACATGCCTTCATGGCCAGCCTTGTCTACAGAGCAAATTTTAGGACAGCACTATACAGAAAAACCCTGTCTCAAACAAGCAAACAAAAAAACAAGAAAGAAAAGAAAAAAATAAGTATAACTTTGAATTTTCTTTAAAAATTCATATGTAAGATCTAAAACAACGGTTAAATATTAGTGCATAAAAAACCGTAAGATTAAAGAGTAAACTTGATTATCTTTGATAATGAAAGAATCCTCGATTGTGAAAGCTTAGAGAAATATTACCACAGGAGGGAACTAGCTGTGATTAAGTCCATTCAACTAAATAAATTTGTAGATGAAACTTGTGACCTTATATAGGAACAAAGAAGGGGCCAAGCCCTCAAGATTTAAAAAGAAAGGGAGAAAAGATAGAGAAAGAGAAAAAAAACTCAGCCAAACCAAAAATTGTGATAAGGCGGCTCTGGGTTCTCAAACTGTGGGCCTCCATCCCCTCAGGGTTGCACAACCCTTTCACAGCGGTCGCATACCAGATACCTTGTGTAGCAGACATTTACACTATGATTCCTAACGGTAGCAAAACTACAGTGATGTAGTAGCAACAAAATAATTCTATGTTTGGAGGTCATCACACCATGAGGAACTGTATTAAAGGGTCACAGTGTTAGGAAGGTTGAGAACCACTGCTCTGAAATATCAAAAGATTTCTGCTTGCACACCAGCAGGGCCCTCCCCATTGATAAGGCAGAAACATTGTTTGCCGAAAGCACATTCTCCTGTGCTTCACACAAGAGGCCTTTAATTTCAAGTCGGTATTTGCAGTGGGTAAATCAAACTTGCTAAAGTAAATTCTAACCAGTGAGCTGTGAAGTGCCGAAAACTTTTTATATTTAGGAAATGACTTTTGTGTTTCTGAACTCATGGAAGAAAGCAAGGAGCCTGTGGCCATCTTCTGATGACACTGAGGGCACATAAAAAACTCTCCCAAAAGTGGTACACAGGACACCGTTGACTCCTCATGGGTTCCCTGAGTCCCTAAGATGTTATATAGCTATGACATGTTATAGTTCAGGCAGAACTAGGAAAACCTAGGGTGGAAATAACCCTAGAGACAGGTTCATAGTATCCGGAGGGACTTGATCCCCAGGTAAGTGCTGTGCTGTACAGGGATCCTAGCGGTGCAGGGGTTGGAGGAGCCATCTCACAGGCCCATTGTCCCTTGCTGTCTTCCCTTCTCTGTTACTTTATCTGTTAACCCTGATCATCAGCCTTTAGAAGGGCTAGTGGTATTCTCCCACCCACTAACAGGCTCTATAATAATCATGCAATTTTCATTTTTAAGAACACATCACGTTCACCTTGGTTAAGTGTGGGCTATTTTCCTAGCAGTGCATATGTAAGCCTTTGTGAGTTACCTGTATCGATGGCTAGGTCATTTTTGTTGGGATGGTTTTCTCTATATGTATGTATTAAAGACTGGCAGCTTCGTCTCCAGCTTGTGATGGCATCAGGAAATGATGGAACCTTTGGGAGGCAGGCCTGCAGGAAGTAGGAACTCAATGGGGCATGCCTTTAAAGAGGGATTCTGGGAAGCCAGTCTCTCCTCTCTGTCTCTCTCTTCCCTTCTCCTCTCTCTTTCTCTGTGTCTCTGTCTCTGTCTGTCTGTCTCTCCCTCTCTTTGTTTTTTTGAGACAGAGTTTCTCTGTGTACCCCTGGCTTCCCTGGAACTCAATTTTTAGACCAGGCTGGTCTTGAATTCAAAGATGTGCTTGCCACTGCCTCAAGAGTGCTGGGATTAAGGACCTGCACTTCCACCACCTGCCTTCTTTATATTTCCTGGGTGTAAGATCCACTACATACTTCCATCATAATACCACAGCCCCCAAAGCATCAATGGTAACATTAACAATGTGAGTGTGTGTGCATGCTCGTGCATCCCACAGCACATGTGTGGAGGTCACGGGACAACTTGAGGGAGTTGTGTCTTCCTTCCTTCTGCAGAATGGGTTTCAAAGAAAGAATTCAGGCCATCAAACTTGGCAACAATGCCTTTACCACAGAGCCATCTCATCAGCACCAATAGTTATGATTTTTCTATGTATTATATAATAAAATGTGTCTCCCTTCATGCTGTTTCTGTACTAGTGAACTAATATTTTCCCAGTGACCAATGAACGTTGTTCCATAATCAAAACTTGCAAACTGTGCATGGTGGTGCACACCTGTCATATCAGCATTGAAGAGGTAAGACAGGAGGCTCAAGAGTACAGTATAACCCTTGGCTACATAAGTGTCAAGGCCAGCCTGGGCTACATAAGACTCTGTCTCAAAAACAAAGAACTTTCAAAGTATAAGATGGGTTAGTGTCATAGAGCAAAAAAAGTTCTTTGATATGAGCTCAAATTTTAATTAATCTTTATATTAGCATGCAATAGACTCATTGTTATTACTCAAGAGGAATAGTTTAAATTTTACTCTTTTACTTTTTTAAATTTTACGATGTGATAAATATTGATAGTTTTGTACTTTATAAGCAAAAGTTCTTTGGAGATTGAAATCATTTTTAAGAGTTTGAAAGCATGCTGAAAACAACAATAACAACAAAAACCGAGAGTCACTCTCTCAGGGAAAAACAGAACAGGTTTTATTATTTTATGATACTGGAGATGGAATTCAGACTTCATTTTTGCTAGGCAAATACTCTACCGCTAAGCCACAGGACAGGCCAATAAGCAGGATTCAGACAGAGGGCTTTCCTCACAGGCCCATTGGCCTATGGTCCTCCCTCCTTTTGTTACTTTGTCTGCTAATCCTGATTATCAGTCTTTAGAGGGGCCATTGGCTTTCTTCCACCCACGAATCATCTTAATCTATTTCCCTAGTGTACCGATCAGAGTGAGGTCATGGTTTTAAACTGAAGGAAGTTCTGCATCATCAAGCTGGGGCCCTTCTCAGAAACTGACCTGACAACAACCTATTTATCTTAACTCTAACACATTGTCCTCTACATATTTTTTTAATGCATAAGAACTGTGGTCTCTTTTCTGTGACTCTAACCCATGCTTTTGTTCTTCTTCTTTTTTTTTATTTATGCTTTGTATTTTATTTGCCAAACTGTTCAAGTGGAATGATGAATTCTGGGAACTCTCCTAGTCGATAAAATTTCATTAGATCATCTCTGCTCATGTTGAACTTTAATTATTGTGCTTTCATCACAATGTGTAAACACCATTAAAATGAGTAAGTCATTCTGGCCCTGATCAATGAAAGTAAACAGAGATTTATATAGATGAGCAAATAATATTCTTAATGAAATAGACACAGGCCTAACTTGGCATGCTAGTGAATGTACTAACATATGAATAGCGTGCTACAAATACGTAAACATAAATACCCTCTCTGTTTTCCAGCTAGTCTTTAGTCAATCCATATTTGAGTTAAACAGATTCTCTCTCCACCATGATGATATGCCAAGTTAGAATCATTTCAATCCCAGGATCTCTTACCATTGGTCCTGAAGCTTCAAAGAGCACTTCCTATTTCTCAAGTGTGTTTCAGAATCCTTCTGGAAGCTGCTGTGGGTTGATACACACAGCAGCTATTCCAACACATTTCTAGCAGAGATCAAGACAAAAAGCAGTATTTTTTTTTTAGACTCTCTTGAAACTAAGGCTACAAATTCACTGAGGTTCCAACTCTCAGATGCAGTCATGTGGGACTTGGTTTGGGAGTACAGTTAAATACATGAGAAAGGATGAGAGACCTCTGCTTGTTGGTGTAGATCCATGGTTCCCAACCTTCCTAATGCTGTGACCCTTTAATACAGCTCCTCATATTGTGGTGACCTCTCCCAAACGTAAAATTATTTTTATTGCTACTTCATAACTGAAACTTTACTACTGTTATAAACTATAATATAAATATCTGATATGCAGGATGGTCATGGGTAATCCCTGTAAAGTCTCATTTGACCCTACCCTCAAAAGGGGTTTGACTCACAAGTTGAGAATCTCTGGTGTAGATAGAGCTGAATCAGGCTGCTGCAGAGTGATTCTGGGGCCCAGTCCCCAAGCAGCACTCCCCGCTGAACAGGTAGCTTCCTGATCACATAGCAGCTGTGGGAATTGACCTGGTATGTGAGTTTTTTTCCCTGTTGCTGTCTTATGATAATCTGACAGAGACAAGGGAGAAAGGGTTTGTTTTGGCTCTCAGTTCAAGGGTGGAGTCCATCTTGATGGGGAAATCTCGGCAGCAGGAACCTGAGGCAGCTGGTCACATTGCATCACCAGGCAGAAAACAAGAGAGTGGTGAATACTTGTGCTTAGTTCCCTTTCCCTCTTATTCAGCTCAGGGTCTCAGGATGGTCCCTCCCACAGGTAAGGTCCATCGTCTCATCTCAATTAACCTAATCTAGATAAGCCCTCACAGGTAACCCTGGATAGGTAACCTCAGGCTGATTCTAGATCCTGTCAAGTGGACAATATTAACCTTTGCACCCGAGGAAGGACAGCCTAGGGGCTTACCCTCCAGCTCTCCACTCCCAAAGACTCTATAAGCCATTGTGAATTCTACAGGACAACTGTTTCTGTTTCTGTGGTCTACAGCTGACTCTGTCCTCTCAGGAATGAGCAAGTCTTCCACTTAAGACATCGGCCCTATGGCATGACACCGTGCCTGTTGGTTTTAACTGTCAACTTGATACCACCTTATGGATCCCCCAGAAGGAGAGTCTTAATGAGGAATTACCTACATCAGCCTGTAGGAATGTCTGTGGAGTATTTTGTTGTTGTTGTTGTTGTTTTTAACTGAACACCCAGCCCATCATGGGTGGCATCATTCCCTAGGAAGGGGATCCTGAACTTTTTATTATTAATTAATTCAATTTACATCTCAATCATAAATCTCCCTCCTCTTCTCCCAATCCCACTCTCCCTCCTGCATCCCCCTTCCACTATTCCTCAGAATAGGGGAGCCCCCCTACCCAGAAACCCCAGCTCATCTATTCACATGAGGACTGAGTTCCTCTTCCTTCCCTGTAGCCTTGTAGGGAAGTCCCATCAGAGGGGAAATGGGATCCTGAACACTTTAAGAGAGGAAAAAGTGAGCTGAGAGCAAGCAGGCAAGCAAAGATGCATTTATTTGTTCTCCATTGTAGATGTAATGTGACAAGCTGCTTGGGCTATATCTTGGAATTGTAAGGGCCGGAGGTTGGGACCCTTTCCTGCTCTATGTTGCTTTTTATGATTTGTTTTTCATAATGTTTTTTTAACAGGTATTTTTATCATAGCAACAACAACAAAAAACTAGAACAGATTCTATATTTATTATACCTTTCTTTTTCCATAACACAATTTTAAGTGCATATAGCTGACATCATTTAATAGTCTGGTAACATAATTTAACTTCCATATAAGCTTACAAAATAACTTTATCCAAAGTTGATAAATCAGTACAGAGCTGGCAATTGTTTCTGGCTTAAGGTTTTCGGTGCTGCGATTTCCTGGGAGATGGACTAAACAGACTTTTTTCTAATTACAGCAGCATGCATCCCAGAGAAGCAAAATGACCTTGCATTTATTGAAAGCTTTTAGAGTTTTAAAAGTGCTTTCACATGCATTGCTACCATTATCATTCACAATTGAAGAACAGAAGGGGAAAAAAAACATTCACATTAAAAATGAAAGAACTAAACTTCAAAGAAACTAAATAGTTTGTTTATTGTATTGTAGATAAAAGGCAGAGGCAGGTTGAGGACCTACAACATCTGTAGCTACCCCAGCTCTCCTCCTTGAGAACGCTCCCAAAGCATACACACGCTTTATTGAAAATCCCCCAACATACACAGGACCTTAGGTCACCTCTCATGGTTCCCTTCTCTTCTTTAAGGATAGATCCTCCATTGCATTGGCAATAGACTTAATTATGAAATTGTATTTCCCATTCTCTTTAAAGATAACTAGAGCTGTATAGGTGCTAGAAAAAAAAAACAGTTCAGCTGGAAGAACACTCCTTTTAGCCTTCTAGGTTTCTTCCTTTATACTGCTCAGAATGAAGAAGCCATGGCAAATACTCAGCCATAATAAAGCATGAGACAACCTGGAGACTTAGCATCACATCCTATGGCTAGAGTAGCAAAAATTAAAACAAAAAGGAGATTTGGTTCAGGGACATTACACAGATAGGATGCTATTCCTGAGATTTTTGCCTCCAGACATTTTTTTTCTCCACTTGAGAAGACACCTATTTGTTTAAGCATGTTATGTGGTGTTTCCCACTATACATGGCAAATTTTAATCCAACTGATGTACAGTCTTTCCCAGAATGACGTCTATTTCAGTGTTACGCCTTTAAAAAGTAAATACCAGCATTAATGAATAGTCAAAGAATGGAATGATGATCTCAAGTCATTGGTCCCTAGTCACCGTCAGCTTCTGAAGTCTCATCATCCACATTAAATTTTGAAGGCTGAAGCTTGATGCTCCTCTCTTTACAAAGGAGGACTTAAGTTGAGATTCTGTTTCTTATGTTACATGTCCTCTCAAACTGAATACAGAAGTACTTGGCAGCTTAAGCAGCCTTGTGCAAAACAAAAACAAAACAAAACAAACAAACAAATAAAAACAGATGGGTGGTTAGTTTCCTGCCTGTGAGCCACAGAAGCATAGCAACTGACCTGGGTCAATGTCTGTCACAGCACAGAGAGAAGTCACATTTTTTGTGGCCCTGGGGACCTGCTCACATCCCTAGCTATGAGCTGACTGAGTTTCTTGGTGTTCTAAAGTTTCTGATCCAGAGATGCTAGGTTGAACATGAAGCATCTTTGCTAAAACCATGGAGAGGCAAAAAGCCTCTCTCATACAATGCTCTGGACATCCCACTGTATTGGTCCAGAGTTTCCTCAACCTATACAACTTTCTGTCAACACATGAGGGGTCATATAACTCATCCTGTGCCACCGAATCCTTTTGGCAATCTGGTGATCCTTTCAGGAAAAAAAAAAGCTTTTAATCTGCAAAAATAAGACACTTGAGACTGCAAACCAATTATATTGAAATACAGCTTTCAAAATATCTTTGGGAGATATTATGTGTTTTTTAAGAAGACATTTCAAGATGTCATGGTAGGTCTAATAATTACCATGATTTTAAAACAGAAATGGACATAAATGATATTTTGAGGCATGTAATGACTATCATGTGAAAGGAAAATGCTTGTGACCCCTACTAAAGATAGAATCAGAGATAAAGTTAATTGTACTGTGGGGTGTAGTCAACATTTTTACTGAAGGGAAATACTGTCTTTCAAGAGGGGATTATAAAAATAAATACGTGATTTTTGTTTTTCTCCTTGGTCTTCTGGAGCTCTCACCTCTTAGTACAGATTGACTGACTCCCAAGTTAGACTCCTGCTTAGTCATCAAAGAATCCCCATCTTTTCTGCATTCCAGCAGGGACCTCATAGGAATTCTGTCTGAGACATAATTAGATGCCAAGCAGAACTGGACCTCAGTTTAGCACCTTTCAGAGTATGGGGATCTGGCAAGAGCTGTGACTTAATGGATATCTGATTCGAGTCATTATCATCCAGAAAGGCCTGTGCTGTGAAAGGAACATGAAAACAGTGCAAGAATTCGGGTATAGGCCTGAGTACAGGTTAAGGAAAAAATGATAACTGGGTGTGATAGCTCACATGAAAACTTCGGTTTTCATGAAGCTGAGGCAGAGGAATTGTCCTGAATTTGAGGCCAGTCGGTAGTACAATGTGAGATCCTGTCTCAAAACGGAAAAATAGAACAGAACAGTATAGAATAGAATAGTTACCATGAACATCTTCTTAGTAGAGAAATGAGACTCAGGAATATAGCCATGTATTGACTCTGTACATATTACATTTTGACCAGTCTGGAGATAAAAGGTTTGAGTCTCAAAGGCCCGATATAGGACTTCTCTCTGAACACTAAAATCCAAATGAAACTAAAAAATAATAAAGACCAAATTTCTTTGAAAATTCCCCATTAGCATTAAACTCCAAGCTCTCCCCCAAATCCAATTTAGTGAAAGACATTTGTACAATAAAACAGTGCTGGATATGAACCATTTAAGGAAATGGGTCTCATATTATTGTCTACTATTAAAGAGACAAGCACAAATAAAACCAGATGAAAAATTTTTCACATAGAGTGTGTTTTGAATTGTTTTCAAAGATGTTGAAAGGCTAATGGCTATTCTTAACAATAGCCTGTAAATCAGCATTGGAGCCATTTTAGAAGACTATCTTCAAGTAATATCAGAAAATTAGGAAAAAGTTCATCCTGAATTTAAAAGTTCACTTTCAAGTTAAATTTGAGGTTAAGATTATCTTTCCAGTTGGGCATGGTGGCTCAAGCTTTTAATCCCAGCACTCAGGGAAGCAGAGGCAGGTGGATCTCTATGAGTCTAAGGCCATCCTATTCTACAAAGCAAGTCTAGGACAGCCACAGCTACACAGAGAAACCCTGTCTCAAAAAACAAAACAAAAACAATATCATTCCATAGAAAAATATATTCTAAACCTAGGTGTGGTAATAAATACCTGTAATCCCAGCACTTAGAAAGGAGAGGCAGAAGAATCCAGTCCCAGCTACATAAGACCCTATCAATCCTAACATCAAAGCCATCTCAGCTACATGAGACCCTGACAGAAGCAAAACAAAACAAAAAAGATACATTCTATTTAGACAATTTATTATGAGAACTTTCACCAACAGATATAGGAATCATATAGAAGATTTATAAATGCAATTCTGAACACATATTACACCAGGTTTGGCGGTGTGTGTGTGTGTGTGTATCCGGGGATACTTTAAACCTTTGCTCTACACATATTCAACTGTGTGAAGCTGGCAAGTTACTTGACCTCTCTGATATTCAGCCATGGGAATTATACCTATATCAACTCTCTCCTTTTTAAAAAATGATTTATTTATTTATTTATTTATTTATTTTTATTTTGTGTTCACTGATGTTTTGCCTGCATGCATACCTGTGTAAGGGCATCAGATCTTTTGTAACTGGAGTTACAGACAGATCTGAGCTGCCATGTACATGCCTAGGAATTGAAGCTTGGTCCTCTGCAAGGGCAGACCGTGTTCTTAACTGCTTAGCCACCTCTCCAGTCCCTCAATTCTTTTATTACAAGACTTTAAGGAAATGTGCAGTACCTGATATACACTAAGCATTTGTCTTTTGTCATCAAAGAATTCTTGTAAGGACTAGGCAGGATATGCCACACAAAGCTCTTGACATTGTGCCTGGTATATACTTAATAAACGGGAGTGTCCAAAATAGCAGCATCAATATTGCCTGACATCTAATAATATTGGAAGTCGTGCTGATGATAGCATTAACATAATGTTGTTTTTAGTACATGGGTATTGGTTTCAAATTTCAGTATCAGTATCGGTACAAAATGGTTTTATGCATGCTTCAATGAAGAGCTTGTCTTAAAAACGCCATTGCTCTGAGAAATTTCTCTCCTGCTGTATCGTTAAAAAGGCGAGAGCGCTGGGGTGTAGCTCAAGGGTAGAGCACATGCTTAGCACATATGTATGAGCCTCAGATTCAAGCCTCACCACGGCCAGGAAGAGGAAGAGAATGAGAAGAAGGAAGTGATAAGGGCTGGGAGCCAGCATATTTCCTTGGGCATGTGACAAGTATTAAACACGGAACCTGAGTCGGCATTTGCAGGGCTGTGCAGCCACAGTCACAGACCTAGTACCATTCCTGGCAAATATTCATGGCAAAGCAAAATCTTACCTGACAGACACACTGCCTTTCTTTGATCCTTGCCACCAGACTGAATTCTTGTAATAAGAGAACAGAAAGGCAGGTACTTCCCCACCTATGTCAGGTTCACTGGAAAAAAATTCAACAGGGAGCTAGAGAGACAGTTTAGCAGCGAGAGTACTTTCTGTTCTTCCAGAGGACTAGACTTCTGCTCCCAGCACCCACATCAGGCAGCTCATAACCACTTGTAACTCTGTTTCAGGAGATCTGATGCTGACCTTCCACATGTGACAGAAACTTACACAGATACACATGCACATACATAAAAGTAAGACAACACTTTTTAAAAAGTAAATCAAAGGTTCAACCATCCGTAACAATAAAAAACAAAAAACGAAAAACTTTGCCATAAAATCCATTACATAGGATGCCAGGGATGAAATCTCCAACTTTTTAAATTCCCCGGGCACAGAGTACCCTAGTATCGTAGAAGGCACTCATAACTCAC
Source organism: Pachyuromys duprasi (assembly GCA_028658305.1). Lineage (NCBI taxonomy): Eukaryota > Metazoa > Chordata > Mammalia > Rodentia > Muridae > Pachyuromys > Pachyuromys duprasi. The sequence continues at coordinate 55,522,104 of CM053766.1, forward strand.
CAGCCAACTCTAAGTTTCCACACCCACCTGAGAAACTCTGAGCTAGTATCTCACCATGGCCAAAAGCTGTATAAACAATGAACTCAGTCATCACTAACTAAACACTTAGTGCATGCCCGGTATCTTTCACAAAATATCACTGATGTCTTATGACAATCATGTAAAGAAGGCCTTGTGATCTCCAGCTTGTGAGTCAACAAACACCAAATTTGAAGTAAATTCACACACACACACACACACACACACACAAATTAACCATGGATACTAAGAGCTTGTGGTGGCAAGAAAAAGAGGAATAAAACAAGAATAATAAAAGATGGCCACCTGAGAGACTGGAAAAAATCTGGATAGCTGGGAGAGTAAGAGCGTAAGGATAACCATGGAGAAGCTCTGCTTGCCACTGGAGGATGCAGAGTAAGGTGCAGCCAAGAACGAAGGCCAGCCCCCCATTCTCCTCATTCTCCCCATTCCACTTAGGCACACACGCTAACGAGCGACTGGATAGGGAAGGCAGAGTGGAAGTGCCAATTAGACCCAAGCATCAACGCTCAGAGTTACATGCCACTGGTGGCCTGGCACCAGTTCAACTGTTCCAGGCACAGGCAGCATCCATGCACACTCTATTCAGTGTACCTTCTGCCCCAAGGTAATTGGGTGTGTCCTACACAAACATCTGCAAGGATCATCCGCACTGAGATGTGCTGCTTCCCTTCCAAGAAAGAGGCACCTGAACACATTTAAACACAGCTTTTATTGAGATACAATAGGGAGAGAAACAAAGAAGGGACAGAGAGGTCCAGATCTAAGAGTTAGGGCATCTGTGAAGTTTCTCCTTAGAATCTTACCCCTTCTTAGGGCTGAAGATGGAGCTCATTTGGTAGAATGCTTGCTTAACGTGCTCAAGGCTGTAGGTTCCATGCACAGCAGCACAAGAAACCGGTAAGGTGGCATATGTCTCTAATCCGGGCTCATGGGAGATGGAGGCAAAAGAATCAGAAGTTCAAAGTCATTATCAGCCACAAAGTGAATCTGCGGCCAGCCTGGAGCACATAAGACCAGATCATCTCAGGAGAGACTGGGAGAGGGAGGGGGATGGAGGAAGAGGAGAGAGAGAGAGAGAGAAACTTACCTCCTCTTGTACTATTTACCTTATTTCCTCATGCATCCTATTTGACAGACCAAAATTCTGCCACAGGGACCTCTGGAACCCCCACCATTCATGGCACGCCTCTTTTTTTTAATATGAGTTACAGTTTATTAACTTTGTACCCCTCCTTCATTCCCTCCCAATCCCATCCTCCCTTCCTCCTCTCATCCCCACCCCTTTCCAAGTCCACTGATAGGGGAGGACCTCCTCCCCTTTCATCTGACCCTGGTTTATCAGGTATCTTCAGGACTGGCTGCAAAGTCCCTCTTTGTGGCCTAGCAGGGCTGCTCCTCCCTTGGGGGATAGGGAGGTCGAAGAGCCAGCCATTGAGTTCATGTCCGAAATAGTCCCTGTTCCCTTTACTAGGGTATCCACTTGGATACTGAGCTACCATAGGCTACATCTGAGCAGAGGTTCTAGGTTATATCCATACATGGTCCTCAGTTGGAGAAACAATCTCATAAAAGACTCCTGTGCCCAGATATATTTGGACCTTGTGGAGCTCCTGTCCTCTCCAGGTCATATTAATTCCCCCTTCTTTCATATGATTCCCTGCACTCTGCCGAAGGTTTGCTTATGAGTCTCAGTATCTGCTCTGATACACTGCTAGGAACACCTCTTTATAATTCTCTTCCTCCCTCTCTCCTCCTTCCTCATCAGAAGTTCTTTTCTTTCAGCTTAAATATTAAAAAAGCAATTTGACTAAACGGAACTATACCAATTATAAAGAAAAGGTTTTCTACTTCTGGGAACTCACTGGATGAGAATCCAGTAAGAACTGTGCATTATGGGGGGAATATCTCCGAGCCAGCACCTTCCTCATCACACATTTGAGCTGCTCCTAAAGAAGTCCTAATAAACAAACAAACAAATAATAAAAGAGCTCCTACTCTCTCTTGCTGGGAGAGAAAAAAAACAGAAACCCAAGATTTTCTCCAAAGACCAAAAACAAAAGGAGCCATTCTGTAGCCCGTTTTTGCACTTGCCCAGACTGAGGAGGGGCACTGTGAGCGAGCTGTTCTCCACCCTCCCGGACCAGGGCAATGGCCATGAAGTGTCAGAAATCAGACGACACAGCGACAGTGGAAAACAGAGGTCAGTTCTGCTAAACACAAAGCTGTTTTCACTCAGCTCTGGGCATCGCCTCTGGCACCGTCCGCTGAGAACTGGATTCTAGTTGCTGAAATTGCTCAGTCCAGGCAAGAATTTGATGTAGAAAGGGAAACACCACATGATTCCTCCCTTTGAAGAGGAGGAGGTAAGCAGCAACCACCTTTCCCCACCAAAACCACTTCTCGCCTTCTAATTTTTGCAGAAAAACACAGCTCCCCCAACACACACACACACGTGCCATAACAGCTTTGAAAGCCTTAGCACAAGCCTCTAGAGACATTTCCCGCTCTTCTTCAATTTATTTTTCCCTTTCTTGACTTTGCCATAAAAAATAATTACAGTGACACTCACTTGTACCATGGGACAGCATACAGTGCACACATCCTTATCATGCAGCACAGTAAGCACAGAGACCATGAAGTATATGTCTGGTTTTATAATAAATGCCATTTGACTGGGACCCTGAACTCTGCTCACAGCTACTCTCACTTCATTCTTTGTGGTTGAAACTGTCTAGTCACATGCAACTTTTTTAAAAATTAGGGGAATCATTTACGGGCCAAGTTCTAGTCCAAACTCGTATTGCAATTAGCTGTGTGGTTTTAGTCAGTTCCCTGAGCCTCTTTCCATTTTGGTTTCCTCAAACATAAGATGACATCATAGAACTAGAAGCTCTCTCGTTTGCCATCCATCTCTAAAATCTCACCATATCCTGGTGACGCTCATGCTGAGGGTTCTTCAGCATTATTAAGAAGACCCTTGAAAACTCAGAAAGTTGCTGCACAAGCTAGTTACCCCAGCCCCTTGCACCATACTCCAATCATGGTATGGTTTCATCTTCTGAACAAGAGATGCATTGCTAAAGTAGATCGTGTTATTCCAGTGTGACACAAAAGGAAACTGAAGCTTAGGGTTCCCCCTCAGCAGAACTGGAATTCAAATATCTGGGCCCCCATTCAGCCCCACTGTTTCTGCTCTCCAACTCTAAATGTATATTTATTCTTATGTATGTGCATCTTCATGTGAGAGGGTGTGCATATGAGGGTGTATGTGTGTGTGTGTGTGCGTGCATCAGGGTATGTGTTTGTGTTCTGTATGAGGGTATGTGGCTGAAGGTATGTGTGTGTGTGTCTGTGTGTGTGTGTGAGGTAAGTTCATGAGTGTGTATATATGCAAATGAGGGTGTGTGTGAGTGTGTGTATGTATGGGGTGTGTATACAAGGGTGTGTGTAGGAGGGTGTGTGTGTGTATATATGAGGATATGTGTAGTATGTGTGTGAATGAGGATATGTGTGTGTCTGTGTGTATTTCATCTTTAGGTTCCTCTTCATTTTCTCTCTCCTTCTCTCTTCCTCCTTCAGCTAAGCTTTCTTATCAATTGATTTTTTTTTAATATTTATTTTCATGTGCATTGTTGTTTTACCTACACGTATATGTCTGTGTGAGGGTGCTAGATCCCCTAGAACTGGAGCCACAGACAGTTGTAGGCTGCCATGTGGGTGCTGGGAATTGAACCTGGGTCCTCTGGAAGAACAGACAGTGCCCTTAGCCAATGGGCCATCTTTCTGGCCACCTCAATTGATTTTTAAAATTATCTCTTTCTCATGAAATAAAAATGTAGATGTTACCAATATTTCTGTTACTAAAATGAATTGGCTATTTTACTACCTAATAAACTGGAGTTTTTTGATTTATTCTAAAAGTCAGCAATCTTATAGAACTGTCCTGGAATGATTTATCATCTACATGCAGAGGCGTCAGTATAGCATGGTGTGTGGGCTTTGGATCTGAGCAGATGGTGTCACACTTCAGCTGCTGCTGGAAGCTCTGAGACCAGAGCTCAGTTAGCAAACTTCACCATTAACGGGTTGGCGTGCACCGCAGCACCTGGCTTTTTATGTGAGATTGGGAGATGGAACTCAGGTTCTTATTCTTGTGTGCCAAACACTTGACGAGCTGAGCCATCTTCCCAACCAAGGAAGGTTAATCTCCACCACAGACTTGAGTAGATTTAGAATCACCATGGAAACACATCTCTGAGTGTAACTAGGAGGGTTTCCAGAGAGGTTTGACTGAGGAGGAAAAACCCACTCTGAATGTGGACCACGCTATTCCATGGACCGGGACCCTGGACTGAAGAAAAAGGAGAAAGTGAGCGTCTCTCTGCTTCTGAGGCAGGTCAAAGAGACAGCCACCTCAGGCTCCACCCCACCACCAACTCTATCCCTTCTTTAGTTGTTAACCAAAATGACCTCTCCTTCCTCATGCTGCTTCTTGTCAGGGGTTTGCTTAGGAGGAAGTAACTAATCCATGGGTTCGGGTTCGTTCATCAGGTAAACAGAGGCAACAAGAGCTGCCTTGAAGGGTAAAATAAAAAAAGCCTAAGAGCCAGGCATAGTGGTACATTTAACCCCAGCACTCAGGTGGATCTCTGTGAGTTCAAGAAGCTGGCTGGTGTGCAGAGTGAGTTCCAGGACAGCCAGAGCTACACAGTGAGTTCCTGTCTCAAAAAAAAAGGAGGGGCAGTGCTGGAGAGACATCTTAGCGCTTAAAAGCATTGGCTGTTCTTGAGAACTTGGGTTCAATCCTAGCACTCACATGGCAGCTCACAACTGCAACTCCAGCTCCAGAAGATCCAGCACCCTCACACAGACACACATGCCGGAAAACCACCAATTCACATAAAAATAAAAATAGATAAATTGTTTAAAGGTGTATGGGGGTGGGTGGGAACTAAGGTTTATGAAGAGAGCTATAAGAGTAAGAAGTGACATTTATAAAATGCTGACTCCGAATCAGGAAGTACACTAGGTACTTTATTCCATTATCTGACTGGTCCTCAGAAGGGAACTAAGTCCTGGCATGATTCCCATTTTACAGACGACAGATCTAGACAGAGCAAGCTTTAGCAGTTGGCCAGGTTCCTTCAGGCCCTGAGTGGCTGTGCAGTCTAACCTCCGTGTGTGGTCTCAAAGGGACACTCCCAGCACGGAAGCCAAACTCCATACAGACATATTTCCTTCACCTCTATAAATGTTCTAAGAGATCTGTAATAAGATGTAATAATGGTCAACTCTTTTACTTGCTGAGGTGAGTTTAATTTTCATCTTTCAAAGTCGTAAATTTTGTACAGAAGGCTGTAGGTGAACGATGGGAAGTGAACAATGACCCACTTCACGCTGAGAAGAAGCTTTAAATAAGGTCTGTTTTAAATAGCATGGCCTAGAGCGCTTGCCACAAAAATTGCTAACCATTTGTCAAGTGAGCTATGAGTGTGGGGAGGGGGAATGTCACCTACTGGTTTGCTCTTTTGACATTTGGTAAATAAGCTGTGGCTGATTCCTTTATCTTCAGTATCAAATAATTTTCTGTAAACTTGACTACGAGTGTAAAAGAACTCTGAATCCAGGTTAATCATATTTTTTAGGGGGAAGTGTTTAGGCATTTGACACCCTAGCTGAGTTTCTTTGTCATTTGATTGTTATCAAAAAGATGTTAATCTCACAAAGGAAAGAAAAGGAAGAGAGAAATAGGAGAGTGGGGGTAGAATGACAGAAGAAAGGGAAGGAGAGGAAAGGTGAGAGAGAGGAAGTGATGATCATGGGAAAGGAAGCAGGAAAGACAGGCTTCAAGCTAAAGCAAAGGGATAGAGCCACTAATACCAAGTTTCCAAGAGTACCGTTGTTAAAAAACATTAATTGTCTCATGTGATGGCACATGCCCATCATCCCAGCACTCAGAAGGCTGAAATAGAAATATCTCAAGGTTAAGACCAACCTTAGCAAGACTCACCTCCAAAAGGGGTAAAAAAGATAAAAAGAAAAGAAACATCTTACGGAGGGAAGAACGCACTGTTCACACATTTTCGGTAGGTATCAAATCTTAGGGGTATGTCCTGCAGCTCTCAGGATGAAAGAATAAACCGGTCTAGTTCTACAAATGACAGTGGGAAATGAGTGGCTTTGCTGGAAATAAAAGATGTCGCTCCAGTAGGAAATAGGGAGGGAGTCTGCAAGTTTGAGGATGTGGAAGCCCAGGCAAGCATATGATGTAAGGGCACAGAGGGTGAGGCAGTAGATGGTGACACAGTGCTGGCCCTGGCAGGGACTGTCAGATCTGGGCTTAGTTTCAGCCTGCTGTTGAAGATACTATGTGGTTTAGGACAAATTAAATCAGCTCTTTGCTGCTTTGGGGAACTACCCTCCCCCCCCCCCAATGAAGGTGCCACTCCCACTTTAGGTTCTCCTAAACTGATGAGCTGAGCCTGGGGAAGGGGCAGACCCTGCATCTACTCACTGGAGAAGAACACTGGAGAAGATTGGACAGCAAACACTGGGCAGAATCTTGTAATGACGCCATTGCTGACCGTAAGCCATTGGATGTTCCCCCTCTCCCTGTCTGTCAAATGTTGCCTCTTAGGTTCACGTCAGTGTTGTTTTCTCCAACTAGATTGTCTTAAAATGAAGACTTGGGCTGGAGAATACTGGCTTGGGTGCAGGAAGCCTTGGCTTCGATCCCCAGAACTGCCTCAAATGTAGGCATAAAGTGATCCAGGCCTGTAATCCCAGCACTCAGGGTCAGAGGCAGGAGGATCGGCAGTTCAAAGTTATCTTTAACTATATAGCATGTTGGAGGCCTGCCTGGGTTACATGAGATTTTGTCTCAAGAAAAGACAGTTTCCATGAAGTTAAAAAATATAAATAAAGCAATAGAATACTAATAATGCAATAGAAATGACGACACATTCACAATAGGCTATGTTGTATGTTTGAATTTTGTTTTGTTTTGTTTTTATTTTATTTTTTTGAGGCACAATCTTGCTGTATAATCCAGGCAAGTATTGAACTTGATGTATATCCCAAAGTGGCTTCAAATTTACAGTCCTGCCTTCATTCTGCTAATTAGCCCAACCCACGTGCTTAAAGTTTCAATTTTAAAAGCAATTTGAATGAAATAGCAGTGAGCAGTGACATTTCTACTTGATTTCATTTGCCGTCAGTGTATTTCTGGTGAGTTAAGACCTAACATGCATCTCAGCTATGGGAGTTGGCTCAATGTTTAAGGGAAATTACAGGGACAGGCACAGATTTTCTTGCTAATTGGTGTCTTCTCTTAGAGCGATTTTTCATGGTCCAGAACAGAAGTTCTCAACCTGTGGGTGGAGACCTCTTTCACAGGATCACACATATCCAATATCCTGCATATTAAATATTTACATTACAATTCATAACAGCAGCGAAATTCCAGTTACGAAGTAGCAATGAAATAATTTTATGACTGAGGGTCACCACAACGTGAGGAACTGCATTAAAAGGCCACAGCATTAGGAAGGTTGGGGACCACTGCTCTAGAAAATTTGCTGTGTAAATTTGTGGGTATTAGGAAACAATAAACTAGACAGTGTTATAATTCAGCAATAGAGCACTTGCCTAGCATGTGTGAGGCCCTGGGTTCTGTTCCTAGCACCTCAGGGGAACAAATAAAGCCAGGAATGAGATAGACATTCTGGTAAGGTACACAGCCTGTATCTTTAATTTGGGCTCTGGTTATGTTGTTGTATAGGTCAGGCTGACTATGAACTCATGATCCTCCTGCCTCAGCATACTGAGTATTAAGATTATAGGCATGCATCACCATGCCCTACTTCTCAATTTTGCTTTCTTGCCTGAAGTTAGGCATTAAAAAATAAAAACGTTGCCAGGCGTGCCGATGCATGCCTGTATTTCCAGCCCTTGGGAGGCTGAGACAGGAGGCTCATCATGAGTTGGAGGGCAAGTTGGGTTACACAGTAACTTCCAGACCAGCCTGGCCTATCCAAAGTGAAGTCCTGTCTCAAAATGAATTATTAATTAATTAAAATGCTAAATTACAGTGAGATTCAACCTCAGAGAGGAAGAGAAAGCGACTAAACCTCATCGCAATTGTATTTTTTATTTAAATAGGTTTGTTATTGATTCAACCGTGAAGCTTCAGAAGAGAGAGCTGCAGATAATTGGAGTGTCTTTATCTTGTCTCTCCAATGCTTCCCACAGTTCCAAGTCAAAAGAAGAGGAGAGGCTTTCCAAAGGTTCAAGTCACACTCTGGCATCTCAGTTCTGAGGAACAGCTTGATTTGACAACATCACACACAAATCTTACTCTTCCCTCTACAGCAGCCCTGGCTCCAGAGCATTTGACTGCTCTCCAAAGCCTCCATTTGATCACCTCTGTGACTGACCTCTTTATAATTTTAAAACATAGACCACAGCCTTATACATGTATTTATTTCAGACTATTCACCAGTTTACTGTTTCAGTTATTGTGTGGTGTAGAAAATCGAAATGGGGGCCCTGAGCATGCCAGGAAGAGGTGCTCAACCACTGGGTTCTAACCTGGCCACTCACTGGTTTCTTCTCCATGAATAATGCATAAGGTAGTAAAATTCCTGGGACAGTTTCTCATTTCTCCATTAACAAATATAAAACATCTGTACCGGCCTTGACTAAACACTTTACCAAACAGAGTAAGTGAGAGGCCTGGTGTGAGGTTCAGGGCTAACCCTCCAAAACATTTCCCTTGGAAGTCATCATTTTGTCAGTCTTGTGTCATTCACCTTCTGCTTGATTCTATTCTCCATGTTAAATTAGAATCTCTGTGAGAGTGCTGTGTTCATTCCATCTTTGATTCTCCCCAGGATCAACTTGCAGTGTCTTACACACCATTTATATTCAATGGGCTTCACTGTTTTGTTTACTTGTTTTTGTTTTCCCCCAGTGGCCCTCTAATTTTGGCTCTGTCACTAAGCTACCCCACAATAGCCTTGTTTTGTTTTCTTTTTTAAGTTTATGTGCAATATGCGGAGATCCATGTGTCTGTGTTCATGCATTTGTGCGCACATGTGTCTGTGTGGGTGTCTTTGTGTGTGTGTGTGAGTGTGTGTGTGTGAGTGTGAGTGAGTGTATGTGAGTGTGTGTGTGTGTGTGTGAGTGTGAGTGAGTGTGAGTGAGTGTATGTGAGTGTGTGTGTGTAGGCCTTGAGTCTTCCTCCATCACTCTCCACCTTATTTTTTCAGAGTCTCTCACTGAACCTGAAGGTTGCTGTTTGGGCTCGGCTGACCTGCCAGCAAGTCCCTGGAGCCCCCGCCCCACCCCCCGTCTCTGTGCCCCGCGGTGCCAGCGGTTTAGATACTTGCTGCCTCATCCTGCTTGAAGCAGTTACTAAGACTCTGGACTTAGGTCTTCCTGTTTGTCCAGCAACCACTTTTCGCACTCAGTCATTTCCCTAATCGCTCCTCTTTTTGTGTTTGTTTAATAATTGTCCTCACAGGACTGGAGAGACGCGTCAGCTGCTCTCGCAGTGTTTGTTAGGTGGCCCACAAACCCCTACAACTTCAGCTCCAGGGAATCCGAGGGCACCTGCGTCCTTCTACATGAGCATGCCCACACAGCACGCACAACGAACCCTACTATTTTGTCTACGGTCATGCTCTCCTGAATGCGCCTGATATTTCTGAAACCTATTATTTTGTACAATTTATACCAAATAAACACATTTTTTTAAAAAAAGTATCCCACCTTACAAACAAGACAATAGGAAAATAACAAAGTTGGCCACAAAATCACATAGTAAATAAAATATGTATAACAATCCGAAAGGTTGCTGAGTTGAGGTCTTTGTCCTGTGAAAGGCACCAATGAAAAGCCTCCCAACGCTAAGTTGCTTTAGCCAAGAACTTGCAGTGGAAGGACGCAGATTTCCCTGACTGTTCACATGACCTCAGGACATCGGTTGTAAAACCACAAACCTCACAGCCTCAGCGGCCACTGAAAACCTACTTTCCATTTTCATTAGAGGTGATAGGGCCAAGGTTGCTGGACACTACTTAGAGTTCCACAAGTAGATAGATTACCAGTTGTGTCAAGGGCGGGGCGGGGCTTCCCCAGCCGGTGAGAGACTTCCGGAAAAGTCCACGTAATGCCAGAAGTGGTAGGTGACTGACTCACCACTGCTCGTTAGGAGCCCCCATCCTGAGTCATTCTCCACCAAACCCTTCAAGGCAGTAATAAGAGAACGTCTCAAAAGAGAAGCACCATGACCCCGGAGAACTGTGAAAGAAGCCAAGGCTGGCTTTTCCTTCATCTCTCACTTCCTCCGGGCCTGCCCGTGCCTCTCAGATTCCAGACCTAGTTAACATCATTCTTCCCCTAACTCTGACGCTCTTCTGATTCTCCATGTTGACACATTAATTTGATTTAAAATGAAAAACTCAGTGTGGTGGCTCAAGGGTTTAATCCCAGCACTTGGGAGGCAGAGGCAGACGGATCTCTGAGTTCGAGGCCAGCCTGGCCTACAAAGTAAGTTTCAGGACAGCCAGGACTACGCAGAGAAATCCTGTCTCCAAAAAACAAAATAAACAATAAAATAAAATATATAAAAATAAAAAAGAGTTCTTGCTCTTGGCTAAATCAGTTTTTTCCTTCCCAGGTATCATGTTTGCCTTTTACCCCCTAATCCAATAATACTAAAAAAGTTCTGTCTTGGGTTCATTCCAACTGATCGGCCACAGGACCTGGACTGCAGAGTTGGTAAAGGTCTTGAGGCCACCACTGGGCTCCGAGGTGGAACTGTGAGTGGTGCTCCAGGCGTGGGTGTGGTTACCTGGCGTTTGTCATCCCTTCCCTCACAGGAAATTCTTTGAGAAGTTTCTCCACTCGGGCAGGAGGAAGGGAACAACCGCGTTAGCACTTCCTGGTAGATGCAGCGGGCTGCATCACGTTCTGTGGTATCCTGGCAACTGTGTTCCAAGACTCTTTGGACTCTGTTGTACACCGGGTAAGTCGAGATTAGACAAGTTCTACAGCAAAGACAGTATCCTGGGGCGTTTTAACCCTGGGTTAGCTAATACACTGTTCTATTTTGTTCAGAAGCAAACATTTGGAGTGGTATCTTTTGGTCCTTATTAGAAATTAACTGGTTCACTGTCTTCTTTCCTCTTAGAGTCTTCAACTAGACACAATGTTTATTTCTTTTTCTGGAAAAAAGTTACTTAATGCTGTTGACTACCTACCATGTACTTACCAAGCTGACAGACTGCAAGGGTGGAAAGGCAAGCTTAATTTACTATGTAATCCAGAAATATGAAATATTTAAGAATGATTCTCATTTCTTGGGGGAAATGATGGTACAAAAGTGTTCCACATTACAGAATGTATGTGTGTCTAAGTAAGTGCAGAACATTCTTTTCCCGGAAATCACTTGTAACTTGCTGCTAACTTCTGTTTCGTCTACAGAGGTAATGGAGGCCCCAGTGACAACGGCATAGCCACTGCTGCCACTGCCAAAGTTTCTGTGGTCCCTGCTGAGACGTTTACACCTGCCATGAAAGCCGGTGTCCAGCTACATTGGCTCCATCCACCACACAGCTCCTGCAGCTAAGGCTCAGGGAGCATCCTGGGAGAGGGGTGGGGAAAGAGTGTAAGAGCCAGGGGACCAGGAAATCTGCTGTGAGATTGTGTCTCCTAGAAATGGCAAGGCATCGTGACACGTGATACGCGAACAGTAAGTCTGCCTAAACAAAATCTGAAGAAGTAGAGAACCAATGGGAAAAAAAAAAATCTCACTGGGCGCCACCCATGGACAAAGAACCACAGACAGCAAAGGAATACTGAGAGTTGGGAGAAAGAGTCTTTCCCAGGGATGAGCGCCCTGATTGCTTATCCAGTACCAAGTGGTCAACCCTGAAATCATATGCATGTAAGTAACAGTAGGCGGGTTGTATCTCGTGTGTGTGTGTGTGTGTGTGTGTGTGTGTGTGTGTGTGCACTAAAAGAGGCCATTATCTTGAGAAGGAAGGGAGTAAATGGAAGGGATTGCAGGAAGGAAAGGTAAGGGAGGAAAATGCTGTAATTATATTTAAATTTAATTTTATATTGATAGTAATTTTCAAAACATTGTTTCTGGAGCTGGAGAGCTGGTTCAATGCTTGAAAGCACTTACTTGCTCTTCCAGAAGACCTGAGTTCGGTTCCTGGGTCCCTTGTCAGGCAGCTCTCAATCAACTGTAGCTCTACCTCTAGGGGATGAGGTGCCTCACTCTGGCTTTCGAAGACACGCTAGCATGCACACATACACAGACGTACATACACATGTGCATAACACATGCTTTAATCCCAGCCCTTGGGAGGCAGAGGCAGATGGATCTCTGTGAGTTCGAGGCCAGCCTGGTCTACAGAGTGAATGCTCAGGTCCCCACTATGAAATCTACTGTTTAGTCATCTATCACCAGTGCAGCCACAAAGTGTGTCAAGGCCAAAAGGAGTAAGCCCAGAAAACAAAAATGTGTCTTCGCAACCTAACCTGGTGTTGCATCATTGCAAAAAGACTCTTCAGTAAAAGTGGAGGCCCTGATTGTCCTAATGCTGCTAAGCCTTTTTGTTTTGAGACTTTTTAGTATGTGTAGCTGTGTGAGCCTGTGTATGTGGGTATGTGGAGTGTAAGCACAGCTAGAATTACAGACTGTTGGAAACTGCCAGGCAAGAGTGCTAGAAAAGGAACTCCTGTCATCTACAAGAGCAGCAAGTACTTAACTGCTGAGCCATCTTTCCAGCCCCCATAGCGGCTTCTTAAATACCTAGATTAGCATGTGGTACAAAGAAGGTACTCGAGAACACACTGTTGAATGTGTGGGATGATAGATACATGGATGGATATGTAAATGAACCAGTGGTACTCCGGCACCTTCTACTAATAAATGGGTATAACACAAACAAATCCCCAAATGGCTACAGTTTCAGAATGTTTGATCATTGCGACACAGGAAGTCTAAACCAAGTGAGACTTTTTGAAGTGGTGCTCCACCTGAGAGTTGTTTTCTTCCTGTCAGGGTAAGGACTGTAGGACTCCCTAAAGGCAGAGAAGAGAAATTCCTAGGTATTAACAAGCAGCCAGGAATCCATCCTGGTGAGATGTCCTTGGAAAGTGGCTTTTCCTCTCCCAGGAATGCTGGAATCGATGCAATATCAGACAAAAATAGAAAAAGGGAACCTGATAGATCCAGCTCATGAAGACTTTATCTTCAGTCTGGGTAGACATGTTATTTATCAACCCCAGCAAGTGGCTCTGTAGCTGGTGATCAGCTCAGTGATAGAGTGGGTGCTGTAAAGCAAATGCAGGGTCCTAGGTTTGATCCCTACTGTTGGGGGTGGGGTTGCTGTCTAGGGCGAGTTAGCAAAAGAAATGGGGGTAAATCTGAGCCTAGGCAAAATAATAATGATGATGGTGATAATGATAATAATGAAAGCTATGAGGAAGTCCTGCAGTACTTGGAAAGCCAAGGTAAGAGGCTTTAGAGTTTGAGGCTAGCCAGGGGTGTGTAGTGAAAGCCTGTCTGTCACAAAAAAAAAGAAAGAAAGAAAGAAAGAAAGAAAGAAAGAAAGAAAGAAAGAAAGAAAGAAAGAAAGAAAGAGAGAGATCATCTATGAAACCCCATCCAAAATTGATTTTACAATGTTGAACTAATATATTTTTTCCTGCTCAATTATTTCTGGTATGGTAACTAAATCAAACTAATTGATATAGGAGAAAAGTTGTATTGGAGTATAATGTACATACTGTAAGTTTCAAGTCTTAAGTGTGTGTTTCAGTGGTTTGGATGGATTTGTAGTTCTGCAAACATCTCTGCAATTCAGGATTTTTGTTTGGAGGTTTTCTTTTCCCTTTTGCTTTTTTGTTTGTTTTTGCAGGGTTGGTTTTTGTTTTTGTTTTTTGGTTTTTTTCTGTTGGCTGGTTGATTTTGTTTTGTGTCTGCGGTTTGTTTTTTGAGACAGTCTTTAATGTACCCCAGGCTGACCTCACACTATAAAACAAAGCTGGCCTTCCCTCCACTTGCCAGTGCTGAGATCACAGTCATGTAGCGCGGCAGCAAGCCGGTTTTCGGACATTTCAGTCACCCCCTTCCCATTTTTTTGTCATATTTTGCAGTAATTCCCCGCTTTTATCCCCAGCCCTGAGCAGCCACTGTTCTGCTTACTTCATCGGTAGATTTTCCTTTTCTAGAAATGTCATATACATAGGGTCATGCAAGATAGTCTTCTGTGCCTTTTTGGGAGAGGGGAATTTTTGAGATTTGCCTACACTGTGTGTGTGATTTATTTCTTTATATTGCTGAATAATATGCCATTATGTAATATCACACTGTTTAATCAACAAGCATTAAGATTATATCCCCTTTTTAGCCATTATAGGTGGTGATTTTTATTCCAGGCTAGCCCCAAATTCAAAATTCTCCTGTCTTAGCTTCCTAAGTACTAGAATTTACAGGCCTGAATGACTACATCAGCAGTTCTCAACCTGTGGGTTAAGACCCCTTTGGTGACCAAACAACCCTTTCACAGGGTCACATATCAAGATAGTTACTTTATAATAATATCCTGCTTACATTATACTTCATAACAGTAGCAAAATTACAGTTATGAAGTAGCAACAAAAATAATTCTATGGTTGGGGTCACCACAACTTGAGGAACTAGGTTAATGACTCACAGCATGAGGAAGGTTGAGAACCGCTACACTATACCCAGTTTATAGTGAACTTTTAAAGCTCTTGTCACCCAGGAAGGAACCTGTTGTTTTGCTTAAATGGACATGTTGTCAAACTGTCCTCTAAATATGTAAATTTATACACATAGATTCCTTTTACAGTGGGCAACAGTTAATACAGAAATAAAGAAAATGGGTGACTACTGAGCACCCCGCTCTTAGTAGGGCATTTATAGTAAACCCCAGCACACACAAGCACACCTCTGAGGCTTCAGGGAACGTCAGAAAAGAAGTGGAGAACAGAATGCAAGAGCCAGGCTGGGCATGGTGGCTCACACCTTTAAGGCCAGCACCGGGGAGACAGAAGCAGGCGGATCTCTGCGAGTTCGAGACCAGCCTGGTCTACAAAGTGAGTCCAGGATAGCCA
>CM053766.1:55537404-55551334 GCA_028658305.1 Pachyuromys duprasi
CCCCCCCCCCCCCCCCCGCTAGCTGAGTGAAGGGGCGTGGCTAAAGTAGGCCACCCATGTTCCCATGGACAGCCACATGCCCATAAAGGCAGCAGTAACTGGACTAGACAGGTTGTGAAAAGAGGTGAAGGAGGACCTGAAAGGTGAGAAGTGGAAGAATTAGGGGACCCTGAGGAAGGTAGGAAGAGATTTGGGTTGGATTTGATCAAGATACATTATATATATTATATGTTGTATACATATATATATTATAAATCGCCAATGAATAAAGACTATTCTAACAAGTAAATAAATGCCTCATTCTCCCCACAAATGTTTGTGCACTCCCTGCACTTACAGCGTGGGGAATCACAGCTATTCTACTGAAGGCTTAGTGAGTGAATGACATTTCCTTACAAGTTTTAATTTGCATTTCCTATATCAAGGTCACAATCGTTTCACATACATATAAGCCACTTATATAGTGTCTTGGTAGATGTCTTTCAAATCTTCTGCTCATTTTTTTCTTTTCATCATATATATGATACTGAAGTTCAACCTAGGACTATATACATAGTAAGCAAGAGCCATGCCTCATCTCCATGCTCATGTGTGTGTCCATTTTTGTCTTAGTATTATTGAGTTGTGGTGAGTTTCCTTTTTTTCTGGATACAAGTCTTTAATCATATATATGATTTGCAAATACCTTGTTTTTGACATCTTTATTACATTTCCTTATTTATGGCTTATGACACACACACATGTCCCAGAGCTCATGTGCACAGGTCAAAGGACCATTTACAAGAACTGATTCTCTCCTTCCATCAAGCATATCCGGGGCTTGAACTTGGGTCCTCAGCATTGGTAGCAAGTGCCTTTATCCACTGAGCCATCTCACAAGCAGATGGCTTCTAATCTATGGCATGTATTTTCTCTCCTTTCATTGTACCTTGTGAAGACCAAATGCTTTAAAATTTGATGTAGTTGTATTTATCAATGGTTTCTTTTAAGGGTTGTTTCTTTTCAGTTATATTTATTTTTCTCTTCTGTTCTTTGCTTCTTAATAGATCTTCACATACCTTTCATATAATTTATTTTGTATAGATATTGGTGTTCTGCCTGCTTCACACATGTCTGTCTGTGTGATGGTCAGATCTTGGAGTTACAGACCGTTATGAACTGCCGTGTGGATGCTGGGAATTGAACCCAGGTCCTCTGGAAGAATAGTCAGTGCTCTCATCTCTCCAGCTCTTCACATACCTTTTTAAGTGTATCACATTGATGCCTGTTAACTAAACAGACATCTCAATGCAAAATGTTTGTGTGACTGCCTCTTCCTTTTAGAAAACTCCATGTTTTAAAAAGCCTCAGTGCCTTTTTTTTTTTTAAGTGAGCCTATCTCATGAGATATGTAAATCGTCTGATCAAGGACATTCCTTCATCCAGGCACTGATTTACACTCTTTCCTGGTATTAAGTCATTTCATATGAAGGATCTCACGCGGCCGGTGCTGTGATTATCAGCACCGCAAGATAAGCGAGCAAACGCAATACTTAAGTTGCCCCAAAAGCGGCAGAGCTGGGATTTGAGCTCAGGCAATCCAGCTCAAAGGATGCAGTCCTAGCCACTATACTGTGCCACCTCTGAACAATTTCCTCTAAGAAGGACTGCCAGATAAGATCAGTCACCATGAGGTGTATGGCATCTGTCTAGAGTCACTCCAGCCACTTTCTGAGTACAGGGAGGTTTCAGTTTCTGTTGCATCCACTTCCCGTGGACCTTCCTCTTCTCCCTACACACAACCACCGCTGACGAAGCTCACAGCACACTACAAACTAGATTCATCATATTCTGTCACTTGAGGTGTGAAACAGTAAAGTTGGGCCACAGCTGGGAGCTCCATGACCTATGGCCGAAGTCCCAGGACTTGCCTTTGCTCGCTCCTTCCTGAGGCCTAGCTGTGCAAGAACTCCATGGTTCTCTGGGATGTCTCTGTATCCTTCTGGCACATTCCTGTTCTGTGTAAGATACCTCTGACCAATCTGTTGCTTGCAACAAACCATGGCTACTGCGGGAAAGCATGGCTGAGGCGCACTCTGTGTCCAAGCACAGCCTCGCCCCAGGACTACTTGAACTTCAAGGCTCTTCAGGCCTCACTGAGCCTCTCTCCTCAAGTCCTGGCGGCAATTACTCAAGTCTCTCTCTTGGCCTTCCCTGGGCAATTACCTTATCTGACACACTAGCCTGTGCTGATGAGAGAGCTGGAGGGCGATCAGTCCCCCTCTCAGGCTCAGGTAGCAAGGGTGAACTGTAACAACAGTTTTCTGGTGACAATGGCACTTTTGTTTTCCTAACCTGGACCAGCTTCAAGAGTGCCATTTCAGGTTAGCCAAGAGAGAGGAAGGAATTTTTCTGGGCAATGGGGGCCTTGTTGTGCCACTATGATTCACTTCCCCTTTGCCAAGAGCAAAGAGCCACTGCTAGATCCAATCAGTGACAACAGTCATTCCAAAGGGTGACTTCGGAACACTCAGCAGCCCCAGTGCCAGGAACAAATGTGGCAAGGAGTTCCGGCTTAGGATCCGCGGTCTGAGAAAAGAAGAGGCTCAGATGTTGGAACCAAGTCAGCTTCTCTCCAGGTTCTGGCTCGGGGTGGCAAGCAGGCGATCTGTGAGCCTGTCCTGTCCGAGAGCAGATCCCCTGATGGCAGCAACCTTAGGTTGGGAAGTTCATTTGTAGGATGGCTGACACACCAACTCCCCTTAGTCGCCTTAGCTGTTTCAAAAGACGGCGGCTCTGCAGTTCTTTCTAGTGTTTCTCTCTCTCACACACACACAAATGATTGTCAAGTGGATCACACTTCTGAGTGCTCAACCGAGATGTTTCTCAATGACTGTTGTGAAAGTACTCGAGTCAGCAGATGAGTACTTACCACCTGCTTTCTACTAAAAGCCATGATCTAGGCTACAGGAACTTCTCTGGTAGCTGCGACTTAGATTACACAGCAAATGGTATCAAGCAACTGAAAACAGCTTGAACCTTCTGAGTATTCAGAAATTAACACTGTTTGTCTTGCTATTTCTCTTTGAACAGTTTGTTTCTCAAGCAAAGCAGGGTGTTTTGTTGTTTCCAGCAAACTTCATGGACTCATTGGAATGTCACACTCATCAGTAAGCTCAGAATCAGACACCTTCATAGCTGTGGTGGATTCAGAAATCACTCTAAACAACAACGTCATGAAGAAAGATAAATGTGGGGTGTGAATCCCCCTGGGTCTCAGTAAAGAACAAATGCTGCTCTTGCAGAGGGCCAGACTTTGGTTCCCAGCACCCATATCAGCTAGCTCATGACCAACAGAATTCTAGATCTGGGGAACTAACGCCTATTGGTATTCCTATGCACAAATACGCGTATGCATACATGCATTAAAAATAACAAAAATCAACATTTTTTAAAAAGAAAAATGTAAACATGGACTGAATTTTTAAAACTCACAGAAGTAAACAATAATAAAATCATACTGGCTAGCATTCATTGACTTAGACTGTGTGCAAAGCAGGGTACTAATAATTACCAATGGACTGTTTCATCTAATACTCACAAGCTCATCCAAACAGTCCTATCCTTGTCGTCCTTGATACCCCACTCTCCCGTTTGGGGGGGTTTTGTTCTTTGGACAGGATACTATGTAGCACTGGCTACCCTAGAGCTCACAGATCTCAGAGGTCAGCCTGCTTCCGCCTCCTGAGTATTGGGTGTTTTTCTTGTTGATGAAGCATAAGTTGTTTAAGGTCAAGAAAGCTTTACACATCCTTGGATAAAATGAAAATACCATGCTTAGAATGAAGCAGAGAGTCTTCATTATTGTGAAGCTGTCTATTACAAGCGTTAAGAATGGCAGTAACACTTTACCCTTGTTTTTTTAAAAAAAAAAAAGTCACAGAATTCAGACAATAACTTGGATTCTACATGGCTCGTGTATTTTGTCTCACTCAGTAAAGCTTTTGGTCCGTGTGAAGATAAAACTCTTCTAGACATGCTGTCCTCTAGTCCTTTCTTACCACCATCTGTCAGTTCACACTGTGGTAGCTGGCTGCAGGGGCATTCCCACAGTGGCTGTTCCTGTCCTTAAGGTTATTTTAAGGTGGCCTTCTGTAGCATGCTCAGGAGTCCAGATGCTTTTGATGAGCCAACATTTATTGATATCTAAATTTGCTCCTTCGTATCCACAGCTAACTACCAGAGTACCACGGTCAAGATCCTGCCGCTTCTGTCTGTATCTTGATCACTTTTCTATTGCTGGGGAAAGGCACCATGACCAACTTACTAAAGAAAGGATTTAATTGCATTATGGGTTCAGAGGGTTAGAGTCCAAAATGACAGAACAAAGGCATAGCTGCAGGAACAGCTAAGAGTTCATATTTCAAACTGCAAGCAGGATACAGAGAGAATACTCAAAGCCTAATCCCACTGGGACACCTCCTTAAAACCAAACCACCTAATCCTTCCCAAACAAGTAGGGACTAAGTATTCAGACATATAAACTTATGGGGGCCACTCATGTCCAAACATCGCAATCTCGTTCACAGGAAATGACTGGCTGGAAGGATGTGTGGCCACCATCAATTCCAACAGTGATGGGTTCCACAGTCCCCACCTTCACGAGGGGCTTCTTCTGCTGAGCGATGTCCATAAATGTGGTGTGATAGCGATAGCAAACTCAAGGCTACATTCTTTGCTTCAAAGGGATAGGAGGCCTCTGAACCCGATCCTTGTGGTCTTAACATAATGGAGAGCAGAAGCTATCCAGCCACTACTGCAGCCCTGATTTGAGCCAAAAACAGCCTGTAAGAATAGTCTGTTCATTCGTTGGGACCACTTTGCCATGATGCCTTTGGTAACGTGACCAGTGAAGTGTTCAGGCAGGTGATAGATGGCTGTCAGCGAAGCCTAGGTTTCTAGAATCGAAATTTATATTCATTTATTTATAAATAGTATAATATATACCTTATATAATAGGGTATATGTAAATTTATATATTATTTTCTTTTATATTTATATAAATAATATGTATAAAATAATATTATATACATAATTATATACAACACACACTGCTGATCACATACCCCTTGTGGAGATCAGAAGACAGCTTGTGGAAATTAGTCCTCTCCTTCTGCCGTGTGGGAACACTCAGATCATCATGCAAGTGCCCTCCCCACTGAGCCTCCTTGCTAAGCTCTGGATCCCAAAGCCGTAACCAAGACTTTTTTTTTTTTTAATTTGGGTAAGACGTTCATAACCAAAACAACTAATTTGGCCACTGTACAGTTTGGTGTGGCATTAAGTACACTGAATGTATTTAATGTGTGCAGCTGGGTGTGGCGTAACTACATTCATATTGCTTTACGAATGTTGCCACCCTCCATCTCTGCGCTTTTTGTAAAATGTTCCATTTATGAAGCAATTGTGATCCTGCAAATATCTGGGGGTGTGGGGATTCTTATCAGCCAACTTAAGCTAACAAGTGCCTGGGGAGCAGCAGGGGGTCAGAGTGGCTCTCCGGAGAGACAGACTCGTGAAACAGACTTTTCCTGTTTTAAACATAATTTCCATCCCTTGGTTACCAGGATCTTTTGACATATATATATATATATGTCAAAAAATATATATATATATATATATTAAGGATGTAACGACCACTAAAGAATTTAGATAAAGTCAGTTAAAAGGATCTTAGATTAAAAAAAAAAAGTTGTGGTTCTGAGGTCAGCTGCAAAGCAGGAAGGAAATGTATAGACACATTAGTGATGTTCAAGTCAGTCTGAAAAAAATGAAAAGCAAAAGGATGCAATTTTTAAAACAAAAGAGGGCAGCTTCAGCTAGGGAGGGGAACAGGGTGACACATAGCCTTAGATGGCCGAAGGTTTTGTTTTGTTTTGTTTTGCTTTTTGCCACTGTTAAAAAACACTTCCATCAGAACTCTCCTGAGTAACTGTTTCCTTATCTTGTCCTTATACTGTCTTAAGCCAAAATGGCCTACTCCCCATATCACATGTGGGCAGGATTCTTTTTTAATCTGGTAAGGTGTTTCCCAGAATTATCTTTTAGTAGGTTTTTCCCCCCTACTTAAGCCATCCTTCATTAGTCACTATATTATTCCTTTCTACAGCATCCCTGCCAGATGGAAAGACCAGGAGTCTTGCTCCAGCTTCTGACTCGCGTTTCTAACTTGGCTTCCCTCAGTTCATTTCATAATCTGAAAACAAGCGTACAAATCCCCCCCCCCCCCCACTCAAGGAGTTTTTGAGAAAATCACTTGTGATGATTTCAGCAACAATGGGTGATAACTAGCTACGTCCCATCTGGTGTTGGAGAATGGTTTTCT
Source organism: Pachyuromys duprasi (assembly GCA_028658305.1). Classification (NCBI taxonomy): domain Eukaryota; kingdom Metazoa; phylum Chordata; class Mammalia; order Rodentia; family Muridae; genus Pachyuromys; species Pachyuromys duprasi. The sequence goes on from CM053766.1 coordinate 55,543,769, forward strand.
ATTGCCCTGCATCTTTTCTCCGCATAAGATAACATCCACATAGGATGTATGGATGTATGGGGTCGGGAGTTTATTGTCTTACTCTTGACTTCCTTGAGATATGCAGCGTAAAAGCTACCAGCTTTTTGGTTTGGTTTGGTTTTAGTTTTGGCTGTTTGCTGTTGTTTTTCAGACAGGGTGTCTCTGTGTAACAGCCCTCACTGTCCTGGGTTCGCTTTGTAGTCCAGGCTGGCCTGGAGCTCACAGAGATCCACCTGCCTCTGCCCCCCTGAGTGCAGGGATCATCGGCATGGGCCACCATGTCCTGCTGCTACCAGCTTTCTCTCACGGAATGTTCATGAAGGTATTGGCCTGAAGTGCTGTCATTTGTATAAAATTCAGAAAACACGGAAACATGCATATTACACACACACAGAGTCACACACACACACTAGCCGACAGCTGTTCAACAGAGGGAGTAGAGAGATTAAAAAATATCTAAGAGGCACAGCAATTATGTGAAATATTTCAACTTCTTTGGATCATGAGTTGACAAAACAAAGTCATCTTTGAAATGATCAGGAAACTTTTAGTATGGACTAGATATTAGACTGTGTTCGAAATCATTTTTAACTTTGCCAGCTGTCATGGTAGCATTGTGTTGTGTGTGTGTGTTTGCTGCGAGATGCTATTGCTGTCCCAGTATGTTATACAGGCTCTCCTTAAACTCACAAGCTGTCCCGCCCCCAACTCCCACGGAGCTCAGATTACAGGCCTGTGCCACTGTGCCCAGGTTGTGCTTATGTTTCTTAGTTATTTTTACCTGTGAGAGATGAAAGCAGAGTTACTTGCAAATGAAATGAAATAATGCCTGGACTGTTCTTTACTCTTAAGATTAACAGGTGAAGTTAAATATCGAAATGGACTGATGACAGTTACAAATATGGATGTTTGCCGGTTTCTATGATAAAATTATTTTTAGAAGAGTGTAGAGAGATGGCTCAGTGGATCAAGTACTTGCCTGACACCTGAGTTCAGCTTTTCAGGAGTAAAATAAAAAGCCTGGTGTGGCCATGCATACTGTGACTCCAGAGCTTTGGGTAGGCAAAGACAGGAGGGCTGCTGTCCTGTAGTCGAGGCAATCAGTGAGCTACAGGTTCCATGAGGAAATCATGTCTCAAAAAGATCGAAAGATGGTGAGTAGCAGAGGAGGACGCTTGATGACCCCTGAATAATACACATGTGCACATACATGTACATCCACATAAACATCTACACATATGCACCACACATATACACACACACACAAATACAACAAAGTAAAATAATTACAACTAGACAATGGATGGAGAGAGTGATAAAAGTAAAATACATCCACAGAAAGGGAGACAAGGGGTCAGATTTGAGAGAGCTCAAAGGTAGAATCAACAGGAATCTGATGCATTTGATGGGTGGACTAAAATAGAAGGAAGCATCATATTTCTGCTTAGGGAGCTGATGCCATTTGGTTGTAGAAGGATTCCTGGAGGAAGGCAGGCTTGGAGAGATCAGCCAGGGTAAGCTTTCCAGGAGGCAACTGGCGCTGTATCTGGAGGTGAGTCACTGCCTTTAGATGGCAGAGAAGGTCAGGGTAGAGTTACAAAGTTACCCAGAGAAAAAAAAAGTCATCAAGCAAAGGGCCCAGGAACAAGCTTTGAGGAAGGTATCACCTAAAGTGAGACTGAGGTAGACTAGCCAGCAAGAGGAGGAGTTCAGAAGGACATACTGTGATAATATGAATAATTATAAATTATAATATAAATGCTGAACAGTCGTAATGGAGACCACTCTTAAAGCTGTGCTTTCAGTATTTATGGATAAAACAGGCCTCACTTTTGAGCTCCCTTGAAAAGTCACATTGATCCAGGTATGGTGGCACAGGCCTTTAATCCTAGTACTAAGGAGGAAGAAAAAAAGTCAGAGTTCAAGACCAGATTGATAGGGGGCCTGATAGGTCAGCCAAAGCTACATAGTGAGACCCTGTCTCAAGTAAGGAAATAAAGTCACATTAGTGAACACATGCTGTCACTATCAAGGTTCTGTTTCCAGTGACTACATAATTTTAACGTACAGACTACTGACAATAGAAACCACAGAAGCCACGGATGGTGGTGCATGGCCATCATCTCAGCAGCTGGGCAAGAGTTCTCTGGTTCCAGGCCGGCTGAGTTTACATCCCCAACATCCACACAGAAAATGCTGGGTGCCGTGGTGTGACTGTAATCCAAGCACTTTGGAAGCAGAGGCAAAAGGAGCCCTGAAGCTTGCTAGCTAAACAATCCAGGCAAGTCTGGTTCAATAAGACACCTTGTCTGCAAAATAAGATGGGGAAAGGGATTGAGGGAGACATCCAGTGTTGACCTATGACAGACACACACAACTATCACACACACATGTGTTTGTGTATGCTCACTCACACATGCACACACACACACACAGAAAAGAAATAAGCTACAGAATACAATTGATCCTTAATTGAGGACTGCCAAACACACATGAAAGTAAATATTTGTTACTTCTATTAGAAATAAAGAACTACAAGTAAATATTTCAAGGTGAGGGGAGCCCATATGCCAGCATTTGCCATGACTGCAAAACCTGTCCTCCCAGCTACTACTGTATACTACTTCCTTTAATTTCTTTATTCATTTACTCATGGCAATGCTGAAGCAGCCCCAGGGCCTCACAAATGGCAGGCCTGTCCTCTACCACTGGACGAACTTCCAGTTTATACCTGACTCTCTATTTTAAATCCTTAAAGCCCTACATTTCAAAGTTCAATAACAAAAAAGAAAGAAAGAAAGTTAAGTGTCAGAGACACACCATGACTACTTTAGAGCATATAACAGGATTGACAAGTCTTCTGAAACGGCATTAACTTCTTAGTTATGGCCCCAGCAATAGGGCTCATATAAAGAAGCATAAGATGTGGTTTCAGTTTTCAAGAATTACAGGATGGAAGGAACACAGAAGCAACTCAGGGCAGGCAATGAATAGCACCAAACAAGTAGCGTAGCAGTAAAATTAAAGAAATTCAAAGGAGAGACCACTGAGCCTTGAAGAAGGAGTAAGCTTTGAAAAAAAATGGATGAATATCAAGTGGACACGAGAGATTTTCCTCTGCCTCTAAAAATGGTATTTATGAAGGAACTCCCAGGGCTGCCTGATGCCAGAAGGCAGCAGATAAACTAAGATACAGATTTCTACTCTGCCACATATTTCTATATGGCTCTGGATGATTACGTTTTGGTTTATCATGATGGGCCATTAAAACCTATCTACAGGACTTGGAGAAATTGGGGACTAGGAAGTAATTACTATCCTGATGATAAAGTTCTGGGACATGTCTGACTCTTAAGAACCTTTTGCGTTTTAACTGTTTGAGTCAGGGACAGCCTAGATTCTGCAAGACTTACCTATGGCTTTTGAATTTCTCTTAATTTAAACTGCTTTCCCCCCTTGTGTTCTGGGGCTGAAACACAGAGCCTCACACACACGGAATGCACACAGTTTTCTTTAGAGCTACACGCTCCGCTCTTGAAATCGCTCATGAAATTCTCATGACTGAGTGCATTTCATGAAGTTGGTTTCTGCAGGGGTTTTCTGATGGCTCTCAGACTGTCATTTTCATTTTTATGGCTTTTCTCAGCTAAGGCTTAAGCAGAGGAAATTTTAGGTGTAATCTGGGTTTTATATCATAGACATTAGCAATGACAAAATTACAGAATTGTTAGATTTATTTTATGTGGTATAGGCAGGTTCGTTGGTCAAACCCACAACTGCTGCAGTTAGAGTTCAGGCACAATTTGAAAATATATCTGGAGACAAATAAGCAGTTATTATAGTTATTACACAGAGTAGAATGTGCCAAGCTTCATTTTTCTTTCCTATAAGTACATGGTTTCCCCCTACAGAAATATTAGAAGCACACAAAGCACCCTAGGAGAGTATGTGTTCTGAGTTGTTTTCACAGAAGCAGGGCCTCAGATGCCCTTATCTGGTCCCCTGTGTAATTACCTGATGACAGAATTTATAAAATAACTTCATAGACTTTGGAATGCAATCCTTAACCAAGAACATAGTATGAAACTGACTGGGGACTTAAGACAAACTTTTTTCACTTTTGCATTGAATAAGCAATCTACTTATTCTTCCCAACTTCCAGCTCCTGCCAAGAGGGTGGTTGCAAAGGTGTATCTATATCTATATATCTATATCTATCTATATCTATATATATATATATATATTTATAGGTATATATGTAATGCTCATATTCACACAACATACTCACCAAGGGAACAGCCAACAACACACAGCTTTGGAAGGCCCACTTTTCAGTATTTTCATTTGTGAATGAAATAACATAATAATATCTAAGGTCAATAAATGTCACTGCTCCTGACAAACAAGCTTGGTTGGAAGCTAAATAGGATGAGCCTTGTTTCGGCCAATGATCATTAACTGTTAAGAACAATAATACAAGCTGGGAGTGGTGGCACATGCCAGTAATCCCAGCAAAGGCAGGCAGATCACTGTGAGTTCGAGGCCAGCCTGAGCTACAAAGCCAGTCCAGGATAGCCAAGAGTACACAGAGAAACCCTATCTTGAAAAAAATCAATAATAATAATACATTTAGGATTTTCATCTTCTATTCCTTTTTAAGAGTCAAGACCTTCTTAGATAGCGTCAGCTAGCCTGGAGCTCAATATCTTTTTGGCTAAGCCTGGGGTGCTGATACGACCACATTTAGCTGAGATTTCTTATTTTTAAACTTATTTATTTGAGCCAGGTGTGTTGATACATGTCTGTCATCCCAACACTTGGGAGGCTAAAGCTAATAGGAGCACTGCAAATTCGAGGCCAGCCTGAGCCTGGCAAGACCCTGTCTCAAAAAAAAAAAAAAACCATTCTTGTGCTTTTGTGTAGTTTTGAAATAAAGCTAAAGTAAGTATAGATGTGAAAGTAAAAGTTTAAGGAAGCAAAAAGCATAAAAGATTAGCAATAGTGTCAGGTTAAACATAGCAATATCTCTAGGTGAGTACTCTACTAACTTACTTTTCCTAAAAGAGGAAAAACTAGCTTCAAGCTTCTGCTTGTCCTGGGGGCTGAGACCTTGCTCTTCTCTCTAACAGGCAGATGCTATCATCACCCTCTCATATTTATAAGACAAACACACCCATAGTTACAGAATCTACCCAGGACCACTCAGCTAACAAATGGTGAAGCCAAACCGACTTTCGTGAGTCTTGCTGTTCTACTCTACTCTAGAAACAGAATGTACCAGCAAATGTGTCTTGAAAGTCTGTTATGTGATTAGCATCATGCCAGGTACCAATAGCAACAAAATAAGAAATATGTGCTGGGCAGTGATGGTGCACACCTTTAATCCCAGCACTCAGGACCCAGAGGCAGGTGGATCTCGATGAGCTTGAGGCCAGCCTGGTCTATAAGCAAGCTCCAGGACAGTCAGGGCTACACAAACAGAACCTTTTCTCAAAGAACAACAACAAAAAATCAATCAATCAATCAATTAATTAAAATAAGAAATTTAAAAAAACAACATGTTAGCACACACCTGTAATCTCAGCACTCTGGGAGACAGAAGCAGGCAGATCTCTGAATTCAAGGCCAGCCTGGTCTACAAATCAAGTCCAGGACAGCCAACGCTACACAGAGAAACCCTATCTCAAAAATCCAATACACACACACACACACACACACACACGTGCGCGCGTTTTGGGGGTTTATTAAATTTAGTTTATGTGTATGAATGTTTTCCCTGAATGTACATATGTGTACCACATGCTTGTCCATGGAAGTCAGAAAAGGGCTTCAACCTAGAACTGGAGTTACAGATGATTGTGAGACGCCACATGGATGCTAGGAATTGAACCTTGGTCCTACACAAGAGCAACAAGCTTGCTTAATGGCTGGGCCATCTCTCCAGCCCCCACTCATGAGTAATGTTTTATTAAACTACAATTACATCTATTCTTTACATATACGTATTCTTTTTACATTAGCATGTTTAGCATGTGTGTGTGTGTACTTGTGTTGTGAGTATGGAGGTCAAAGAGTAACTTGCTGTGGGAGTCAGTCCTCTTCTTCCACCATGTGGGCTCTAAGTTATCAGGTTTGGCAGCAAGCCTTTCAAGTAGTGAGTCATCTTGCTGGCCCTCTTTGTATTGTTTATGGCTGCTTTTGTGTTACTGTTGAAGAATTGAAGAGCTGTTTACTTTACCAGCTACAGCACAGATCCTCTGTTCTAAAGACTGAAATATTTACTACCTGGTCCTTGACAGAAAAGGTTTGCAAACCCCTGTTTAGAGGGTAGCACGTTGACCAAAAAAAAAAAAAAAAAAAAGCAATACTGTATTATGGGATTCAAAAGAGGAAAGAACACATTTAGGTTGACATATCAGGAGGAAAATGATATTTCTTAGAGAAAATAGATAGGCCTCAAGTAATGAGACAGGATAGGCAAGGGCATTCCAAACACAGGGAATCACCTATATCCAACAGAGTGGTGGGAAAGTTACCCATTTGAGGAAGATCAGAAGTGCATTCTGATGCCAAGGCAGAAAGAGGAAAGTGTGACAAAATCTTGTTTTTTGAAGGCTTCTTGAGGAAGGGAGTGACTCATCGAGTATGCTTTAAGATAATTTATCTAGCAACAATGTATAAAATGGGTCACAGTAGGGAGCTGCGAGCAAGCTACTGGGCTGCAAAAGTCCAGGAGCCAAGTTGTATGTATCAACATAAACACCTGTGGTCTTAGTTGAAATAGACAAAAGGAGCCTGAAAGATTCAGTCCAACTGCTAATAATAGGTGCACCGGGTTGATTCAAGGAAAGGCAGAGAAGAGTGAAGGGCTTGAAGAGATGGAGATACAGTAAGCAAAGGAGACAAAACTGGTTTGGTGACAATGGTAATGAGTTTGGTTTGCATACAAGTTAAAGATAAGTTACCGGTGGAAGAGATCCTGGTCTGTCAGGAAAATAGGACAAGGGGTTCAAATACAAAAGTGGGTCCAGGGCTATAAGATACAGAGTTTTGCTCTTCTCTATATTCCAATCACAATTTAATACAAGTTGCAATGGTTATCAGCCTAGTGAGATGACAAAAGTATGTTAACTTAAAATAAACAATTCTGCAAACTCTGGCTCCATTCTTCTTTCTGAATAAAAACGTAAAAAAGAAAAAAAAGCAATTGTCCAAATGTCAGTGTTTAAAAACAAACAAGAAAACAAAACATGTTACTCAAAATTTCAGGCTTTCAGACTTGTCAAATTTTCATTCAATAATTGATGAGAGCAAAGTCGAATTTGCAATTTATTCATTCATAATTGATAATAATTCCAACAGATTGTTCTGAAATTTGCCTTTGAAACTTCCACTGAAAGTGCTCTAAGGAAATAACAATTAGTGAAATAGGGAACATGTTTACTTAAGTAATATAAACTATAAAGCAGCTAGACAATGCTGCTCTCCAACACTTTTGCTGGGGTAGGGGATGGCTCGGTGGGGCAAAGGGCTTAGGAACCCAGA
>CM053766.1:55551434-55569983 GCA_028658305.1 Pachyuromys duprasi
CCCCCCCCCCTTTTTTGAGAGTCTCACAAAACTGTCTAGGTTAGCTTTAAGTTAATCGGTGGCCTCCACCAGCCTAGAACCTGTGACAAACCCCCTCCTGCTCAGCCTGCAGAAGACGTAAGCTCTTCCAGGCCTGTGTCCTGAGGCCCAGGTACAATTCATTCTTATCCACTCAGGGAACTCAAAGTCTTCTCAACAAAGCCTGATGGGGCTGGTTCTGGTACTAAAAGGGGTGGTGTGAAAATATTCTAATTAAGTCTATGTAAGTTCTCATGCTCTTTGGAACAAGGCATTTTCAGACAGCGCTTTTCAGAGTCACATCATAGACTTACACCTATGAGTAATCTATAAAGTCACGAAGAAGCCCCAGGCGTGCACTTCAATGAACCACTAATTTTGATTCTATAAACACTGTTAATTTAGGTACAGGGCATAAGCATGCTTGAGAAACATCCATTTGTGAACTGCGTCTGGCAAGGCAATTTGGACAGCTCGCTCTGGTTAAGACACCGCAGGCTGAAATACTTGTCAAACCCAAAGGAAGGCCATTTGAAAAATGAAAAGCTGCCCTAGCGCAGGCTCTTTCAGTGCACTCTGGGAGTGGGAACTGCCGCTCTCGGTTACTTCTCCAGCTACTTTGCCCAGCACAAAGGACCACGCGAACACCGAGGTCTGGGGGCGTTGGCGACTCAATTCCTGCGTGCTCTTGGAGGCCCCGCTAAGGCTTCTGAGGTTTCTAAGCCCTGAGCTCCCCGTTATCCGCTGGGGTGGAGAGGGATGCGCTCCTTTGAAGCTGACTCCCGATTCTGTCTGGCAGCCAGCCGGCGGAGGCGAAGCGGACCGCAGTACCGGGGCGCAGGCAGCAGAGGGGCGGGGGCCACAGCTAGCTCGGGCCGGCGAGAGGCCGGGCGAGGCCCGAGGCGAGGGCTAGCTCGCCGAGGTCCAGCCCCCTCGTCCCGGCCCCGCCCCGGCCCCGCCCCTGTCCCCGCCCCTTCCCGGGCTGCGCTCCTGCGCGCCCCACCCGCGGGCGGAAGCGAGAGCGAGGCTGAACGCCTGACGTCAAGGCGACACCGCCAAACCTCGCCCAGAGTCAGGCGTGGAAAGCAGCCTGAGCGGCGGCGGCGGCGGCGGCGGTGGCGGCAGCGGCACAGACCGCCGTGGCGCCGGGAGCAGCGACCCGCAGGGAACTCGGGGCGACGGCGACGACGGGGACCCGGTGACAGCGCGAGAGGTTGGCGCGGGCCGCGTGCGTGGCTGGCGGGGGCCGGGCGCCGGCTCGAGGGGGAGCGGCGGGGTGCGGCGCGGTCCGGGCGGGGCAGCCGGGGGCCCCCCGCGGCGGCGATGGTGGCCGGGGCGCGCGGCAGGTGGCTGCGGGAGGGCGTCCTGCCCTCCCCACCCCACCCCCGGCCGCCCTTCGGCTCAGCGGGCTCGCCCGCCTCGGAGCGGCCCGGGGAGGAACCGCGGCCGCGGCGGGGAGCGGCGCGCTTTGCGGAAGGGGTCAAGTGTCTGAAATATGGCGGAGGAAGTGAGCGCCCGAGGAACCCCCACCCGCCGCTCGCGGCCCCGCAGCCTTGCCCGCCGCTCCCCGGCGCCCGGCCTCGGCGCCCGCCGCGGGGTGGGTGGAAGTTAGAGCGGAAACCAGAAAGTTGTCCTTCGCGGATACTCGGGCTTCTCCCAGCCCCGGGCCGGGCGGAGTAGCGTTGAAGGGGAGGGGGGGACCACTCCCCGGCGCCCCGCGGGCTGGAGCCTGACAGGGAAAAAGTTTGCCTGGATCGGGGCTGGCTTGCCTCATTTGTTGCGGGAAGTAGCAGGAGGAAGGCAGCGGAGGGAGCCCCACCTAGTCTGGCAGCCGCCACCGTGCAGAGGAAAAAAAAAAAAAGAAAATGTTAAAGGGGCCTTTCCCTTCGTCAGCAAGAGGAAATCTCCTTTTCTCTTGCAGAGAGAAAAAAAATCCAGGAAGTTTGTCCTCTTCTCGTTTTTTCGCCATCTCGCTACGTCTGATTCTGAAACTGACTTATCAGCGCCATGAATTTGGGAACTAGGCCCTCGGGATTTTCCTTGGGGCGGAGGGGGGAAGATGCCTTTCGGTAGAAATATCTTCCCTTTCAGAGTTTGAGCAGATGGGTTTGCTTTCCTTTCGCTTGCCCCCTCCAATCCTCCAGTACTTTAGAAAGATATTTTGGCCCTGCCGCTGCTAACTGGTGTGAATACAAGCACTTTCTTTAATAGGAAATCACATTTTTTTTACTGAGTGGAAAGTTGACATTACAGTGAAGGCTGGACTTTTAATATTTTAAAAATCAATTGAGTCTCATCGAATGTTTGCTTTGCTGGCAGTGTGTATTAATATATACCGACTGCTTCTAACTTGTAAATTCATTTTTCAGGTTTCTTTTGTATAATTAGAATGTTGTCAAGACTTGCCTAAAAGGAGTTTATCTTAGCAAGAACTTAATTGAATGGAGAAATTCTTTTAAAGCTCTTATCACTCATAAAACCTGACTCGGAATCTATGTGTTTAGTCATAATAGAGTCATTGAGCTTTTTAAAGGCCGGAAAGGGACTATTTCAATCATCTAGTCCCACCCTGTCATTTTATAGAGGAGGAAACTGAGGCCTAGAATAGATAAGATAACCAGTTACCTGGGTCGGCTGACTTGTAAGGCAATGGTCTGTCCATAAAAGCCAACCCACAAGAAGAAATGTGACAATTTCTTATGGTGAATTACATCTTGCAGAAATTATTGTTCCCATTATGCTCTTTTCTCCAAGATAGAGTGCATTAGTTAGCTAAATGGTGTGGGATACCACTTGGGTAGTGTCCTCCCCAGGTTTTGGTTAGAGGAAGTTAATACTCTAGAGAGGAAATCATTTGGCTTAAAGACACAGAATCCCAAATGACAGTCTTGTTTGAGGTTATCCATACTTTTAATCTCTGTAATACACTATATTCCCTTGTTTCTCGTTGACATCCACAAATAGTTTAATGACCTTATCTGTGGAAGCTGCAAAATAAATTGCTGAAGGACATATAGCCATTTGTGTCTTAATGTGCCTAGTATCAGATTAACAGCAGAAGACCACAGTGCTAAACTGGCTTAAATTGTACTATGTGGTCCCAGGCACAGACATGATGGCCTTGTCTCCTTTTTCTGTCTAAACTTAGCACACTTCCTTTCAGTGGCTTCTATCACTTCCTATCCTCCGTGTCTACTGTGTGCTTTTATATAGTCTACTAAATTTTAAGGCCCAAGGTCCGGATATATTTCTTTTGTACGCCTCAGATGACTAGCATGTTGCTGTTACATAGACACTTAAGTGGAATTAAATGAAAACACCATGAGAACAGGAATTCTATTTAGTGTTATTTCCAAGCATTTTACCTGGGCACATGGTGATGTTTGGGACTTAAATTTAGAGATCAATAGAAAATTCAAAGAGACTGAAGAAAACAATGTGATCTTTCAAAAAATAATTAGAGATTTTCTGTGGGGTCTCTCCCTTCACAATTTGATCATCATTTTTTTTCATTGGCCACTTAATGATTCCAGCATTTTCTTTTGACCTATACAGAGAAAGTTAGTGCTTCCACCAAAGATCCTATAAGAACTACCAAGTTGAAATAATTTTTTTATGTGCATTGGTGTTATGTTTGCATGTATGTCTATGAGAGTGTCAGATCTTGGAGTTATAAACAGTTGTAAACTACCATGTGGGTGCTGGGATTTGAACCTGGGTCCTCTGGAAGAGCAGTCAGTGCCCTTAACTGGTGAGCCATCTTTCCAGCCCAAAATAGTTTTTTTCTAAGTGGTAATGGCATGGTATTTTGCAACTGTAATCCCAGCAGTTAAGAGATTGGGACAGGAGGATTGCCATAAATTCAAGGCTAGAATGGGCTAATGAAACCCTGTTTATAAATAAATAAATATAATGATCTGTGTTTGTGAAGATCTTGGAAAGACTTAATGCTTATACAGAGATTGACACCATGTAACTGTTCCTGCTGTTTCAGTGTAAAGTTTTAAGGCTGGGATGGAACACTCCAAGTTCGGCTCTTTGCTTTTCTTTAGGTACTTAATACTTACTGATTGAAATTAACTTGTGAAACTAGATCTGAGAGAACTTAGCTGATTTTATGCCCTCCCCCAAGTGTAGTTTGCATTTGGCATTTTATTATTGAATGTCAAGGAGAACTTATTGATTTACATGTTTCATTCCCAGAAAACAAAATTTAAGGAGTGGGTGTAAATCTATAGTGTTTAGATTTGAACTACCACTAGGTTAGTTTAGTGGGCATGCATTAGTCAAAGCCTATTTCTCTTTAGCAGTGATGTCATTGTGGTCACTCTTTAAAGAGTCCATAAAAACTTACTTTTTTGGCCAGGGATGTGCCTCAGAAGTAAGAGTGTTTGCCGGCATCACTGGGTTCAATCCCTTCACTGGAAAAAAAAAAATTCCTCTTCAATTTTCTAAGGCTTTTTAGTAGTGGCTTTGTGTTTTTTTGGTTCCTATGTGGGGTGTGTGTTTTTTTGTTTCTATATTTGGTTTTCTTTTTTTCTCACTTTTGTGGACCTTTAGTCATAGAGTAGATTGAAGTTTCTACTGTTCATCTTTCAAACTGAACAATTTTTGAACAGGAACAGTCTTGAAGCGATGACTTGATGCATTGTAATATTAGATACATTTTTATCCAGCTGTCTATAAGCAGCATTGTGCTGTCTCTTGTACTGAAAGCTAATCTTTGCAGTACTTGGAGGTATTTTGTAGTAGTGCTGAAAGGTTCTGATTACTACTTGAGGACTGAATTCTAAATTAATCCCTTAGAACTTTCAAGAATATAGTGGAGCAGTAACAACAAAGAATAGAATGAAGATGGCTCAGGACCTACGAGTGCTTGCCAGTTGCCTCAAACCATCTTTAATTCTAGCTCCAGGGGACCCAACAGCCTCACTTCTGGCCTGCTCAGGTACCCACATGCAGGTGCACTCACTCACACACAGATATACTCAGGTACACATAAATAAGAAAGGAAATAAAAGGTATTTATCCACTTATAGTAAAAATTTGACTTGCTATATAATCTATTGTCCTTGTTTGAACCCATTTGACTGGATTCTAAGATTGATCCCTTTAGCAATAGAACTTAGTAATCGAATTTCTGTTTTGTAAAAAGTTAATGAGGAATTTTTGCCACTTTAAAATAGCACAATTTAAAAATCACCAAGAAAAAGAATTTTACTTATTTCCCACACTTTATACACTGCTATGCATTTTCCTAATGTTCAAGTTGAGGGTACACAGCAGTTGATCACATTTCCAGAGAGCCCTAAAACTTAACAAAGGAAGAAATGAAATTTTGGGGATGTGCTATAGGGTTTTAAAAATACATTGAAATTCTCTAAAAATATTTGCAACATGGATTACAAATTTTCCATATGGTTTTTATTATATAGAGGGATAATATTCTAGAATAGTATTATCTTTAAGTTTGGTTACACTTGATGTGCTTGAATAGAAATATGCTCGTTTTTGGATTAAGTATATCATTCCCTAACTATAGTCTGAGTTTGAATTTTTACATACTAAACTGGTTCCTAAAGCTTTGATGTTAGCTATGTTTCATATCTTTCTAGCTGTGCTCCTTTATATCAGTGAGGCCATTCAGTCTAAGCTAGGACAGGCCTTCTGAAGGTAACTTGCTGGGTGAGCTCTTCCATGGGTTGGGGATTGAGTGTGAACTTGCCGTGTAGATAGACCATTAGAGGTGTTAGAGGAACAGGTGGCTGTTAGAAGCATTGCAGAGTGAAAGTACAAGCTCTGAAATTTGTTTCAGCAAATATGTATTTAGAAGTTTTTCCCCAGCTGTGTGTGGTGGCCCATACTTGTAATCCCAGCATATGAGTAGGCAAAGGAAGGGAAATCCTTCTGTCAGCTTTTGCTGAATGGTAAGTTCCATGCCAGCCTGGGCAACGTGAGACTGTTTATGCATTTTCCCCTTTACTTAAACCACAACTATGTTGGCAGTAAAAGAGGACTTGAATGCCTCATTGGCACATTATCTCCGCCTCTTTGCCTTTCGTGATAGGAAAAAAGATGAGAGCACTGTTCTGTCCACTTAGGAGCAGTTTCAAGTGGAGCGTGGGGAGGAAGTAGAAAGTTTTAGCTAAAGTTGGGCTCTAATTACCCATCTTCTGGAAGTTTATCCTAACAGTAGACTATATATTTCATAATCATGATGATTATGATTTGCGATGTGGAGGTCTCAAACCTACAGCTTTGCGCTTGTTAAACAAAGGGAACTACTGAGCTACATTGCAGGCCTTCGAATCACTGTGTAGTATATTAGGGAACTTTCTAAGTTTTCATAATGAAACTAGAGGTTTCAGTAAAAAAGGAATGTTAGAAGTGCAAACTATTTTCATTCAGTTAGTAGTTTTAGACAGCAAATAGCCTATGTATTCCATCCAGTTCATCACCCTGTTTTAAGTTATGGTGGGCATGATGTACCAAAAGGACATTCCACTAATGTGTTAGTTACAGATACAATCTATGATTTTTAGGTGATGAATTAACTTCTCAGTCATACAACTCCAGCTCTCTGTACTGTACAGAGAAAAGAAAGAAAGAACAAGGACCAGTCATGGTGCATGCCTTTAGTCCTAGCACTCAGGAGGCAGAGGCAGGTGGGTATCTGTGAGTTCGAGGCCAACCTGTGCTAAAGAGCAAGCTCCAGGGCAGCCCAGGATACACAGAGAAACCCTGTCTTGGAAAAAAAAACAAAAGCAAACCAACAAAAAAAGGGACAAGGACAAAGTATATGTTTCTGTATTAGTTTTTATTACTCTTAGAATTTCTATAAAATGGAGACTGCACAAACTGTTGCTAAGATTGTGGCTGAGTTTTCAAATGTTTGGCTTTACCACTTTTGTTAAACTATTTGTGATACAGAAGATAAGGAGAATAACAAGAGTGTTCTCCACTATGCTGGTGCTTTGTGGAAACATGACTATTCCTCTCTGAAGCTTTCTTCTCCCTTTCCCTTGGCAAGGTGACATGGAGGTGTTAGACTGATTAATCTCACTTGTAAATGTTTTTACAAATAGTTGGACGTACTCCTATAATACTCGCTGTAGACCAGCACTTAGGATCCTCCAAAGGCATGAGTGAACAGTGGCTAGTGCGTTGTTATTTTGGAGCAGCTGTTTTGCTTTTGAGAAAAGGTCTTACTATATTGCTCAAGCTGGCCTCAAACCTGCCATCCTCAGTTTTGAATGTACTGACATAACATGCATCCCCACACTTAAAGTTTAAATATGAATCATTTTGTTCATTGATTTTTCAAAGTATGATCCAAGGAATTTTGCAGACCACATAGATGTTTTTGGAGAGTCTGCAAGTACAGAGCTGTTTATAATAATAATGATGATGATAATAATAATGCTATTTTTTTTTTTTGCCCTTTTTGCTGTATTGACATTTGTTTCTATGGGACAAGACCAGTGGTAAGCACAACTCCTGACAACTTGGAGTGAGTCGGATTAGATCTTTGGTATATTCTTCACTGCCCTGACCCCTTTTAAAAGCATGAAAAGGTTTCCAGCTAAATGTTCTTGAAGTTGTTTTAAAAATGAAGTCTCCCTGTGTACAGGCCTTTTTAATAAGACAGGTAATGATTGTCTCCAAGAAAAGTGATTGGGTCTCAGAAGCTGAACCAGCCACTTGTTTTTAGGTTTATTTTTATTTTATGCGAGTGGGTGTTTTACCTGCATGTTTGTGTGTGCAGCCCCCTCAGAGGTCAGAAGAAGGTGTTGAATCTTCTGTAACTAGCTCTGGGTGTAGCAGGTGCTTGCGAACTGTGTGCTGGGAATTGAATTAGGTCCTCTGCAAGCCTTCTCCCTTGTTGCCTGAACCACCCATATATGTGTGAGTGTTTGTCTGTGCACCACATGTGTACAGTACCCATGGATGCTAGTATTCCCTTGGACTGGAGTCAGAACCTGTTGTGAGCAGCCATGAGGGTGCTGGGAATTGAATCCTGGTACTCTGGAAGGGCAGCCCAGTGCTCTTAGGTGCTGAATCCATTACTCCAACCCTCTGACATACTGTTGTAAATAGCAAGCCTGCTTGTTGTCTTAAGGCAAATAATAACTATCTATGGATGATTGTAAACAGCTCTTTGCAAAAAAAAAAGGGGGGGGGGATTTTGGAAAGCTTTTCTCAGCATTGGGCTGATACTTGCTAGCTTTTGTTTTGAGAGGACAATCTTTCTGTGAAACTAAGGAACATTTGAAAAAAGTTCATAATGAGAAGAGCCATTACTTGAAGATTTGTGTGAAATGACCAGCACAGGGTATTGTAAGAAATGGTGAGTCCTGGGGTTCCTAATCCATAATTGGCTTAGATGAGTTCCTTTGCAGTCTTCTTTGCGTAGTCCTTTCCGTCTTTGTTCACCTAAATTTAGGTAATTACTTCTTTAAGCTTATTTTTGGTTTGGCTTGTTTTTCTTTTGCCTTTGACCACAAACTCCTGGGCCTTTTAAACTACAAAGGAACAGATTGGCCTATTCTACAATACTTTTTTTTTTTTTTTAGAAAGTGTTATCTTATTTTTTTTTTCATTGACAAGCCATGCCAAAGCAAGACCTGAAAAAAAAATGGTTAAAAGGGGCCAGCAAGATAGTTCAGCAGGCTAAAGGTACCTTCCACTATGTCTGAATAGGATGCTTAGAAACCATGTGGTGGAAAGAGAGAACTGATTTCCACAAATTGTTCCCTGACCTTCCCATGCACACCATTGCACACACATACATGCTCACACACGTGCACACACAATTTTAAATATAGTTAAAGGTGGTCAGCTGTTGGGATCTGGTATTGCTCTTGCAGAGGACCTGGGTTCAGTTCATAGCAGCTGTATGTAACTCCAGCTTTAAGGATCTGATGATTTGGCCTCTTTTTTGGGCACAAGCACTCACATGCACATACCTACATACACATGTATACATAATTAAAAATTTAAAATAAATCGGCTAAAAATCCAGACTTCACTCCTTTCCACTGAAACCCTTAGTAAAAGGCAGAGGTTTATATGGTCTGAAGAAGACATTGAACCGCAGTCTTTAAAGGAGCTACCGCGAGAGAACAGGATTGGGGGTTGATTTAGAAAAGGAGTAGATGAGCAGGGCCCACTTCAGGGATTAAGGACTAAAGAATTTCTGCCTGCAGGAGCTAAGCCCATCGAGGGAAAAAAGCTAAAGAGACACTTTGGTGCTTCTTGAATTAGGTAATTAGCTGCTTGGCTATTCTAATGGTTCTGAATTAGGGAATATACTGAGATCCTATTTTATGTCCGGAGCATGTAACTTCATCACAGGTTGCTACTAAGTACTGTTTTCGCAGTTATAGTTACAACTTAAAGAAAAAAAAAGTGAAATTTCTTCCATTTTGACCAGCTTTTGTACACTTGAGCTTTTTTTCTTCCGGTGAGCTCTATCACTTGAATCATAGGCTTTACTGGCTTGTTGTTGTTGGGCTTTGTGTTGTTTTGTGTTTGTGGTATGTGTGCATGTGTCTGTGTCTATGTGGTGTTTGCCTTGTTTGCTTTTGAGGTTTGGAACCTGTGTAGCAGAGGCTGTCCTCAAACTGAAAATCCTCCTGCCTCAGATTCCTGGTGGGATCAACAGGTGTGTACACCATGGCAGGCATTTGGCTAGTAGGTTTTGTTTTGAGGTGCTGAGTTAGAGCTTTTCTGACCTTGAATCTGTGGCAGTCCTGCCTCAGCCTCCTGAGTGCTGAGGTTACAGGCATGTGTTACCAGGGCCTACTTTCTGTGGTTTAGTGGCCAGAGGTGCAGAAGAGCAGGAAGTAGAAAAAAATGGGAGGATGAAGAAGGTTTGAAAGAACAGGCCTGCTCCCACCATTCTTGTCTACTGTAATTCAAAAGAGTGATGGAAAACACATGGTGCTTGATTGTCCACTGAGGAGTAACTTGGCATTATCTGCCACCAAAAAAGTCTAGTATTGAAGTTTTGTCGCTAACTCAC
The DNA here is from genome assembly GCA_028658305.1 of Pachyuromys duprasi. Taxonomy (NCBI): domain Eukaryota; kingdom Metazoa; phylum Chordata; class Mammalia; order Rodentia; family Muridae; genus Pachyuromys; species Pachyuromys duprasi. Next base: position 55,561,477 of record CM053766.1, read on the forward strand.
TGGTGGAATTGACATTGCTTTTGTTCCCCAACAGAACCTGATGTACATTCAACACCCAGGTGTTCACATTAGACATCCATTTCATTGTTTTGCTTTAGCTGATTCCTTGGAGTATAGGATGAATCAGAGAAATTACATACTTATTGGTTTTGTTTCTTTTTTAATTTATTTATTTTTTATATCAATCACAGGTTAGTTTTTTTGCATCCAAACTGGTTTTGTTTCTTAAGACAAATCTACCGTGTAGCCAAAGCCCAGACTGGTTTGCCTGGTGACTGATCCAGTAGTCCGGCCTCTGAGCCCCCTGAGCTGAATTATAGAAGTGCTAGGTGTTTTAAGTAGTTGCTAGCCTTGGCTTTCTTACAGTCTTTTGTTTGTTTTTATTGTGTTTTGGTTGATTGCGTATTTTGGCTGGAGATAAGGCCTTATTCCATAGCTCAGACTGCTCTAGAACATACTGTATAGCCCAGGCTGCCCTTAAGCAGCCATGTATAATCCTATCGTTTTGATCAAATGTAGTTTAGTGGTATTATCTTTAGTTTCAGTTCTGTCTTTGGCAATGTCTCTGAACTTTGTTGACTCTTCATGAGGTGCTTATCTTTCTATGGAAAAAGTTTGACTTGAATAGCTGAGGCCTCTTTGGGAGCTCTCAGAGAGTTTTATGATACGCTTTTTATGTTAACCATAGCCTTTTGTTTTAATATTTTAATATTTATTTTTATGGTTGTGCCTGGGTGTATGTATATGAACTATGTGAGTGCAGGTGCCCAAAGATGTCTAGCTTCTGGAGCTAGAATTACAGGAAGTTGTGAGCCACCTAATGTGGGTGTTAAAACTTGGGTCCTTTGCTAGAGTGATACATGCTTTTAACCACTAAGCCATCCTTCCAGCCTCCCATTTTTTAAAAGATTTACTTATTATGTATACAATGTTCTGTCTGCATGTACACCTGCACCAGATCTCATAGATGGTTAGGAGCCACCATGTGTTTGCTGGGAATTGAGCTGCTCTAGAAGAGCAGACAGTGCTCTTAACTGCTGAGCCATCTGTCCAGCCCCAAAGCCCTCCATTTTTAAAACTTTTAATTGAAAAATATAAAGCATTGAATGGTTGTCTTTATTGAGGACCATTATAAGCTCTACTTGTATTCGTTTTTGAATGTATTATATCTGATTGTGTCCAATTAGGGTATTTTGGTTTTTTTCTGAGATGGGGTTTCTCACTTGTATATAGCCTTTGTTGGCTGGGAGTTCACTATGTAGACCAGAGCATCCCTGGACTCCTCAGAGTCTATACTACCATACCCAACTTGGATGTCTTATTTTTATTTAGGGCATGTCTCTTGAGAATTGGTACGTCTGGCTAGGTGTTACTGAGAGCTACTTGGTTTTTGCACGTTGGGCTTGAATTAAATAATTTTACACAAAAGGTTTTTAGCAAAGATAGATTAATCATGAAAATGTAAATAAATACCTAGTTAGTAATACAAGTGGTTTTGGAGCCAGAATTGACAGCTCTTAGCTGTTAGTTAGAGAAGATGATAAAAATGAAGTGGAATTTGTGCACAGTATCATAGGTGGGTAAGTTTTATATTAGTAAAATAGTGAGCCATAGCAAGCAACAATACATAAAAAGCTCAAGAATAACAGGCTTTATACTGGTGTTTGTGAACTGAAAAATCCAGCAAGACAGTCTAACTCCTGAAAGTTGACCTCTGACTTCCACACATGGACGTCATAGTACAGAATAAGCAAAATGAGCAGAGTGCTGCTCTCCTCAGACAGATGTTTATGAGAGATTGGAGGAGTCTAGTAATCCTTTATCTGTAACCCTTGTTGGTAGTAAGGATGATGAGTACTGTCCATATGAAATATGAATAGTCATACTAAATGGGGTGAATAAAACACAAATAGATTCACATCAGTGTTCAGGTAAAGTGTAAGTAATTTATAACAGCAGATTTGCCACTGAATCAATATTCTTGAGATTGTTGAGAAATTTAAAATTAGTTTTGAAGTCATTGTTAATTATATCTTCTTTGAAAAAGACATTGGGATATGAAAATGTTACTTTCAAGTAACTTAAAAACTGTCTGCTAGACTGCCTGGAAGTCAACGGTGGGTACCTTCCTCAGTCTTCTCTATCGTAATTTTTTCAGGAAGAGATTTCACTGAGCTAGAGTTCACCCATTCTGCTAAACTGACTGGCCAGAATGCACAGGGATGCTTCTGTTTCCCCTCCCCTCCAGTACTGCAGTTTCAGGCACACACATGCTTTTTTATGAGTGCTGGAGATCAAATGTGGGTCTCCACAGTTTATTGGCTAACCCTCTTCCAGGGACTCCCAAGGAATATTTGAAGCTGTCATAGGATACAAGGCACTGCTGCTGTCAGTGACTCTTAAGGTTCCTAATGTAGAAGAACCTCTGATACCATAGTTAACTAGAGTCCATTTAACTTTCTGGAAATAAGTAAGTAAGGCTAACTATATTGGTGTCTGTCAGTTGCATTTTACAAAATTTTAAAATTGAAAGCTATTATCTTAAAGAGTTTTTAAGTCTTAAAAACTACATCATGTCATTTGTTTCCCCTAGAAATCATGTCAATAAGGTTCCTAAGGTTTATAAAATGCATTTAGTTATAAGAATTCAGTGGAAGATTAGAATAAGAATACTGTAAAATAATACTAACAATATATGTTTAAAAATCTGCAATGGAGAGCTGGAAAAATAGTCTCCAAGAAGGACCCATGTGCTGGAAGGAGAGAACCCATTCCCTAAAGTTGCCCTCTGACCTCCACATGCAAACGTTGCTGCATATGCTCTTGAGTGTACACATATGCACAAAGGAAATGTAGTAAATTTTTTTTTTTTTAATATAGAGCTGGAGAAATGATTTGGCAGTTAAGAGCACTTGTTGCTCCTGTAGAGGACCCAGGTTCAACTCCTAGTACCGACATGGTGGCTCGCAGCTATTTGTACCTAATTCCAGGGCATCTGATAACCTTTTCTTACACCCTTGGGTGCCAGGCATGCAGGTTGTGCAATACTTTATGGAAGCAAACACTCATGACCATAAAATAAGTAACCCTAAAAAAAAGATTTTCTTTTTCAAATCCCTGATGGAGCTGCCTTGTTAGTAACAAGAATTAAAACACACATACAAGGGTTTGCACTCAGGCTTGTTAGCAGGAAGTGTCTGCCCACTGTTCTGTTGTTCCAGTGTGCTCTGCTGATTGTAACAGACTATAACATCCAGCCTTTAAACTTGGTATATACGCTAATGCTTAAAAAAATGATAACATGATTTGGTTTAAATAGATATAGCAGGATGTGAATGTTTCAAAGATTCCTTCAAAATCTTGTAAAAGATTTCTCTGTTTTTTTATGTGTGTTTGCCTGCCTGTGTGTATGTGAACATATTTGGTGCCCTCAGGCAGAGGCCAGAAGAGAGAATCTGGAAAAGGAGTTAGAGATGGCTGTAAGTCTCCATGTTGGGTGCTGGAGATGAACCCCATCTTCTGCAAGTACAGGAAGAGCTCTTATCCACTGAGCTAGCTCTTCATCCCCAACTTGGATTTTGTTAACCTAGTAATTATGCAAGTGGGTAAGCAGGTATGGTGTGTGACAGTGGAAGAGAAACAAAATGGCACCCCTTTATTTTTCTAAGTGGCCTTTACTGAATATGAAATGCATCTTTGTATAAACTGAGAAATATGAAAGAACTGTTAATTGTGGACAGTAAGTGGCTAGCATAAGCTACTAATTAGATTGAAATATTACATTAATAGAAAATTATGGGAAGTGCTTTGCTGCCTTCCATTTGTTTCAAGGTTAGTTTTTTCTTTTTTACTTTTGGCAGATTTACTAGGGAATTTCTATTAAGAATATCTTGGTCTTGAAATTTCTTTTAGAATGTGATATATATATATATATATGTATATGTATAATTGTGCAGATATAAGTCCACAACCTAAAATCAAGGAACTCTCATGGCTTCTTATGCATTTCAGGGCAGTCATGTTAAGCATGTCATTTGGTCCTCGTTATATGGTAATGGGAAATGAAATATTTTTGTAGCCATTTGTTCTTTTCTCATGGAAGACACTGGTTATATATATTTCTGAAAAATATGTATTGAAGCAGACTGTAGATGGTGTTTTTAAAAGTTTACCCATTTTTGTGTGAGGTAGTATGTTGTAAAAACTAGGTGCTAATATTAAAGAATGTGTGGTGTTTATCCATTCACAGAAATGGGTGTGATTTGTTTAAAAAATTCCTACTCTTATAAGTCTATTAGTATTGATAGCCTGATTTCTGATATTTTACACCTTTACTTTAGTGTCTCCAAACTGAATTAGTACTTGTTCAAAATATGTGAGTGCACATTTTTTCACCAGTATCCCAGGGATGTCTATAGTTGAGTAGTTACTTATAATTCTGCAGTCTGTTTTGTAAACGTGCACTTTTAGTGGGCACCAAGGACTATAATGGGTTGTCTTCTCCCCCCACCCGAAGCAAACTATTCCTTTGGAGACTTGACGTTACAACCCATGACTTATGTAAGCTTAAATATAAGTAGTTATTTAAATTACTGAAGAATAGATTGATGGAGATCTGAGGAAGTAGTATCATCTTTTTCAGTTGAGAAAAATCTTTGCAAAGCAAAAAGATAGTTCATATTGTCTGTTTTTCTTTGCAGAAGTTTCAAACCTGTTGTTCCCCTGCCCAAACCACAGTAGCCATTGCTAAGTAGGAACTATATATAGTCTTTCCCTTTTGAGTCCCTTGAGTCAGAATTGCTCTCACACTTGTTCTCATTACTACAGTTAGTACATGTAGACAGGCAGCTAATGTCTTGTATTGATATTTGAGTTCGAGGCCAATTTGCCACCACTAAAGTAATAAGTAGAATCTTCCCTCATCCCTAGTCTATAGGGCATATGTTTGGCAAGCCTCTAGAAAGGGCAGGATAATAATTTAGGCATTGTTGACATACCATCCTTATCAAGGTCATTCAGCTCTGCCATTTTAGCCTGATGAAAACCATAGATGATACATACTGAATGGGCTTGGCCGTTTTTCCAAACACAACCAGCAGCTACTGGAGATTCAGTTTAGTGGCAAAGTACTTGCCTAGGATATACCCACCAAGGCCTAGGTTCAATCCCTAAGTGTCTTTTCTGTTCCAGGCTTTGCATTAAGGTTTTTGTTGCTTGTTTGTTTTTGTTTTTAGATTTATTATGTATACAAAGTTCTGTCTGCATGTACACCCGCACTCCAGAAGAGAACACCAGATCTCATTATAGATGGTTGTGAGCCATGTGGGTGCTGGGAATTGAACTTATGCAGCAGTGAACGCAACACATAGATCCTGGGCCACAAGATGTTTAATTCTTAACTTTGAGTGCATTTTCAAGCCAGTTTATGTACCTCACATACAGCCTGAAAGAAATTTTATCCAATACTCATTCCTTTTTTTTGTTTTGTTTTGTTTTGTTTTGTTTTGGGGACTGGGTCTCAATATGTAGCCCTGACTGCCTGGATAAAAAGATCCTCCTGCCTCTGCGTCCTGAGTGCTGAGATTAAAAACCATGCACTGCTACCACTAGGCTAAAGTTGCTCTGAAGGTGAGGTAGGGAAGTCTGCCACTGCGTGTGAGACCTCAGGCAGACACGCCAGGTGCTGTGTTTGATAGCTCTATAACTAATGGCAATCTCAGTGTGCTTTGGCCATCAGATGCTGTGGCATCAGTTAGCCATTGGTGTCTTGGAAAATAGCCCAAATGTGTGTTTTCAAATGTGCACATGATAGGCACTTAATACCCAAGTAATGCTACTGAATAAAGCTGAAGCACCAGTTTTCTTAACAATCCTTAGGTCATTTTCTTCTATATGGTATGCTGTTTGTGGTATATTATTTCTGGCTCCTTTATTTTGATTTTCATCATTATAAAATGAGTTTTTGTTGCAAACCAGGGCTCATGTGTTTTAAAAGTAGGCTGCATATTACTCTTAATAAAAATGCATAGTAATCTAGATAATGTCATTATGTTGCCTACTACTTGCTACTACTACTATGGCATACCCTTCAGGTGGCCTAGTATGTTGCTTACTGAGTCTAGGCCCAGAGAGCTTTACTGTCTTCCTGTGAATACTTGATGCTGTTTGTTTCCTTTTCCTGTGTGCCCTTGGACGGCTGTGCTCTGAGGAGTTGTAATTCTGTGCTGTGCTTTCTTTGACACCTTTGCTGTCTTCTTGGTCCTGGTCTATTCATTTCTGATTGAAACATTGTAGTTTTTCTTGATGCTCCCACCTCTATAAATCAATTTCTAATTTCCATCTGAACTTCCATCACTGTGTTTCTCATAGTATATGTCCCTCACCACTTTGGTGGCACTACAGTTTGAACCCATACCCTAATGCTAGGTTATAATCAAGCACTGAGCCATATCCTTAGCCTGCTTTCTCTGTTTCTTGTTTTTTCCTGCAAAGCTTCTTGAGAGCAAGTATGCTCTGTTTCCCTTTATAATTAGGAAATGTGAGATGAAGCAAATGCCTATCAAAATTAACTTCATTTTATTCTGCAGCCATCTTTTTTATATGTCATTGTTACTGCTCTTTCCAAGGAAGTATAATACGCAGTAAGTGGTTGTTGATTGTAGGGCCACTAGGGCACTCTAGCCTGTAAATTTCTAGTGTAGTATTTTGTGTTCTCTAATGTTCAGATGAAGTACACTTAATGAGTTTACTGTCCTACTTAGTGATTGGTTACATATGGCATGTTCCAGTGGCTTTAGTAGAAGGTGTGGCTCATAATTTTTAGTTGGTAACTATATAGCCTGTCCGGTGACACTTTAATGAAGTATGAGGCAGCCTAAAAGTTCCCCTTTTTTCTTATCACAGCAGGTTAACCACAGGCATGTAAGACTATAAATGAGTGCATAGGGGAATCTGTCCCTACTTGTTCTTTAGATTTGGATTTTGTATGTGTTTCTGTTTTATAAGTCATATAATGCCAAAGTTAATTTCTCTTCATAATAGCAGATATATAACTTAGACTAAATTGGCTACTAAATTTAGTCTAAGTTTAGTCTAAATTTATTAGTAGCTAAGGCAAAGTTGGGAAAGAGCTCAGTGGAAGACCACTTGTAGCTCTTGGAAAAGACAGGGTTCAGTTCCCAGCACCCACATGAAATTTCACAACTATCTGTACCTCCTGTTCCAAGGGCACCAGGAACCCATGTGATACACATATACTTGTGCAAGCAAACACTTAGACCGAGTATAGCAAACTGTTCTTACACCTAATGGCATTGCTGGAAGCAGAATTGGTAGTTACATATCCTAATTACACCCGTGGTCTCAGAACTCCAGAGCGGTTGAGACAATAAAGAGGATCAGGGTTCAGTGCTAGGCTCGGCATGAGCCTCTAAGAAAGGAAGAGAACACAATCAAGATAAAAAGAAAGGAACAAAAATTTAAAATATGCATGCTTGTCATCCCAGAACTTGAGGCAGGAGGAAGAATGCTCCAGAGCAACTTGGGATATATGAGTCTTTGTCTTACACAAACCATTAATACCTTCCAGTGATCATGGACATTGATGTGTATAACAGACTTACTTATTTCATCTTCCTCTGTGGAAAATGAGAAGTCTTTGCAAGATAATACAGTGGAGAAATGGAAGATATTGAGGTAGAATGGGTAAGACTTGATAATGGGAAAACAGAAAAAAAAATCAGTGATGATTACCTCCTGATAGACTGTTTTATTTACAATTGTATGCTTTGTATTTTGTTTATTGAGATATATAGTCCAGTTCATACTGGCCTTAAACCCAAGATCCTCCTGTCTCAACCTCCTGAGTATTGGAATTACTAGCATGCCACTACATCTGTCATAGCTAAAATAGTATATTTTAAAAATGCATGTGTGTTATTGGTACTTATGTGTGTGTGTGTGTGTGTGTGTGTGTGTGTGTGTGTGTGTGTGTGTGTGTGTGTGTGTGTGTGTGCAGGCATGGGTGTAGTACACATTAACACATGGAGGTCGGAGAGCAATGTTGCATGTCAGTCCTCACCTTCTGTCTTGTTTGAGATGAGGTCCCTTTTTGTTTGTCACTGCCTGTGCAGGGCTAGCAGACCTGCAAGCCTTTGGAGACCCTGCCTGCCTTCCGTCTGACCCTGAGGTTACAGATGGTAGCTGCAGTCCCAGCCTTGGCATGGGTCCTGGGAATCAAACTCGGGAGTCACACTTAACTGCCGAGTGCTTTACCCATAAGCTGCCTCCCCAGCACTGCGCTTAGAGTCCCTTAGGTGTTTGATGTTCCAAACACTGAACAGCTAGATAGACAAGATCTCTAAAACCAGCAGATTAATATTTACCAACTACTCACTTACTGCATTCTATACAGTGCAAATTATTTCGTTTGAATCTTAAAAACTCTGAGGAGATTGTGTTATTCCCATTTTCAGATAAGGAATAACATGACGAAGGTCATGCCTAGT
>CM053766.1:55570083-55641519 GCA_028658305.1 Pachyuromys duprasi
AGATTGCTGATGATTGCTATACTCTAATGTATTTTATTCTCATGATCAAGTACTGAACTGAAAGGAACTGTAATAAAACTTGTAAGCATGATGAAGTTGCAGGTCAGGTTTTGTTATTAAGTATTTCAGTGAAAGATTTGCCAGAATTGATAAGAATAAGCTTTATTTACTGCAGCTATTAATACTAACCCCTGAAAATGGCAAGAGAGACTTTTTTCCTGTTTGAAGTAGTAAATATGGTCAGGATAGAACGAGTGCTGAAAATGGCTTCATATTGGTCTTCAGTTTGACGTGTTTTATGAGCCTATCTCACCCTGCAGCCCAGCCTCAAACTCAGAAGTTCTCCTGCCTCAGCCTCGCAAGAGCTGAGATTTCATGTGTAAGCCACTAAGAGTTTTATTTTTGACAGGAATTTGGGCCTCTTTTTTTCTTCTTCTTCTTCTTCTTCTTCTTCTTGAAAGATAATTTTAAAATCTCCTCAGTTTTGAATTCTGTTACTATGCCCAACAGGTTAGGATTAGGACTGTGTCCTGATGTTGGTTGAATTAGTCAACGTTTTCTGGACGTGAGAAGAGAACTTGGTAATCATCTGTAACTGTTAGGATGCTACTTTTGGAGTTGGAGGCGGAAAGGAGAAGCAGGCATCTCACTTCCAGAGGAGTTTAGTGGGAGTTGTGTCACTTGACTTCAGGAACTAGTAGTGAAGGGGTTTTACATAGCCCCTTGTAATTTAAGACTGCGGAGTTCCAGTTGAGGGAGGAAGGTTAAAACTAAACAACTTGAGGAGAAGAAAACTGTTTGTTACCAGCATTCTGAAGGTGGAAAAGTTTGTCTATAGCTAGTTGTAGACTCTTTGAGATAGTATTTTACTGGAAAAATGTCAGGCCTTTAAAATGTTTTTTAGGGCTGGAGACAGAAACATTTTGTCCTTGCAGAGGACCTGAGTTCAATTCCCAGCCTCCACACCAGGAACCTTACATCTTGGCTGGTTCCAAGGGATCTGACATACTTTGACCTCCTTACATGTAGACATGCACATGTTTACATAAATAAACAATAATAATATTTTAATTGCTGCTTTGTGGGGTTTTATTTTTTAGACTCAAGTTCTTACCCTGACCCACATGCTGCATTTATTAAGATATAAAGAATAAGTTTGAATCTAAGGGTGCCCATATCTGTAGAACACATAGTGTTGGTTTTAACACTGTTCCTGTTCTAGGGTATTTCATTTCCAACTAGACTAATTCCTAATGGGAAACCTTTGTATTTAGCACCAATATTTGTGTGATTTATCTTCAGTTGGGATTCATGATATCTGTTAATACTTGATGAGAACTTAAATGGGAGTTTATCTACTATAAAGGTTAATAATATAATTGGTGGGTGTTTCAGAGCTTAAATACTTTATCTCTTTGTTGGAAACGTATTCTTAGGAGTCTTTGTTTTGTTTTGGTTAGGGTGGGGGTTGGGTTTGTTTGTTGGCACTGTGGCTGGCCTGAAACTGCTGTGTAGCCTGAGTGGCCCAGCTGAGGTGGGCGTTTTCAAACAGGATCCAGCTCTGTAACCCAGGCAGGCTTCATGCTTGCTGTGTCTCTGCCCCAGCGTTTAGAGTAGCATTAGTGGTGTACTGCAACACGGAGTGGTTGGGGATTTTGCAGTGCTGGGGGGGGGGGTGCATGCCAGGCAAGCATGGTACGCCTAAACTCTACCCGCAGCCTTTAGCTAACCTTTTATTCATTAGACAATTTTAGACCAAGCACTAAACACCAAAATGGTACAGATCCACATTTCCTCTGGTTAATGTTGCTAATGACCGTTGGTGAAGGCCTTTATCAGGAATGATGTTCTTAAAATCTTTCATCATCTATAGTCTATGTTTCACAAATTAAGGCACCAGAATAGAAATAAGTGACTTTCCTCAGTAAATTACATACATAGCCAGTTCAATACCCCCAAATTTCCACTTTGTATTTTTTACCATCCTGGGCTACAAAGGAAGAGTAATGTATGTGTATGCTAAATTTGGGCTTCCAGCCAGCCAAATGACTTATTCATTGGCTTCACTTGGTTAAGGAAGTACCAAAAAAAAAAATCACTGGGTTACTTAGTTTCATCCAAAAATACAGGATTGTTTTATGTTCGTTAAACATGGGTCAGTCTTTTTTTTTTAGATGAAACTATTTACTTTGCAATATAGTTTTAGATTAATTTTATCTATAGTCTACCCTGAATCAAACTACAGCATTCTTTTTTATAAAAATTGTGAGTGTGTGCATGTATGCACGAGCCTACCCATCTGAATGTATGCATGTACTTAATAGGCCCAAAGAAGGGTCAGATCCCCTGGAAATGGAATTATAGGTAGTTGTAAGCTACCTGATAAGGTCTTCTGAAAGCGCAGCAAATGTTCTCAACCACTGAGCCATCTTTCTAACCTCTCTTTTATTAAAGACATTTTATTTTAATTGTGTGGGTGTTGGTGTGTGGATGTATACTTTGAGTGCAGATACCCCCAGAGGCCATCCCTCCAGCCCTATGGGCTTACTACTTTTTTTGTAATAGGGTAGGATAGTATAGTCATAGTTGCCCTGCAACTCTCTGTTTGGCCTCAAACTCAAAGAGATTCTCCTGCTTCCCTCCTCTGAGTGCTGTGATAAAAGATGTGTACCTCTACACCCTGCCCACAGACTTACTTTTAAGTAAAAAGAGAATGAACAGATTATTGATAGATATAATAATACAGATAAACCTAACTTATCCCAACAAGCACTGGTGAATAAATAATTGAAATGTGGTTACTCATGCTTAACATTCAGCTGAGGGAGTAGGATCATGAGTTCAGGGCTAGCCTAGCTTAGCAAGGTCATTTTTGTTTACAGTTTTGAATTGTGACCAATGTATACCTAAAGAAGATTTCTTAATAGGTTTCAGTTTTCAGCACCCTATCTTGGTGCTTTTAACTGCTTCTTATATGAAGGGTAATTACGTTGGTATAGCTATAGAGTTCTAAAACATATCCCAACAGAGTCCCTAAAGTGTGCAGCCCATTTCTGAGCAGGAGGAAATGTAGCTTTGATGGTGAAATCATGACAAATGAAAATATTACTACAGTCAAGAAAAGAGCCTCATAATAAATAAATGCTTTAAATCTTAATGGGTTATGCGTTACATGGATCTTGTCATAAAGCAAAACTTACCTAATTCTTAAGAACTACATTTCACTAGATATATTCAAATAAATTAAAATGTTTTGAATGCTTAAACTTTAAAATAATAAATAAGTTCCTTTAGTCAGACATGGTAGCGCACTTCTCTTACCCCTCCCATTACTGAGGAAGCTGAGAATCACCATGAGTTTAAGCCCATTCTAGGCTAGAAATGAGACCCTACCACTAAAAACCAAACGGGAAGGGGGGGGGAGTTTTTCAATAGATTGTGACCCAGGTGAAATTTGAGCTTAACCCCCTCTTCCCCATCATGTTGGCCTGAATTTTACTCCTCTTCACTCCTCGGTGGTCCAGCTTGAACAGCACTGAAGTTTATGGAGCTTCTGTCTCCCTCTGCTCTCTAGTAGCAAGACAATCCAGGCCAAAGCAAACGTGTGATTCAAAATTTTTCACAAGTAGATGAATAAACAGAAGTTAAAGCCAGTAGCTAAAGAATCAAGCCAATGACAATGTTTACCAAGTGATACAACTCACAATGAGAATCAAAAAGCCAGTCACTTCCGCAAGTCCTCCTTGGTTACAGTCCTAAGGTAGCAATTCTGCAGGGAGAGCTCAGGGGGTCAGGTGGAAGCCACCAGCGCTGCTGCCGCAAACTGAAAGAAGGTGGACCTGAGGAGCTTGTGAGATGGCCTTCTGCATGAGAGAGCGGGCAGGAAATGTAAACACTCAATTATTGGTTACTTAGGCAAAAACTGACCATGCTAAAAAAAAAAAAAAAAACTGCCTCCCCAAGGCAGAGTGAATGCTGATTTTGTGATTTAACTTCAAGCTTGGCAAGCTTTAAAGGCAGGAGTGAGTCAGTGTGGGCTAAAGAACCACTGTGACTCAGGGAAACAGTTGTTGATTGATTGGCTTTCAGATATTTGCTATGAAGTGCCCTTTCTGCACGCTTATTTACAGTTAACATTCACCTGTCTCTGTGACTGACCAAATAGTAAATGCTTACCTCTGTTTATTTAGCTCTGCTGCTGTGGCATGAAGGAAACCAGAGCAGACAAATGAGGCTGTGATGACTTTGGATCGCAGCTTTTTGCTTTGAGATGGAATCTTACATTGTAGCTCAGATGAGCCTTCAAGCTTGGGTTTTCTAAGTTCTGAGATTGTAGGGGTACACTGTCATACCTGGCTGGAATGCTTTCAGTCCTTATCCTTCCCCATTCATTCTTCTAGAACATTGTCCCAATGAGAACAGGGATTTTTCTCTATTTTGTTCACTGAGTATATCCCTGTTCTCACTAGTTTATGGTTTATAGTTGTAGGTGGCTTGGGTTGTTTGCTTCCTATTCTTATCTTAAGATGGTTTGAGAAAGAAGGAATAGATATGTTATCTTGTAAAATGGTAGAATGCCCTTAGTAATGTTTTTCAGCAAACTGTTGCTGCCTCCTCCTCCTCCTCCCCCTCCCCCGCCCCTTCTTTGGATATTCTAACAGAAATTAGTGTTAATTGGTGTTTCCAGATTCTTGGGTCCTCAGCAATGAACTGAAGAAGTAAACATAGTCTATAAAGTGGCCAAGCAGTAGAGCCAGGTCAGATGTGCTACCAAAGATATGAGTGGACTCTGAGTTAGGAACACTCAGGGGCTTGCTTCATGGGTTTTGGAGGAGGAATTTGATTCAAAGGGAAATACTGTGAGTGAATTCTCTGTTTTGCTTGACAGCCTTTTCTCACTGCCCATGTTCTTTCCCACGATGCATCTGGTTTTTTTAATCATATGCAATACTCCGTTATGGGTACATATAAGGAGGTATTATAGGAATTGTTTTTAAAAGTTCACCAAATCTAGTTCAGGCCAGATCTGCCCGCAATCCCATTCCTGATACATCTAGAAATACAATTGAAAGAAAAAAAAAATGTTCATGAAACAGCTTCTTGAGTTGCTAGGGGAGATTTAGAAACTTACTCCATTGTTTATAGTGGAGTGTGCTTATAGTTAGATGCGAGTGCATGTCTAGGATGCCCAGGCTTATTAGGAGAGGGGTTTGTATGCCTGCTGTGTGCTGGTGAGGGTTAAGAAGAGTGTGTGCATTGCTCAAACAAGTTGATACACTATTCACCATGCTTTCTGCCTCAATAAGACACCTGAGCTGAAAATATTGTCTGTAATTCTTTGTATTTTACCTGTGTGTGCCATGCTTGACATGTATGAACATCAGAGGACAACTTTGTGGAGTTGTTACCTTCCTGTTACATGGATTCTAAGAATCAAACTCAGAGTTGCCAGATGTGTACAGCAAGTACCAAACTGAGCCATCACATTTACCTTTAACTTCAGTTCTGTGCTAAACTTGTATAGTGCTCTCGTGGTAGTCTAGGCTAGTAATTATTTTATGTATATCTGCTGATCTGGCTGTCTTATAAAAAGCATGTAAATACCAAGACTTAAGATCATTTTTTCTTCTTTAACAAGGTACTAACCGTAACAAGTTTGCATCATGCGTGAATATAAGCTAGTCGTTCTTGGCTCAGGAGGTGTTGGGAAGTCAGCTCTGGTAAGTCATTCTTGCTCAATATAAGCTTTTTACTCAAAGATGTTCTTTTCTTACTGAGATAGCTTTTGGTTTGTTCTCATATTTAGTAGCCAAGGAAAATCTCGACTTTGAATTCCTAATTCTCCTCCTTTTACATAACCCCAGGAGTACTGAGGTTGTAGCTTTATAAGACCACACCCCATTCATGCAGGTGGCAGAGCACTCTACCAGATGAAGTACAACTCAGCTTTTGTAGTTTATATTTTTTGTTTCCTGACACAATTTTTGCCAGGTAGACTAGGCTGGCCTTGAACCTGTGACCGTCCTTACTTGTGCTGGGATAGTAGGTGTGTGTCATCATGCCTAGCTCGCCTAAAATATACTTTTGGCTATTTGTCTTGATCTGATTAAAGTGAAATTCTATAACTTTACAAACAATGTAAGATTTTTTTTATAATTTTAGACAATTACTGTTGTATCTGGATGGGTAGTGTTTAAGTTGCATGAGAATATAATTTAGAGTTGACTCTGGATGGTGAGTGTTTAAGTTATGTAAGAACATAGTTTGGGCTTTCCAGAGAGTAACGGTCTATACATGTTTATTTGCATTTTAGTGCCATACAGAATATTTTAACTTGTAAATAGGTATGTACAATATATTTGCAATTAGACTTTTCACAAATGTTTTACTTTTTTGAATTATTTAATGGACACATTTTTACTAACAAGGATTAGTTTTAGAAATCAAAAATAATTTCATATGATGAGGGTTAGGGAATGGAGAAGATATAGAGAGAATCACCTTAAATGGTTCAGAAATTAGCAAAAAACCAAAAGAACATAGATCAAGATGAGAATTTTGGAGCATGCCTGAAACCCCAGCACTTGAGGCAGAAGCAAGATCCAGAGTTAAAGGCCAGCCTGGGCTACGTGTTACTGGTGTTTCCAAACAAACATAGATTGACTTTCTTTTCATCTCTAATAAGATAAACCATCTTACTTGATCATTTAAAATGGCCACCTAATAATGTGTGTGGTGACACATGCCTTTAGTTCCAGCAGTTATGAAGGCAGAGGCAGGCAGCACTATGTTAGTTCAAGGCCGGCCTGGTCTGTAGAGCAAGTTCCAGGACAGACAGGGCTACACAGAGAAACTCTGTCTCAAAAAACAAAACAAACAGAAAAGAATGACTACCTAGCATCTGACCACACTTAGATCAAACTGAGAAGTGTATATAATACATTTGCTTTTCGTTTGTATGTACAGTAATGGGGAGATGGCCAACACTGCATAAATGTTATTTGAGTGGCTATTGTACTGTGTACTGTAGTGAATAGTTGTTATACTGTATAGTTAATGACAAAATCTCTATATGCTCAGTATACACACAGTCTGGTTTGTTCTTATCCCCAAATATTTTTGATCCATAGGTGGTTAAAGCTGAGTTATGGAACCCACACATACAAATAACTAACTATAGTTTAAAACTACAGATGTAAACTGGACATAGTGGTGCAAACCTGTAATACAGCACTTAGGTGTGAGAGGGCAAAGAGTCACTGCAAGCTCAAGGCTAGTCTGATGTACATACTGAGTTCCACACTGTCCAAAGATACATAGTGAGGCCTTGTCTCAAAAAAAAAATAAATAAAATTTACAGATTCTGATTCGTTCTTTCTCTTTAGAAATGCAATATTGTGTTCATTTTTTTCCAGACTGTACAGTTTGTTCAAGGAATTTTTGTTGAAAAATATGATCCTACGATAGAAGATTCTTATAGAAAGGTATGTTACTTTTTTAAAGCCTTTTGGTTTTAATGCAAATTAAAGACTTAATTTTAGTTTGCAGTTATCAAATGTTTTATAAAAGCAAGATGAAGGGATGTTTGTTAGTTGGGAAATTCATATGCTATTTTTTGGCATTGCTGTCTACTACTTTCAGAGATTCATAAGCATTTATACATGCTCTGACCCCAGCATTGTAATTCTGTCACATCAGGTGGCAGCCCCGTATTCCCAGGTGTCACTCACTGAAAGGTGATGCCTGCCAGCTCCCCTGCTCTTCTAGAGACAGTCTACAGCAGGCTTCCTATCCGCATTGTTCAATACCTCCCTGAAAGTGCCGAGCAGAAAAGTGAATCCTGGTGTTTGCTAGCACAGCACATGATAACAGTATGTAGACATCTTCAACTTGATAGTGTGAGGGTTGTCCCTCTACCTTTCTGAAGCATCTCTCTCTCCAATCGTGAAGATACTGCATTTCCATTTTTCCATTTGCCTACCACAAAACTGAGAACTTCTTCCTGCAAAATTTCATTCCTAGGAAGTGTTCAAAGGAGTAACAGGGATATGCACTTTGTCTCATAATTATGACACTGCTTCCTTGCCACCAGAATATGTTCCAATATGATGAGACAATATAGGGTCTAGGGAAACAAAGGTATTCCCAAAGAATTATAGGAAAGCTGACAGGCAAATCATGCTGACATTATTGGAAGCGTTGCTTTTCTACCTTTCTATTTTGAAGGCATTTCTGTTCCAAAATTAGTACTGAGTGAGTCACATTGTGGCTGAATCTTAGTGACTTATCGGGACATAGAGTTTGCACCTGACTGGAATTTGGGGCCTTTGAAGCTTGGTGCCTGCATTGGTTACTTTTTTGTTGCTGTAAAGGCAGCTTAGAGAAGGGGAGTTTATTTGGGCTCACCGTTCTAGAGAGCTAGAGCAGCAGGTGGCAGTCAAAGCAGCATAGAAGCAGAAGCAGGGAGAGCAAGCTGGGAATGGCGGGAAGCCTTGAAACTTCAACGCTGGTCCTCAGCGCTGTACTTCCGCCATTCCTAGACAGCAACAGGGAATGGGAACCAGAGTTCATATGCCGATACTACGGGGCCGTTCTTATTAAAGCCACCCAAGTGATTTAGCTAGTGTTTAAGTACTGCTTGATGTCGCTCTGTAAAGTTGCCCTAACTTCTATCTGTTCTGCTCTTAACTGTTGTGGATATTTTAAGGTAGTTTTACGTACGTACATACATACATATATAAATAAATAAAAGAATATTTTAATTTTTTCTTCAGCAAGTTGAAGTAGATGCACAGCAGTGTATGCTTGAAATCTTGGATACTGCAGGAACGGTATGTAAAATAAAATTATGAAAGGATATGCAGTGTATAGTATTAGTTTTTAAATGTTGCACTTTCTAAATGCAGTTTATCAGTTATAAAGAAATATTTTTAAATGCTAGAGTGGAAAATTTCATGGTCTGTAGTCCTAGTCCATTTAGAAAGTACAGTTTTCAGAAAATTTTGACAATGTTTGGCTATACATTTATTTTTTTGATTGCAATGCAAAATGTTATGGTTGGTAGCTTTCCTTCTTGAAAGTACTCTTAAGTAACTATCAACTCTGTTACTGTAATGAAGTGCCTGTGGCCAACTAACTTTACTATAAGTGGAGGTTTCTTCTGGAGGTGCAAGATCTAGGAACTGAATCTGGTGATGGCTTTGTTCCAGACAGAACCCCAAAGCACTACTGAGCAAGTGGCAAGACACAGGGACACATATGGCCTGTGTCTCGCCCCCTCCTGCAAGAAGCTGTTTCATCTAACAACTTAATCCTAATTGCTCCCCAAAGGCCTCAGAGCCTCTGACGTTCATGGAATTAAGTTTCTGCCCTCTGGATACCTCAGAATGAGGGTTAGGTTTTGGCACATGAAGCCTTTGGGACTAGTCAGTCATCAAGACCTTAACAACCAATTAGGTTTATAGGTATCCAAAAGTAAGGGAAAGATTCTGGGTATATAGTAGTTGTCAACTATGTTTGAACAAAGATGCCAGACACGCTTCCCCCTCACAGACACTTACCCTATGAAGAAGTGTAGAAAGGTGGTAAGATGTCGGTTTGCATGCAGACAGCCTCACAGGATGACTTTATGACCTGCTGTACCTCTGGGATAAGACTGCAGTGCTCAGCACTCCATGACAGTTCAAAAGTTGCTTTCAGAGACACTTATGTTTCTGTTCGAGTTGAACATTTGTTGTATAGACATCTGTGGTGTCATTTAAAATTTTAACTTTCTTTTAATGCAGTTTTTCAAACAGCATGTTGCTATAATCTATAACTTTAAGAAGTTTTACATAATGCTGCAATATTCTTCATTAAGCTGTTAAGTGTAGGTTTTGAAAATTGTCTAATTTGGTATCAGAAAACATCCTTGTTTTTCACTCTTTTCTCTTGTAGGAACAATTTACAGCAATGAGAGATTTGTACATGAAGAATGGACAAGGCTTTGCTTTGGTTTACTCCATCACAGCACAGTCCACATTTAACGATTTACAGGATCTGAGAGAACAGATACTTCGGGTTAAAGACACTGATGATGTAAGCAAACTTTATAATAAAGACCTGCCTGTGTTTACTCCAGCATCCTGCTTAATACTCAGTTTTAAATTTTAAATATTCACCCAACTTGTTTTTTCTCTAGACAGGGTTTCTCTGTGTAGCCCTGGCTATCCTGGAACTTGTTCTGTAGACCAGGCTGGCCTCAAACTCAGAGATGTGCCTGCCTCTGCCTCCCAAAGTGCTGGGATTAAGTGTCTGCTACCAACCTGCCTTACTTTTTTTTTTTTTT
This sequence comes from Pachyuromys duprasi, assembly GCA_028658305.1. NCBI lineage: Eukaryota > Metazoa > Chordata > Mammalia > Rodentia > Muridae > Pachyuromys > Pachyuromys duprasi. The sequence goes on from CM053766.1 coordinate 55,580,411, forward strand.
TTTTAGTATCATAAAAAGAGAGATTTTATCTAGTAAAAATAAAATTTTACACCTTCCCAGTTTAGTTGGTTGGTTATTAAGAAAGTCTAATGTTTGTTGCTCAGGCCAAAGATGTCCTGCCTTATCTCCCAGTACTAGAATTACCACCTCTTAGCTTTACGTTTTCTATTTTTAGACCTTACATTTTTTTTCATGGGGAGGCAGCGGGATGTGGGAACAAAATGTTATAGAACAAGCTGTGTGTGGCCTCATTTATGGTAGACTTAGCAGGCTCTTCCTATAACCCATGCTGGCCTTGAGCTTGGAGCAAGTGCTGGGTTTATAGGCTCAAACCTTTTAAAATAAGAACTAGCCACATTTATCTATGGCATTATGTCTATATTGGAGAAGGAACATAATTTTTAAAGGAAAACAACCAGTATGTTATATTCTAAAACATTAGCTTTACATGTCCCTGCAGAGTGAAGCATAATGGAGTTTAAGCCTATTGGAGATTTCAGAAAGTGGCTGTAATTCCTCATTACCTGTGGCACTGGTTCTTAAGTTTGATCTTGTATCAGAATCACAGGAATTCCTGGGCCTAACCCACCGAACTTCTGACTCGCTAGAACTGGAGTATGGCCTAAGAATTTACATTTCTGGCAAGTGTCTAGGTGATGTCACTGCAGATGTGAACACCACAGTTTAATAACTGTTGTAGAGCTGGGTGTGTGGATATGCCCTTAATGCTAACGCTTGAGAAGCAGAGGCAAGAGAGCTCTTTAGTTCAGAGCCAGGTCCATCGAAGTAGCAAGCTCCAAGCCAGCCAGGGCTGTATAGTAAAAAGAAGAAGAAGAAGAAGAAGAAAGGAACCAGTCATATAGTTTAACTGAAGGTAATGCTGGAAAGCTAAGAGCCTCTATGGTAGATGCCTTCATTTGCTACAGTTCTGTAACTGAGAATCTGGGAGGTTCCGTTTTTCTATCACTTGTATTATGAAGTATTTGTAATTTTTTAATATCTTTTAAAATCCTAAGTTCTTGTTTTCCTTATTTTTTTTCCTTCTTCAAAGAGTGCTTTAGAAAACTGATTTTTAAGTGGCCATGAGTGGTTTGGCACAATAAGCATTACTTTCCCTATACTGCTCTTTTAAAATTCCAAACATGAGATGCCATTAATAAATATGTTGACTTTTACTCAGTTGATTTCTTTCATCGTAGCATATGGAAAGTGAGAGGTTATAGCATAGACCGTGAGAAGCTGAAGTTTTTGCTTTAGGGGCCTTCTTAATTTCTCCTTTTTATGTTGTGCAATTTATTAAATGTGTGTCAGAAACCAAAAAAACGTGAAGTTGATTCACACCCTTGATCATTTTAAAGTGTTGAAATACACTGGCTTTTCATGGTGACGCCTTTTGTACTTCCTTTTTAACAGGTTTTGATTGCTGTGATTAGGTTCATTATGGCATACTTCTTCCCTCTTCTTAAAACAGCTTATAGCCTGCTCTTCATTGTTTGTTTATTTCTACCCTTATAAATGTCTTTGCAGGTTCCAATGATTCTGGTTGGTAACAAGTGTGACTTGGAAGATGAAAGAGTGGTAGGGAAGGAACAAGGTCAAAACCTAGCCCGACAGTGGAACAACTGTGCATTCTTAGAATCCTCTGCAAAATCAAAAATAAATGTTAATGAGGTATGTTAACGTGTACTTAGGATAGCTTTCTGTACTGGGCATTTTAAGTTAGAGAAGAGGGCTGGAGTGGTGGCCCAGCGTTGAAGAGCGGATTTACTGTTAGGAGAACCACATGTCGACTCATAACTCTTGTTCCAGGGAATCCGGTACCCCCTTCTGACATTTTTAGGTCCCTGCGTACACATCGTGCACATAAACTTGTGATAAAAAAACTAAGTTTTTTAAGAATAGTTAATTAATGGGAAAGTATTGAAATAGAACTCTTAAGTTAATATGTGCTCTTGTAGTCAAAAAAAAAAAAATCTTGTCCAGTATATACATGTAAATAAGCAATAACAGTATTTCAGTTTTTTTGTAATGCTTATACAGTGAAATTACTGTTAAAGGGAAAGTTAGGCCAGAAGGCTGGTGTGGGGATCCATTAATTTCATTGGGTATTTGAGGGAATTTATATAAAAAATTAAAACTCAGAAAGACACACATAGTTCTTGAAGGAGGTAAAGCCATGTAGAATGAAGGCACACAGAAAGATCTGAGACAGTAAAGGGCCTTTTCTTCTGTAGGAGATCCTACTGCTCTTTAAACTCAGTATTTACTTTAAGGAGAAAGGGTTTAATTTTCTTGAAAGAAAGAAAGAAAGAAAGAAAGAAAGAAAGAAAGAAAGAAAGAAAGAAAGAAAGAAAGAAAGAGAGAGAGAGAGAGAGAGAGAGAGAGAGAAAAAACTTGGTACTTGTAAGAACACTGGCTTCACACTCATTCTTCAAAAGAATATTTGTATTTGGGGATTCTGCAGGAATTTCCAGGAATATTTTTTGGTTTTGCTTCACTCTTTGATTTTTGGGTTTTGATTTTGGTTTTCCTCTTTTAAAAAGAAAATAATAATAGTAAATGTATTTGCAGATCTTTTATGACCTAGTGCGGCAAATTAACAGAAAAACTCCAGTGCCTGGGAAGGCCCGCAAAAAGTCATCATGTCAGCTGCTTTAATGTACTGAATGCATTGTAGCTCTGAGCCAGGTATGTTACATTTATCTGACTGCTAACTTCATTCCAAATACTGCCATAAAAGCAAGTAAATGATGTTAATCCTTAAAAGTATATATGATGACTTAATGTGATGATCCTATATTTCATTTACCTGTTTTCAGAAGTGAGGTACTTTACATACACGAATACTTTACGTGTTGTTCATACTATGCTTATATCCTGGTGGGACCCTGAAGCTGCCAAACAGAGCCAACTTTCTCCTCTTGATCATATTTAGATAATTGAGACAGAATAGAAGACAGACAGTTTTAAAACATGTATGGTCTGGCGATTTAGACTTATAATCCCTCTACTCGGTCAGGAGGAGGGAGGACACTTAAAGCAGGCCTTTGAGGCAAGAACTATTAGTGTCCTCACAACCTCATGCACAGAACAGGTACTCTATACTTAAAGCTAGGACTGTGAACAGTTCCAAGCCCTGCACTTAGTGACCGACAGAGCCAGAATCGAAACAGGTTGCCTAACCTCTGAGTCCATGCTTACCCCTGTGCTGTTAACAGGTTTTGAATGGGGCACCAGACTGCTGTGTTAACTAAGACCATAGATAAAGTCTGTCAGAATCTGGAGCATTCAGGTATCAGATACAAGGAAGAGCAAGTACAAGTCAGCAATGCTTGAGGAATGGTCCTCAGCAGAAAGAAGGACCAGCACAGCACAGGATAACCAAAGGAAGACAAAGCATTCAGTTTTATAGATTATAAAAACAGGCATGGGGTTGCCTTTAATCTCAGTGCTTGGGAGGCAGAGAAAGGCGGGTCTCTTGAGTTTGAGGCCACCTTGGTCTACATAGTAAGCTCCAGGACAGTCAGGACTATACAGAGAAACACTGTCTCAAAGGAAAAAAAAAAATTTTTATTTATTTTTTTTTTTTTTTTAGTTTTGTTTACCCTATTTGTTAACCCTAGTTCTACGAAGATTGGCTTGGCCTTAAATTACTCTTTTTTAAGATTGATTCATCTCTGGATTTTTTGTACATAAGTATTTTGCTTGTGTGTGTGTGTGTACCACATGTGTGCCTGGTGTCCAGGGAGGCAAGAAGAGGGTGTTGGATCCACTGGAATGGGACGCACAGTCAATTTTAAGCAGCCATGTGGGTGCTGGGAATGAATCCTGATCTCTCTAACCTCCAGTTGCTTTTGCTTTTTGTTGTTGCTGTTGTTGTTTTGGGGGTTGTTTTAGTTTTTGTTCTTCAAGACAGGGTTTCTAGCTGGGTACTATAATCTGTAATTATAATCTCAGCACTTGGGGAGCAGAGGCAGGTGGATCTCCTTGAGTTAAATGCCAGCCTGATCTACAAATTGAGTCCAAGACAGTCAGTCAAGGCTACACAGAAAACCCTGTCTCTAAAAAACAAAAAAAGGAAAACCAAAAAAATAAAAGGGGGAGGGGAAGGGAATCAAGAGAGTGCTTCTCTGTGTAGCCCTGTCTGTCCTGGACACACTTTGTAGACGAGGCTGGCCTCAAACTCTCAGAGATCCACCTTCCTCTGCCTCTGTGTCCCAAGTGCTGAAATTTATGTGTGCGCCACCAAGCCTGGCTTGTTCGGAGGTTTTTTCCTCCCCTTTTTTAGCCTAGAGTTTTCATTGTTCTGGCTTCCAGGAGGGCAGCAGTATAGACTACCATCTTTTTTTAAATAAAGACATAAAAATGTCTTAGCTGTCATTAATATAACAACTAGGAAAAAGCCTTTGTCTTACTGTTTCAGTTAATGTATTTATTTTTTCCCTTGCACAGGTCTGAAGAACTGTTGCCCAATTCAACAGTGCCAGCATTCCAACTTTGTTAAACCTACCAACATCTTAAATGGACTTTCCTGTGGTGGTACCCTTTAAGAGGCGGATGAAAGCTACTATATCAGTTTGCACATTCTAATCACTTTCCAGTATCACAAGAGATTTTTACTTATATAATAGTTCTAGAGTATGCAGCTGGTAAAACCAGAGGCTACATCCAGTATTACTGCTAAGAGACATTCTTCATCCACCAATGTTGTACATGTATGAAAATGGTGTACTGTATACTTTAACACACCCCATACTTTGTATTGGAGAGTACAATAATGTAAATCCTAAAAGCACCACTATTTTAGCAAAATAAAAGAAAGTCCAAAGAGCTCCTATATAGACTACTCCAGATAACTTCGCTTCTTTGATACTTGTAGCTTATTGTAATTTTTTTTAAATTCAAGGTCATTATCATTGTATTATACAAAATAAGCGCTTTGATTAACACAGCTATATAGTTTTTTTAATTTTTCAAAAACCTGTGGAGACAGTGATCTTGTCTTTAAAATATAATAGTCCTTTCAGTATAATGTCTTAGATTAAAGACGTTGCCTTTAATATCTGTTGGGAAGGAAATGTCCAGACTTTTCAAATCTCCTTATTATATGTTTCCTTTTTTTGTTTACATAGGGAACAATGTTTATAGTTGTGTGTACAGTGGGGGTCTACAACAAGAAGTGTATATTTTCAAACAATTTTTTAATGATTTAACAATTTTTGTAAATCATTTTCAGGCTTCTGCAGCTGTAGATTCTCACTGTGACTCCCTTGCTTGCTCATGCATACGTGTGTCTGCAATACCAAATATACAGGTTTAGTATCTTTGCCTGTTAGTGATTGTTTCACATGTGTAACGTTTTGGTTGAGATGTTAAATGGTGGACGAGTACTGTGGATGTGAATGTGGAAAGTAATTTTAATCATGTGTAATTGGTCACAAGGCCTAATTTGCAGTAACTATGCTGTTTTATTTAACAATGCCTTGTTGCTTTGTATGCATTAACGTTTGGGTGTAAAGATTGTGTGTCCATCCAACAGGGAGCCACAGTATTTAAATTGACCAACCTGATGTTACAACAACTTTGAGGTGGCCAAATGTAAACTAAAAGCCTTAATTAAAGTGGTGCAATTTTGTATAACTTAGCATCCGTAGTTCAATAAATTTGGATTGCCGTGCAAGGGCTTGCATTATAATTACTTGCCACTTGAATGTGTTTTGTGTAATGTTTTAACAGTGCTAGTCAATAAATATGGGTTTACCTTTTTAAATGTAATAGGTGTTATTTTACACAGTGTGATTTCATAATTTATAACATATAGGTAAACCAGACTCTTATTAGTTAATTCCAAGAATGATGAGTGAAAGATGTAGGGGTCGGTTTGGGTTTTTGTTTTTGTTTTGTTTTCCTTTCCTTTCTAGAATTGTTTGACTATCCACATAAAACCACCCTTTGAACTTTTCCTTGAATCAAGCAGTATTATTTACAAACAAATGCCTTTGGCTAGTGTTCAGTAGCTCTTTAGGGTGGGGAAAAGGAAGGACTCAAATACTTTGGGTACTGCCCTATGGATTTTTTTTTTTTCTACAGAGTGCAAATCTTTGGGGGAATTAAGACACAGAAATTTTCACTATTTATGCTTAAAATATTAATATGGTTATAAATTTTTTGATGTGGACTCATGCTACTTTTCTTTTTAGATAACAGATTTATCTTTGTCTTCTGTGTGCTATAATTGAATTCTGTGAGATTTGTAAAGAAGCTCTTAAACTTTTTCATAGTATTTACCAGCTGCTGGAGCAATTACTTAGTGGTACCTTCTAATTTGCAGGATATGTGCCAATCCTCAACACATGATGTTTGAAATGGGACATTAAAGGCTTTCATTTAAGACAGTGTTACTCGTTATGTATTTAAATTGCAAAGATCCATACCCTGAAAGGCTAAAGTAAATGTTTTTCTAGATACTCTTCACTTTATTTTTTTTTTTGTCCTTAAGAGACATGTTTTGGTAAAGCTTGTTTTCTTTATGTGGGGACACTCTCAAAACTGAGACACTCAAATATTTTCCGTTTACTGTGTTCTCTTCATCCATTGAAGGTACCACTACCCACTCACTTATCAGTAGTAAGTACAACACACAAGATCAACTAAGATGCTTCCCTGTTATAATCTGTACCTGTAAGAGTTTTTTACACTGGTGCTGTTGACATTTTGTGCTAGATAACGTATGATGGGGCTTGCCCTGTGCATCACAAAATTTTAAACTAACACCCGTGGGTTTCTGCCAGCTAGATATAATAACACCTCCCACTCCCAAGTTACAGTGAATAAAAAGGACTCCAGACTTTGGATGCACTTCAGTTGTCCTAGCCTGAAAATTACATAGTTAAGAACAGATCTGATGGAGAAAACACCTGAGTTGCAAACAAGTGTTAGGAATACAACATGATCAATTTAATATAGTAAGAATATGGGATCAAGAACTAGAACCAGGTTTTCTGGATTCCCGATACTACCACTCTCATTCCCTTCTTTGTGACCATGGCTAGGTGCCCTTTCTCATGTAACCCAAGCTGTCACACCCAGTTTCATGCAGTAATGTTGAGCAAAGCCAAGACCTCTGCATTCTAGGCAAGCACTCTACCGTCTAAGCTACATTCCCAGCCTTCATTCTCTGCTAAATGAGGGTACTAACATCACTCACAGGAACCAATGCTAGTGTAGTCCTGGGTCATGTTGTCTAGTTGCTTAACCCTAAAAGGCTGTGGTTTTATAGAAACACCATTTCTCTTGTACTGAGGTGGAAGCTGCATCTAAGGATGAAAATAATGTGCAGGTGGACTTCCTGGAAATGGAATGGAATGGAGGAAGAGAGAAAAAGGACAAGGGACATAGTCCCTATTCATGTTCTCAAGAATAGTTGGAGAAACCTGTTGTGGTGGTGCACACCTTTAATCCCAGCACTCATGGAGGCAGAGGCAGGCAAATCTCTGAGTTCAAGACCAGCCTGGTCTACACAGCAAGTCCAGGACTGCCAGGGCTGTTACAGAGAAACCCTGTCTCAAAACACAAAATAACAAACAAACAAACAAAAATGGAGAAACTGAACTCTATGGGGGAATTTTTTTACATGCTTTTTAAGAATGTTAAACACTTGTGGGGTTTGATTTTTTTGCATGTATGTGAGTTGGGTGTAATGCATGTATGGATGCATATTACTGTGTTCCAATATGTGTGGAGGTCAGAGATTTATGTCAGATGTCTTCCAAAATCACTACCCACTGTTTATATCAAGCCAAGATTTCTCAATTGAAAACCAAAGCTTACAGGTTCTGCTAGTCTAGCCACCTTGTCTGGTCCTTACGCTCAGCCACCACAGCTGCCTGGCAAGCACTGAACCTTCTACTGAGCGCTCACTTCAGTCTCTAAGCAGCTGTTTGTTTGTTTTGTATTTAGTTCAGGAGTTTTTTTTCCAATTAAGTTTAAACATAGACTGTACCATAAATTGACATTAAAAATTCCATTGTGAAATTTAAGTTTTGCATTCCTCTTTTAATCATCTCATCTTAGGTATGGATGACAAACATTAGTCATCGTTACAAGTGTTCTTTTATCTACTTCGCTATGTGTTGTCATTGAGTGTAAACCCCAAGGCTGGAGGTGTAGTTCAGTGTACTTGACAGCAATGTACAAAGACTAGGGAGTGGGAATGTATTTTATAATTAATATTCCTACTACCTTAAAAATAATTGTTTACAGGTTTGTCTCTCTCTCAGACTGCCAGTGAGCCTTAACTTTGTGGCTCATAAGACATGTATATTTTTAAAATCAGCCGCACTGTTAGTGCATCGTGCTTGACAAATGCATAAGTAGTCCAGAGAGCAGAGCCTGTGCTTTCACTGGCACAAAAATGCGTAAGTCTATTGAGGACTAGGACCTAATGCTGAGGATGCTTGCTGAAACTGGCTGCCAAACCCGTGACTGAGCAGATGCACACAAGTCCATCTTTATTGTTACTATCATTTTTTTTTTGTTTGTTTGCTTAGCTTTGAAACAAGGTCTCCTTTAGTCTAGGCTGACTTCAAACCTGCTGTGTAGTCAAGGATGACCTTGACCTCATCCTAACTCTATTTGCTGAGTGGTTAGTGCTGGTACTAGAATATCACCCCACTACACCTAGCTGATCTTAATTTATTCTGCAAAAGTAGATATAAAATGCCCGTTACTAGCCAGCTGTTTCCTAAATCCTGGGTTTTTTAATGTATTCTACATATTTTAGTATCTTGTAAGTTATTGATCTTAAGAATTAAAGGTTTTATCTAGAATTTGAGATAGCTTCCTCATTGCTGCCTCCCAGCAATTCTGTATGTGTCTGCTGTATTCCAGGCACTGTTGGAAGTGCTGAGGATAAGCTGGGCCTCCTGCCCGTGTGGAGAAACACAGCTATGAAAGCTCTGTCAACCGAATGCTTCCACCTTCCACCTCAACAGTGTGTTAGTTTAGAGAAACATGCTATCAGGTTTCACAAGTTGAAAGGCTTTCATCACTTGTCAGCCATCTCATCTCTCGGGAAGGAGTGGGCAAACTGTTACTATTTGGCTTGATGACAGGCGGACATGTGTTACCTCATCTATGATGGACCTGGGGTAGCCTCCTCTTACTCACTGTTGTTGGTAAGTGAGGTAATTGTCTTGCAGCCTTCGGCTCTTCAGCATTTCACTCTTCTGGACACTACACACTGATCGTAGAGGATTTCTGTGTGAGTAATGTGTCTACTTAAATAAAAGGTTACGACAGTTTTTAAATAGAGAACAAAAAGCCTTTCGTGGTTTTGTCATCTGCCTGTTACCCATTCAGATCTATTTATAGTGGAGTAGTCTGTGTCCCATGTGAGCAGTAATTCCAGAACAAGAAACTATAACTGTCAAACTTGTGATGTGCACCGGGTCTGCGGAAGATGTGATAAGGTAAAAGTGGTATCTGCAGACAAGTTCAGTGAGTTGCAAATACACTGTCAAGTGGAAGGCCCAGGGCCACCGGCATATCCTATAGAGAAGGCGGTTAGTCCAGGGACAGCCAGTCATGGCTGAGCTAGCTGAGCTAGACTCAACCTGAAGTGATTCTGGCATATTGCACTCTTAAGAGGAGAAGCCCAAAAAGCTTACGTGTGACTGGAGAACTGGTTAACCACTTGGTCCCCAGTCTTCTAATGCTGTGACCTTTAACACAATAATCCTCCAGTTAGCGACCCCAACCATAAAATCATTTTCATTGCTACTTTATAACTGTAACTTTTCTACTGTTATGATTCATAATGTAAATATTTTTAGAGAGAGATCTGTCAAGTGGGGTCAGGGCCCGCAGGTTGAAAACCACTAGAACAGGTTAGGTGCCAAGGCTTGGCAAAAAATGTGTGAGAATGGTGTGCAACCAAGAGATTGATCACCAATAAAAATGAAATAGAGAAGCTGGCAAGAAACTGTAGTTAGAGATACATCTTAAAAAAAAAAAAAAAAAACCTGGAAGGATGATTTTATGTTGGCTTCTCCAGACAGCCACATTTGAACACCTTCCACCTTACTGTTGAGTAAGTATGGGTGAAGTTTACTTTTATGAAAACCTGATGAAAGCAGACTTGGGGTAAAAAGGATTGGTTACAAGAGGAGATTGATGGACAGAAGGGGTGGCAGTCGTGAATGTCAACTCTCACCATACAAACGTCACATCATTTTCGCTCCTATTCACCACTTCCAGGTAAGGAGCTGACTTTTAATCCAGGGAAATGTGATCTTTTGGAACCAGGCCTGTGTGCACCTGTACTGGACAAGTCTCCCAGGGCTGGTGCTGGCAAGCATCCAAGTTGAGCTTTGCCACAGCTCCTAGTAAAAGCCACCACCACAGGTGTGATGCTGCAGGCTTCTTCCACAGCCTTCCCAGTAATGTCCACACACACCCTTATCCTTTTGTTTTTGTTTTTCTGTGTAGCCCTGGCTGTTCTGGAACCCACTTTGTAGACCAGGCTGGCCTTGAACTCAAGAGATCTGCCTGTTTGTGCCTCCCAAGTGCTGGGATTAAAGGTGTGTGCCCCCACACCCAGCCCTTCTCAATTTTTTTTTTGAATGATAATTTGGTACTTTGCCAGAAATGTTTTAAAGTTGAATTATTAACTGGGTTTTTGTAATGAACTATAGCTCTATATCTAATTCTTTGAGGAAGTTTACATTAGTGTCCTCAGCAGAAGGAAGTTCTAACTGATGTGGCGATTTAAAGCCAGAGAAGTGCACTCTCACATTACCAAATCAAAACATCAGCATGACTGCACACTTGCTAGAGGCCCTAGAAGAGAGCCTCTTTTTTTTTCCTTTTCCCATTTAAAGGTATTTGTGACACCATTCAGAGCCCATTTGGATAACCCAAGGTAATTTGCCAAACTTTTAATTGCGTCTGCAGGTGCCCTTTTGTTTTGTTGAAGGTAACATTTGAGGTTTGGGGTGTCAGTGTAGCCTTTGGGGGCCATTGTCGGCCAGAGCCTATGCCAGCAGACCTCTCTAAAGGTCAGAAGCACCTCATGCAGTCCTGGATTTAAACTGCTCTGCAGGGACTGTGAGCAATCCTATGATTAGGTGAGCCATTCATGAGTGACATCCCATCAGATATTTGGTCCACAAGAAAGGAAAGTCACTTGGGTGTTGGTTTGCAAGATTTTAATCCTCCCTTGTCCTGCTGCCTGGGTAGGGGATTTTAAGAAATTATAGGTAAACTGGGTATGGTGACACACACCTAAAATCTTCATGCTCAGGAGACAAAAGAACACTAGCCTTGACTAAGAACTGTGTCTCAAGAGAGAAAGGGAAGTATGGGTGTGGCATCATGGTGAAGCTTTTGCCCGAGACAATAGGATTGATCCTTGGTACATACTCCAAAAAGGAGGTGGGTGTGGAGGAGGGAAATGACCTCAGCTTTGGGCACACTTCCACTCTTGAGAGTAGTCTATTCTTTCTCAATCTTTCTGTTCCATACATGACTTCTCCATCTCTCTGTACCATATTTTTCTCTTAAAATAATCAAATTGCCCTTGAGCTGGAGGAAAAATAACCACCTCACTGGCGGGTTATATGTTGTTCATTAATAAAGTACTTTCCTAGGATGTATGAGCTCTTGGGTTTGATCTTAACACCATGAATAGTTGAACAAGTTCAGGTTAATTCAACCCACTGATTAGTGGTACAGTTTGTACCACATTAAGACTAGGATTTCTGCTTTTGTAATCACATCTTGAAAATGAACTTTGCTCCCCCAAGTAATGGTGTGTATCCTCCCCCCAAGGTTCGATTTAAATATCAGCTATTGTAGAAAAAATAATTTGCTTCTTTCCTAACTATTTAGACTCTAGTAAAGCATGGTTTGGGTCTAATGAGGTTTGAAATGGAGTCAGATGTGTTGGTGCGCACCTTTAATGCCAGCACTGCAGAAGCAAGCTGATTTCCGAGTTAGAGGCAAGCCTGGACTACAGAGTGAGACCATATCTTTACAGAAAAAGATCAACTAGAGACTTTAATACTGTTAGCCACTGACATGTCACTAGTCATATTACACAAGAGTTAGAGGACTTCCTCAGAGGAGGAAATGGTACCACCCACTGTGCTCCCCCCCCCCCCCCCCCCCCCCCCCCCCCCCCCCCCCGCTCTGAACCAGTAGAGGATATTCTAGCCAGGCATCTAGATGGGAAGTGGCTGAGGGTAGGTGCAGACTTGTTGCCTTCAGCCCTTTCTTAAGGGAAAATAAAGCACTGGTCTCAAGATGCCATTCAAACAAGGTGGATGTTATTTAACCAAGCATGTCAGCCCTAGAAAGTTGACCTTTTCAGTGTCCCCTTCTCCACCTGCCAGGATTGTTGATTGCATACTGCCCATCTGGCTGTAGGGAAGGTTGTTTTGTTGTTACTTCTAAAACTCACTCAGGACAGTGGAATTAGTCCTCGGTGGCAGAACTGCTTTATTGTACTCCTAAAAGGAAAGGCACCATAATTTAGGAACCAGAAGATTGGGGGGGGGGGGGTCTGTGTATTAGTTGGGATCCTTAGAGGAACAAAACTGACAATAACACGTTTTAAAGGAGAGTTTATTAGACTTATTAGACTGGCTTGCTCAATAGAGCCAGGGTAGCACATCTAAAAATGACTAGCTTTCTGCTGGACAGGCACCAGTGGCTGCTCCGATGCTGAAGCTGGATGTCCTCAGCAGCCCTGATGTGCTGAGAGCCCCAGAAAACCACTGGCCGTCAGTATGTGTGGAAGGCTGAAAGCTGAATTCTTGTTTGTCTCTGTAGCTGTGGCTGCTCTGGAGGCAATGCTGGCTTTGAACTGAGATCTGCCTGCATCTGTCTCCCGAGAGCTGGGGTTCAAAGCTGGTGTACCACCAGCACCCAGCTAAGAAGCCAGGTTCTGACATCAGAAAGGAGAAGTGCCCCAGGGGAGCAAACACCAGCAAGAGGGGGAGGCTGGCACACACGCAGCACTGCCTTTTCCTGGGACCTTGTATTCAGCGGAACGTGCTGCCCTTGTAGTGAAAGCTGTCGTGGTGAAGTTGTAAAGCTAACAACTATGAAACTATGACTTCTGGAGGGCAAAGTCAGCTTCTGCATACTCAATGGGAAGGCCAAAACACTAATTGCTCTATATTAATGTAACACTCTAATTTTGATTTTCTGATTCAACTCTGATTTTGAAATAAGTGAAAGGAAAAAACTCATTAATCATCAGAGAAGACTGAGTTTAGAAGTTGTATAGCTTTAGAAGTTAAGCTTTAGAGTAAAGCTGTAGCTTTAGAAGTTAAGCTAAAGACTGAGTTTAGAAGTAAATTGGTTACTATATGGGACAGATACAGAAAAGAATGTCACTTTGTAAGATGCTGTCACCAAACACAAAAACTCACCTAAAAGTTCAAGAATGGCAAGATAGCTCAACAAGCAAAGGCTGACCTGAGGTCAAGTCCCTGGACTCCTGTAAAGAACCAGATTGTCCTCTGATGGCCCCAGATGACTGTGGCAAATTCACAACATAAAATACATGCAAAATAAAAATCTGTATTATAAAAAATAACTTCCCAAATTTACTTAAGCAATAAAAACCTTGGCAGTCTATGAGGTTGTGAGTAAAGCCTAGAAGTAAAGGGAATCTTAACTAATTCTTGAGATAAAATATTTAAATATTTATTTAGATAAAATATATGTCTTAAGCAAAACAGATTGCAAAGTCAGATCTAGAGAAATATACTGAAAGATGAGTAGATTAGGTTTCTATTAAGAGCTGACAAACAATCCAAAAGAAATATGTAAAAGATGACTAGACTGTTAAACTAATCTAGGTCAGTTGTGGGGGTAATCAACATGTATGGAGATCTCAGCACTATGGAGACTAAGGCAGTCTGGGCTTCATAGTGAGTTCAAACCAATATGGGCTTGCATGAACAAATCCTGTCTAACAAACTGTGCTAAAGAGATGGCTCAGCAGCTAAAAGACTTTTTCTTTCAGAGGACCCAAATTTGAGTTCCTGCGCCTACAATACAGCTCTTACAGACAGTTCCTGTCTGTAACTCCAGATGGAGGGCCCCCAGTACTTTCTGACCTCTATCAGGCACTAGGCACACATATGTACATGCAGGCAAAGCACTCATACACATACATACATACATACATACATACATACATACATACATACGTACGTACGTACGTACGTACATACATACATACATACTTACATACATACATAAATAGATAATAGAAACGCAAAACAAATTCAACTGGCCTAAGACAGATGTTTTAGCTAGTAGCCACAGAAATGTAAATCAACATAAACACTCAGGAGCTTAACATGTGGATGAAAACTGCAAAGGAAGAACTGCACTGGGAGAATCCCCGAGGTTAGAACACAGGAAGTCATTGAATCAGAAAAACCTTAGGTAAACCAAAAATCTGAAGCTTTCTGCAAATACTTATTAAATTTCAAACTACGTGACTGGACAGTGGTGGCACACGCCTTTAATCCCAGCACTGGGGAAGCAGAGGCAGGTGGATCTCTGAGTTCAAGGCCCACCTGGTCTACAGAGCAAGTTCCAGGACAGCCAGGGCTACACAGAGAAACCCTGTCTGGGAGGGCGGGGGATTTGAACTATGCCTATTTGACCAGGTGACCCTAATATCTATACTTACAGAGAAAAGGGTATATAGCAAGATTGTTAAATATCCCACTGTGTAGAAGAAAAAGTACTGTCGGCCTATCAGTGAGAAGAATAATTGAACAAATTAGGATTGATTGATGCATATCATCAGTATGAAGTCATTACCAGTGAGTTTAGTGCTAGATCACACCCATCACCCAGCATTCCAGAGGCTGAGGTAGGAGGATCATAAGTTCAAGACCAACCTGGAGATAGATACAGGTATAGACAAAACCTGTTTGGGGGTGTGGAGGGGAGTTATGTTTAAAGGATGATTTGCATGGTGACACATGCCTATGATCCCAGCATTCTAGGGGCAGAAGAGGATTACTGCTAAGTTGGAGGCAGTATGGTCCACAAAGTGAGTTCCTGGCAAGAGCTTGTCTTTACAGAAAGGCTTGACTCACAAGAGGGTTCATGAGGTATTTCGAGTTTAAAGAAACAAATTGCTGTGTGTGTGTGTGTGTGTGTGTGTGTGTGTGTGTGTGTGTGTGTGTGTGTTACATGACCCCTAGAAAAGGTGCAGATTGGAGCAGAAGTAAAAGAGATCCAGGTAGATGGGAGGAAAGAAACAAAGATGTTGCAGAGGGGAAAACAAGTGGAAAGTGTTGACGTGCAGACATTTTAAAAGCTGTCTTGTCAAGTTTCCCTTGTGAGATGAGCTCCATATCAAAATGTCATTATGTGTAAATATAAATGTGGATATGTGAAGGGTGACATGCAGTAGTAGAAGCAGTATTATGGATAACGAGAATATACTCTTTCTTAATGTTATGTTATCCTTAAGTAAAAAGTTTCAATTTTTTTCGAAGAATGAAATCAGCATTGTAACTTCACAGTTATTTTTTTAATCTTTCAAACAGCCAAAAGAATTTGGCTTTCCGATATTACCTGAGAGTCAGTCTATTTATACAGCTAACTTAGGTTGATCTTGTGAAGGACTAAGAAGCAAAAACACCCCCTGAGACTGTGAGCTTTCCTGAAGATTAAACACAGTCATTTTAAATTGCAAATAGGGAGCCAAGATGGATTTTGAAGGACAGATTTACTTAGCGTCATTCTGCAGGGCCATTCAGGCTTCCAAGCAGTCATCAAGGGCGATGTTCATAGCGGTCATTCCTAGCGTTCCTAGAATGGCCAAGATTCAAGGCCCATCTTTTTGTGCTTTAAAATACACTTCTATTTTTAGAAGCCACACAGTTTGCTCTTAGATGTCAATAAATTTGCAGCTCAAAATATATCACCAGGTATTTTTCAAGTCAATTTCTGCTCTTGATTTGTGAACTAAATTGACTTTTCTTTGTGTTTGTGGCTCTGGGATTGAACCCAGGGCATGGCATAGCTATGCCACTCAACTACAACCCCAGCCCCTAAGAGTACATCCTTATGAATTTTCTAGAAGGTATAAAATAAACCCTGACCCCTAAGATGACATCCTCATGTTATGGGATACCTAACCATAAAATTATTTGTTGCTGTTTCATAACTAATTTTGCTACTGTTACGAATCATAATGTGGATGTCTAATATGCGGCCCCTGTAAAAGAGTCATTCTGCCCACAGGTTGTACTCAAACGTAAATTACAATTGACAAAGATAACCATATTACATGGTAACATCTACTTTTCAAGTATTGGTTACATTGTTTCTCAAAAATTTACTATCCAGGGGACCAGAAAGATAGTTGAGCAAGTAAGAAAGCTTCCTGCTCTTGCAAAGGATCCAAGTTCGGTTCCCAGCACCCATAAACCACCTGTAACTCCAAGTTTGAGAGATCTGACATTCTCTTCTGGCCTCCACAGGTACCTGAACACATGTTTATACATGCCACACATAAATAAAATTAAGTTTTTTGAAGTTATCAATCATAGCATTTATTCGGGCAATAATGTGTGTTTGCTCTTCCTTTGAACCT
Organism: Pachyuromys duprasi; assembly: GCA_028658305.1. Lineage (NCBI taxonomy): Eukaryota > Metazoa > Chordata > Mammalia > Rodentia > Muridae > Pachyuromys > Pachyuromys duprasi. Next base: position 55,597,047 of record CM053766.1, read on the forward strand.
TTCTCCCAGTCCATCTCACCAGCCTGTGCCTGTGAGTCCTGATTTCGGATCTGTAGAGGACTTTTAATCCAACAACATGGCTGCTGTGATGATATCCAAAGTCCTAGGTCTGTGTGATCCTGCTGGAATGCAGACATGCCCTTAGTGAACACCATTAATCCCAAACAATGAAGGTAAAGATAGTTTGTAGAAGGAAGCACCCATGTTTGAAAGTGATGTCTAATTGAAAGGCAGAGTGATGAATCAGAGAAAGAATTGACAGGATAGGATATACCCAATTCTCATGAGAACAGACAGAGAAGAGAGGCAGCTGAAGAGAGAGCAGCACAGAGGAAGAAATAAAGGAGGCAGTTTTACCAGGACAGTTTTACAGAGACAGGTTGAAGAGAGAACAGCTAGACATGGGTGAAGTCAGAATGAGCCAGAAGATGAAAAGGAGCCAGGAGATTGCTAGAGTTAGTTTGAGGCCAAGCAGAGCAATTCAGTGAGAAACTAAGAGAAGTCAGTTTGAATCAGCTTGGAGAGGCGTTTGAGCCAGAACAGCTGAGCTGAACCAGCCAGCCCAGAGTTCAAAAAGTGGTAGAAAAAAGTGAGCTTTTTCAGCAGTAAGTCTCAGAGACTGAAAACATTGTAGGCCTAGATTAAACTGAGTGAAGGCTAGAAGCTTCCAAGACTAGGCCTAAGTTAGTAAACAGAGGCAGTAAGCCTCCAAGATGACAATTACATAAGGAGAATAAAAGCTACTTCTACGTGGAGATTCACTGAGTAGAGTTTCCTAAGATGAGAAACCTGTCTCACAAGCAGTGGTGTTTTATTATATAGCCCAGGCTGGCCTAGAACTTCTAACCATTTGCCTCAGCCTCCTGTGTGCTCAGATGACAGGCCTGAGCCATCACTCTGGCTTTGCCTGTGTTTTTTGTTTGATGGTTTCCTTTTGTATGTTTGTTTGAGACAGTCTCAATTGTACTCCTGGCTGGCCTGGAACTTGCTATGTAGTCCAGGCTGGCTCTTGAATTCAGAGAGATCCTCCTGCCTCTGCCTCTTGAATGCTGGTATTAACAGCATCTATCACCATGCCCAGTTTCACCTGTGTTCTTAAGAGCACAGGAGAGAATCCTCCAGACTCTGCTACAAACACCAAAAGAGAGATACCCCTGGAACACTCTCCTACCCATCGAACCAGAATGAGGCTGTGGTAACACTGAAGACCAGAGGAGGAAAAAAAAAACATGAATGTGACTTTTATTTACCAATCAATTTGTACAAAGATCATGCCTGCCACATTCACAGAATACAATCTAGAAAGAATAAAAGCCATCCTAATTAAGCAGCTAAACTTTTCTAATAAATCATCCAGAGAAATGTGGACGTGTGTGAGGTTTACAGGGTGTCTGTGTCTGCGAACACAGGTGCTGAGCTTGCAGTAGTGGTTTTGTGGTTTAGCTAGAGAATGTCCTGTGTAACCGGGGATAACGATTTTAGTTTTTCAGTTGCCCCTAAGATCATTTCACTGTTGATGGGGCCTGCAATGTCTGCAGAAAGGAGTCACTGCAATTGATTTACTTGTCTGGCGAGTCTTTTGTCAGCAGATCCACACTGCCTTGAAAATGTCACCAAATACACTGTGCATGAGGTGCTAGAGGCAGAAGCACAGTGAGAAGGTACATTAAAACAACAACACAGGGTGGGCTGGCAACATGGCTTAACCACTGAAAGAACTACTGAAAACCTGAGTGTAATCTCAGGAACCTGTGGTGTCAGGACAGACCTGACCCTGAAAGTTGTCCTACGACCTCCACACATTTGCTATGGCATGCTTATGCACATACTTGCACACACACACACACACACACACACACACACTAGCTTTAAAAGTGCCTATACTGAAAACATTCAAAGAGTTAATGGCAGAATTCTAAGAAGCATTCCTGTATTCATTATTTCATATTAAAAGTCGATCAGATGTTGTCCTAGTTTGGTTTCTGTTGTTGTGATAAAACAATGGCCAACAGCAACTTGGGGAGGAAAGGGCTTATTTGACTTACACTTCCACAACAGTGTTCATCATTGAAGGAAGTCAGGACAGGAGCTCAAACAAGACAGGAACCTGGAGGCAGGAGCTGATGCAGAGGCCAGGAAGGGTGCTGCTTACTGGCCTGCTCCCCCTGGCTTACTCTGCCTGCTATCAGAGAACCCAGGACCACCAGCCCATGGATGGCACCACCCACAATGGGCTGGGCCTCTTCCCATCAATCACTAAGAAAATGTCCTACAAGCCAGTCTGATGGAAGCAGTTCCTCAGCTGACGGTCCCTTTTCCCAGATAGGTCTAGGTCTGTCTCAAGTTGACAAAAACTTGATCAGCACAGATGTCAGGTTTTTTTTACATCTGTTTTATACTTAATCTTTATTGGTATTTTAAAGACATTTTGATTCAGGGTAGGGCGGCACATTCCTGTCATCCTAGCATTGAAGAGGCTGAGACAGAAAGATAGCCACAAGTTTGTGATACATGGGGAGATAGTTCAGCTGGTAAAATTTCTTGCAAACCCAAAGATTTGAATTCAGTCTCCTGGAACCCTAGGGAAAGGAGGTGTAGTAGGAATGCCGGGCCTCTGTAACCCTGGGCTGGGAGAACAGATAGGAAAACCTCTGGGCTTGCTCTCAGTCTAGCCTGATGGATAAACCAAGCCAACAGGAAACCCCGTCTCTCAGGAGTAGGTGGGGTTCCTGTGGATGACATATGAGGTTGTCCTTGTCCTCCAGCCTCTATGCACATGCACACGTTTACACATACATACACATATAACATGCATACATACAACTTTTTTTTTTTAAGTTGAGGTGGCTACAGAGATGGTTCAGTGGTCAAGAGCATTTGCTGCTCTTGCAGAGGACCCAGGTTTAGTTCCTAGCACTCACAGGGTGGCTTTCAACCATCTATAACTCCTGTTCCAGGAGGTCTGATGCCCTCTTCTGGCCTTGGCGCTAGGCATGAATGTGGTGCACAAACATACGAAAGCAAGACACATACGTACATAAAAATAAATCTTAATAATTAAAGAGAAATAATTAAATCTTTAAAAGTTGAGACAGAGTTTAACTGGGTAGCTGCAGTTGACCTTGATCACTGCAATCCTCCTGTTTCATCCTTTTAAATCCTGGGATTACAGGCGTAGGCCACCATAACAAGCTATTTTGTTTTTTCCTTTTTCTTTTCTTTTTTCTTTTTTCTTTCTTTTTTTTTTTTTGTTGTTGTTGTTTTAATTTTGGAGGGGTCTGCAGTAGCCCAGGCTGATGTAAAACTTGTAACCCTTTCACCTCAGCCTCCTGATTGGGAATATAGGTATGTGCCACCAAGCCAGGCCTCACTTAACTCACAAGTAAAAACATTAAAGTTACACATATTAATGGAGTACCACGTGTTGTTCCTTTCTTTTTCAGTTTTTAGATATGGTGTCACTGTGGGTTAGGATAGCTAGTAAGTCACAATGTTGTTCGAGAGACCCTTTTGGGGATGGAACAAGGCAACCCTTTCACAGGAGTAATCCAAGATCATCAGAAGATACAGATGTTTATATTACAATTCATAGCAGTAGGGCTGGAGAGATGGCTCAGGGGTTAAGAGGTCCTTCTAAAGGTCCTGAGTTCAATTCCCAGCAACCACATGGTGGCTCACAAACATCTATAAATCTGGTGCCCTCTTCTGGCATACAGGCATACATGGAGGCAGAACACTGTATACATAATAAATAAATCTTTAAAAATTCATAGCAGTAGCAAAATTATAGTTATGAGGTAGCAATGAAAATAATTTTATGGTTGGGGGCATCACCACAACATGAGGAACTGCATTAAAGGGTCACAGCGTTAGGAAGGTTGAAAACCACTGATGTAGAAGTAGAGAACCTTGTGTAAATAGGCAAGCACTCTGTAACTGAGCTATGTTCCTAGCCTTCAAACAAACAAACATACATACAAACAAATTAATTAATTTGAGGAAAAGTCAGCTAAGTTCCAGGCTGGCCTTGAACCTCCCAACTTGGCATTTCAAGTAGCTGGGCCATGGGACATTCTCAGCTCTTCTAGTGTTCTGAAAATTGTGTTATTATCTAGAGTCATGCTGCTGTGCCAGAGTGAAGCAGAGCTTCCTGCTCTCTGACTGTCCGGATGCCAGTGTCTGTGTAGCCCTGCCTGTCCTGAAACTCAATTTGTAGACCAGGCTGGCCTCGAACTCAGAGATCCATCTGCCTTTGTCTCCCAAGCACTGGGAATAAAGGCGTGTGCCATCGCCTGGCATCCAGACATAGGTATTTAAAGCACATTTCATTCTTGAAAGAGTTATTAGAAGTCAAACCACTTCACATTTCTCCACTCTGAACACAGTTTGAAAGAATCAAAGAAGTTATGAAACAGCCAGGCATGGTGATTGGTGCCTGTGATCCCTTCACTTAGGAGATGGAGGCTGGGGGGTTGCTAGGAGTTCAAGGACTGCATGTCTCACCCAGGAAATTTCAGGCCAAGTGAGATTCTGGGAGGAGGAAGGAGAAAAGTATCCATGAAACAAATCGTTTGAGTTTGTCCCACGTCTAAGCTCCATAAGAACGGGATGATGACAGCACTGAGGTGGCACACAGCGTTGAGAAGCCTGAATGTGACAAGATGAGAACAGGGACATCTTACCATCGATTTATACTTGCATATCCTTTTGCCAGAATACAGTCTAAGATATGAAAGGCAGATGCACTGACTGAAAACAAACCATTCATTCAAGGATGATTCACTCAACAACCTATTAAGCACAAGGTGCAAATAAAATGCAGTTCCTGCTTCCTTGGAGCTAAACAGAATTTTAAAACAGTTTGTGCAATGAGGCAATGTTCTAAATGACTTATTTTATTATTATATTATTATTTTACACAGAAGAGAATGTTATTTGCCGACAAGTTCATTAGGTGGGGAGACCTAGGACTCAATCCAATGCATCTGTCCTGTGAACATCTCTCAGCTTCTACTGAAACATTTAATCCTCAGTGCAGACTTCTTAGGATTATTCTTTCAGTTTTGTACATGCAACTTAAAATGCCAAAAGGCTGAATAGTTCACAAAAAGTAAAACGAACTGGGTGTGGTGGTACAGACCCATAAATAACCCTAGTATCTGAGAGCTGGAGACCACCAGAGAATAAGTTCAAGAGACCCCCAGCTACATAGCATGACTGAGACCATCCTGGGTTACCTGTGACCCCGCCAAAAAGAAGGAAGGTAGGAAAAGAAAAAGGTTAAACAAAAAGAGACCTACCCTAAACTATGTGGTTGTCTGGGAAGACAAACGACAACCAGACTCCACTTCCAGTCAGAGTCCACAGGATAATGTGGAGACGTTGCATCTGAGAAGACGTAATGCACACGTGACCAACAGCTTCCTGCTCGCATCAGCAACAGCACATCCTTCCTGGAACCTGCCTGCGAAGGTCTCAGAAGTCTGATAGCTTTTCCTCTTCTACATGAAATTCAAATAAGACACTCGAGTTTCAGGACACACACAATTTACGTTCCATGTGCAAATATTTTCTCCCCTCTCCCAATCATGAACTTCTATTTCTTTATTTATTTTGCTATCAAGGCCAAACTCATATTGTTGTGGGATATCCCAGAGAGGGCTAATCGGACACAGGCTTACGCCAATATAAAGTCATCATTAGCCAGCAACTACACTGGGTGCTCGGGATCCCAGTGTAGCCCCAAGCCTTTCTCGGGGTGAGCTTTCAAGCACAAAAGCCACATTCCGGGTTGACACATCTCAGTTAGCAAGAACAGTTAGCAGAAATCGGAACCACAGAAACCAAAAAGCAAGGTTCGCACCCTTAGACATTTCCCAGAACTGTAGACTTTGATGGATTAGGTCGTTGTTTTCATCTTGCCGGAAGGTCCTGTCTGTGTGCTGAGTTTTATGGTCTGACTGGTACTTCCATCATGGAGTCAGTTGTGCTAAAGTCTGGGGATGTTACACTACAAGCTCTTCAGGTTCCTCTGAAAATGTATTCGCAACTCAGCTCTGTTTTTGCTGCAGGCTACTGATTGATAGCTAAATATTTGGTGTTGGGGAGAAGCTGGTTGGTTTTGTTTTTGTTTGTTTGTGGTTTTTAAGTCCAGCTATACACAGCCATGCTTTTTTACTTGACTGCAGGGGATCTGAGAGTGAACATGCCATTTCCCCTCAGTCTCTGCTGCCCGGATCCAAGCACAGGGCCTGGCTCTTAGCAGACAGCTAAATATTTGTGGATGGATAAGCAAAGGAATCTTCTGAAGAAGATCCATTGACTTTCTTTACATGGAGGACAAAAGAGTTTGCAAACATGTATAGTTATAAGTGTAATGTGTTAATTATTTGAGCTCTTCAGATAGGAAAAAAAAAGCTCACTTCTGCTATGGCTCTCGCATCTCAGAAAATACCCTAGTGTCTCTAGCACAGTGTCTCAAGTCTGATGCCGCCCAGTTAGCTGATAACCATTCTAGAGTTGGGTCAGGGAGATGGCTCAGCAAATACAAGTAATTGCTGTAAAACCTGATGATCTGGGTGGCCAAGACCCACATGATAGAAGGTGAGAACAAACTCCTGTAAGTTATCCTCTGACTCCCCACACACAAACCATGGCACGGACTCCTACACAAATAAACAAACAAACAAACAAATAAATCTAACTTTTTAAAGCCAAAACAATGATGAGTGAAGACTGTAGTTAGCAGTACACTATGTCACAGATATTATGGCACCTCATACTATTCTAAGCTCTTACACATAGATCATTCAGTATCCCTAATAATCCTATGATCTGGTTATTTCAAGCAAAAATAAAAATCCAAGGCATGCATACGTGGCCAAACACAAACTAAAAGTGACAAAGCTGATAAGTGACCTAGGCAATACAGCTCTGAGGTCTGAGCTTCTAGGCATTTTTCTCTGGTACTGTTTTTATATTTAGATCTTATAACCACACTAAGAAAATACATTCTCAGTCTGAGGGTGTAACTTAGTGTTAGAGCCTTTGCATAGCATATCCAAGGCTGCAGGTTAGACCCCCCAGAACCAATCACATATATTCAACCTCAGGAAGCCTGATGCTTTCCAAGACTGTGCTTTACCCTCCAGTCAAGCATGATGCCTGCCAGGCCCACCAATCAGCTCCACAGGTCCTGACATTCTTAGTTCGATCCCCAGCACTGACACCACAAGGGCATCCTCTTCCCACTCTTTCTGTCTGTCCTTGCATTGAGTGAAGAAAACACATTAAGTGGCCATAGAATGCTGGGGAACTGAGAATGGGTGTAGCCAGAATTTAAAACTGGAGGCAGAGACACAGACAAGATGATCCTAAACCAGAGATGAGCAGCCTGGAATTAACCTTGAGACACCGAAGAAGGTGACCGATGCTCACGCTGGCATCACTAGAACACTCTCTTGGGAGGAGGAAGCAAGGAGTTCTGTTGCAGGACTTACCTGCACACTGTGCTCAATTGTGATTAAGGAGGAAGCAACAGCAATAAAACACATATTAAAGATTTGTTAACAAAACAGATGCTGGGATGAGAGAAAACTATTCTGCTGCCATGTGGGGTACAGAACCTGACAGAACTGCTGCCCTCATGAGACTTGAGGTCCTATTGAGGCTATATTCAAGACTTGGGGCTTAGGTAACAGGACATGACTGTTGTGGGGTATCCACTAAAAGAGACTGCTCAGATAACGGTTTAAATCAATAGAAAGTCTTTATTAGCCTGCTGGCAACTACTGTGGGTATTCAGGCTCCCAGTACAGCCCTGAGCCTTTCTCAGGGTGAGCTTTTAAGCACAAAGACCATGTTCTGAATTGACATATTTCAGTTAACAAGCGCAGTTAGCCAGTGCAGAACTACAGAAGCTAGAAACAAGGTTACTACAGTTTAAAACTTTCCCAGAACTATATGAAGTTTGATGAATTAGGCCATTGTTTTACTTTTGGCTGGTGTTGCTCTCTATGTGCTAAGTTTTACAGCCTGGATGGTACTTCCATCATGGAGTCAGTTGTGCTAAGGTCTGTGGCCCTGTTATAGTGACCATCTCTCAAAAGGAAAACAATGGCAGAGGTGAGTTTGCCATTGTGTTGCCTGGTGAATGTGTGCACTATAACCATACATGCATGTGTGAGTCTGAAATGCAATGTTATCTGGAGACACATGGTGGTTAAAGCTAAAGATAACAAAGGGTTGAAGATGCTTAGTTCTGATCTGGAAGAGAGTATTGAAGGGAAGGGCAGACTTCTCCAGCCAGCAGAGGAAATAGCCAAGAGAAGCCCAGGCAGCAGGAAAGGCACCTCAGCAACCTCAGCGCAGGAGAGGAGGTAGACAGATTGACCAACAGTGCAGCCAGGAGCACCATGGAGGAAAAGGGAGAGAAACCCCGTAGAGCCTGTTGGTGACTTTGGCTGGAACAGCTTCCACTGGTGGCGTAGGGTGAAGCAGAGTGTAGTAAAGCGTGAAGAAATGGAAACAACCAAAGGAATGTTATCTTCGAAGTGTTCAGCCCAGTTACCAAAGATGTAGATGAATGGCTTTTGATATGAGAAGATGTTCGTGTTACTTGAATAATCAGCTTACAAAACAGTGCACAATACAGTCTGTACTGTTTGTTTTCACTACAAAAAAAGCCAACACAAAATGTGCTGGCATAAACAGTAGTTCTTTCTGTCAGCTAACTGCATTCAAGTGGCTGGCTTTATTTTATTTTATTTATTTTTGAGAAAAAGAGTCACTATGTAGCAGAAGTTGTAATCTGCTTGACTCTCCACCTTGTAAATGCTGGGATTACAGAGCTTCCTACCATACCTGGCTTTGGGTGATTTCCATTAGAGTATCTCCTGGAATTATAGTCACTGAGCGCTAAAAGGATCATAGGAATCCTTTCATTAATTCTCCTTCTGCTTATCTATATCATCTTAATTTTCTATGAGAGCCACATATATTCATCTTAAGAGAACCAATTGGTGGCTGGAGAAATAGCTCAGTGGTTAAGAATTTAATGCCGTTCTTCCGGAGGACCCAAGCTGGGCTCCCAGCACCCACATCAGGTAAGTCAAACTGCCTAGATTCCAGTTGCAGGCGACCTGTGGTGAACAAAAACTCACACGGGCAACAGCCTGAAGTAGCACACACCTTTACTCTCAGCCCTCCGGAGGCAGAGGCAGGCAAATCTTTGTGAATTTGAGGCCAGCCTGATCTACATAGCAAGTTCTACAGAGCTACATAGAGACAGGCCAGCCTGATCTACATAGCAAGTTCTACAGAGCTACATAGAGACCCTGCCTCAAAACAAAACAAAACAAAAAAGCCGGGCATGGTGGCACACACCTTTAGTCCCAGCACTCGGGGAGGCAGAGGTGGGCGGATCACTGTGACTTTAAAACCAGCCTGGTCTACAAAGTGAATCCAGGACAGCCAAGACTACACGGAGAGATCCTGTTTTGAAAACACAAACAAAAAATATCAAAACATAAAACTCACACACATACATAAACTCACACAAACATACACACATAAATAAAAACAAATCATGTAAAAATAAAAGAAAACCACTAGGCTGGAGAGGCGGCTCAGTAGTTAAGAGCACTGTCACAAACCACCACCTGACAGGGAAAAGGCTGCACAAAGTAGACCTACAGGAAGTACATCAAAGGCTGCAGGAACACAAAGCCAAACCACACGTACGAAGCCAGAAAAACTAAACGCTTTACGTTAGGGGCGGTTGTACAAACCAAGCACGCCCTTGCTGATTGCAGTAACCGCTGCGTGTGCAGCATGCACGGAAGTGGGGCCGAGTTTGGAGGCTAGGGTGTTAGGTCCAAGAATCCCCGGAGGAAGACCTCAGACTCACACATGGAAGAGCAAAACGTGTTTATTCTGCAGAGAAACCCAGCATGCTGGGGTCGATCCGTCATACAAAATGGTGCCGCTCCAAGGGGAGCTCGCGGCCCCTTTTAAAGCCGGGGAGGGAAATTCCTACTGTGGTTACGCGACTCTGATTGCAATTGGCCGGCTTCTTGGCATTAAGTACTCTCAAGAGGACAATTTTGTGGAGTTCTTACCAGGAGTCCAGGGACAGAATTTAGATCATCAGGCTTGCAGGGCAAGCTGGCTTGCTGGCTGGCACATTATTTCTGCAATCCAGTCACGTAATAGAGAATGACTGCTTTCAAATTGGGGGGGGGGGGAAGTGTCTGAACTGAATTCTTCAGGTCCTTAATACACTGCTTTTTACCCAGACAGCACTTTGAATTAGAAGGGAATACTATATTACTGCTTTTTTTTCTTTTATTCTAAGACAAGGTCTCAAAAAACAAAACAAAACAGAAAAAGCAACCGAACAAAACAACAACAACAAAACAGCAAAAAAACCCACATGGCCTCTAACTTAGTGGGAGCTAAGGATGACTATGCCTTCTGCCTCTACTTTCCTCTGTGTGTGGGAGGGACAGAGGAACGAAATTGCTCCAGTAGGGATAAGGTTTTTATTGTGGGTAAGAGAGAGAAAAGACCCAGAGGCATCTGGAAGAGTCCAGAGCACAAAGAAGCAGACTAGACATGGCCTGGGCTACGGAAGCAGAACAGGGGGCAGCTAATGAGTGATAGGAAGTGGCCCAGAAGTTGGCCCAGAACACATCCAGACACAAATTCTCAGCACCAAGGAGATTTATTCCCCCGGAGGGACAAGCAGGGGCTGCTGTCTCTGGATCCAGCAAAGAAAGCAGCAGGTGTGTCCACAGGAGTGGTTTTTAAGAAGAAAAAGAGGAAGTCTGAAAGGATTGAGTCCCTAAGTCCTCACTGGACTTGTGTAGCCAAATAATGAATTCTGATTGCTGGACCTTGGTGTTTTGATAGTTGGACCTTGGAGTTTCAGTCAGGCATTGGGAAGTGGCTAAATAAGGGAATAGACCTTGGTAGCTAGCCTTAGGAATGTAATCTAACGGTTTAACAAGGAAAAGGGAAGGAGAGAGGGCGAGACCAGTTTGCAGTGCTTGGGGCCTGTTAGAGCCCTTCACGAAAGAGTTTCATGAGGGAGATGAAAGAGCAGAGAATAGAAATTCGTGGAGTGGGAACTGTGAGGAAAAGTAACTAGGGAGAGTGACTCCTTTTGAGGATGGAAAACACGTTTCGCAAGTTTCTGAGGAATGCTGACTTTTATCTAACCACCAGAAAGAAGAGCTTATTTCTAGACATATGGAGGGGTCTGAGTCCTAAAACTTTGCGGTGCTGGAACAGGTGAGTAGCCCCATGACCAAAGGTCGGGTTTTTTTTATGTGAAGATTTGCTTCAAAATCATGGTGATCCTCCTGCCTCAGACTCCCAAATGCTGATCCTGTAAAAGAAAAATAAATAACGATAGGCAACAACTTCAAAGCCGGTCCACTGAGGCTACATCACAAAACAAAGAAAGCGGTGAGCGCCCCGAGACAGGCCCGCTCCTGTGGAGTCCCGCAGATCCCCAAGTAGGAACGCCAAGGCCAAGCTCTTTGCAAGTCCATTTCTCAGTCCAGGACAAGGACTTTCCAGAAGGTAGCCCCACCCAGACCACGCCCACAAGCCCCGCCCTGCCTCCGCGCCCAGGCTCCACCCCCGTCCCCGCCCTCTTCCGTCCTTACATGCCCCGCCCAGCCATGCAGTCACCCAGAGGCACACTTCCGCGCCTGCGCCCACTGGAACTGCGGCTGCAGGCAGAAGTCGCGCATGCGCTAAGGAGGAACACTGTTTCTCCCCCCCCCCCCTCCCGGTTCTTTTCTCTGGGCCTGGCTTATCCAGGGTATGCTTCCGGGTCGAAGGGTTTGCTTCCGGAGAGCGGGAAGGCTGAAACGCGGTGTCCGGGCTGCAGTTACATTTGCAAGGTTCTAGGTGGAGGAGGCTGCAGCCATGGACAGGTCAGTCCCGGTAGAGACGCCTGGGCCAAGACCTGTGACTGTCGCCCGTTAGCGGGACGACGTAGGTGAAACTACCTCCGCGGGAACAGAGGAGGAGCCGAGGGTTGCCCATTCACTCCTTCCTCCTCCCCGCCCGGGGTTAGTCCCCTGATGGAGGAAAGGCCGCTTGGCGTGGGTGGGGCCGGGATGCCGTGGATGCCGACCCCGCGTTCCACGACGGGGCTCCGGAGTCTGTTCGGCGTTCTCTCCTCGCCGTTCGCTCCGAAGTGGGCGGGGCCGGTGGTGGTCCGGCATTCGGAATGAGAACTAAACAGTCGGAGGTCACGGCCAGTTAATGACACAGGCTTCCTCAAAGTGATTTTGTTGTGCTCGTTAGTTCATATCAGTTGTACGTTAGTGGGTATCACTGTGCTCAGCCTAGACTTTAAAGTGCCAGCACCAGGTAGTTGAATTTCTCAAATGATCAAGTAGGTTATGCTGGGGTTATTGAAGGCCCTTGGCATCGGGGAATTGATTGTATAGTGAAGACAGCCAAGCAGTGTAATATGATGTATGAAGACTATACTTCGGGAAAATAAATGAAGGAGATGTTAAATCCCCATGTCACAGGAGTTTCAGGGAAACCTGTCGAAAGTAACTTGCCAGCTGGTCTTTTGAGTAATAGTAGCACGTTAGTAATACTGAAAACATTGTGCTAGGCTTTATTTTGTGTGTGTTCCTTAAGTTTTAAATAGCTCATTTAGTTTTAGAGCAAGCTCTCGAGCATCTATATAGAACACTGAGCTTATAAGTGATTTAAGGAACCAGATGGTAAAATAGAACCAAATTATGGGTCTGAAGATATAGCTTCATCCTTATGTCAGAGAACAGTGAGCCTGTGAGAGATTAAGGTACCAAGTTATAGGGCTGGGGCTGTAGCTCAGTAGTAGCTTGCCTAGCAAGCCTTAAGTTCTAAAGAAAGGGAGAGAGTGAACCATATTGCCAGCAGGGGAATTTTGTATCTCCATAAAGCTGTTTGAAGAATAATTTAAGTACATGTATGTCAGGTGACAAAGAAGCAAATGTAGACCTTTGTAAAAGAAACACAGTTATGAAGAATGTTCATACTTTGTGTGTCTGAATGCTGAACTCCTAAATTGGGATCGTGTGGTAAATAGTATGCTGGAGACTGTGTAGAACAGAGTGAACTATCTGGAGATCTCAAGGGGAGGGAAAGCATATTGAATTGTTTTGAAATCTTAGTCACATGATGTAGTTTGTAAACCTTCAGGTGCAGTGTTGAAGGTCTGGAGCACAGTGATTTCAGTAGTGCTGAGTAGGAAACATCCTCCATCTACCTTGGGAGAAAACTCTAAAAGGGTTGTTTCTCCAGTTTACTAGAGTTCCTTCACTTATTCTTTCATCCCACTGAGCCATATAGGACTCACAGTCTGAAGTATAGTCCTGGCTGCATAGCAGTGTTTTGGTCAACAAGCAGGCCATAAATAGAACAATGGTCCCATATGATTACATTTCCTAATGCCTTGATGACTGACTTAGCTTGTGTGAATATATTCTGTGATGTTTGCATGAGAATGAAATTATCTAATGAAGAATTTCTCAGAACCTGTTTCATTTTTTATTTGGTTTGGTTTTCAAAGTGGGGTCTCACTCTGTATCCCAGGTTGGCTTGGAACTCCTGTGTAGTAGTTTGGATTACAGGTGAGAGTCTGGCCTAAGACCAGCCCCATCAGCAAGCAGCTAAGTCGATATTTTAGAGACTGCAGAAGTCCCTGTAGAGAATTCTGCAGTGAAGTAGCTCTTCAGTCCACTGGAGCAAGAATTTACCTTCATGAAGCCACATGAAGTACAGATTTCAGGTTCTAAAATAACTCTGTAGGAAACATAACATTGTGATACAAGAAAGTCAAAGAGGGGGTTCATAGCTGGGCACTGAGTAAGATTTTGGGAATAAGCAGGATTTAGAGTCAAGAGGGTATTCTTGGCAAAAGGATCTAAGACTCGGCTGGCTGTTGCAGTGACCTGTCCTTTACTGACCCAGGACCCTTTGCTCTAACTGAATGGATAAAGTCCTTTGTAGAAGCTAAGAGCCTAATTATATATTCTAGGAGTGGCTTTGGGGAGATGTCTTCGCCCGTGATCCGAGAGGCAGAAGTGACACGGACTGCACGGAAGCAAAGTGCCCAAAAGAAAGTTTTAAGTATCCTTTGTATTTTAAGAATTATACAAATTGCAGAATGCTTTAAATCAGTGTTGTGGGATTGTCTTTGAGGCATTAAACATAAGCTGTGATAAAATTGGTTGATTACTGCCTTTGGTGCCTTCTCTCAGGGAACTTTAGTGAGGTTTAGATTTCTGTTTCTCTGAAGAGCTTGTTCTGTTTTACTGCTAGTATGTCACAGTGGTCAACTAGTAGTCAATACGTATTGTCTAATACTGATCTGAGAATTTAAATGACAGAAGGAATTAACAACTATGTACAGAAAAGGTGGTAGCTATGAAATGCTTTGTTCTTGAAAAAAAAGTGTGTTCATGCATCTTGTGTAGTAAATCTACGATTAACTTTGATTTCTTTTCTCTTTACATGGAAAACTTTCCTTAATTCTTCCTAAGTTCAGGCCAACCAAGATGAAAATTTTGGTACTACAACGCCAAGAAGCCAGATTATTCCTCGAACTCCAAGCTCATGTCGACAGCCTTGTAAGATTTTGTTTCTGCTTTTTTTATATATATATTTATTAAATTTTTATTTTTTGTATTAATTACAGTTTATTCACTTTATATCCCAGCTGTAGCCCTCTCCTTCATTCCCTCCCAATCCCAACCTCCTTCCCTCATCTCCTCCTATGCTCCTCTCCAAGTCCACTGATAGGGGAGGTCCTCCTCCCCTTCCATCTGACCCTAGCTTATCAGATCTCATCAGGACTGGCTGGCATTGTCTTCCTCTGTGGCTGTTTTCCCTCAGGGGGAAAGAGCCAGCCACTGAGTTCATGTCAGAGACAGTCCCCGTTCCCCTTACTAGGTCACCCACTTGGATACTGAGCTGCTATGTGCTACATCTGAGCAGGGGTTCTAGGTTATATCCATGAATGGTCCTTGGTTGGAGTATCAGTCTCAGAAAAGACTCCTGTGCCCAGATATTTTGGTTCTGTTGCTCTCCTTGTGGAGCGTCTGTCCTCTCCAGGTCTTACTATCTCCCCCTTCTTTCATAAGATTCCCTGCATTCTGCCCAAAGTTTGGCTATGATTCTCAGCATCTGCTTTGATACACTGCTAGGTAGAGTCTTTCAGAGGCCCTCTGTGGTAGGCTCCTGTCCTGTTTCCTATTTTCTCCTTCTTCCAATGTCTGTCCCATTTGTCTTTCTAAGTGAGGATTGATCATCTGACCCAGGGTCCCCCTTGCTTAGCTTCTTTAGGTGTACAGATTTCAGTAGGTTTATCCTATATTATATGTCTAATATCCACTTATAAGTGAGTATATACCATGTGTGTCTTTCTGCTTCTGGGATACCTCACTCGGGATTATCTTTTCTAGATCCCACCATTTGCCTGTAAAGTTCATGATTTCCTTGTTTTTAATTGCTGAGTAGTATTCCATTGTGTAAATGTGCCATGATTTCTGTATCCATTCCTCAGTTGAGGGGCATCTGGGTTGTTTCCAGGTTTTGGCTATGAACATGGTTGAGCAAATGTCCTTGTTGTGTACTTGAGAATCTTTTGAATATATGCCTAGGAGTGGTAAGGCTGGATCTTGAAGAAACGCTATTCCTAATTGAGAAAGTGCCAGATTGATTTCCAAAGTGGTTGTACAAGTTTACATTCCCACCAGCAATGGAGGAGGGTTCCCCTTTCTCCACATCCTCCCCAGCATGTATTGTCGTTTGAGTTTTTGATCTTAGCCATTCTGATGGGTGTAAGGTGAAATCTAAGGGTTGTTTTGATTTGCGTTTCTCTGATGACTAAGGATGTTGAACATTTCTTTAAGTTTTTCTCTGCCATTCAATATTCCTCTGCAGAGAATTCTCTGTTTAGCTTTGTACCCCAATTTTAATTGGATTACTTGATTTGTTGCTTTTTAACTTCTTGAGTTCTTTATATGGTCTGGATATTAGACCTCTGTCAGATAAAGGGTTGGTGAAGATCCTTTCCCAGTCTGTTGTTTCTGCTTTTTTATATTTTATATATAAGTATTTGATAGAGTAGTAATCATAATATGACTGACTACTGACATTTATGTAATTTACATAATAAAATATTTAGCTACAATATGAGGAAGTAAGAATAAGTAATGATTACAGTTATCTGAACTCTGATGAACAAGGAACTGTACCGTACATGGATATAACTGTGACATACTGTTAATCTGCTTTTCCAAACTGGAAGGCAGACTTGGAGAAGCCATTGTGACTGAGTTCATGCTGTTATTTAGACAGTGAAAACATCAGTCGGTTTGTTCTAAAGCTTAGGCTTGCCTGAACTGGCATACCTTAGTTCTCTCTCAGATTAGAAGGTAACAGTCTACTGACTGTGCCTCCTTGGTTTGTTCAATTAGGTCTGCTCAGTTACATTTATATTAAAAGTATCTTTTGTAGTAAAAAAAATTCAATAGTCAGTATGATACACTCAATTGTAGAAAAATAAGTTTCTCGTAACATAAAAATGTTAACATTTAAAGTATTTAAAGTATTGATTTGAATCTAATTGAAAACAGAAATTGTGTGTATGTGTGTGGTGGTTTCATTATCTGAAGGTGCATGTATATGTGCATATTCTTGTGTGTGAGTGTCTGGGTTTGTATATGTGTGCATGTAGAAGTACATGCACATATGTGTGCAGGGATATGAGTCCAGAAGTGAACCTTGGGTGTTGTTCCTCAGGAGCCATCTAGTGTTTTTCAGACAGGGTCCCTTTGGACCTGTCTAGACTGGCTGACTCGAGCTCCAGGTCACTCTCTTCCCCAACACTAAGATGGCAAGTGTGCCCTGCGGTGCCGGAGTTTTTGCATGGATGCTAGGGATCAAACTCAGGTCTTCATGAATACTTGACAAGTACTTTACCGACTGAGCTATCTTCCCCACATCCTGGAAAATGACATTCTGTTGCTGGCTTACTTGCTTTGTGTTGACAGTATTCTGACCTCTCACTTGTAGTCACTCCACCGAGCCGAGGCTTACTGAGACATCCAGACATTTCCTGCATTCTTGGAACGGAAGGGCGATCTCCCCGGCACACACAGTCTTCCGGGTTCTTGGGAAATCTTTCCATGGTATGTGTAAATAAATGCACTTTAGTCCTTGGCTTAAAAGCCTTTCAATGAAAGACAAAGTTATAGTCATTATGAAAGTAATTTCAGGTTGTGTAGAGTATATAATTGGTTAGACATTTGAGAAGAATCAAATGTTAGAATATATCATGTCACGGAAAATGACACAGTAACATTTTAGATATAGGTGAAATGCATGAATCTGGCTATTTGCTAACCAAATGAAATGCAGTCTAAAACTGTTGTTGGCTATTAAAGCCTACCCCTGGTTTTGTTTTGCTTGTTGATTGGTTGGTTGGTTTTAGTTTAGGGTTTTTGTTGTTGTTGCTTGTTTGTTTGTTTTGGGTTTTTGAGACAGGGTTTCTCTGTGTAGCCCTGCTGTCCTAGAACTCTGTAGGCCAGGCTGGCCTCTAACTCAGAAAGATCCGCCTGCCTCTGCCTCCAGAGTGCTGGGATTAAAGGCATTCACCACTACACCTAGCTGCTTTAAGGTACAAAGAAAGCTGAAGGGGTTGTTCAGTGGGTACAGTGCTCACCTCACAAGCATGAAGACCTGAGGCCAGATCCCCAACACCAATGTAAAGGCCGGAGGTGGCAACACTGTAACCCTAGAGCTGGACGCATGAGCAGAGACCAGGAGTGAGCCCTGGATTGAGTGAGAGGCCATGCCTCAGAAATGAGGTGAAGAGCTGAGAATGACATGCTAACAGCAGTGCCTGGCCTCTTCACCACCTGCCCACACAGCTCAGAGCAGAAAGTGACCATAAGGTCATAAGGAACAGTAAGGCTGTCTGCCTGTGGGATCTGACCGCAGGGAGTATCTGATTGAATTGAGTTAGAGGACTCCTGCCTGTGCCTGCCTCTGAATTGACTCCTTACTTTTGTAAGGAGAACCCTCTTGCCCATGTTGGGTGACAGGAGTGGTCTGTGTTAAGAGCACTGAGTGCTTGTCTGGAGGATTCTGGTTAGAGTCCCAACACATACATGGTGGCTCACAACCGCCTATAAGTCCAGAGTCAGGATTTAATGTTCTCTTCTGGCCTTTGTGAACATCATGCATAGACACACATTCAGATAAAACATTCAAACACATAAAATAAAATAAAAATAAAAACTATAGCTTCCTTAATGTGATCACTGTCTATTGTCTGACTTTTAAAAATGAAAAACATGTAAATGTAAGATGGGGGAAAAACTTTATTCAGTATTAATTTACTTATTTAATAATGGAAGCTCTATTGTCTGTCTGTCTCTTTCTTTTTTAAGGTAACTAATCTGGATGATAGCAACTGGGCAGCTGCATTCTCATCACAGCGTTTAGGGTTCTACACAAACACGGAGCCCCATAGTATGACCGAGGACGTAAACCTAAGTGCTGTTATGTTACGGGAAGACGACCCTGGAGAGGCTGGTAAATGACTTTGAGATTTAAATAGCTTATTTCTTCGCTGAGATAAGGAAATCTGTCCATGAATATCATCAAAATGTGATTTTCATGGGCATAGTGGTACCGGCCTGTAATCTAGCACTTGGGAGGCAAAGGCAAGTAGATGTCTGTGGGTTTGAGATTAGCCTAGTCCATTTCCTACCAGCCAGGGCTACGTAGTGGAACTCTGTCTCAACAACAGAGGGAGAGAGAGAGAAGAGAGTATGAGTGTGCATGTATGTTTTAATTTGAGTGATGTAGCTTAAAAAATACTTTTTTTTTTTTCAAAATCCTAGATGCTAGAAGATGAAGGTATTGCAAGGTTGGATCTCTTAAGGCCTGCTTCTCTCCTTGGCTTGCAGGTCATCCTTTTCCTAGCTCATCTTGCTGGTCCTCCTCCTATGATACAGTTTTGTTAAGCTAATTAATCATGGCCATCTTTTTTTTTTTTTTTTTTTAATGTGTTTGGGTGTTTTGCCTGCATGTTTGTCTGCATACCCATTGTATGCATACTGCCTGTGGACGGCAGAAAAGGGCATTGTATGTCTTGGAGTAAGAGAAGGTCGTAAACTGCTGTGTGGATGCTGGGAATTGCATTGGGTCCTATGGAAGAACAGCCAGTGCCCTTAACTGCTGAGCCATCTCTCCAGCCCCAACTCTCAGTTATTTTGTTGTGATAACACTTAAAATATAATTCAGATGGTCTAAAATTTGCCTCCCCTTTTTTGTTTTGGGTTTTTGTTTTGTTTTGGTTTTTTTGGTAATTGGTAATACAGAAAATTCTAAGTAGTAATACTTCGAGTTCTTTAAAAAGATGTAAGAAAATTAAAAGTATGTAAGCTAGATTATATAAATAATTTGTTTATCAGTATAAAATTAATAGAGTAAAGGCAGTTGGTGCAAATATTAAATAAAGAGTTAATATTCAAAATACATAAAGCATTCTCAACTAGGAGTGGCTTATACCTATCAACCCCAGCATTCTGGATACTGAGACAGGAGGATCAGTATGAGTTTAAGATTGTCTTGGGCTACAGAGTGAGACTTTGTCTTAAAATACCACACACAGAACAGTTTTTATAACTCAACAAGAAATCATCAGTTTAGTGAAAACCAGGCAAAGGACATTTCTCCAGTGAAGACAATGGCAACCCACAGGTGAAAATATACCCACGTCCCCAACCTGGGTAGACAGTCAAAGGGAAGCTGAAGTGACTCTGTACAGTAACCCCGATATTTGAAGATGCAAGCAAAAATAAGAATTCAAGCCAACCTTGGCTATGTAGGAAAATTGTAACAGCCTGGGCTACATTAGACTTAAAGAAACAAAACACCATCAACAAAAATATAATAAATCAGTGCTGAGTGTGGTGGCACATGCTTAAATGCCAGCACTCAGCAGGCAGAAGCAGAGGTAGATCTCTGAATTTCAGGCCACAGAGCTACTAGTTTACATAGAAAGTGCCAGGCCAACCAAAGCCATCTAATAAACCTCTCCAAAAAGTGTGTGTGTGCATGCGCGCATGTGCACTTAAGTAAGTCAAAACCAGAAAATAACTGCTAGTCGAAATGGAGAAATATAAATATACTGAGGCCCACAGGTACAATAGCACACACCCCTGTAATCCCAGCCCTTAGAGGTGAAGCAGGAGGATCCTTATCTATATGTGAGGCCAGTAGGCTACCTAGGACCCTGCCTTGGGGAGCATACTGTATCACTCCATGAGTCTGAGGTATTTTTTTAATATTTAATTTATTATATTACAATGTCTGCATGTACACCTGAACACCAGAAGGGGACACCAGATCTCATATCTCATTATAGATGGTTGTGAGCCACCATGTGGTTGCTGGGAATCGAACTCATGACCTCTGGAAGAGCAGACAGTGCTCTTAACCTCTGAGCCATCTATCCAGCTCCGTGTCTGAGGTACTTAGAGCGGTTAAACTTACAGAGACAAAATAGAACAGTGGTTGCCAGGGTTGAGGAAGTATGGGCTAGAGGGTTACTGATTAATAGTTAAGTTTTACAAAACGATGTGTTCTGCAGGCGGCTGTTGGTGCAGGCAGCTCAACAATGTGTGCATACCTAATGCCACTAAACCTCACACTTAAATATTGTTAAAGATTTGTAACTTTTTGGGTTTTTTTTTCTTGTTTTGATTTTGAGACAGGATTTCTCTGTGTAACCCTGGCTGTGCTGGAATTCACTTTGTAGACCAGGCTGACCTTGTGCTCAGAGATCCACCTGCCTCTGCCTCCCGAGTGCTGGGACTAAAGGCCAGCACCACCACTGCATGTGTGTGCACCCCGTGAGTGCTTGGTGCCGTTGGAGAGCTCTAACTGGAGTTACAGCTGCTTGTGAGCGTCTGTGTGGTGTGGGTGCTGGGAATCAAACTTGGGACATCAGCAAGAACAAGAGCTCTTGACCACTGAGCCATCTCTCCCCAGCCCCAAGTCACTAGTTCTTAAAAACACAGTTGTGATGGAGGGACAGAAAAGACTTGTAGCTATTCTTAAAGTACGCCACTTCCTTTTTGTCCCCTTTTGTTTCCCATGGTCTAGCGTCCATGAGCATGTTCTCCGATTTCCTACAGTCTTTCTTGAAGCACTCTTCAACAACCGTTTTTGATCTTGTAGAAGAGTACGAAAATATCTGTGGTAGTCAGGTAAGTTAATTCTGTCCCGTGGTTGGTAAACTTCAGTGCTTGTAGTTTTCTTGATATTAACCTTCTTGTTCCTTTGCTGTGCTTACTGGAGGTCCACAGTGGAGGGTAGGGAAACTGGCCAGCAGCTCTCTGCTTATTACATCTTCAGAGTCCATAGAAGCCTTCTTTGGGGAATAAAAGAAATCTGTTTAAAAAGCAAAGTCCGTTTAAAAAGCAAAGTCCGAGGCTGGAGAGACAGCTCAGTGAGAAAAATCCTTACTCTAAGCATGGAACCTGAGTTCAGATCCCCAGCATTCCGGGGTCACATGCCTGTGGGGAGCAACAAGACAGATCCAGGAGGCTGTTCACTGATAGTAACAGATGCAGCCCCTTATTGCAAGACACTGATAAGGAAGGAGTCTGCATATATGGGAGCAGGAGTTTGGGGTTCTTTAGCTTTCATTCAGTTTTGCTATGAAACTGAAACTGCTGTTTATAAAACAAGGAATAGAACTTTAGAAAATTGTCACATGTGAGAATAAGCAGAAAATTGGCTTGGAAAACAGCAGAGCCCATACAGTGTTTGCCACACAAGTATGAGGACCTGGGTTCAGTGCATGATACGGGTGTGGGGCAGAGAGGGTCCTGGAGGAGCGGTAAGAGGATGTCAGGGTAAAGGCAGGTGGGTTGTTTATTGGCTGGCCATCCTCGCCAGTCAGTGAGCATCGAGCTCAGGAAAGACACTGCCTCAAAATTAGAGGGAAATCGGGGCCTAATGGCACATGCCTTTAATTCCAGCACTTGGAAGGTAGAGGCAAGCTAATCTCTGTGAGTTCAAGGCCAGTCAGAGCTGCATACTGAGACCCTGTCTCAGTAAATAAGGTGGAGAGTGAGAGACACACTTTAAATCTTCCTCTGACCTCGCCATGCATGTACATACCTTTTACATACCTTCACAGACTTGTAAATACACAACACACACACACACGAACTTCAAAAAGTAGAATAATAGCCATTTAGCCATTATTTTTTTGTTTGTTTTGCTTTTGGTTTTTCAAGACAGGTTTTTTTCTGTGTAGCTCTGGCTATTCTGGACTTGATTTGCAGACCAGGCTGGCCTCGAACTCCCAGAGATCTGCCTGCCTCTGCCTTCCTGAGTGCTAGGATTAAAGGCGTGTGCTATCACACTTGGCACCCTTATATCTTTTAATATTTAATAGTTTCATTTTTGTCTGTGTGGTTTCCCGGAATCTATGTCTGTATCGGATAGGAGTGTCAGGTCCAGGCTGGATAGTGACTCAGGTGTTTAGGAGCACAGACTGCTTTTTCAGAGGACCTGAGTTTAATTCCCAGTGTCCATGTTGAGTAGGGCACAACTACCTGAAGCTACAGATCCAGAGGGATCTAGCTCCTCTCAGCCTCTGTGTGCAGCTTCCTCCCTGTGAACATCTCTCAGCACAGACACACAGAAACACACAATTAAAATAATAAGAGTAAATCTAGAAAAATGTGTCGGGTCTTCTAGAACTGAAGTACAGATAGTTGTGAACTGCTGTGTGAGTACTGGGAATTGAACCCAGATCCTATGGAAGAGCAGTCAGTACTCTGAACTACTGAGCCATGTCTAACTTCTAACATTGAGTAGTTTTAAACCTTTTGTATTGTATGAAAGGGGGTGCCTGTGTGGAGGTCAGAGGACAAATTGTGTTAGTGTTTTTTCTCCACCACTGTGTAGATCAGGTCGCAGGCTTGGCGCAAAGCACCATTTCCCACTTGACTCTATCTCATCAGCCCTCAACTGAGGATTCAGTAAATGGATTGTGCTCAGATGATACTTTCCTGCATACTAGTCTTCAGACAGTATTTCTTTTGTGCATGTTTCATAGAGGGCGGCCTTCAGTCTGGTTCTTGTGCTCTATGAGGATTCTCACCTGCCTACGTGTGTTACTCAACACTTCTGAACAGTTTTCTTTTGTGTCTAGGCCCTAAGCTTCTTGTTAAATAATCTTGTGTGTGTTTCAAGGACAATATTTGTGTAGTTTTTATTAGGTTCTCTTATGTGTCCCAGATCCCAAAAGGGTTCAGATCACTAAATTAGAGAGAGGAGGAATTTTTTGAAGTTTTATTTTGAAATAACATGTTTTGGTACCAATCATTAAGAATTTTATTTTCTTGATTTGTTACATGTCATAGGTTTTTCAGACATGATTTTCAATAGTGACTGGTTATATGACTTCGAAAAGCAAAATTAATGTATCCACTGAGTGTGTATATGTGGAGAGAGGAAAAATACACCTATGGTTGTGTTGTTGAGTCTGAAGATTAGACTATATTAAGCTTTTATATATATTCAAGTAGGTATATCTTGCTCAAATTAGCATCATTTCTGGTGAAGATGTTACATTGCATTCTACTCTGAAACGTAATGGGTAGTCAGAAAAATGTCTGTTTGTGTATGTATATTGTACAAGATTCCTGGTAGCACTCTGTACCTGAACGAAAAGGATATTTGCATAATTTTGAGTAACTCGGAATTGTAGAGAAGCCTCTTTACAACCTTTTTTACTTTAGGTGAATATACTGAGTAAAATAGTGAGCCGCGCAACACCTGGACTACAGAAGTTTTCAAAGACGGCCAGCATGCTCTGGCTCCTTCAGCAGGAGATGGTCACTTGGAGGCTGCTGGCCTCTTTGTACAGGTAAAGTTTGTAGGTCTCCTAGTGAGGTAAGCTTGAGGGAGCAAGCCAGTTAGGAAAGTAACTGTTAGTGAGAGGTGGGCTTAGCATAGGCTTGCTAATCTTGAGATGTATCATTTCTAATACTTGAGGTGTCGATAGGCAGGTTTAGGAAAAGGGGCTATCAGTTCATAAAGCTGGTGGCTACAAAAAAATCAATCTGTAGCCAGACAAAGTAGTAGACGCCTGTAATCCCAGGAGGGTGCGGTAGAAGGGCTGAGGGTTTGAGGTGAGCCTGGGCTTTAGAAAGTGAGGAAAGAAGAGACTTGGTAGTTTGGGGTTTTATTATGAATTATTGAAAGAAAATGATGATTTTGCCATATGAAAAAGGTACATGCCCTTAGGTGCCATTAAAGGCTACAGTAGTAATTAACAAGTTTTGTTCAGGTGTCGATTTTAGATTCACGTATTTCTACCTATGTCTTACATTAAATGTGTTAATTAAGTTAAATTGGCATCTTATTTCTGCCTAGGAGAATGTGGAATAGCTTAAAAGGTAGTTTCTTGCATTTGTTGAAATAAAGCTTTCTCATTTTTTATTATTTTCCCCAGAGACAGAATACAGTCTTCATTAGAAGAGGAAAATATGTTTGCAATTGCTGTAAGTATTCTATTAATTTTTTCCATTACTGGTGCTTATAATTTGGAGGTTTGATTTTTTTTTTCAATTTGCCATTTGCATTTTCTAATTTAAAAAAATTACAAGTACATAAAAGATACTCAGAGTAATACTTATATTCATGGGTAAAGGTGAAAGGTAAAAGTTCTTGTATAATCCCTCTATTATTTATCATAATAACTTGATTTACATCCTGTTAGATGTTTTCTGCACATCTGTATGCGTACACACATAATCAAACTACTCTCAAATAATTTGGTTTGCTTTTGTTTTCCTTTCTTGAGTCAAGGAGTGATTTTTGTAGTCCAGATGGCATCAAAGTCACCATCCTTAGGTCTCACCGCTTGAGCGCTGAGATTATAGGTGTGTGCCACCACACCACATGGCCTTGTATTGTTGCTTTTATTATTATTTACTACTAGGCATTTTTGAGGCAGTCTTCTGCAGTATAAACTGACATAGAAGTGTCTGTCGGGCCTGCCTAGAATGTTTTGTTTTGCTTTTTAAAAATTCAATAGTAATAAATGTGTATGTCAGAATTGTAATTTTTATAGGGTTAACTTTTTCCTGTCCTACACAATTTTTAAATTATTTTATCACTCAATGTAAGTATTTTACCAGCATATGTGTCTGAGTACCACATGTGTGCCAGGTATTTCCCTGAAACTGGAGTTAAGGACAGTTATGAGCCACCATGTGGGTGGGTGCTGGAAATCAAACTCATGTCCTCTGGGAGGGCAGCCAGTGATGTTAACTGCTGAGCCATCTCTCCAGGCCAAGTAGTCTAGGTTTTAAAGCAAATGCTCATCAGGCTTAGTATTACTAGACAGTTAATCAAGTAGTCTACTGCATTGGTATCATATTTTTCTTCTAACTAAAAACTTCCTATTTTTATGTGTTGGCCTGCATGTTTGTCTGGTGCCTGCTGAGGCCAGAGGGGGTGCCGGGTCCCCTGGAACTAGAGTTAGATTGTGAGCCCCAGGTGGATGCTGAGCATTGCACCCCGGTCCTCTGCAAGAGCAGTACATGCTCTTCACTGCTGAGCCAGCTCTCCAGCTCTCCTTTTATTTTTAATCAGGTATTACTGTGTAGCCAACGCTGACATCATACTCTGATCCTTCTGCCTCAGTGTCCTGACTCTGGGATTACAGCTATGTCCCTCTGGCCTGGCTTTAAAGTCAGCTTCAAAAGCCTTGGGTAGAACTTCACTTTGTTGCCTGTTAACTTTTTCTGTAAATGAAAATAAAGTTCTGAAATACTAATTTTCTGATAATAGTGACATAACTACCACCAGCTCTTCATGTAATTTGGAGTAATTACATGAAGTGGAGTAATTTTGTTTGGTTTGAGAATGGGCCTTGCTTTGTAAGCCTGGATGGCTGGAATTCTTGGTAAGCCTCCTGCTACTACTACTACTACTATTACTTCTTCCTCCTCTTCCTCCTCCTCCTCCTTCTTCTTTCTTCTTTCTTCTTCTTTTCTTCTTTCTTCTTTCTTCTTCTTTCTTCTTTCTTCTTCTTTTCATGTGCGTGCATGTGTTTTCCTGAAATACTGTCTGTGGAAATGATGTGCTGGGGTGGACTCAGGTTTGTGCACGTCAGGCCAGCACTGTGTGGCAGTAAGCTGCGTCCCAGCTCAGACAACATTTTTAAAGTCCAACTATAGCAAACTAAAGTGTCAGGGAAAAAGTATACAGTATCTAGTTTAAATTTTATTTATATTTTTTTCTTTCTGGTTTGTAGAGGCAGTGTTTCTCTGTGTAGCCCCGGCTGTCCTGGATCTCTCTCTGTAAAGGAAGTTGGCCTCAAACTCAGAGACCTGCCTGACTGTGCCTCCTAAGTGCTAGGGTTAAAGGTGTGTGTCACCACCACCTGGCTTTCCAAAGAATTTTAATGTTTAATTTTTTGTTAGTTTTGTTTTGTTTTTAATGTGAATTGGCGTTTTCCCTGCTTGTAGGTCTGTGTGACTTTGTCAGATCTTGAAGTTACAGACAGTTATGAGCTGCCACGCTGGGATTTGAACCTGGGTCATTTGAACCTGGGTCAGCTGGAAGAGCAGTCAGTGCTTTTAACCTCTGACCCACCTCTCTAGCCCCTATAAATAATACTTTAAGAATACATACATAGCACATGTGGTGCAGACACGCATGAAGGTGAAACACTCATGCACATAAAGTAATACAAACAAATCTTTAAAAAAAATACATATACAGCCAGGCAATGTGAAACAGGATTGGGAGGCAGAGGCAGGCAGGTAGGTCTCTGACTTCCAGGCCAGCCAGGGCCTACGCAGTGAGACCCTTTCTAAAAAACGAAAAAGAAAGCCCGTAAAACAAAGGGTAAATACACAGATTGGTGATCACATTTATGTGTAGCTGGCCTTTGTCTTGAAGTCATCTTAGAACATCCTTTTTCTTTCTTCCTTGACTGCTGCTGTCACAGGCTGTTAACGCCAGTGAGAAGACCGCTGTGGAAGCGCTGTTCCAGAGGGACTCCCTGGTGCGGCAGAGTCAGGTGCGGCTGCAGTGCTTAGATTGTTTAACAACAGCCTTGTGTTTCCAGGGGTAGACTATTAAAAATAGCACTGTTCCTGTAGGAAATACTATTGTATATTTGTTTATCTTAAAAAAGGCAAAATAGTGGTTGGAAAAGTTATTTGATATCAGAAACTTCAGATTAAGGGTGGAAGTACTACTAAAATTAAAACATATTTTAGAGTTACAATGATCTTTTCTTATTTTCTTTCTTTCCTAGTTGGTGGTAGATTGGCTAGAGAGTATCGCCAAAGATGAAATTGGAGATTTCTCTGACAATATTGAATTTTATGCAAAATCTGTGTATTGGTAAGTAACTAGACTTTTGTTTTATCTTATCTCTAAGAATAGGTGGAGGTGCATGCTTTAATCCCAGCACTTGGAAGGCGGAGGCAGGGGAATCTCTGCGTTCAGTGCGAGCCTAGTCAGAGAGTGAGTTCCAGGGCAGCAGGGCTATGCAGAAAAACCCTGTCTCAAAGAACCAGAAAGAAAGACGCCAAGTGCAGACCTGGAGATGGCTCGGTGATTTAAGAGCATCAGTGCTCTTCCAGAGCAACTGAGTTTGGATGGTTTACAACCGCCTGCAACTCCAGCTCCAGGGGATCCAACACCGTATTCTGGTCTTAAAATTTTTTTAATAATGAAAAGAAGTGGCAGCTAATAGGCATGGTGTCACCTACCGCCGGGCCTAGCACCCAGGAGGCAGAGGCAGGTGAGACTCAGTTGCAGGCCAGCTGGTCTACATAGTTCAGACCCTCCAGGACTACACAGGTAACACAGTAAACCGCAGCCGCTTAATGGACACCTCACAAAAGCCAGCTTACACTTGGCCACCAGAGCATGAAATGAGTTCCCCATCCCCAATCATCTAAGACAGACTGCCTTTCTGTGTTAAGGGCTTTGTGCATTTTTCTTCATTTGTGCCTTTTTTCCCTTGTTTTGAACACACAGATGTACTTGTCGGGCAGAGGTTGGTTTTGTTGTTGTTATCTACCAAAATAAATAAATAGTATTTAGATTGCTCCTTAGAAAACTGGTCTGTCTTTTTTCAGGGAAAATACCCTCCACACCTTAAAACAGCGGCAGCTGCTGTCCTACATAGGAAGTACCCGTCCTCTTGTCACTGAATTGGTAAGTTCCTAGTCACCGTGACTACGGTTGGGATGAGACACATGACCAGAGCGACTCACACGTCCATGTCACTGTTTGTCACTGGAGGAAGTCAGGACAAGAATGCAAGCTGGGCACCAACCTGGAGGCAGGGCTGCTGCAGAGGCCGTGGAGGGCTGCCGCTCGCTTGTTTCCTCATGGCTTGCTCATCATGCTTTCTTGTGGCACCCAGGACTTCCGGCCCAGGGATGGCACTACCCACAATGGGCTGGGCCCTCCCCCATCAAACACTAATTAAGAAAATGCCCTATGGCTGGGTCTTGCGGAGGCGTTTGTCAGTTGCAGTTCCCTTCTTTCAAATGACTCTAGCTTGTGTCAAGTTGACGAAACACCAGCTAGGACAGTAAGTGTTCTTGGAAATGAAAATGGTCTCTAAAGATCATTGATAGCCTTTCTTTAGTCACATTAAAATCACTTTTGTTTAAATTCGTTGTGATTGTGTGTGCTCTTTGCTGCTAAAGTGAGGATTGTATTAATGCTAAGTATTTAAAAACACAAAAGTGAAAAGATGGAGTAATGATTTTAGAAGTTCTATGGAATTTGTTTCTGTTTTTGGAGATTTAATGTTATTTATGTGCATATGCATTTGTCTAGGGATATGTGCACTTGTCAGTGCCTGTACCTGCAGAAAGCAGAAGAGGGTGCTGGGCCTCCTGGGGTTACAGGCAGTTGGGAGCCACCAGCCTGGTGCTGGGAAGCCGACTCAGGGTTTCTCAAGAACAGAACTCCTGATAACTGATAACCTTCTCTCCGGTCCCATTTTTGGTGGTTTTGTTTGTTTGTTTGCTTGTTTGTTTTTTACCCCTTGAGACAGGATGTGTGTCGCTCAGGCCAGGTTGAACTTGAGATCCTCCCTCTGCTTTTTGAGTGCTCTGGGATGTTTTTGCTTGTTTATTAGTTAACTAGTGTGTAGTTGGGTTTGTTGTTTTGTCTTTGAAGGGGTGGGTATGGCATTTTTTTGGTTGTGTCTCACGCTCCTGAGGATTGAGCCCATGTGCATGCTGGGGTACCTCTCCACCTCCAACTACGTTTGTGTTTCCCATGGAGAAACCTCAGAGTGCGGACTGAGTGAGCTCTCAGAAAGCTCATGCTTTCTAGTCAGGCTAGAGAGCTTCCATTTTCCGTTTGTGCTTGTCCATTCTCTAGGTCTACTTGTAGTAAAGTGAGGGAATAAGCTCAAGTATGTAGTGTTGCCTCCCTGGGCTGGGCTAGGATAATGGCATCTGTGCTCAGCTGAGTAGGTGTACACTTATTGGGCCAGCAAAGTATATTTGGGGAGGGGAGCACAGACAAATGTGCCCATTAGGAACCCTTGTGGCACTTCATTCTATTAACTAGATTTTGAAAGAATTTCTTTCTGTGTGTGAGTACCATATAGATTCACCATGCCATGGTGATTTTTAAGATGTGTGTAGGTGTGTAGGACCAGCACTGTAGCTGAAAGCTCAGCATTTGAACTGTGTCCTGAGTTGGATCTCTAGCGCTGTATGTATAACTGCCTAAGGTAATAAATAATGAATAAACAAAAAATTTCAATGTAGGTTCCAAATATTTATAGCTCATGATGAGTTGTTTCTTATAGGATCCTGATGCTCCCATTAGACAGAAAATGCCACTTGATGATCTGGATAGAGAAGATGAAGTTAGGTTACTCAAATATCTTTTCACCCTAATCCGTGCTGGAATGACAGAAGAGGTAAGTGATGTCAAGCCCCTGCCAGGTCAGGCCCCGCGTGCCATAGACTTGGCATTGGGAGAGTATGCATGGCCCCATCCAGTGCCCTGCTCTACCCTCGTTGGCATTTCCAGATAGAGCACATGGCTGTGAAGGTCTCCAGAGCCCTTAGCAGTTTTCAGCAGCCAGCCTTTGTCTTGTTCTGTTGGCATTGTGTATTCTAGGTACAGCCTTCTTCTCTCTTCTCATGTTTATGCATGTCACTGGTGATACTACTTAACACACATAAGACCACATTGGGTCTTCCATTTCTTCCTGATAATGTTTAATTTAAGGAAATATCAATGGAGTAAATAAGTGATAGCTCTCTCCTCATACTTTTTGTTTTCTTGTTTCTTGTGTGTGTGTGTGTGTGTGTGTGTGTGTGTAGTACTGGCTGACCTAGAACTCATTCTGTAGACCAGGCTGGCCACTCTGTCTCCTGAATGCTAAAATTAAATGCATGTGACACCCCCACCTGACTTATAGAGACTTTTTATAATAATTTTTTATTCCATACATCAAGCATCCATCAAATCCATTTATTTTTAGTAAAATTCCATGTTAGAGAGCTAGTGCCATAAACCCTATTAGCAAGTCTAAAATGATGAAAGAAGGGAATTACTAGAAAAATGAGGGACCCAGTTCAAGCCTTGTGTGCTTGAAGCTGTGGTTTGATCCTCAGTCTGGCTGCACGTGTCTGTGGGCAAAGTGGAATGCCGTCACCATTGCCTCCCTTATCCCGGGGACAGTGTGTCACTTGGTCGCTCATCTTGTCACACTGGGTTCTGTGCTTTTTCAGTTCTGCACCAATGGTGTCACTCACAGTTCTTTCTTGTGTTTCTGAAGGCACAACGGCTCTGTAAACGTTGCGGGCAAGCATGGCGAGCTGCGACCCTGGAAGGCTGGAAACTGTATCATGACCCTAATGTTAATGGAGGTTTGTTGGATTTTATTCTAAGAGTCAGATGTGGAGGTATTTAGCTCTGTACGCCAGTCTTGGTGAATGGCAGCCTTTCTTTTAGAAGCAATTGAAATGCTTCATTTTAAGTGGTGAATTTCTCTGTACTGTTTTGTAGGGACAGAGCTAGAACCTGTTGAAGGGAATCCATATAGACGGATTTGGAAGATTAGCTGCTGGAGAATGGCTGAAGATGTAAGATACTGAAGTACTTACTGATGCTCACCTGCATGCCAGTTTGACTAAATGAAGGTGTACCGGGGAGCTGTGAATGACAACTAGAGTTGCTGTGTTCAGAAAAGTCTTAGTCAAGTTAGCACTAGGCTTGCTGACTTAGCAGAATTGTTCAGACACTGCATACTAAGAATTAGACATTGCTATGAGGCAAAAGCATAAAGGACAAACCATGAGCTTAGGGAAGAATAGCTGGCTAAAGCTTAAAGCTGCCTTTCTCAGAAGACGTCCAAATTTAACTTTTAAAACTTAGTAGATTTGGGCTGTTGAGAATGAAAACTCAAGGTCGGAATTGAAGTTAAATGCATAGGTTGGGAAGCTAGAGGGATGGGAGGTGTGTGAGGCTGGACAGAAAGCTCAGACAGGAAGTACCAGTTCTATTATGAATGATGACCATACTTCAAAAGTCGCCACAGAATGCAGGATTGTGCAGAAAATCTCACAGGGTTTATAGGAGAATTAATGGGGTTATAAGAAAATCCTTTAAAATGCCATCAGATGCGCATAAGAAGTGAATAAAAATGAGAGCTGGAGAGATGGCTCAGCTCTAAACACGTGTTGCACAGGCTTCTCAGCCTTATTCGGTGCCTGGAACCCACCTAAAAGTGGGAAAGGACTGACTGCACAAAGTTGACCTCTGACCTCCACACCTGCACTGTGGCATGTGCATCATACTGAGGGTCACACACACACTCCACTCGAACAATAATAATAATGAAAACTAAGTTTTTTAGAGGCAATAAAATCAGAGTGTTACCTCTGTCAAATTGTTAACAAGTGTGGAGATACAATAAGCAGTGTACTCTTTCTTGTTTTGTTTTTTAAACCCTGGAATTCGCTTGTTGTATTGGATGTCAGGAAGTTGAGAGCGGAGTGTTTAAGAAGAGATACAACTGAAATCACAGGAAGTAATTAGGAACCTGTTAGAATTATTCAGCCACTAAGTAATAAGGCCCTGCTGTGACGGTAGTGGTAGGAATAGAAAGGGGAGTCTGGGGCTGGAGAGATGGCTCTGCGGTTAAGCGAAATGTCTGAGTTCAATTCCTGGCAACCTCACGGTGGCTCACAACCATCTGTAATGGGACCTAATGCCCTTTTTTGGTATGCAGGTGTACATGCAGATAGGGCCTCATATAGACTAAATTAAAAAAAAAAAGTCTCTCGTTTGATGGAGAAATCTTAACATGCCATTGACAGAGTAAAATAGAATAGCATGATGACTGTAACCGCTTAGGACCTGGATGTAGCTGATGTCCCCATGATTGATTTGCTCCCGGTCAGCATCAGGAGGCATTAGTGTTGAGCAACAGTGTAGGGGAACACACCTACCTTGGTTCTGTGAAGAGTAAGACCTTATCATAAATGATCAAAGTATCCGTTGGCGTTGCCTTGCTTTCACTATGCATTTGAGATTTAAATAATTGATTTTTTTTCCCCTGAAGATTTTGGAATTATTTTTTCAAACCAAGAAAACCCTTCCCGCTCCCATCTGTCACTGAAGCTGATGAACTAAGTGACTAGAATCAATCTAGAATAATTATGAAGAAAACTCGCACACTAGGAAAAGGAGTAATCTCGAATCTTTTTACTTATTGTGTTTTAGGAACTTTTTAATAAGTACGAAAGAGCGATTTATGCAGCACTAAGTGGGAATCTCAAGCAGGTATGTGATCTTCGGACTAAAACCAAGTAGTTAAATATTCTCCTAATTCTGTGTGGTAGACCTGAGCAGCTTCTAACAGTTGCTGTACTAGAGATCATCAGAAAGCAGAACAGTGATACCCTGCCTGTTTTGAGAACCACATGCGTATAGTTCTCAGTTCTTGTTTCTGTGGGGTTTTGATTGTTAGCTTTTTTCTGTTATTTTGTTATAGTTTCTTGATACTAGCTCATTCTAGCCTCACACTTGATTTTTTGCTGTTATATTTTGTTCAGGTTTTTGAGACTAGGGTCTTGCTTTGTAGATCAGGCTGCCTCGAACTCATGACACTACTCCCTCAGGCTTCTCAGTGGTAGGATTATTAATGCACTGACTTTCATGAGGAGTCGCAGCATCCATTTCCTAATGACTCCTGTGCCCAGTGATACGTCTAGAGATGCAGTGCTGATGCATAGTGCCTGTCTGGGCCTAAGCCCGTGTATGTGCTCCCCAGAGCCCGTTTGCCCCTCATGTTCCAGCGGCTGTTCTGTTCTTATTATGCTGGAATAATGTTGTTAGCATTCCAAGTCAGTGTGACTGAATTTGTTACAGAAAAATCATTCGAACTTCTCAGAAGTTCTAGTGTGGAAGAAAGAAGGTTGTTTGGTATAAAATTTTAAGCCTCACGGTGTTCTCTGTCATTAGAAGATGGTTTTAAAGTCCTTGACCTGTGGGTAGTCAGTTTCCCTTTCTTTTTTGTTGACTGTATCGGTGGTTCTGTTCTGGTTGGGTGAAAAGCTTCTTCCTGTCTGTGACACCTGGGAAGACACAGTGTGGGCCTACTTCCGGGTGATGGTGGACAGCCTGGTGGAGCAGGAGATTCGGACATCAGTGATAACGCTTGATGAAACGGAGGAACTCCCTCGAGAGTACATGGAGGCGAAGTGAGTGCGGAGCTCCATGCTGGGCGAGGTGCTGGTTGCTGCGGGGAGCTGTGCTGCACGCACCCTTCATGTTGTCGTCTCTGTCCTTTTTGTTTCTCCTCTTTTAAAGCTGGACCTTAGAAAAGGGTTTTGAAGAACTTCAAGCCACTGACAAAAAGGTAAATGTTAATATAACCCTGTTACGTGTAGCATATGAAATTAATGTTACGTAGTTGTACGCTGTAGCTGAAAGGGGGGAAATGTGGAATCCTCCTTTCTCATCTTTTCTTCACTGTTATCAGAATAAGATACCTCAAAAGTAATATTTGTTGGGTAGGGCTTGCTAGACCATGCTGTAATCCTAACACTCAGAAGGCTGAGACAGGGTCGTCACCATGAGTTCCAGTAATGGCTGAGCTACATAGTGAGACCCTGTCTCAAAACAAAATGAAAAGCACTTTTTTAGTGTTTCTTTCCAGTAACTAATGTATATGTACTAGTAATAATAATCATATGCCAGTAAGACCTATGTAACTCCTGCCAAGCCCCTTGCCCGTATCTCCTCACACAGTAAAACATACCAACACATGCATGCCGTATATTTCTCGTGGCCGTTCAAGCAAGGGTAAGTGACTGGATACTGCGTACAGGATTGAAGACTTTTTCATATCATGTTGCCCCACGGCTTATTTCTTCCATTTAATAGTAATCCCTCCAAAATAGTCTTTTGATAGCTAAATAATGGTCTGGAGAATAGGTATAGAAGGTTTTGTTTTGTTTTATTTTGCTTCCCTTGAGGTTTTCACATTTGGTTCTGGTACCATAAAGAACATCTATAATGTGAAGATGTGGGAGCTTCCTGCTGTTGCTGAGTTTAAGGCTGAGTTCCCTAAAAACAGTGTTGACAGCGCTGCTGGGTTAAAGAACACAGTGGACTCTTTGAACTCTGCTTTCTAAGTTACTGACAGTTATCATGCATGTACCTTCAAGCTATACAAGAAAAACTAAAAGAGAAAAGAACATGCACAACAGGAAAGGTATCAGACTGCAGTAATGAATACTACCACAAGTAATTTTTTGCATTATGCATTCCAGTCCTGAATGTCACACTTTATATTTTTGCTAGCCCATCAGTGTAGGTAGGAATCAGGGCTAGGTTTGTTTCCCTGTGTCTATTTGTAAATTTCTTTTAAGAGTTTAAACATTTTTAAAATTTTTACTTTAATTGGTGTTTTCCGTATATGTATATCCTTGTGCCACATGCATGCAGTACCTGTGGAGGCCAGAAGAGGGTGCCAGAACCCTTGGAATTCAAGTAACAAAATTGTTAGCTGTCATATTGGTGCCCGGATGAAACCCTGGTCCTCCTCTGAAAGAGCAGCTGTTGTTCTTAACAGCCGAGCTGTCTCTATGGCTCCTATTCATTTATAAATTCCTTGTTTTGTCCTATGACTTTTCTTTTGGGTTTTATTTTTCTATATTATTGAATGGATGTACTTTGTGCAGTATGGATATTAATGCTTTTTCTACCAAGGGTTTATGACTAGTGTATAAATATTTTAGAAACTATGAGTAGGTAAAACCAAGTCAGGAATAGAAGTAACTGTCTCAAGGGTCAGGATCCTTGAGTTACCTATGACAAAATATAAACCTGGCAACTTAAGGCTGAAGGAGTTACAGATGATGTGTTAGGCAAACTTACAACATTGTGTAGCCATCTGTACTTGCTATAACTACTTAGAAAAGGATACAGTGCCCCACTCCCAAAGTTTCTCATTTAAGCGAATGACTAAAACAAAACAAAAGGCTAGAAATAAAAATATTTAAGGGTTTCAGGACTCTCATAAATAGAATTTTATTGAAAGACATAAAATAAGACATGAGGGAAATAGATCAAACATAATTCTGAATGAGAAGATTTGAAAATGTCAGTCATTCTAAAATTATGACAAAGGGCCCTAATAATTTCGGGGGATTGTTTTTTTGGGGGGAAAAATCTAAGTAGAATCACAAATAAGAATGAGAGGAACAAGGAAAAGCCCCAGTGGCCCTTCCTCATGCCTTCTGGACCAAGCGGGACAGGGTAGAGTGGTTGTGGGGAAAACAGGTCAGCGACCCCAAGTCTAAGAACAGGCATCAGGTATGTATGACCTTTCCATCTGGAAGGAAGCAAGCCCGAGCCTTAGCTAAAGCCAGATAACTGAGCTAAATGCCACATAGAGCGAATGCTTTGACTGTACAAAAGAATAAACATTAAGAGACAATTGACTGGTAAGAAAAAAATAAATATATTTGACAAAAATTTACTGATATTTCAAAAAAGACAGCCCAGCAGTTACCTTGTTCACTCATCTTTGTCTGGTCACTACTGTCTTGCTACTCTCAGTGACACTGGTAGAAGAAAATAACCTTAAAGTGATTTTGAGCAGTGCTGTGTATGTGAGGATTATCTTGTGCTTTATTTTGCCTCAGACCCCTGGGTCCATCTGTTCTACTTTGCCATGGTATGCCAACATAAGCAGGAATAAAGTGTAAAGCATAGTAAGTTTGGGGCCCGCAGTGGCTCAGCGGGTGAAGACTCCAGGCTAGGCCTGACTGCTGAGTTTCTTTTCTAGGCCGCACATGGTGTCTGGACACAGTGGACCCACAGCTTGTCCCCGGATGTGCAGTGGCTCTGTGGCATGCATGCCTTTACACAGCTGCATGCACTTGAAGGATAAATACGTGGGTGCTTTAAAAACATAGGAAACTGAGTAACATTCCCCAGGATTAGGTTCTCTTATAGAAGATATGCTTAGTTTGGGATAGATATTGTCCTAAAGGCATCCTCCTCCTCATGTTTTCCATCTCCCTAAAGACTTTCATTTCTAGCTTCATATACGTTCCCTCAAAAATTGGACATCTTCAGTGTAGCAATGAGTACATTCTTCTTAGTGAGTGCAGAAGACTTAAGGCAATGTAAATTTTGTTTTGTGTTTTTTCGTTTTGTTTTTTGTTTTTTTTCAGAGAGTTCTGGAAGAGAATCAAGAACATTACCATATAGTTCAGAAATTTCTTATCCTGGGAGACATTGATGGTGAGATACAGTTTCATTTTACTTTGCCTGGCTTCTTCATTTGTGGGAGTCATCTTTGTAGCAGCCGTTCTTACTAGTCTTTTAGTCCTTCACTGGTGTCTACCCCTCAAATGTGACATGCTTACTGGTTGGTTGCTGTAAGGCCAGATCTGAGTTGGGGTTTCCAAGGTGGAGAGCGTCCTCTGGTGGGAGAGGCAGTGAGACTCAGCTCCCCATAGGTGTGCTGGGATGTCCTTCCTGATGCTTCTTTCTCCCTGTGTATTGCTCACTGTCCAACCTTTACTCTGGCGGCCTGTAGGTTTGATGGATGAATTTAGCAAATGGCTGTCTAAGAGCAAAAGCAATCTCCCTGGACACCTCCTCCGCTTTATGACTCACCTTATTTTGTTCTTCCGCACCCTGGGACTGCAGACCAAAGTAAGTAAAAATGGACAGCGTTTCCTGCTCTCCGTGCTACAGTTTGTCACCTGATATCAGGATCCTCTCCTGTGGTCACCTACTGATCACTCATGTGAGTGGTTTGTTAGGTCTAGTCTTTGGCCACGGAGATCTCTAATGAGATCTGATGCCTTCTTCTGGTGTATAGGCACACCTGCAGGCAGAACACTGTATACATAATAAATAAATAAATCTTTTAAAAAAAGGAAAGCAATTGTATAATTGTATCTGTAAGTAATTGTATTAGTAACCAGATTATGTTTTTTTTCCTATGAAGGAAGAGGTTTCCATTGAAGTTTTAAAGACATATATACAGGTAAGCTTATAGATTGTAGAATTTGATATTTTTTTCTATTTTCATGAAAGCAAAAATCAAATTGGTAATGTTTTTTAACATTTTTGTTTTATGTGTATATGTGGCTACATGGTTGTATTGCAGTGTGTGCATACATGCATGTGTAAGTGTTGTGTGTTTGTGTGTGTGTCTGTGCAGTTCGACAAGTCAGAAGAAGGTGCTGGAGTGTTAGATGGTTGTGAGCCACCATGTGGGTGTTGGAAGCCAAACGCGGGTTCTTTCCAGAGCAACGAGAGCTCTTACCCACAGAGCGTCTCTCCAGCCCACAAATGGAGCTATTTTGATATCGAATGGTCCAAAAGCCACCAGAGTCCATAGCGCTCTTTGAATTATTCTAAATACATCTCTAGAATTTAAAAGTATTATGATCTGGAACATTTATCTATCTAGGAGCCTTTCCTAAATATATTTGAAATTGTGAAGCAAACTTTTTCAAAGCATTGCTAATATATTTGGTCTGCTTCGATCTCTGTGTTTCTTAGCTTTTGATAAGTGAGAAGCATACAAACCTCATAGCGTTTTATACCTGTCATTTACCACAAGACCTTGCTGTTGCCCAGTATGCATTATTTTTGGAAGGCGTTACAGAATTTGAGCAACGACACCAGTGCCTGGAGCTGGCTAAGGAAGCAGGTAAAAGCAGTCAAGAATTTCATTCGTTATTTCTTTTTAGGTATATATTGTATAAAATAATGAGTTTTGTTGGACATTTTCAAATGAGTACTTACAGGAATTTTGATCATACTTACTCCCCTGTATCTGTTCACAATAGAAAAAAAAAGTGTTTGTTTATATAAGAAATGGAAGTGGGAGCTATGCACGTGCCAGGGCATGCACATGCCAAACACCTGTGGTGCTGGTCCTCTCCTTCCACCCTGTTTTTAGACAGGGTCTGTGTTGATTTCCTGCTGCATGAGCCAGGCCGGCTGGTACGGGGCCTTGTGGGGCTTCTCCCATCACTGCGCCCTTCTGTAGAAGTACCATGAGATGTGCACGCTGCCGAATCCAGCTTTTCATTAGATCGCGTTGGAAATGAGCGCAGGCCTCACGGAGTGTAGTGTGCGCTGCACGTACTGAGTGGTCTTCTCGGGCCTCACTGGCCCGTGTAGGCGAATTTTCATTCGGCTGTTTTGTGCTGCTCTTAAGTCATTTCTTTTGACGGGAAAACATCTCAATGAAATTCTTTTGGAGAACAAAAATACCTTTTAACTCGTATAAAAATTTTGTTTCTGGGGCTGGAGAGATGGCTCAGAGGTTAAGAGCACAGGCTGCTCTCCCAAAGGTCCTGAGTTCAATTCCCAGCAACCACATGGTGGCTCACAACCATCTAAAATGAGATCTGGTGCCCTCTTCTGGTGAGCAGGCACACATGCAGACAGAGCACTGTATACAAAATAAATAAATCTATTTAAAAAAAAAAAAATTTGTTTCTGGTTTGTTTGTGTTACTCTGTAGCCTACACTCCCTGAACCTTGCCCAGGCTAGCCTCAGATTCAGTAGTCCTGCACTTTGGACTCAGTAGTCTGCTCAGTACCAGGTGCTGGGATTACAGGCATAAGTCACACCTGCTCTAAAATATTTTTAAACTATGATATTTTTCTATTGTGTTTTTCAGTTGTATGTATTATATTTAAAATAATGGGTAGCTGTGCACACATGTTCGTGTTCCATGGTGCACACGTGGACATCAGAAGACAACCTACAGGAGTGACTATTTCCTGGGGATCGAATGCAAGTCATCAGACTTGGTGGCAAGCCACTTTACTTGCGGAGCCATCTCACTGGCCCTGTGGATTATATCTTTAAGAAATTGTTTTAGGAACTGGAGAGATTGCTCAGTGGTTACAAGCACTGTATGCCCTTCCAGAAGTCCTGAGTTCAATTCTCAGCAACCACATGGTAGCTTAAAACCATCTATAATGTGACCTGATGCCCTCTTCTGGCATGCAGGTGTACATGCAGACAGCGCACACATACATAATACTGAAATAAATTTTAAAGACATTGTTTTAGGGGGTAGAAAGACTGAGCTTTCTACCAGCTCAGTGGTAGAAAGCTGTCCAGCTTCTATAGAGCCCTCTGGTCAATCCTCAGATCCAAAAATACGAAAAAGAATTACTCCAAATTTACCAAATTGTAACTGTTTAGAGAATGTTCATGTTAATAACTACTATTTGGGTTTTGTTTTGTTTTGTCATTTCCTAAAATTCCTTAGATTTGGATGTTGCAACAATAACAAAAACTGTAGTGGAGAACATCCGTAAGAAGGGTGACGGTGAGTTCAGTCACCACGACCTGGCTCCGTCCCTAGACACTGGCACAACTGAGGTAATTTGAGGGGAGATGGGGGTGTGATGTGACCTACATTCTGCCCTCTTGTCTTTTGGTGAACTTCTTCCATACAACACAGTGGCTTCTGTCTGTCTTTTTTAAAGAACATAAAGGCCTTAACCCTTTAAAATACACTTATTTTTATTTTGTGTGAATGAGCGTTTTGCATGAATGTATATCTGTATACTTTGTGTATGGCTTGTACCCAAGGAGACCAGAAGAGGGTGCTGGACCCCTTGGAACTGCAGTTACAGACAGTTGTGGGTCGCCATGTGGATTTAGAGAATCAAACCCATGACCTCTGGAAGAGCAACCAGAGCTCTTAACCTCTGAGCCATCTCTCTAGCCCCCGAGGCCTTTTAAATGACAAAAATTGGCAGTAGTTTTAAGGCTTGTTGAAACACTGAATTATGATAAAGAAGCCTTCTTTTCAGAGCATGCCTTAGTGTTAGCTTTTCACTCATCAGGTTCTGCTAGATACTTTAAAAGCCGCTGACTCCTGTTTTTAGGAAGAAAGATGAAATCTCAAAAGGAAAACAACTTGGGGCTGGGAGTGTGGCTCTCCTTGTATTTGTGAGCCCAGGGTTATTCCCTGCATCCCATATCAGATGGCTGAGCTTGGTGGACCATACGATGAATAGTTCCAGATTGATAGGCCAGTGGGGTTTTTCTGTAATTCAATAGAGAGCTGTTAACAAACCAGCAAAAGTTGAGTTTTCTTAATTTTTATATAACTGGGGAAACTCTTTTTCATTAGAGTGCATTATCAGTTCCACTCATTTGCAAATACTTTGAAGTGAAATAGATTTTCTCTTCTTTCAATGGTAGGAGGACCGCTTGAAGATCGATGTGATTGATTGGCTGGTGTTTGACCCAGCACAGAGGGCGGAAGCACTGAGGCAAGGCAATGCCATCATGAGGAAGTTCTTAGGTGGGTTGTCTTGTGCTCTTACAGTTTCTGATCTGATCCCTAAGGTTGTTGTTTTTTTGTGTTTTGTTTGTTTGTTTTTATTTATTTTGTTTTTACAGAACATTTCACTTATTTCATAAATAAATGGGAAGGTGGGATAGTTGGTAAGGACTGTAAATGCACCTCAGTCCCAGAGAGCAGGTGCTCTTGGACAGTCAGGTGTCTCCACCTGTTCTTGCTGTGATCCATCGACCCACAGAGGAACATCTGAAGTGACTCATTAGCACTGAGTAGTCATCCATTCATCAGTAAATATTTCCTGAGACTGAAGAGATGGCTCACAGTTAAGAGAGCTTACTGTTCTTGTAGAGGAACCAAGTTCAATTCGCAGCACCCATGTAGCTAGCTGCTCACAAGTATCCATAACTCTAGTTTTAGGGGAACATCTATGGAGGCAGAACATTCACACACATGATAGAAAATAAATAGGAAACACTGAGCAGCCTGATAGTGACAGGCCTATGCTATTTGTCTCCAGCTCAGTCCATGAGATTAGACTCACAGTTTTGACCTTTTCCTGTCATCAGTGACAGGTCTTGTTCTGAATAATAGTTTTTGCTTTTGAGCTGGAGTGTGTATGTGCCATGGTGCATGTATGGACATCATACTCTCCTTAAGTGACAACTTCTCTCCTTCCACCATGTTGGTTCCATGATGAACTCAAGTCTTTGGGCTTCGCAATGAGCACCTCTCCCTACGGAGACATCTCAGCTAGGTCCTCACTCCTACAAAGCACAGGGCAACTCGGTCTCTCAAGTCAGTAGTACTTTTTTTTTTAAGATTTATTTATTTTATTTTATATGTATGGCTGTTTGCCTGCATGCATATATATGTGCACCACGGGCAGACCTGTTGGCATGGATCCCCTGAAACATTTGTGAGCCATCTTGTGAGTGCTGAGAATTGAACCTGGAGCCTCTAGACGCGCAGCCAGTGCTCCTAAACGCTGAGCCACTGCACAGCCCCAAGTCAGTAGTTCTTTAGCAAAAATTGTACATCTCCAGACAGGAACAGGTGACCAAGGTACCACACTGCCTGTAAAAGGCTGAAAGATCCCAGGAAAAGATTCCTAACATTGGATCTCATGTAGCCGGCCATGTGCTAGCGCAAACAACTGAGCAAAGCTCTGAAGGAATCCCATCCAGATACACTTTATAAAGGTTCCTCATGTCATTCTCAGTTTCAGAGTGAATTTCCTTTATGGACAGTTAGGGAATCCATTATTTAGTAATGTCCTAAAACATAAACTCACAAAACTGTCTTATAAACCATGATACCAAATTGTGTAACAATCTAGAAACAGGAACTGAAAGAGGACAAACATAGTGCTTCAGAGATCACGAAGCATTACATAGTTTACCTTTTAAAAGTAGCTCCCCAGTCCCTAGGCTGTTTTATATTGGAATAGAGAAATCAGGCTGAGGCAAGCAAGCCAGAGTGTGCATTCATTCTCTCTGCTCCCGACTGTGGACAGGAAGTGACTAGCTAATTTGATGTTTTGCTGCCTTGACTTTCTGCTGTTGTGTGAATTGTAACCTGGAACTATGAACTAAAGTAGACTCTTTCTTCCCTGTTTTGCTTTTTGTTGGACTATTTTATCATAGCAACAGAAATGAAATTAGGACACTTTCCAACTTGGTTTGCAATCTGAGAACCACAGGCCCTTGTTTACACTCATCTTAAAATGGTACCTTCCTTGTTCGCACAGATAACTTCTCTCTTTCTGGCTCTCTAAAAGGCTGCAGCTCAGTGTGCTTCTCCACACACCATTAACAGGTAGACATGGACTTCTAAGTTGCCTAGATCA
Organism: Pachyuromys duprasi; assembly: GCA_028658305.1. Lineage (NCBI taxonomy): Eukaryota > Metazoa > Chordata > Mammalia > Rodentia > Muridae > Pachyuromys > Pachyuromys duprasi. The sequence goes on from CM053766.1 coordinate 55,639,833, forward strand.
AAAGCTAGCTGACCAGCTCCAAAAGCAGAATAAAATTTGTTCAGATCCTATTCTGAAAAGAAGTCCTACACAAGAACGCTGGCTCTGCCATGTTCCTGTGAGAAGATGCAGCCGTAGTTCCTGGTCAGATAACACCACCACTTATTCATTTCTGTTTTTGCTGTTTCCTCCAAAGGGGAGAGGACCAGTCAGTCACAGTGTTAGGCTTTTTATTGGGAAACCAAACCCATTTAATTGCAAGTTTTCATTATAGTAATCAGCTTTGTATATGATGCCATAACTCTCAGACTTTGCAAAATGTATTTTCTTTCATTAACATATAGATATATGTGAAAGAAACTGCCTTTGTGTTACTGTGACACTGAGGTAGTGAAGAGCCAGACCATTGAGTAGAAAGATCGCCAAGACCTTTGAAGAAGTCTGGGACCTAAAATACGAAACTTGTAATTTGTGATTTGATGCTTTAAGAGACCTGTACACAAGACCAGGTGTGGTGACACACACCTTTAATTCCAGCACTAGGGAGGCAGAGGCAGGCAGATCTCTTGAGTTCAAGGGTAGCCTGGTTTACAGTAAGTTCCAGGTCTCTATAGAGACCATGTCTCAAAAACAAACCAAAATAAATATATATATAATATATATATAATATATATATAATTATATATATTATATATATTATATATTATATATATTATATATTATATTATATATTATATATATTATATATATATTATATATATATTATATATATATATCTTCCAGTATACAGAAGTTCAGACACATTGATTTTTTTTTTCCCCTCAGCATCAAAGAAACATGAAGCTGCAAAAGAAGTGTTTGTGAAAATTCCTCAGGATTCCATCGCAGAAATCTATAATCAGTGGGAGGAGCAAGGCATGGAGAGCCCTCTTCCCGCTGAGGATGATAATGCGATCCGAGAGCATTTGTGTATCAGAGCCTATCTGGTGAGATTGAAAGAAGACCGTAGTCCTCACGATTTTCCCAATCCACTCTTAGACCTGAGCTGTATAGATATAATTTATTTTAAATTATATGTAGATGTATATGTTTGCAAGTGGGTATGCACACAGTGCAGGTGCCTGTGGAGGCCAAAGGCATCTGATCCACTGGAGCTGGAGTTACAGACAGTTGTGAGCTGCCTGATGTGGGTGGTTGGGAACAGAACTCGGGTCCTCTGGAAGAGCAACAAGATGGCTGAACCATCTCTCTAGACCTTGGAGTTTGACCTTTTTCCAAAAGTGTTGACTGATTTCAACTAAGGTCCTTTGTGATGACAGTGCTGACTCACTCACAGGGGTTGATGTTATGACCTTGTCGTCTTTGGCATGAATCTGTCGATTGCTGACCAGGCAGGGATAGGCAGTATGTGATGCCTGGAATCTACTTAAGATTGTGTATGCTTCTGCTTTTGGCAAGGACTTAAAAAAGAAGGTAAAATGTTTCAAGTAAAAGAAACAGCAAACTCAGTGAGGTTTATTCCGCAAATAAGTGATTGCTGTAGAAAAAAAGTGTGGATGCTAGAAACAAAATACTTTGCCAGTATTTGGTCAGTTCATAGGACTTTTGCTTATTCTTAATTTTTAAGTAAGAATTATTTCTAACCCTCCCCCATACATGCCAGGGGGTAACAGCCTGGCTAGATCCCAGGGGAGGGCATTGCAGCCAG
>CM053766.1:55641619-55735591 GCA_028658305.1 Pachyuromys duprasi
CCCCCCTCCCCCGTTGGTGGACTCGGAGGAGGCGGGGAGGAGTTGAGGGAGGGTTGGGGAGGGTGGGAGGGAATGAGAGAGGGGGCTACGCATGGGATGCAAAAAACCTAACCTGTGATTGATATAAAAATAAATAAATTTATAAAAAAAATTATTTCTAAGAAATAGAACTTTTAAGAGCCTTTTGAGCAATAAAAGTGAAAACTTTCTGTAACCTCAACACTAAGGAAACTGAGGCCGAGGATTGGCACAAAGCTGAGGCCAGTCTGGGCTTCATAGTGAGTTTCGGACCAACCTAGTCTAAAGAGGAAGACCCTGGCTCAACAAAGCAAAATGTAGAGCATGTATTTCATTTTGTTTAACTTTGAATTTTAGGAAGCCCATGAAACCTTCAACGAATGGTTTAAGCATATGAATTCGGCTCCACAGAAACCTACAATGACATCTCAACCCACTTTTACAGAGAAAGTGGCTTATGAACACAAAGAAAAGAAATATGAAGTAAGTTAAATGTGAGTCTGAGATGACCCTATTTAATCTTATAAATGTGCGTATTTAGGTCAGTTTGTGTTTTGTTTTGTTTTTTAGCATTTATGCTCTGATTGGAATGGGATCTTTCTGTTACACATTGTGCTTTGAATCATGTTGACTTTTCCATAGGTGATTAATCTTGAGAAATGCTTCTAAGCATGATGGCTCATGCCTTTAATCCCAGGACGTGGGAGCCAGAGCCAGGCAGATCTCTGTGAGTTTAAGGTCAGCCTGTTTTATATCCTGATTCCAGGCCAGCCAGAGCTCCACATAGTGAGACCCTGTCTCTGAATATAAAACAAACAAAATAAGAAAAGAAAGAAAGTAAAAATACTTTTAGACATTCTATTCATTTACTTAATTAACATTTTAGCATTTTATTTATCTCCTTTTTGGTGACTAGCTGAATTTTTTAACATAAGAATTATGTCTTGTCTGTATCTAAACATGTATCATTGTTGATTGTATCCATTATGCATGGTTTGTGTTTGCTCTGCAGATGGACTATAATATTTGGAAAGGACATTTGGATGCCCTAACTGCTGATGTAAAGGAGAAAATGTACAACGTCTTGCTGTTTGTTGATGGAGGGTGGATGGTAGATGTCAGAGAGGTAAGCTTTGTGTTTTGTTTATAGCTTTAAAAATCAGAATAACAAGCCAATGAGATGGCTCAGCTGGTAAAGGCACTTGCCACTAAGCCCAGAGACCTAAATTCAGTCCCCAGGATTCAAATGGTGGAAAGAATTAACTTCTGCAAGTTGTCCTCTGACCCCAAATTTAGACCCACATATGGCTACCAACACACATGTATATAAATACACAATGCAAATAAATGTATTAAATATTTTATTATTTCTGACTACTGGTTTACAGATAAATCCCACCTAGCCTGAGTCTAAATTCTTTTTATTAGCTGTATTTATTTTATTTTATGTAAGTATTTACCTATGTGTATGTATATGTACCACATGTGTGCATAGTGTCTGCAGAGGTCAGGAGGGGAATGGATCTTCTGGAGCTGGAGTGAGGGATTGTTGTGAACCACCATGTGCGTGCTAGGAACCAAACCTGGGTCCTCTGCAAGAGCAGCAAACGCAATCAAGCACTGAGCCATCTCTTCAGCCCACTTAAGTCTAAATCTATAATGATGTGTATTTCATTTAGCTTAGAAATAGGCTGGCCTAATACTATAAGACATTTAAAGCAGCGGCTTCCCTCTGAATGGCGTTCCTCTTCTTGTCTCAGCATGTCCTCTTTAAATACAGACTTCCACCTCTAAAGAACAGGCTTCAAAAATATTACATGATGTAAACCGGGAGAGGTGGCACATGCTTATAACCCCAGCCTTTTGGGGGGCTGAGTTACAGGTGGTTGTGAGCCGCCTGACATGAGTGTGGAGGTCTGAGCTTGGGTCTTCTGCTGAGCCATCTCTCATATTTGAAAAATACTGGACATTCATTGCTTTTCAGCTCTCAAAAGATTCCAAGCTATTTTATGGCTTTATTGTCTAATCTAAAATCAATAACCAAAATTTAAAAAATTATACATCAATATGATCTTACTTCACCAGCACATATGAATCAGAAGAGAAAGTTTTGGCCTAAGGAAACCACTGAACATTTAAAATTATGCTGGGAGTTTTAGTGAGGATTATGCTGAGGATTAAGTGGTAGACTCTGAGGGCTGAGGATGTAGTTCAGTGGAACTAGGCTTGCTTAGCATCTGTGATGCCTGAGTTCAGTCCCCAGTATCACGAACAAAACCCAAAAAGCTCAGCGGCGAACACTGAACATACTGTTACCAGTAGCAGTAACAGCAGTCAGAGGCCCTAATCCCCACCCTATCCCTCTCAATATTCATTTCTTGTCAGGAAAGAGACGCTAAAGAGGTAGGAAAATAGAAAGAGCAATACACATGCTGTGAGGGACAGCAGAGGAAAGGACACCGGAGCCGAGTTGTGCTTAAAATAACATGCCAACTATCCAAACTGTGGGATTTCTAGTTCTCTTTAGGGATCTGTCTGCAGAAGCCAAACTGAGTCGCCACTCAGGATCCATGTTAGGATGGGTCCTTGCTGTGGTTTGAAGGACATGTCTCTTAGGTTCCATATGTCTGAACACTGGGTCCCCAGTGGGTGGAGCTGTTTGGGGATGTTCTGAAGACTTGTTGAAGTGTAAGCAGGTGGGTGAGGGCTACAGCCTGACCACACTTTTGCACACACCAGCTGCCTCCCACCTGCTGTCAAAGCTGTGGGCAAACTGCAAGCCCAAACAAGCTCATCCTCTCCTAAGCTTCTCCTCGTTAGGTACTGGGTACACACGAAAGGACTGAGACTACATACCACTAGAGCAAAGCTAGAATGGGGGAATATTTGGTTTCCCTGGGAAGAAAAAAGATGGCCATGTATGTATCTGTGGGTAGTCCTGAGTCTAAGAGGATTCACCGACATAGCAATTATGATCCCAGCAAGAGGGGTCGGGTGGGAGGAGGAGTGAACAGGGAGAAGAAACGTACCATGGCTGACTCCCTTTTGTGTCCTCAGGCAACAAACACACAAAAATAAGAATACACGTTTAAAAGTATAAATAAATAAAAATTACCCAGCCTTCTTCACGTCCTCAAACTAATCCAAAAGAGACTGTTTTAAAGGTCGGATACTAAATCTACTGAGCTCAGTATGAGTTCGGCATGAACAGGAAACTAGCGGGACTGCTGCTTCACCTCTCTTTACGTATGGATTAGAGACTTGCACCCCTCACACAGTTAGAGTCCATGTCATGTGACATGACCTCCCAAGACAGTCAGGCCTTCTCTTGAGAAAACAGAAGTGTTTGCATTTTAAAGTTAAAACACATACGAAGCATGCATTTTTATTTGGTTTTATGTATTCGTATCTTAAAGCAGTGTCAACAGGGCAGAGCTCCCTCCGTGTGGAAACCTCTCCCAGCCTGCCTGCTCCTGCTGGAGTCACCACGTTCTTGGGTGGCTTCACTCCTGCAGAACCTGCCCTTGAGAAATGCTTCGGAATGTAGTGTAACGGCCTTCAAAGGCCATTCCCCTTCCCCTTGAGTCTCTGTGCAGACAAGTCAGGCCTCGATATCACAATCCTCTTGCCTCCTCTGCCTTAGGGGTGCCACTGTGTCAGCCATTCACACTGTGGGCGCCTTAAGTTGGTTAAATGAGGCTTCTTAAGGGAGCAGTTGCTGTTAGCTTGCTCACTTGTTCACTGTTTCGTTAGACTTTACACTGTGAGCTCTTCTGTAGACTTCCATTTATTTTGCTTCCTGTGCTGCTCAGGGTTAAATGCAGGCCCGTATACACGTTAGACCAGTGCTGTACCCCCAAGTTCACTCCCAGGGCTTTCTTCAAACAAACAGACAAAAATCATTTAAATTATGTGTCTGTGTGTTCCTGTCTGTGGCGGTGTGTGCGTTTGAGTGCAGCTGTCTGTGGAGGTGGGGCGAGAGCTCCCGTCTCCTAGAGCTGGGACTTGCGAGGCCCCGGCACGGCCCTCTCCAACAGCAGGATGTGCTCTCCACCTCCAAGCTGGCTCTCCAGTCCTCTCTCGCTTTAAATATTATTTCTAGAATTTTACTGTGTTTGAGTACCTTTTGAAAAGTGTTCCAGTTTGTTAGAGGAAAATACAGTGGGCATAGAAAAGCTACTGTTTTGTTGTTGTTGTTGTTGTTGTTGTTGCTTTCTGCATTTTCCTGTCCAGATAATTCTTTAGAAAGATTCCATTCATATTTGGAGACACTGTTTTTGCTATAGCAAGGTGTATTCAGACATTGCCCCCCCTCCTCTCTGTTTGACACAGGTTTCTCTGGCTGTCCTGGAACTCACTCTGGAGACCAGACTGGCCTAGAACTCAGAGATCTGCTGTGTCTGCCTCCTGAGTGCTGGGATTAAGCGTGTGCATCACCACTCTCTGCTAAAATTAGTTTTTGTTTATGTGTATGGATGTGTTGTCTGCATGTAAGTACATGCACCCCATACATGCAGTGTGTGATGGAGGCCAGAAGAGGGCATCAGATCCCCTGACCCTGGAGTTAAAGACAGTTGTTAGTCACCATCTGGGTGCTGGAAATCAAACCAGAGTCCTCTGGAAGAGCCTCCAATGCTCCTAAAAGTCAAGCCGTGAGCTCTCTTCTCTTATCAACCATTATTCAAGTCCACAAGTTCCTTTAATTTTTCCATTTTTTTAACTATATAAAGAAATATTCTCCTAGAAGCTTACAAGTCCTTACACAGCTCTTCCTGTGTTGACCCTTCCTGCTGGCCTGATTGCAGTCAGATTGGTGTGTTCTTCAAGATCATAGACTTCTGCTGTTACATCTACATGTATTGAGGGGAATAAGTGGTGATTATTTTCTTCTCTGGCTTTTACTCTTATGATGTTCAGTGTCTGAATTTTTTTATTTTTTTGGGGGGGCCATTACTCTAGATGCATTAGAAATACATTAACAACATCTTATTTCCATACTGTCTCCTCTGGTATATTCTGTTCATCTCCATGACGTTGGCCATAAAATTTTATTTTTAAGAAAATGTAGTTTGATAGACTAGGTAATTTGATTGACACTGCCCTGCTTTAGTTTTTAGGAGGCATGATGAGGGTTAGGGTGATGGCACAGATAATAATGCCTTTCAAACGCCGGGACATGTGTGTGGTCTGCAGAGACTCCCATTACAATCCTAGCACTGAAGAGGGAAAGACAGGAGGACCTTGCACTTATCAGCGGGACAGTCAGCCTAAGGTTGGTGAGCACCAGACCAGTGAGCTGCCCTGTCTCGAAGAAGGTCGATGGCTTTCCTGAGGATGGCAACCAGGGTTATTCTCTGGCCTCAGTATTTAAGCACACATGCATGCCTGCACCGTACACATGTGTACCCACACACATATAAACATGTGCGCATATTTTTTTTTTCCCAAGACAGGGTTTCTCTGTGTCACCCTGGCTGTCCCAGACTCACTTTGTAGACCAGGCTGGCCTCAAACTCACAGAGATCCACCTGCCTCTGCCTCCCTGAGTTCTGGGATTACAGGCATGTACCGCCATGCCCAGCATGCACATACATTCAAAAATGTAGGCATGACCAGCTTTGGGGAAACAATTTTAGTGTTTTCCTGTCCTGATTTTGACTAAGTTGTTAACCTCAACATGCCTGGGAAATTGATTCTAGGACCTGGTAGAGACAAAATTGCTCCCTTTCGTTATATAGGATGGATTGTGTGATATGATATTTCATGTAGTCCTCACACATCCTGCTGGTCTGTAAATTTTCTTCAGATCACCTGCACCTACTTTAGTATAATGCTATCTAAAGAACTGTTGTATTGCTTAGCAAATAATAAGAATGAAAACTATGCATGTTTGGTACAGATGCAACTTTCCTTCCCCCACAATATTTTTCATTTGTTGTTGGTTAAATCTATTGATTCCTAACTTGACTGACTTTGGTTTGGGTTTTTTTGTTTTGTTTTGGGAGGGTTGTTTGTTTGAGATAGGGTCTCTCTGGCAGCCAAGCACACTGTATCTAGATCAGGCTTGCTTTGACCCTGCACTTGCCCTCCTGCCTTGGCATCCTGAGTGCTGTGGTTTGGAGTGGCCCATATAAGCCGGCAGCCTGGCTGTAGTTGGCTGTTGTTTGTAAGGTTATGCTCTTAAAGTTGTGTGGATGATGATTTGATGCCTGTCTCTAGGATGCTGAGGAAGACCCTGAAAGAACACATCAGATGGGCTTACTGAGAAAGCTCTGTCTGCCCATGCTGTGCTTTCTGCTGCACACCATACTGCATAGCACCGGTCAGTATCAGGAGTGCCTGCAGCTGGCCGACATGGTGTCCTCCGAGCACCACAGGCTGTATCTGGTGAGTTCCTGAGCATTTGCACTTTTAAGTCTTACCACTTGACATACTCGCATGGTAGCATTTGTGAGTACTTTTATTATATCTTTAGTTCCTGCATTTTCTGAAATAATGTTCCAGTTTCAGTGCACTGTTTTTTTCAAAACATGTCTGTATTTTTTAAAGTTGATGTTCTCATTTTTAATTTGTTTCCTTTTTGATTGTCAGGTGTTTTCTAAGGAGGAACTAAGGAAACTGCTGCAGAAGTTAAGGGAGTCGTCTCTAACGCTCCTAGACCAAGGGCTTGACCCGCTCGGGTATGAGATTCAGTCCTAAGCCACCCACTCTCTGATAACGTCCCGCCCACAGGAGGACGCGGGTTTGCTTGATTTTGATGAACTGTACATATTTGTAATTATTGGTTGGTTTGGTTTTTTTTCCTTTGTTATTCTGGGGGAAAATGTAAATTTGAACATTTGAATTTTGTATTATATCAGTATTTCCTCAAGTATTTTTAAATGAAATTATACAAAATAAATTTTTTGTTCTGTAAATACCAATTTTCTTTTATGCAATGGAATAAGGAAATAAAATATTTTGTTATGTTTTTTCCTATAATTATAAGTTCCTGATATATTAAAATTTAAAAAGAATAGGGCATAAAAATAGATTCATTTTCAGTCCAGGTAAGTAATTTCTCATCTAGTATTTTTCTGAATATTAGAGTTAGGATGAATCTAGCAAGAGCGTTTTAAAATAGAGCTGGAGAGCTGGCTCAACAGTTAAGACCACTGGCTGCTCTTCCAGAGCACCAGGATTTATTTCCCAGCAGCCACACAGTGACTGATAACAAATCTGTAATTCTTATTCCAGAGTTGCAATATCCTCTTTTGGCCTCTGTGGGCACCAGGCATACACGATGAACAGACATACATTCAGGCATGTAAAAATAAAAATTAGCTTAGCACTCACGTGGGCAACAAGCCCACTAGCTGTTAACTCCATCTCCAGTGGATCAGGCCTCTCTGGCTCTCTGCACTCGTGTGCGCGCAACGCGCCCAAAACACATCACATACACACGTGATGTATACATTTTTTTTCTAGAAAGAGGTTCTGTATTAGTGTTGTTGAATAAATACTAGTTTTCGTAGGTGTGATCGTTGGCATTCTGGCAGTGTAGGGAGTGCCTGCCTTTATTCGTAGGAGATGCATGCTGAAATATTTAGAGTTGAAAGTCATAAACTCTGAACTTTATGTTGAAATAGTTTAGATTTACAATAAAAGTCTAGACAGATAAAGCAACATGGTAAAATAGGAACAGTCCCATTGAGGGTTGTTCTGATGCTAGCCCTCAAGATCTGGTTAGACATATCCTTGTGTAAGCCTGCCTCAATCCTTATATCTGATTGGTTGATTAAGCAGCCTATACCTGGGCAAGGCAGAATGGGGTAGACGTGGCTAAAGTTCCTGGACTTTGGATAGGAGAATCACGGAGATGGACGGATGGGAAGAGAGGAAGGAGGATGCCATGATGGGTTATCATGGAGAAAAAAAAAACACATGGGCTGGGAGGAAGAGCTCCAATAATGGCGTGAAAAGGCCAAGGTGAAAAATACAAGCAAGTAACATGGGATTATGGATGTAATGTAGACCAGATGAGGAAGATGAAGGTGGATGGCATTGGATGGGGTCTGGGAGATAGATGGTGAGGTTATTGAGACAGTGTAAGTGAAATATCTTTGCCCAGCCAAAGGTAAGTAAGGCAGTTATAAAATCTAACAGGTACCTGTGTCTTATTTGTGATAGCAGGTTAGATAATAACAACGCTGTGATAATCTTAGGGCTAATAATAAACAATATATAGCCCAAAACTATTTTTTATTTACTACAACACAGTCTAAAGGGCAGAGACGCATGTATAATACTAATCTTTCAAGTTCCTTTTACACTTAATTTTTTTCAAGATAAAGGATTTACACAGTGTTCAAAAAAACTGTAGCAGAAGAATTGAGTATGCATGTAGGTAATAAAGGAACTTTAGCCATGGATGGTATTTCTGCATATAGATGCTAATGTGCTCTAAAGAGAAGCCATGTGTGGCGTTAGGAGCCCCTAACCCCAGCACTCAGGAGGCTGGGCCAGGAGGACTGCAGCTGTGATAAAGGCGCCTGAGATGTAGTGAGAGCATTTACATAGCATTGCCAGGCCCGGGGTCAGTGCCCCCACAGGAGGGACCGAGAAATGTAATTTATCATTCATGCTAAGATCAGCTCTAGTCTAAAAGCACTGAGACCCAACTGAGGATTGTAAATGAAGAGCTCGCTCTCTCCTCCCCCAACCCCTACTCTCTTTGAAGTGGGGTCTCACTATGCAGCCCTGGCTGTCCTGGAACTCACTTTGTAAACCAGGCTGGCTTTGAACTCAGAGATCCACCTGCCTCTGCCTCCGAAGTGCTGAGATTAAAAGGCTCCTGGGCTCTTAATGAGGTTGCAGGTGAAAGGAATTCAGGTACCGAGGAGAGATGATAATGTAACTTTGTAGCAAACACTAAGAACTAGTAATCTTGGAAAATAGAACAGGAGACCGGGCATGGTGGAGGACAACTGTAATCCCAGCACTTGGGAGGCAGACACAGGCTGATCTCTGTGAGTTCAAGGCCAGCCTGCTCTACAATGACAGTCCAGAGTAACAAACAGACAAAAGAAAATAGAATAGGAATGTCATTGGCAACAATAATCAAGCAGTGCCTTAGGGTTTCTATTGTCATAAACACCATGACCAACAGCAACTTGAGAAGGAAAGGGCTTATTTTACCTCAAACAGGTATCAGTCCACTGAGGGAAGTTGGGGCAGGAATGATAAATTACATTTTTCTGTATAACTGCTTACCGGCAGCTTGCTTTCTGTGGTTTGTTCAGCCTGCTTTGTTATCTAGCCCAGAACCATTAACCAAAGGATGATACAGCCCACAGTAAACTGGGCCCTCCCACACCAGTTCTCAGTGGAGAAAATACAAGCTTATCTTCCTCAGTGGTTGCATTTTCTTTTTGGTTTTTTTGTTTGTTTCTTTTTTTGGTTTTTCAAGTCAGAGTTTCTCAGTAGCCTTAGCTGACCTACACTAGATTTGTAGACCAGGCTGGTCTCAAACTGTCAGAGATCTGACTGCTTCTGCCTCCCTGAGTGCCAGGATTACAGGCGTGTGCCACAGCTCCCAGCTTGGCTGCATTTTTTCTTTTTTTTTTTTTTTAAGATTTATTAATTATATATACTCTGTTCTGTCTGTATGTACACCTGCATGCCAGAAGATGGCACCAGATCTCATTATAGATAGTTATGAGGCCCCACCTCTTTCTTTGCTAGGAATTGAACTCAGGACCTCTTGAAGAGCAGCCTGTGCTCTTAACAGCAAAGCCGTCTCTTCAGCCCAGCTGCATTTTCTTAATTAAGGTTCCCTCTTCCCAAATTGACTCTAGCTTGTGTCAAGTTGACATAAAACTAGCCAGCACAAGCAACAAAGAAAATCCAAAAGCTAATGCTTAAAATAAATTCTAGTGACAATGGATTCAATCATGTAGAACAATAAAATATAACTGTTAGGACCTGTACCAGCTAATCTTATGTCAACTTGACACACAAACTAGAGTCACCTGAGAAAAGGAAGACTCAGTTGAGGAAATGCCTCTATAGGATCCAGCTGTAAGGCATTGTCTTAATTAATGATTGATGGGGGAGGGCCCAGCCCATTGTGGGTGGTGCCATCCTAGTCTGATGGTCCTGGGTAGTATAAAGAAACAGGCTGAGCAAGCCATGAGGAGCAAGGCAGTGAGCAGTACTTCTGCATCGGCTTCTACCTCTCGGTCCCTGCCTCCAGGTTTCTGCTTAAATTCCTGTCCTGGCTTCCTTCAGTGATGAATAGTGCTATGAAAGTGTAAGCCAAATAAACCCTTTCCTCCCCAACTTGCATTTTGGTCATGGTGTTTAATCCCAGCAATAGAAACCCTAAGACAAGACATTTAAGTAAAATGGGCAATTCTCTAAGAAAATAAGATGCCTAATCTTGATTCAAAAAGATGGAGGTAGGAGATGACTCATCTGGTAAAGTACTTGCTCCCAAACCTGATGGCATGGGTTCAGTCCATTGGGGTGGAAGAAAACTAAGTCCTAAGAGTTGTCCTCTGACCTCCACATGGGCACTCATACACATACATGTCATTTTTACAAGAGGAAGTTCTTAATAGAATAGTTAACTGTGACCTTGGAAAAATCATCAGAGTCTAACTCTGCCTCTGAAACAAGGAGCTTCTTTTCCGTGGCGATTAGGAAAAAAACAGGCCTCCTGGAGAAAATGGGCAGAGAGTGGAAACAGGCAAGTAGCTAATATATGCCTATGAACTAGTGTTCGGTTCACTAGAAATTAAAACTACGCGTTAGAAGCCCAGCTGCAGAGCAGGAGGATCCGGTGTTCAATGCCGTCCTTAGCCATGTAACGTTCCAAGAGTAGTCTACTTGAAACCCTTTCTCTAAATAAGTAAAGTCAGGATACATGGAGGGAGGGTTGTTTTCTGGTTTGGTTGGTTTTTTGAGACAGGGTTATTTTGCGTAGCCTTGGCTGTCCTGGACTTGCTTTGTACAAACTCAGAGGCCCGCTTGCCTCTGCCTCCCTGAGTGCTGGGATGGAAGGTGTGCCTCAGCACGTCAAGTCAGGGTACGTGGAAGATAAAGATTTGACTTTGCAGGTGAGAAAAGTCACTCTCCTATTGAAACAAGGCGAATAAACGCCAGGCGGTGGTGGGGTGGTGGTCCATGTCTTTGATCTCAGGACTCTGGGGAAGGCAGAGGCAGGTAGATCTGCGAGTGCAGCCTTATCTATGGAGTGAGTTCCCAGTCTCGAAAACAAAAACAACAGAACAAGAAAAAAAAAAACTAAAAGCGTGAATATAAATTTCCATTTTCAAATAATGATATAAAACTAAGAAGTCCTCTCCAACTCCATATCTTTGAAGTTGGACTATATACTTACTACTTTAATAAGCCTCTTAGAAGTGCAAATAATATCTTGCTCACACAAGAAAACGTACTTGCTTGTTAGGTTCACCAAGGAATTTGTAAATGAAAGATGCAGTATCTGTGGTTTAAAATTTTTCGAGGCAAATACGCCAAAATATGTTTAAATCTACATCTTGAGCATATGAGGACTATACTGTTATCCACTCATGTTTAGACTTTTAAAGACATTTTTTTTTAAAAAAAAGGCTTTCAGTACTTAATGCTTTTCCCTCCGCAGAGGATTAAAACTGTTCAGTACCTGCAGAGTGTAAAGCTGGCCGGGAGTGTGCGCCGCGCAGTAACTCGGGTGATGACCCACAGAAATTAAACTGCCCTGAAAGGCCAAGGGCTCCCCCTGCCCTGAGTCAGGCAACCCGGCAGGGCGCCCAGCGCGCCTGCGCGGCGGAAGTGCGGTCGTGGTCACGTGGCCGCAGGGGGCGGGGCTGGGAGGAGCTGCCGTGGACCCGCTCTGAGGGCGGTGGCTTACCGTGCTTCGGAGCGCGGGGGCCCTGGACCCGCCTGGCGCATGCCTGTCCCCCGCTGGACCGTGTGGCGAGCGGCTGCGGGCACGAGGCGGTGGAGGCCCGGGGCAGCCGGAGAGCGGCCGGGCGCCCCTCGGGGAGGCTGGACAGCCCGGGCTTGGCCGAGGGCGCTGCTCCGCCGCCGGCGGGCATCATGGCATCGCTGGCCGACCGGGTCCGGGGCAACGGGCGCATCGCCGCCGGGCTTCTGTTCAACTTACTGGTGTCCATCTGCATCGTGTTCCTCAACAAATGGATCTATGTACACCACGGCTTCCCCAACATGAGCCTGACCCTGGTGCACTTCGTGGTCACCTGGCTGGGCTTATACATCTGCCAGAAACTGAACATCTTTGCCCCCAAAAGTCTGCCGCTCTCCAAGCTCCTCCTCCTGGCCCTCAGCTTCTGTGGCTTTGTGGTCTTCACCAACCTTTCTCTACAGAACAACACCATAGGTACCTATCAGCTGGCCAAGGCCATGACCACGCCGGTGATCATAGCCATCCAGACCTTCTGGTACCAGAAGAGATTCTCCATCAGAATACAGCTCACGCTGGTGAGTAGCTACGGCTGCTGCTGCGCGCCCGCGTCCCTGCCAACTACCTGGATGTCTTTCTCCCCGAGAAAATTGAATGCACCCTGCTTATAGCCTGGCACCCCGGGAGCTCATTCCCATCTTCTTAAAACCGTCCGGCTTATATGGGGAGGGGTGGAAAAAGCCATCTTGGCACTCCGCTGGCTCTTAGTAAAAGGGTGTGTTTCTGTGAGGTTTACAACAACTGTTTGATAGAAATCTCCAAATGATGTGATTTATGGGGTCGGGAGGGGGGAAGCTGCCTTAAATGGAACAGTTCAGTGTGTCAGGATATCCGCGAAAGCTTAACCTGAAAAGAAAAAAAGGCCTTTTACCCCCTGGGAATCGAACCATGTATGATAAACATGAAATGATTTACCAGAATATCTCAGAATGTGCCTTCAGCGGCATACTGCCGGGGTGCCTTGTGTTTAAATGAAAGGATATTCATTAAAATAACATTAGCACTTAGTTTTTAATATTTCAGATCTTAATTCTTTCCGTCTTACATGTTTATACTCTGTGTTAAGTACTGGCTTGGGGGTTCATTTACTTACCCGGAGATCTGTATAGTGTGTCCTTAAAAAGCACAATGTATGGACTCATTATTTTCTCCCAGATGTAGAGTTGTATGTGAATGTCTGTAGAGAATTACACTGTTTTATGTAAGACTGGAAGTTTTCCCAAACAAAGAAAGTGTACAATTCAGTGTTCCCCAAAGATGTGTTCCATAAGTTTTTTAAGACATGATTCTTGAATTTAATCTCAATAGCAATTTGCCTCTTTTTCTTTACAGATTCCTATAACTGTAGGTGTAATCCTAAATTCTTATTACGATGTGAAGTTTCATTCCCTTGGGATGGTGTTTGCTGCTCTTGGTGTGTTAGTTACATCCCTTTATCAAGTGGTTGGTAATTTTTCTTTCTTTATGTGCCTTTTTAGCAGATTTCGTAAATTTTGAAGCTGTAACCCAAGGTTTAGAAAATACAGTATAGAGACAATAGACTGTTGGAAAGAAAGCATAATTGATAAATTGTCCTGGTGAAGAGAACAGAGGAGACAGAGAAGCGTGGGTGTGTGATGCTCACCAAATGCCTGTTTGTAAGTGCACAATACCCATGCTTAAGCAAAGTTTGGGACAGATGTGTTCTTTGGTTTTCCTTCTGGGAAGTCTTTAGAAAATGAGTAGTAAGGCTTTGCTTCCTAAGGTCATTGGCCATATTTGTCATTTACTCTTTGATTATAAAGTTTCTCTGAAAAAACACATACATTTCCAAACAGGAACATGAAAAAATTCAGATGTACATATTTTAAACTCAAAAGCAGTATTGGTGTTACAAAATGTGCTTATTGGCTTTCAGTAATTTGTCTATATCAATAGAGTGTTTCTCAGTTTTTAAGTTTTTGTGCAAACACACTGCCTTGCCTGTAGTTAAGGTTTTTTTTCCATGGGTTCACTTCATTACCATAAGTTCCTAACAAGCTGGTTTCTGTGTCCTGTGTAGAGGGAAGAAATAACAGGGTATAGGGAACAGTGAAACAGTAGTCTCTCTATACTGAAAACCTTGGCCAGGACATTCTGGGTGTGCCTGCATAGGGAGCCAAATGTAACCAATGTTACCTCTGTCACAGATCACCAAGGTTAAAAAAGGAAAGCATTCTAGTTAGGAGTGTTAGGTAGGTTCTATACCCGGCACCTTACTCTCTGCTGGCAGTAATTGTCCCCGAAACATTGTTACAGAAAATAGTATACCTTGGGTGGAGGGTGGGACCGTTGAGGATGGATGAAGACACAGCCTCTGCATTCTAAGCAAGCTCTGTATACTGAGCTAATACTCACCCGGCCTGCTGACAACTTCAGCAACTGCTTCTGAGCCTTCTTTTTCTTCCTGGGGTCAAACCCAAGACCCTGCACACTTTAGGTAAATATGCCAGCATTCAACTACACCTCCAGCTCTCTCTTTTTTTCTTTTCTTTTTTTTAAATAATTAATTTAAATTTTATTTTGTGTGCATTAGTAGGAAGGTGGAACCGGAGTTACAGACAATTGTGAGCAGCCATGTGGGTGCTGGGATTTGAACCCAAGTCCTTTGAAAGAGCAGACAGTGCCTTTAACCACTGAGCCATCTCTCAGTCCCCTTCTTTTTTTCTTCTTAACACATTCCTATTTTGTTTGTATGTGCATGTATCATGTGCATGCACATGTACCAGTCACCTGTGCATACAGAGGTCAGAGGGCAACTTTCAGAGGCCAGAGTCCATTCTCTCCTTCTATCACGTGGCTCCCTAGGATCAAACTTTGGTAGTCAGGTTTAGCAGCAGTGACCTTTACTCACTGAGCCTCCTTTTACTTTTTGTTGTAGTTGTTTTGAGTTTTGTTTGTTTGTTTTGTTTTTGTGGGGGGGTTGTTTGGTTGGTTTTTGTTTGTTTTGTTTTCTTAAGACAGGACTGTGTAGCCCTGGCTGGCCTGAAGCTCACTATGTAGACCAGGCTGTCCTGGAACTCACTGAGACCCGCCTGCCTCTGCCTTCCAAGTGCTGGGACTAAAGGCGTGTGCCACCATGCCCGGCCCTCTTTTTACTTCTTAAGAAAGGGTTATAGACATGTGTTACCACACTTGGTTTACTTGTTAAATATTAGGATTTCTTTTACTCCATATACACAATTTCAGTTCACAACACTGTTTTTTTGTTTTGTTTTGTGGCTATTTTTATTCTTGAAAGTTTCAAAATTGCTATAGATTAGAATCAAAAGGTTCTCTATCCCTACTGTTGGCAGTGAGCTTAGTCAAGGAATGACTGAAGACCAATAGGCAAAGGTTCTGTCACAGTAAACAGCAACTATGTCAGAGTAGACATCCCCATCCACACTCAAAAAATTCCTTGTAAACAAAATTATATCTGCCTCTTATATCCTGAGTTTCTAAGTTATTTGTTTTTCCGCTGCTGGGAACATTAAGAGAAGATGAAAGAAGACCCTTCAGCTCCTAGCTGCAGAAAGATGGTGGGGTTCTTTGTTTGACAGACATTTCCTTTATGCTCATCCTTGAGGACAGAAAGAGGAAAGGCAGCTGCAGTGTACCCTTTAAGACACACATGCAGACTCACACGTGGGAGTGGAGTACCTGATGTGTTCAGTGAGGCTAGGATATAGGTGTGTGGTGGGAAGGTGATGCCGAGTAGCTAAAACCAGAAGGCAAGGTCTTGCTGTCACTCAGAGGAAATGTATTCTGCAGATGCCAACAAAGGAAAACATTTAGATTGGGAAGAGGCTTTATGGTAACTCGTATTTAAGAAAAATCACTCTACGGGCAATGGATGGTACAGTAGAGAAGAAAAAAAAGGGTGAGGAACCTGGGCTAGCGTGGGGATGTGGACATAGGACAGTGAGGGCTTTGGGGAGGAAGAATTAGAAGGACCCAACTGACTAGGAGCCAAAATAGTTAAGGAGCTGGGTCTCTGGGAGAGAAGATAGCAGCAAAGGGAAACTCACTTATACACAGAAAGAGCTTGATCTTAAACATGCAGACTAAATGAAAATGACCAAGACACTATGGAGCCTGAGAAGTTAGATTCTCAGGGTGTTAGAATGAGGATGGAGGTCAGTGCCTGCCCAGCATGCACAAGGCTCTGTGTTCTATCCCCAGTACTTGGAAGCATGTTTTAAAGATGCTCAAGGAAGGAGGTCAGAGCTGTCTGTGGATGACTAGAGACAGGAAAACATGTCAGTCAGATGGTACTGTGGGTGTGGCTTGGGAGGTGGTGGGTCCCCTTAAGTAGGGTAGGGGAGGAATGGTTACCAGCAGCTTGGTTGGGACAGTTGTCCCAGGTAGTCATATGGCAATCAGAGAGGCTGCCACAGGCAGGAAGGTGAGCCAGCACTGTCTGCAGCCTTCCTGCTTTTGCCCACAGCCGTGAGCGTGAGCGGGTTGGAGAAAAATTGGTTCTTTGTCTTTCACACTCCTAGTGAGAGTCCTAGTGAAAGCTGGGGGGAGGGTGGTCACATTTCCTATTTTTGCATTTCGGTTGGTTGGTGAATTTCTATAGCCTTGCTTTATGTAACAGAATACCGAGATTTAGGAAACAGAGGTCTATAGCGGTTGTTTAAAAGCCAGGCTGTTCCTGCCAGATCTCATTCAAGCTCCGGGCTGAATACTCTCCAGAGCCTCCTTTAGTCATATTTGTGAAGTATTTTAAGGATGTGGATATACAGTTTTGAAGTTTTTACAGAATGATACAGTATTTTAGGGTTTCCAATTACTTCATTGTACCTAGGTATATTGGTGGGAAAGCTGACCCACAGACAAGTTCTCTGGAGAGAAAAAAAAAAAATGTCTTGCGCCACTGACTGGGTTTAAAGTGGCTCTGAAGTCCACATGCCTTTTCAGCCATGTCCTGGGAGTCCGCTTGGACTAAGAGAGGTTCTGGTTAATTGGTCCGTGGTTCTCTCATCCTGCCACAGTCGTTTTTCCTTCCATTTTTATGAAGAAAGCAGACCTGATCTTGCATTTCTATCTATACTCGTCACCTAAACTTCCACTCCCTCCTTGTTTTTCTAATGCCCCTGACGGGTGCACTTACTTTGCACTATTTAGTAGTGTCAGGAGAGTAGAGGGGTACCGTTTTCCTCTCTAAGGCTTTGGGAAGTCAGTAATGATCACATACATATTCACAGAGCGCCTTTATCTGAGTACTCAGGGTCACTCATATGGTCCCACTCTTTGAGACCTTGTAGAATCTTGAGGTGTATCCTCTTTCCTTAGCCTGACCCTATGTTGCTCTGACCGAATGAAGCTTTTCTTTGTACCTGACTTGTTTTATCTCCTGATTTTCAGTGGGTCGGAGCCAAACAGCACGAACTGCAGGTGAATTCAATGCAGCTGCTGTACTACCAGGCTCCCATGTCTTCGGCCATGCTGCTAGTGGCTGTGCCCTTCTTTGAGCCAGTGTTTGGAGAGGGAGGACTATTTGGTCCCTGGTCAGTTTCTGCTTTGGTAAGTTGTAGTTGTTTCAGTGCCTAAGACGTCACAACAATCACCCCTTTCCTAATGCAGTTTTGGGATTTTGGGAGCATATTCTCAAATCTATCCTCACATTTAATCCTCATGGTTACTCTCTAAGGTAGGCAGGATAGGGACTATTTTCAAATGAAGAAACTAAGGCACTGGGAAATGAAGGGACTTGCCTAGAGTGGGGAGCTGGACACTGGCAAACCAGGCCGCTGTTCATATTTCCCAATGCCTGGGTACTGTTCTGTCCCTGCCAAACTAGTCACTGTATTTTAATTTTCTTTTTACACGTAAATGTAAAAAAAAAAAAAGTATCATGTCATATAAATACTATACTCAGAAGTAAAAAGGGGTACTGTTTCTCCACGTGCCTCACGGGAGAACAATTTTGAGCATTTGAAACATTTATACCGTAAGTTTTGGTTATCACAATTTGTGGATGTGTGGGTGTGTATACCTCAAGTGGAGGCCAGAAGTTGATACTGAGTGTCTTTCTCAGTTACTCTCCACCTTTGCTTTTGCAGCAGGGTCTCTCCTGGGCCTCAGGGATCGTTCTGGGGCCCAGCTCCTCCCAGCCTTTATCAAAACTCAGGAAGCCAGGCTTGCACAGGAGCTGCTTCAGCACTGACCGTCTCCACAGCTTTCTCTCTCTTATCTTCAAGGACTTTCTCAGCCCTTTAAGGGCAGGAGCTTTGCACATATTCCTCAAAAAGCGTGGCCTCATCTCGTAGCTATTCAATAAACATTTTGTTTGTTTTGTTTTTCGAGACAGGGTTTATCTGTGTATCCCTGGCTGTCCTAGAACTCACTCTGTAGACCAGGCTGGCCTCCACCTCAAAAAGATCCGCCTGCCTCTGCCTCCTGAGTACTGGGATTAAAGGCGTGTGCCACCACTGCCTGGCCCCAAGTTGATTTATTAATCTCATTTTTTTCTGGGGTGCTTGTTTGTTTGTTTGTTGAGACATGCTCTTACTGTGCATCTCCGACTGGCCTGGAACTCTGTAAGCCACGCTGGCCTCAAACTTACAGTGATCCTCCTCAATATATGGAGCTGGGATTACCAGCATGTATCATTTTGTGTTTAATGGTTGAAGTTTGCGTTTTTGAAAACTCCTAATGAGACATACTTTTCCTGGCTATAATGATTCTCTTGGTTTATTTGTAGCTTATGGTACTGCTGTCTGGAGTAATCGCTTTCATGGTGAACTTATCGATTTATTGGATCATTGGGAACACGTCGCCAGTCACGTATCCTTTCCATGTACTTTCAAATGTATATAGTCTTTGTTTCCTGCGTATAACTGTTAAAGTTAACATTACTGCGTGGCCTTTGTTAAGTGGGCTGGCCTATTTGTATGTCATTAATGTGGTATGTTGTATGTCATTAGTGTGGGTATTTTTCTGCATGAGTGTCTGCACGTGCATGCCTGATGCCCTTGAAGGACAGAGAAGCCATCAGAGTCCCTGGAACTGAGGTTACAGGTGGCTCTGAGCCTCCACATGGCTGCTGGGAATCTAACCCAGGTCCTCTGGAAGAGCAGCTAGTGGTCTTAACTGCTGCGGCATCATTCCAGCCCCTATTTTAATTTTTTAAGAATGCCTTTCCACATTAGTGTCAGTGGAACTTATGAACCAAGGAAATGAGTTTGCTTTCTGTAAAGGAACACTTGAATTTTCTTTAAGTAATAGTGACCTTTTCTTTTATAAAAAACTGACTTAGCACCATGACTTACTGATGGCAGGTCTAAGTGATATTTATTGAATATAAAGAGGATGGGGGCTTAGAGTTGAGTCACTTTTTGGTGTGGTCAACTTATGTAACGAAAGATAATTTTACATCTTTGGCATCTGAATTTGGAGTGTGTCTGTATTTGTTTGGAGACAGGTATTGTTGTTTCCAACTACATCAATGTTCTTAATATTCCAGATTTTTTAAAAATGAAGTTATATGTTGAAGGTCAAATTCCATTGCTAGTTTTCACCCCTCTGTCCGTCATTCTCTCTGTCTTCACATTTCACTTTGCCCTGCTTTTAGGCAAATGTGAAGAATGAATTTCCTCATATGAAAGAGATAGTTTAATATTGTCTTATTTAAAGAGTATACTGAGTTAAAGCTGGCTGTGGTGGTAGCTCATGTCTGTAATCCCAGGATTTGGGATACTGAGGCAGGATTCCCATGTGTCTGAAACCAGCCTGGGCTATAGCCTGAGATCTCATTTATAAAAACTGGAGAAGAAAAATGCATGCTGATTTATATAAATGAGTAAGTACTGAGATGTCAAAAGTACAAACAGCCTGTTTGCCAAATATCAGTAAGTAAGAGTGATAATAATTTCTTTCAGAAAGCCAGTCCTTAAAACGGTTAGACAGTGGCGGCGGCAGGCGAGGGGCCTGAGGAGTAAGGGTGCCTGTGCTGTTGAAGCTGGGTGAACCCAGGAGGCAGGGCAGTGGCCTGAGAAGCAGGGAGAGCTGTGGCTACGGGAGGTGGGAAGCCGCTGGAGCTCACAGCAGAGATGGGGCGCAGTCTCACGTCCTCAAGGAAGCACTGTAGACACCTGCAGGGCTGACTGGGGGCCTCGTGCTGGTCACCTTGAGGCCAGACTGCTTTGTTTGGAGGCCTGTGCTGTCCATGCGGCAAGGTGTGTGTCTGCCGCTAGATGCCAGGAGCACCTACAGCCCCACCCCATCCCAGGTATCAAAAATGCCTGCAGATACTGCTCCTGTGTCTGAAGAAAGTTGGACTAGAAGAGGTGGAAAGAAGGGAAGCCATCAGGGAGCCACGAGCACCACCTTTGTGGGGTACAGAGGTGGCCCAGCAGTTAAGAGGATCTGGATTCAGGTCTCAGCACCCGCCATAAGCAACTCCCAATTGTTGTAAGTCCAGCTGTAGGAAATCTGATGTCCGCCTCTGGACTACACACATGCACGCACACATCACACTACATCACACAGACACACATAAAAAAAAAATGACTATATTTTCTTTAAGTGCCAACTTATTACCCAGAGGTCATGGTGAGAAGTCCGGGACTTGGGGACACATTTCCAAGTAGCACCAACAGGTTTACTGAACAGTTGCATGTGGAGAATGTGAAGGCATGAGGTTGGGTCCCCTATATATCACAGTGGCTGTCTTGGGGTGTGATATGAGTGGTAGCCAAGATTATCCAGCAAACAAGCCAGAGAAAAGACATGGTAGGACAAAATCCTGGGCACCTTCAGTGTTTATAGAGGAGACCTAGCTAGAAGAGCTGGAGAGGAACCCTGGAGGGAGGGGAGAGTGATGATGAAGCCATGTGAGGAGCAGGGGTAGGAACCACTGTGTCAGGAAGATTGGCACTTGGACCCAGACCCAGTGAGGTAAGGCCACTGACAGTTTTGGCGCAGCACTTTCCGGTGAGGCGAAGTCTGACTGGAGGAGGGAGAACTGGAGCTTGTGCTCTTTGCTTTTCCTGCCTAAAAAAGAGCACTGAAGAGTGACATCAAAGTTGCCCTCCCTCTGCCAAGCCATGAGCTGCTTGGCAAGGCTGGGAGTATTTGAAGCCAAGATGTGAAGGTAGTACATCATTGAGATGTGGCATTGTGATAAACATCCCTCGGCACATCCAGCACATCCTCGGCATCTCACACTCAGCTTCACTGACTCAGGAAAAATAAGCCTGTTCCCTGGGAGACGCCCACGCTCTCCTGAGAGCCACTGCTGAATAGGTCTCACTTTTGGCCTACGCTCTTTTTGTTTCCTGGAACACTCTCCTGTAGCCCAGGCTGGTCCCATTTCGATGTAGCTGAGGATGACCTTGACCTCTAATCCTCCTGCTTCAGCTTCCTAGGACTTGTGTCTCCTTGCCCAGCTGTTTCGTTTTTTGAAACCACGAAAAGAGGCTGTGTGTGGTGGTGAGGCAGCCAGGCCTCTGGCCAGGTCTGCCACTTCCTGTGAGCCTGAGCCTCTTGAGCACCTGCGGTTCCACTGAGGTCGCTTATGAACTGAGGGACATAGTCAGCTCATTGTCCCCTTCACGGCAAAGACAGTGGGGTGAGGGAAACAGCAAAGAAACTAAGGCAATGGCAGCCACAGTGCTGGGTGGCCAAGCACACAGTTGATAGCTTGCAGTTAGTGTGACGGCACTTGTTGTATACTGGAGTCTTTACAGATAGTAATTATTTAATCCATATCAACTGTATAAGGTAGACACAAGAACACCCCACATTTAATAGGAAACTGAGGCATACAGTAGTAGCTGCTTCTAAGTTGTTGCTATAAAGAATGCGTAGGTTTGTATCATACATCTAAAGAGTGATACACTTACTTTAGATACAAAAAGTGATTATAAAATACAGCAGGAGAATAATTTCTGAAAGGTGTGTGTGGTTTGATTTTTCTTTTTTTAAATATGAGCAATGGCTTAGGGAGAAACTTTAGCCCAGTAGTGAATTGCTAGCAGTAGATTAGGTTACAGCCTGTGCCCTGAAGCTAAATAAGTCTTCCTTTGTTTAGACTCCCACACTTGAACTCTGTCATTTGGTTATTACGGTCGTTCTGCTGAGCTGACTCAGCAGGTGGACCTTCCAACAAGCCTGATGACCTGAGTCCCATCGCTGGGGCCCGCATAGTGGGTCCGTAAGTTGACCTCTGACCACCCTACCTGTGCCTTGGCATGTACATGCACATGGCATACATGTGACTACATAAATGCAGTAGTTACTAACGTCTCCGAACCCCCACAGTTGTAGATGAGGAAGGTGAGCAGCAGTGGATGCTTACAGAGGAGCACTTGCTGGAGCGGCTGCTCCTGCGCCCTCTCTGGCTTCAATCTCCCTTGCCCTCCTAGTCTTAGGTGTACTGGAAGTTTTCACCGCTTCCGCTCCCTGGTACACCTCAGCTCATTGCCAGTTTGTTAGGGATGCCATTTCAGAGCATAACCATAAACTGTTACCTTGCTCTGAACGCCCTTCCTCCCATGTAGTCCCTCTTTGGGGAGGTCACCAGGGACAGCCGAGGTGCTCTCTTGTCACTTTGGAGTATGTATGTATGTAGCTTAGTTCCAACCTGGAAGAGTAAATACAGGGGCTAGCGAGATAGCTCGGCAGTTAAGAGCACACGCTGCTGTGGCAGAGGACCTGATTTGGTTTCCAGCACTGACGGCAGATGGCCACACCTGCCTGTAATTCCAACCCCAGGGAATCCAACAACCTCTCTGGCCTCTGGGGGCATCACACTCACATGCCCAAACTCACACACAGACATGCACACACACATACACAATTTTAATGTAATATCACCATTTTCAAATCTGTAAATTGCTAAAGTCATGCCTGAAGAAAGTGTGATTAGGCCAGCATGTAACCAACGTGTCTGTTATTTAAATGTATGGCAGTTGTTACATGAAGTGGCTGTGTGTATATTAATGTGCATCTGTGTGCCCTAACATTTAGCTCATTGCTCCTTTGGCTCCTTACCTGAACATCTCAGCTACAACATGTTTGGACACTTCAAGTTCTGCATCACCCTGTGCGGAGGATACGTTTTATTTAAGGATCCACTGTCAGTAAACCAAGGGCTCAGCATCTTGTGTACGCTGTTTGGGATCCTCGCCTATACCCACTTTAAACTCAGTGAACAGGAAGGAAGTAAGAGTAAGCTGGTCCAAAGGCCCTGAGCTTTGACAAAGAAAAGAAAGTGGCACCAAAAAGATGAGAAATGCCAGATGTGTGAGTCTGGGAAAGCTGCCATGCAGATGTCACTCAGTGACTTAGGAGAAGTATTTTCTTCACAGATACGACAGTTTTTGGTACCTTTTATCAATTTTATTTTTAAAAATCAAAATGGTTCAAGCTTCTTTTCAAAGACTTTATGAGGCTGGAGCTGTCACTGGATGGGAGAATGTTTGCCTAGCATGCGTGAGATTCTGGCCTCAAACTCTAGCACCTTCAAAGAAAATGGTTTCCTTCTACCAACTACAATAAAGGAAAGTTTGGTTCTGTAGGAATGACAGCACTCCAATGTTGCAGGCAAACATGGCTGGTCAGTAGTCATGCTGTCCCCAGAAAGGGCATATAGGACTCCTTCCCATTCACCCAAGGTTTCCCACCATGAGGTTTACTAGACTTCAGCCAGTGTTTAAGCGGCGCAGGCAACTGAAGCCAGAGCCTTACCCTTGCTGGACAAACACCACCATTGAGCTACACCCAGTCTCTTTATCACTGGGCAGGGTTGTGGGAACAGTTGTGTTGAGACAGGCTCTCACCATGTAGCTCTGGCTGGTCTGGAATTCTCTACACAGACCGAGCTGGCTTTGAACTCTGCCACACCTGGCCTCTAGCTCCAGTGTTACTCCATTGTAGAACTAGAATATTTATAGAAAGCAAATTTTCATAGACATGGTCATAAAACAACTTGCAACTCTGAAAGTATCGATTTTTTTAGTAGAAAATGTATACAAGAAGTTCCTCCCTGTTGGACAGGGCATGGCTTGTGTGCCTCTAATCACCAGTGTATGGAAAAGTAGGGCAGGACTGCTTGAGCCCAAAGCACAACATAGACTGCCTGTGCGAGAGTGAGTGTCTGGGGAAACAAGTAACTGGGCTTGGTAGGAAGGACAGTCTCACTGCTCTTCTTGTGGCTTTGAGCTCACAGTAAGTTCTAGATACTGTATGAGGTTAAAACAACAACAAATCCATGATTAAATGGCTCAGAGAAAAGCATATCGGGAATATAGCCCAGTAGTGGATTACCTGCCTAGCACGCGTGAGGCCAGGGTACAATTTCCAAGCAGCAACAAAAGCAGACTGTATGTGGAATAGAGTGGTCTCTTTTTATCCCGGTGACTGCCTTTCCAGCGTGCTCGAACATTTCATCTTAGTGATTTCTAACATGGCCTCCCTCCTAACGCCCCTGCCTTCCACATAACGAAACAGCGTGGAAGGAGGGATGTGTGGCATTGGAAACTGGATTGGATTATGCCTTTCATTTTTATGCAGAAAGTTAGAGCAAAAGCTATCCAAATTCTAAGCAGAAACTTGGTGAAAAATAGGAAAGATGTGAAAGAAAAGAAACAGACAAAAACACTAGCTAATATTTAGCTAGTTGTGTGAGGTTTCTGAAGAATAAGGAAATAATTTAGTAGAGATACAGGAAGAATACACTGTTTCTAGCAATTAGGGCACCGGGTATTTGGTTGCAAAAGTGTATATCTGCCTTCGAGGATCTTGACATTTCACCATTAGAAACAACCCTGATGACCTCTCAGAGGTCATATCTCTCTTGAAATAAATTTTTCTAAACACTTTTTGTGGGAAAAAAAAAACAGCTTAAGACAAAGAACCATTTCTGTACCTACATGTGACAATAAATTTAATCAGTTTTTTTTTTACAGAAAAAGGGAACTTTTAATATCTCTTAGTTTTTTTGTTGATGATAGTCATTTTTAGTTTTTTAACCAAATAAAAAAGCCTGGGTTTTATCCCTAGCACTGCCAAAACAAAAACAAAACCTTCAAGTAATCAGGAAACAGGCTGTCCAAGGAGGCACGCGCCTATATCCCAGGACTGAGGGGGTAGGGGGGACTGAAAGTTCCTTGGCCATGTCCACCACACAGGCCTCCAGGGCAGCCTGAACCACAAAGCCTACATACCTAGTCTGTTAAGAGGAAAGGAAATATACCTGTTTTAGGATTTCCTTCCTGGCCCATTTAAACTAGAGTATCATTAAATACATATTTTGGAGAATTTCATTGTGTTGGTCCTTTGTGTATCAGTCTATGTGCATTCATGTTTTTGTTCTTGTTTTTAAATATTGTTCTCAGTTTACAAGGTTGTATTATTGTGCGTAGAATTGCAGATCATGCTACCCTTACCGTATGGACCTTTGGCATTATGGTCAAGACACATTTTCTCTGTATATTTAAATTAATATATAACTATTTCCCAAAAGGTAAAGAAAAGTATTCCAGCACAGAGATCATCCAGTTTCTGTGCATTAAGAGCAACTGAGTTGATTTGTGCTATGTACAAACTCTTAGCTGTAAATAAAGCTGGGGCCGAGGGTGGTTCAACTAGGAAGGTGAGGGTTACAGTAAATGGCTGGTGTCAGTAGGAACGAGGGACAAAGTTGGAGCAAGATGAGCAAAGGCGTGTTTATATAAGTGAATAAACTGTACTGTCAGAACTGATAAGCATTTCTGCACCCTGAAGACTGTCAT
Organism: Pachyuromys duprasi; assembly: GCA_028658305.1. NCBI lineage: Eukaryota > Metazoa > Chordata > Mammalia > Rodentia > Muridae > Pachyuromys > Pachyuromys duprasi. The sequence continues at coordinate 55,667,348 of CM053766.1, forward strand.
CAAGTGGAGAAGAAAGTTCCTGGGGAAAATGCCCCCACACTCTTGGCAAGCACAGGGTCAGGCACTAGGCACACACTGTCTTTTTTGTTGCCCGTGAGGCTGGGTTCAGTGTTTATCCTACATCAAATGACTAAACTTCAAGTCTTGCTAAACAATAGCAAGGACCCTGTTTTCACTTCTGTCTTGCACATTAGAGCCCAGGAAGAAGGTCAGCATCTGTGTGTGTGGAAGCGCTGCTCTGTTCTCCTGGCAGACCCACAGCTCTAATGCAGCAAATTCCAAGTTCCTTTTCAACTATTATATGGGGGGGGAGGGGGTAGAAGATGGTTCAGTGGGTCAGAGTGCTTGCTGCCCAATCTTGAGGACTTAAGTTTGAGTTCGTAGCACCTACCTTTGAAGAACAAAGGAGCAGGCTGGGCACTGGAGAGCTGGCGCAGTGGGTAAGAGCGCTGGCTGTTCTTCCTGAGCACCCACATGAGAGCTCACAACCATCTGTAACTCCATTTCCAGGGCATTGATGGCCTTTCCTGGCTCTGCAGGCACCAGATGTGTATGTGGTACACAGACATACCTGCAAGCCAAACAGCAACATACATAATGTTTTTTCTGTCTGTGTAGCTGTTCTAGAACTCACTATGTAGACCAGGCTGGCCTTGAACTCACAGAGATCTGCCTGCCTCTGCCTCCTTAAAAGCATGCTCCATCCCACCTGGCCTACACATAAAATTTTAAAAATAAAAACTAGGCACAACTGTATGGAAACCTTTAATCCCAGTGTTACGGAAAGAAGAGACGTTGGGGGTGTGGTCCCAGGGTTTGATAGGACCAACCTAGCTTCAGGTTTGGAACAAGGCAGAGTGACAGAAGGACACCTACTGGCTTCCTCTGGAACTGCATGCAGTGCTGAGCACATTGACTGCACACAATAACACTGAAGGAAAATAGAAAGCATTAAAATAATGGGAAGGAGTCGGGTGTGGCCGTGCATGCCTTTAATCCCAGCCAGGAGGGTCTTTGAATTGGAAACCAGTCTGATCTACATAGAGAATTCTAGGCTTAGGCAGGGCTACCTAGTGCACTTCCTGCCAGGCTGCAGGCTGGCTGTTCTGGGCTGGCAAGGGACACTATTTGCTGAGGGTTCTGTTAGTTATTTGCAGCTTTGGGCATGCCCCCGAGCATCTGGATGGTGTGTGTGTGTGTGTGCGCGCGCGTGCTTGCGCGCTGTACTGTCTCAATAGTAATGACAATATAGAGGAGAAACCCTTCTCTGAAATGCAGTCTTTCCTGTGCGTCATTTTTTAAAATACCCTTTAAGAAGACTTGCCGTTCTTAAATCACTGACGTCTTAAGATTTATTTCACAGCAACATCAGTGACTCAAAGCACAGTAAATTTGCATGCTTTGAGACAGGCCTCACACAGCCAGGCTGGACTTGATGAAGGGTGATGCAGCCTTCCTGCCTTCTCCCCAGGGCTGGGCTTACAGGTGTGAGCCACCACACTTACACGGTTTCTCTTTTCCAGCCTCATACTCTATACTCAGCTTCCTGTTTGTGCTGTTCCTCTTTTTTCAGTTAGAAATCAGGCCTGTACTCATTGCAAGAGTGGGTAGGTCTTACCAGTCAGTCTGGTAGGCCCAGAATCAGTCTGAGGCCTCCTAACAACCCAGCTAGGACTTCCTATGGCAGTGACTGGGCTCTTGGGTCTGTCTTTGGCTGACGTCGAAGAGCTTGTCACAGAGCTATCCCAACCCTAAGTTTCTCTTTTCTCCACAGGCCTGTCCTCCTACCCTTATCTTCCCCAGGTCTGATCTCCGTCCTCCTAACTCTCTGTGCCCCCTCTCCTGCCTTGTTCCCTCCCTTCAGCCACTACCTCTGTCTATTCTATCTCCCCTTCTGAGTGAGATTTATGGATCCTCTATGTTACTTATCCTTTGTGGAAGAGTGGGAGGAAAGAGAAGAGGACCTGGAGGTGACAGGAGCCCCGCAAGACCCACAGAGCCACTAACCAGGGCCTCTCTGAGCCTGAAGCATCTACCAAGGACCATGCACGAACTGGACCTAGGCCCCCTACAAAGATGTAGCAGAGGGGCAGCTTAGACTTCATGTGGCTCCCCTAGTAAGGGAAATGGAGAACTGCATCAGACATGGACTCAACAGCTTTTGATCAGTTCCCCTGGGGGGACTGCCTTGCCAGGCCATAGGGAAGGGGACATGCTCAGTCCTAATGTAACTTGAGGAGCTGGGGTGGGTAAGAAAGGGAGCTCCCCTGCACCAGGGAGAGAAGGAAGGTGGGCCTGGGAGGAGAGAGGGGATGGGGCTACAGAAAGGATATATATGATGAATTTAAAAAAGAAGAAAGAAAAAAACGACTTAATACCTTCGAAAAGAAAGAAAAAGAATAGCAGGGCGCCTAACTCCTGAGCCACCTCCAAACCTCAAATTGTATCTTACAACAAAAATGTGAGAGAGATTAAAAATAGAGGAAAAAAACGTAAGGTTGGCTTATCATCCAAAGCATTCATATTTTCTCATTTCTACGCTAAAGGCTTAAGCGAGCGATTCTCCCTCTGTTCTGCCTTACAATCGGGGCTGGGGCCGTGCGGTCTCACATGAGACACGAACACAGGAACAAATTTGAACATTTCTGGGGAATCTTGCTGTTCTGATGCAAGCGACAGAGGTGGCTGGTTGTGCCTCATTCCAGCGCTTTCACATCCCAGGCCAGCGGTGTGGTGGATGTCTGGAATCACTAGAGCTGTGAAGAGACCCTGGTCAGCCCCTCTGCAGCAGCGTCCTGGCCGGGGAAGGTTTCCTGTTCTGGGTTGGGAAGGAAAGCCCTATTTGGTGAGAGTGCTTTTACAAGTTACTTAAAACTTTGGGCCTATCCCTGAGCATCTGGTGTTGTGTTTGTTATGTTTTGTTCATAGTATGTTTTACAAAATTATTTTTTAAACCCTTTACTGATCCTTTGTGAATTTCACATCATGCCTCCCAACCCTACTCATTTTCTCATTCCTCCATATCTAACCTCTGCCCTTGCAACTTCCCCCCAAAAAGGAAACAGAATCACCACGGAAGCTGCAGTGTGTCATGGTGTGTCACACAGTACACCCTTTTGACAACTCACCGTTACTTGTAAATGTTCCTTTCAATGAGTCATTGGTCTGCTAGGACGCTTCTGCTACACCATCAATACTGGATCCTCACAGGACTGCTCTCGTATATCCTGTTGTTGCCCAGTGTCATGGAGATCTTGGAGCTTGGGTTCTGCAGGACCTGCCCCTTCACGAGCTCCAGCAGTTCATAGATGGGGTAGGTGTTGGGGCAGGCCACCTCAAAGCCCCGGATCTGGGCCTGGGTAGTAGCTGGGTGGCAGCTGGGTATTCAGCCCACCAGCTCTCCTGCACAACAGATATTTACATTACAATTCATTACAGCAAAATTACAGTTATGCAGTAGCAATGAGAATAATTGTATGGTGTCGGTCACCACAACAGGAGGAACCGTATTAAAGGGCCACAGCATTAGGAAGGCCGAGAACCACTGTGGTAGAGGAAGCCTACTCTACAGAGCTCCAAACTCCTGTAACAACATAGGAGGACAGCTGCATGAGAAGAATGGAGCTTCCAGCTTGGCCTGAGCAAAGCCGTCTTGAGTCACAAGCTGCCGTGACTTGTCAAGTCATCCTGCTCTGCCCCTCCCACTCCACGTGCAGTTTCTTAGCATCCTATGAACAGCCATCAGAGTGGGGTGTGACCCTTTATGAGCAGACCCTAGTGCAGCCAGCACCAGCAATGTTAGGGTGGGCTTTGATGCTGACTCCAGATAAGCTGACTGTACTTTGGCTTGTATAAGAACCACTTCTGTCCTGACTGATACAGAAGCCCCTCTTCTAACCAGATTCCCAGAGACCCGCTAGTTTTGACCATACCTCTGTTAGTAACAGAGTACAGTAAACATGACCTGTGCAGTCCTGTATCCATTTGCCCCTAACATCCCATGGCACCTTGGGACTAGTTCTCATGCTCAAGCCCAGGTTCTTTCAGAGTCCACACACCACACACCTGGAGGCATGGTCCAGACACTGTAAAGAAGGGGGGTTCCTGCAGCCCTGCTTTAGTGTGGGCTGACCCAACAGAGAACTCATTTGAGTTCATAAAGACATCCAGTGCTTTTATTCAGTACTCCCCTGCGGGGAGGCAGCGGTTCAGTCATGTTCTGGAATGCTGAGACCCCGGCAGCTTGGGTCCTAGAACTCTGAGCAGGAATGAGTAAGGAAGTAAAGAAAGGACAGACACACATACAGAAAAGCCAGAATCAGGTGGGAGTTTCCTAAACCTTTGCAACCCGGAACCTGTGTGTCTGTTACGTACTGCAGAGGAAGAAGGGAAGCAGACTCAGGCTGTGAACATAAGGAGGAGGAAGCCGTGGTTGCTGGTCTCTACACACACTGGTCAGTCACTCATAAACACCTAGAAATGCTTTGCACTGGGGGTCTGGGGGTCACAAGGGAAAGGGCTGGGATCTGAGCCTTGGAGTGCATTGCTTGGCCATGCCCACATCAGCAATGCAATTCCCTCAGGGCCTCACTCACTGAGGGACTCGCACACCGAAGGGCTTCCTCTGCCTCCTATGCTGAAACTGGACAAGGGACCCATGAGCCACAGCCCACTCCTCCCCTGACACTGAGCTGTAAGGCTCTAGAGAGGGCTAAAGAGACCTGCCACCATGAGGCCTTTCAGTGTCATCACACATAGTTCCTCTCTACCCAACAGTGCCCCCTGGTGGAAGTGTGCACAGCGGTCTGAATTTCCAAACTTGACAGAGAATTTCCTACCCAAGGAGTCTGTGAATCCAGCCAAATCACAATCTCTGATTTTATATTTTACAAAGGTTTTTTTTTTTTTTTGGTTGGGGAGCCTGGTGGGGGGGAGGAGGCCCGTGCCTTGCCATTAAGCTATATCCCTAATCCCTCCTTTTGTAGTTGGTTTTTTGGAACAGGGTCTGTCCAAGCTTCCCAGGCTAGTCTCTGACTTAGAATCCTCCAGTTTCCTGAGTCATTGGATTCCATGCATACAGCACATCTGAGTCAAAGTAGTGCGCTATACAAAAAGTTAGAAGTTAGGCACTGGGCCTTCTCACACTTAAGGAGGACTGGCCCACCCGCGTGGAGGGACAGGCTGAGTTTGGAGCACAAGATGAGTGGCCTGGGTAGCCTCTTGACTGACCCAGCCTGGCCAACCAAGTTAGTTTAAAGCGGGTCTTCAGCTTGGCACAGTAGTGCTCAACTGTGATCCCAACACTCTGGGAGGTAGAGGCAGGCGGATCCTGTGAGTTTGAAGCCAGCCTGCTCTACAGAGTCCAGGACAGCAAAGGCTACACAGAAAAACCCTGTCTTGAAAACCAAAAAAATTATATGTGTGTGTGTATGTGTGTGTGTTATATATATAGTGGGTCTTCACGTTACAGGATTTGAATTCTAGGCTTTTTTTCTTGGCTACCTTGGAGTCTGAAGAAAGAACAGAGTCAAGAGAACACAAAGGCTAAGTGACTGCGTATATAACTCATTCATCCAGAGGATACTGTGAACGCTCTAGGTCCAAAACAACTAACCAATCTCCCCCCAGACCCATGTCACCCACATTGTGTGCTCACGAAAAGCATCTTGGAGTCGTCACTGACGCTTCTTTCTCGTCTTTCTAATCTGGCGGGAAATTTGGCCAACTCTTCTGGACATCCAGAACCCATTTATTATAACACCCCCCTGAAGGGTCTCCCCACATCCTCCCTTGCTCCCCATAGCCCATGCTCAGACCCCCAGTTCTCCTCCTCAGCAAGAGTGAGCCTGTCAAGTCACGCCTCGAAGCCCTGCAGCACCTGACTAAGTCACACTCCCTCAGGGAGAGGTAACATGGTCTGTGTCCTTCCTCACCTGCTCTCCTTTGTCCCAGCCATGATGGCTTTGCTGCTGGCGCTGGAGCGCTGCAGGCAGGCCCATTTTAGGGCATTTGCTCCGTTTCTGCCAGGAAGCTCTTCCCCAGGCTGTCTTTGCTTCCCCTTAGTCCTTCCTGGAATTTCAGCCCTCTCCACCGTCCCCCAAACGAGGTCTAAGGAGGGCACACATTATGCAGAGTTTATCAGAGACTCGAATCTCCAGGCTCTTCCATCTCCCTTGCTGTGGCTACCTCACCCTTATTCGCAGTACTTTAGTCTACTTACAGTGCCTGGTTTGTCTTCTTTCCCGTAGAAGGTGTAGCTTTTTGATGGATGTTTTAAATCAGCTCATATTTATTGTTCTTTGTCCCATCCCACCCCCAGAGACTGTCAGCTTTATAAGGGTTTATTTACTGATGTATCCAAAGCCAGGAATTAAAATAGCAAATGAACGAACAAACAAATCCAGAGGAATCTCCCCATAGCTCTACTTATTCTCTTGAAAAACCCCACTCCCAGCCTTTGTTATTAACTTAGTGGGGGAAAAGCAGAAAGAAGGAAGAATGAAAGAATTTTCAAAATTTAAGGGTGAAGGGCTGGAGAGATGGCTCAGTGGTTAAGAGAATATGGCTTTTCCGGAGAGCCCAAGTGTGGTTTCCAGGACCCATGTCTGGTCCCTTACAACCACCCATAATTCTGGGTGGTTGGATACCATCAACACCCTCTTCTGGCACACATATGACACACACACACACACACACCCCAAATCTTTTTTAAAATTCAAGGCTGACTTCTGTCAACTGAAAGGTTCAACTACCTTGTCCTTAGTCTCCATGACTTTTGCTCCTTTGGAGCAGGCCAGGAAAACACTGATAACAAAGAACTGGAATCTGCCTGCTTGTAACTCCCAGGACTTCACTCAGGCAAAGTAGGAGAGATGCAAGAGTGGCCAGCTCCATCCTGTTCTCACTCTTTGTGTGTGTGTGGGGGGGGATGGGGGTTAAATGTGCTCCAGTAGGTATGTGTGCATGTATGTGTATGAGATGTATAAATGTGCTCTGCAGGTGTGTGTACATGTATGTGTGTATGTGTGCGTGATGTATAAATGTGCTCCAGCAGGTGTGTGCACATATATGTATGTGATGTATGAATGTGCTCCAGCGGGTGTGTCCATGTGTGTGCTAATCACATATTTGTGTGTGCATGTACATGTGGAGGCCGGAGGATGTTATCTTCCTCTATGGCTCTCCACGTCTTTGGGATAGGGTCTTCAGTGGTACTGGGACTTATGGGTTTGGCTGGGCTGGCTGGCCAGTAAGATCCAAGGCTATTCCCCTTGCCCAGCTCTGGGATTATAGACACCACCAGCTTTCTATGTGGATGGGATTCAGACTCACACCTGCATGGCAGACACGTTACCAGGCCCTCGTTCTCTACTTGTTTTGTTGTCTTTTAGTCCTGGCTGTCCTGGAACTTGCCAGGAACTAGACCAAGCTAGCCTTGCCCTCATAGAGACCCACCTGCCTGTGCCTTCCAAGCACTGGGATTAAAGGTGTATGCCACCACACTTAACTACACACTTGTGGCACATTTTTTTTCCACCTGAGCAAGAGTCAGATGAACACTAGCAGTACAAGCATCTCTCTCATGTCTTCAACAGGAAGCTGGAAAGAAGGGACCAGCAGAAAGAAAATGGGATAAGAGGGTTGGAGAGATGGCCTAGCTGGTAGAGCACTGGTTGCTCTTCCAGAGGACCCAGGTTCAAATCCCAGCACCCACATAACAGCTCACATCTGCCTGTAACTGCAGTCCCAGGGGGTCTGACACCTTTACACAGATACACATGTGGGCAAAACACCAATGCATAGTAAATAATAAATAAATAAATAAATAAATAAATAGCCTCAAACATACAGTAATATTCAAACATACAGTAATCAAAACTATATGAAGTTCAGGTTCATTTTAAAACAAAGTTTTAAATAAACAAAGTTTAACTTTCTCATCAGCGACCCTAACAAGAGAGAAGAAGGGAATCTAAGGAGTGCTAGCAGTATCAGACAAACCAGAATTTAAGGCGAAAAGTAATGGAGATCTGAAGATGTAGCTCAGTCGTAGACTGCTTGCCTAGCACACACACAGTTCTGGGGTCCATCCTACCCCCATCATCACCATCATCACCACCATCCCAATACCGCCCTCATCGCCACCACCTCCCTTTTATATGCACTCACAAAGAAATTGGGTTTTGCTGTTTTGTTTTAATCTGCTGAGGGCCAGAAAGATGTGCCAGCAGGTAAAGACACTTGCCTTGCCACCTGAGTTCAAGCTCTGCTTCACAGAGTGGAAGGGGAGTGCCTGTTCCCACAAATTGTCCTCTGCCCTCCATATATAGAGATGGCACACATGCACATAGACACACCAACAAAATAAGCGGATAAATGCAAAAAGGGTTATCTGTTGAGTGATGTACTCCAAAGAGAGGCTTCAAAGGCCAGGAACTATAGGTTCTGTGGCCACACTTTGAGTTTCATGTTCAAACTATAGCAGTAGCACACCCACCTCAGCACTACTCACTCAGGGTTTATTTTTTTTAACACCAGTTTTACTTGCTATTCATTAGGCAGTCAAAGATATTAATTTTGATTAGTCTTGACCCTTGAGTGCCTGGATGCTTGGCATTCTATAGGATCTGATGGGAAGCACACATAAACACTTCTAAGATACACTGAGATACACACATAGGTCTTCTCAAAGGCTCAGGTCAATGGAATATAAGCTGGAGCCCCTTGCTGTCCTCACCTTCCAAGATCATTTGTACCTGAAAGGACTATAGTAAACTCCAGGCAAGGCTACAGAACAAAAGGCATGCTTTTAAGGATTATCAGCTCCTGCTAGGCAGTGGTGGCACATGTCTTTAGTCCCAACACTCAGTAGACAGAGGCAGGCAGATCCCTGAATTTGAGGCTAGCCTGGTCCAGGACAGCCAGTGATACACAGAAAAACACAGTCATAAACAAACAACAGAATTATCAGTTTAGACATAATAAGGAAAAGGTCTAATACATAACTGGTGTGTTTTTTTTCTCTCAGGATGGACAATTCTGGTCTTGGGTAAAGTGAGAAACTAAAGAAAGAGTAAGGGAACATGGTTTGCCCACTGCGTTCAAAGCTAGGAACTGAAAGGAGGACAGGTCCGAAGAGAACATGTTAGAGAAATGCCTCTGTGAAGCTGTGCTGTTTTCTGTTAGCTGAGCAGCACCGTGATGGACGGGCCATGAACCAAAAAAACCAATTCTGTTATGACAGCAATAGTTCTCCTCAGCAAAGGAGCGATACCAAAAGAAGCCCAGATTTTTGGTCACCCAGCATGGTGGCACAAATCTTTAGTCCTAGCAACTCAAGAGGCAGAGGCAGTCGGATCTCTGTGAGTTTGAGGCTAGCCTGGTCTATATATCAAGCACCAAGCCAGCCAAGGTTTTGTGAGACCCTGTCTCAAAAATACAAAACAACACCTCCCCAAAGCACCTGTTGTTCTTTTATAGAGAATCCTTGCTCACTCATACAGCTTTCAACATAAGAACATACAAAATTAATTGGCACTCAGCGCCTCCATGGACGTCTGTAATTACAAATACCTTGTCATATTTACAAGAGTGATGAGCCTTTCCTGTGTTACATACACTGTGATGACCATCTCCAAAGTGACTTATGTTTATATTATGTCACAGTCACAAATCTTGCAGTGTTTTTTAACATGTACATAAAAAAATTCAACCCAAACGTTTCCTTCCTAAAGATTTTAACTGTGCCCAGAGTTTAGACAAGGCTTTCTGTCTCTTCCCTCCATCTTTTCGCTGAGCTCACTTCATACGGACCAAGTGCTGGACCCAGTGAATCAATGCTCTGTCTAACAAGTAGACGTTGGAGAAGACAAGCCTTCTTTTTATAGGCTAGCAAACTACATTCCTTTAGCCTTAGCTATGATGGAGGAAATTATTCAAGTTAGGAAAGAAGTAAGGCTTTCAAAACAACATACAGAACTTCAACAAATCTTTAATAAAGCCACAAGGCTAAAAATTACATGCATTTTTAAAAATTAGGACAATTTTTATTTCAATTTATTTCTTTTGTATGTGTGTGTTTTTGAATATGTGTATATTTCTGTAAGTGTTTGTGTTTGTGTGTGTGTTGCAGCATGGTCTGGTGCTTTGTATTTAATTAATTGCAAATCCTCAAGTATGCCAAAGTGATGCTGTGTAACCTTGCCTCCAAATTATCCCGGATTGGCCAGTTAATACTTATATGGGCAGGGCAGAAGAGAGGTGGGTGGAGCTAAAGTTCAAGGGCTTGGAGGACAGAGGATCACAGGAGGGAGGAAAGAGAGGGTGAGGGAGGAGAAGAAAAAGGTGGAGTGGCCGTGGGCTCAAGAACAGAAGAACCACGTGGCTGGTAGGAGCTTGTTCTGAGGATCAGTGTGGAGGAAAGCAGTCCAAATGAAAAGATGTGCAAGTGTTTATGAGAATTATGGATGGGAAGTAGCAGATAGAAATAACTGAAGCAAATGGCATGGGATGGGGACTGGGAGTTAGTTTGTGCCCAGTTCCAGTGTATGGGCATATTTAAAAATCTAACAGGTGTCTGAGTCTTTATTGATAGGACAGTGAGAAATAATGATGGCCATAATAATTATAATAGTAAACATTAATAGCAAATTTTCTACAGGTATACGTGTGTGCACACGCCCTCAAAGCACACATGTAGAGGTCAAAAGAAAACTGGCAAGAGTCTGTCTCTCCTTCCACCATGCAAGTTCTGGGGGGTCAAACTTGGGTCGTCAGGTCTGGCAACAATTGCCTTCACCTGCTTAGCCATTTTGCTGGTCCTGACCGAGGGCAAATTTAAATGAAAAGATTAACCAGGCAAAACAGATGATAGCTGGAATACCCAGATGTTCGGGTACCCTAAATTAGAAGTTGAAGCAAGACAAGTGGCTCCAAACATTCCTTCTGTTGCCTCTCTCTGTGGCTGATAGCAACCCTTAGTTATAGATGTACTCATAGCTTGGGTCTCATTGTAGACCCCACATATGTAGACCAGGCTAGCTTCAAAACTTGATTATAGTGGTTTAAATGAGAAATGTTCCTCATAGGCTCATGTCTCCAGTTGGGCAAAGTTTGGAGAAGTTACAGAACCTTTAGGAGATGCAGCCTTGCTCAAGAAAGTATATCTCTGGGGATGGCCTTTGAGACAAATAGCCTTATCACACTTCCTCTTGGCTCTCTCTACTTCCTGTATACAACTCAGCTCCCTGCTCTTGCCACTACACCTTCCCCGCTGTGGACATCCAGCCCTCTGGAAATGTTAGACTAAAATAAACTCTTCAAGTTGTCTTTGGTCATGGTATTTTATCACAGAAAAAAAAGAGAGAGAAAGAAAGAAAATAGTAATACATTGATGCCCTGCCTCTGCCTCCCACATGTTGAGAGAGCAGGTTTGTGTCACTGTACCAGCTCATATTTATTAATTTCTGATTGTTTTTTTAGTATAAGGTTTGAACCTAGGGCCTCACAAGTGGTATTTCCAAGTCCATAATCATTAACCGCACTCATTCATTCGACTTTCCTATGTTTTGTAAACAGCTTCATCAATTCCTCCCTCCCAGGCCTGTCCCTTTCTCAAGCCATACTCACATGAGTTCTGTTCCAGCTGCATATCTTGGGGTCAGACAATCTAGTCCTAATACTCTGAATCGCACACCTGTAGTGAATTCCAAAGCTACAACATTATTTAGTCCAACATCTGTACGTTAAAATCTAACGGTCAACATTCCAGGCCATCTTCAGCAAAAACTATCAGAAAAGAACAAACTGTGGCTTAAATACATGTTAAAGATATATAATGAATAATGGGGGCTGGGGGTGCAGCCCAGGTGGTAGAATGCTCGCTTAGTGTGCATGAAACTCTGGGCTCACATAAAGTCTGCTATGGCGATGCATGTCTGAAATCCCAGCACTCCGGAGCTCACAGCTCTCTGCTACAGTTTAAGGATAGTATAGGCTATTTAAGAGCCCTGAACCCTGGTCCTCTGCAAGACAGAATGTGTTCTTAATTGCTGAGGCAGCTCTTTTGGCCCAGCGGTTTTTAAAATCCCAGTCTTCAAGCTGGACATATAGCTCAGTAGACTAGTACTTACTTAGCATGTGTACTTACTTACACAGAGAGGGGGAGGCCAGTGAGGGTGGGGAAGTGGCGAGGGGGGAGAGAGAGAGAGAGAGAATGTCTTTTTTTAGAGAGTCAGCAAATCAACCATGTAGGAACAGTAGCCAGAAACTTAGTGGAAAAAAGGTTTTTTCTGAATATTTCTCCAGAGGTTTTGGTGCACACAGTCACAGGTGCCTAATCCTGAGCCTGAACAAAGACCCAAGCGAGGCGGCGGCACTGCACAGTCTACCCAGTGATCAGCTCCATCCTAGAACCTGGGTCACTGAATCTTTCTTATTTGCAGCTTTTTGGCTCAATGACAGCAGTGTCTTGTTGCCAGATCTATACAGAGAGGAGGGAGGTTTATTCCCTCTGGGGAGCAAGCCTCCCCGAGACGCCAGGGCTGACAGAATCTGTAACCTTTGACAGAAAAGAGACTTTTTCCAGACAAGAACAATCAGTCCACTGGGCCATTCTGGAGATTGTTGTGTCAGTCAAGATCTTTTGTGGAATCTTCTCTGCTTTGCATTCTGTCAGCCCATCCTTGTCCCAACCCATAGACAGCCAGGGAAGTAACAGTTGGAAAGGCCGTTATCACCTGAGGTCAAACTTAGACCGTAACTTTAGCCATTCTATCTCATGGATTATAGTAGGAAAGTGAGCAATGTTGCCTTTCTAGAACACCACTGTGTCCAGCTAGCTCCCTGCACCTTAGTCTAGGAACAGACTCTAGCTTTTGTACACCAGAGAGCCTTGCTCTGAAATTCTATGGCTAAGCTATGGTCATGCATGTGCCCTTTGCCTCCTGGCAGAAAAATATTCAAGATCTGCTAGATCAGTGTTCTCTCCCTCTCTGACTTCTTAGTACCTACTGGATGAGGGCATAGCCTGGTCCATTTTTGGTCACCCTTGGAGCCAGCCCTGGCATGAAGCCTGGCACAGATATGTGCTCGGTGATTGTCTGATGAAGGACTGGACGAATCAATGAATGTTGGCATACTTTTATCTACTTTATTTAGGTTCTTATACCTCTACCTCTCTTCCAACCCCCCAACACTAAGTAGGAGAAAGAAGGTTAGTAGGGAGTGCACCTTTCCTCTCTGGGCTCTGGTATTTATACCCTCTCAGAGTCAGAATTAAATTATGTGCAGCTGGCAAAGATCACACCCCTCTCAGATCGTGAGACAGTCATAGTTAACAGCTGTGGACAAACTAAAGCAGCCCCATATCCCACACCTGGGATTTAAACAAAAACATGTTTACAGAACATAACTGAATTTTTAAAGAAACCAAAACTTCCACTACAAACAAGGGCTTTAACTGGACACTTATCATATGTGGACTCACTAATGGGTGCTGGGAACTGAACCAAAGTCCTTACAAATGTGAAGCTCTATCATTTAGCCACATCTCCAGCTCCTTGTTCATTTTTTTTTTAATTCACTGGTCTACAATGACTTACTGATTATGTCAGCATTCATTAAAATGCTAGAAATACATTTTGTGAACTAATGAAGTGAAGTAATGAAGTTAACTAGTTAAAGAGTTTTCCCAACTAATAATGTGTTTGTCTGTTTGTTTAATCTACCTTCCTTTCTTTAGTACTGGGGATCAAACCCAGGGTCTTGCACATGCTCGTCAAACACTGCACTACGTTCCCAGCCTAAAACACTAAGCTATGTTTCCAATTCTTTACTCAACCAACAGCATGATTAAGAGGTTCCTGCAAGTCTCTCAGGAGACAGAAGCTGGTGGGTTTCTGTGGTGTTGAGGCCAGCCTGGTCTGTATACCGAATTCAGACTAGCCAGGGCTACATAGTGAGACCCTATCACAAAAAAAGAACAGAAGAAAAAAGGGGAAATAAAAGAAAGAGAAAACAACACAACAAAAAGCATTTTCTGCGGGCAACACATTGTGCCACACCCAGAAACGTGGAGGGAGTGCTGTCGGTTTGCTGACCAGAACAAAGCCGAGCAGTGTCATGTTAGAAGATGACACACAAGGGAGCATGACACTGACTGTACCAATGCCGCAGCTCTGAGTCACGAGGGATCATGACTCAGAGTGTCTCCGTCAGAGTGTTCATTAGCCTGGCTGGGTCTCTTAAGAACAGAGATCCTTTTCTTCAAACGTCTCATCAGTTTGTGATTGGATAACCGTTATTTCCCCCTCACAACCCTTCAAGCTTAAAAAAACTATACATATATATGTATATATATATATACATATATATGTATATATATATACACACACACACATACACACACATATAGGCTATAGCCCAAATGTCTGCACTGCACCTCCAAAACACAAACAGTGTGTTTTTGTGAACTAAAGGTCATGGCCAAATTCCTTCTTAAAATATGTACTTCCTGGCCAAAATTGCAGTAACCATTCAAGAAACTAGAGGAGGGTGTACTCATTACGAGACTGGGCACATAAGCTACCTGTAGTCATAACCAGGCAAATGCCTGCTGCCGTTTTTTACAGAGTAAGGCTCTAGTCCAGACTCTTTTTAACTTCGTTTTCAACTATGGTGAAAACTTAAGGTGACTTTTATAACAGACTGCCACTTGGTAATATTTCTCATGTTTTTGTGTGATGCATTTGGGTTTAAACCTTTAAATAATAACATAGATCTGACAAAACACGTGTAAGAAATGAGTAGGCTGGATGGCAGCCACTCACCTAATAATCCCAGCGCTGGGGAGGAAGAGGCGGGCGGATATCTGAGTTTGAGGCCAGCCTGGTTTACAGAGCTTCTGGGAAGGTCAGGGATACACAGAGTATCTCTCTCTCTATAACTGCTCCCTCCCCTCCCCCAGAAAAGTGAATATGTAGCTTTTCAGGAGGTTTTTTTTTTTTTCAACCACAAGGAGATTTTTTTCAAATCACACAAAAGTCCCCAAGCTGGGGAACAAAACCCCCAGTTGGGCTTTTCTGGGTGTTGGGTGGACCTACTACTTTCTAAATCTAAACCTATTGGCAAAGAAACTTCCTCTCACTCAGTCATTTTACAACCAAAGTCTCTCTCCCGTTTTGAGACAGTTCTCCCCATATTGCCCAGGTGGCCACTGGAATCCCAGGTTCAAGCAATACTCCTGAGTAGCTGGGAATACACTGTGCATTGCCATACCAGCTTTCTATGTTGAGCGTCATTAAAATAACAACAAAAAAGATTAAATTTAATCAAGATTGTTTGAGCAAAGTAAAACAAAACAGGTAAGGCTGGTGAACAAGGGAGCCAAAGCAAAAGTCTAAGAACTTCAAGCAAGTGTCACTGGGCTTTGTAGAAGATTTTTAATTCAGAACATGGCTGCTCTGGCAAGAGATCACATCCAAAGACCTTACAGGTCTATGTGATCTGGCTGGAGTACAAACACGCCTTTAATCCAGCAGACAGAGGCAAGCAGATCTCTGAGCTCAAGGTCAGCTTGGAAGAGAGCAAGTTTCAGGTAAAGAAAAGCTTAGGTCCAGGCCTTTACTCCAAAACAATGAAGGTTAAAGTTAGTTTGTAGAAGGAAACACCCATGTTTTAAAGTTATGTCTAATTGAGTGGCAGAAACAGTGACGAATCAGAGAAAGACTTGACTGAATAGGATATGCCTAATTCTCAGGAGAAGAGAGAGGAAAGGAAAGCTACTTTAGGAGCAAAGGAGAGGGAAGGCAGTTTTACCAGGACAGTAATAGAGAGAGGGGTTGCAGAAAGAGAACTCAGTTGAAGAGCAAATGAGCCAGAGAATGAGAAGGAGTCAAAGAGATTAGAGCAGATTGCTTAAGTTAGTTTGAGGCCAAGAGGAGAAATTCAGAGGTCAGCTGGGAAAGAGACAACTGAAGCAGGTGAATAAAAGTTCCTTTTACAGGGCTTGTTGAGATCAGATGGGCTGAGAAGCCATAGCAAGCTAGACTCAGCCATTCAACCTCAGCGGGTGGAGAGTTGTTCTCCTCCCGCCTCCCAGCAGCCCACAAAGTCAGGAGGGGCAGGAGCCGAGAAGCATGCCTGGAAACGTACAGGGATCACACACTGGAAACAGCTGCTGGCTAGCTCAACTTCAATACCAGAGAACAAAGGTTATATACCCCTAGGGGAGAGGGTGAGAAGTTCCAAGAAAAGGTGTACATAATTGGTTGGAACTAGGCACTTCAAGGATGCTCGATTTGCATTTTACATCACAAGTCTATTATAAGAGTAGAATGTCAATGCTTAATTAGCATATAGGTGCGGGGGCGGGGGATGGGGAGCTAGCAGGGAACTATGTCAGAGGCCACACTCAAGCGTGGTTAGGGGAGTCTGTGTCTAAAGACACTTTCCAGATGAAATCAGGCAGAGAGCAGGAGACCCCTCTGAGGGGAGGGAGTTCTGCTGTTAGCACCAAGCTAAAGTAATGGCTATCTGGTCCAGGCAAGAACTGCAACTTCAGCCAGCAGGGTACCTCCAACAGCCAATTAAAGACACAAGTAGCATTGAAAACCCAAAAAGGTGTATTCAATATGACTGTCTTAGAAAGAGGGACAATAAAGAGGCTCAGTGACCCCCTATGTCCATCTTTGAGGTCCTGATATGAAGTTTAGGTTTAAATAGAGGGCAAAGGCTATGCAGAGATAGCTCAGTAGCCCTGGTCAGGATGAAGCCCTGCTTCACCACCACCCCCATCACTGTCTGGGTTCCTATCTATCTCACCCACCACAAGATGGTCTAACAAAGTGTCAGAACTGTGAAATCTCTTTCCTGTAGCCAGGCTCCTCATCTGACTGCACCAGGCTTCAGTCTTTTCCTTCCTCAGCATGAGACTCCTGGGGAGATTCCAATATCAATTGCAGGTAACCTAAGGGGAGGACACAAGAGACTCTGGACTCTATTCATTCCTACTGAGATAGTCACCCAAGCACATTCATATACAACATTTGTAGGAAACCAAAATGAAGCACAGACAGCAAGAGTACTGGCCACAGCCTGGCCAGCTACCCAGTGAATTGGTTAGAGTCTCTGACAGCCACGGGGAACTCCATGACAGGCACTACATTCTCTATTGGTTTGGTCCATTAGGCCCAAGGCAGGTGGCCAGACCAAACCTATGGACTCCCACAATTTTTCTTTTAAACAGAATTTAACATTACTTTGTAGTTCAGTGAATTCTCTTAAGCAGGAAAGAACTGAGAGTAGGAAATACATAAAATATGTCACCAGAAGTATTGGTCATTAGGATTGAAACTCACTCTCAGACTTACCTGAGAGGTTGACGGAGGCCCTGCTGGTTTTAACCATCACAGTGACCAGTTAGAAACCTAGGGAGGGGATGACGGTTTAGGAGGAAGGAAAGACTGACATTTGAAAGTCAGGGCATTAAGACCTGGGTGATTTAGCAGGCTGCAACACATGAATTATCCCATCCAAACAGAAAACATTCTGTGTGGTTTTGTCATCTTGGCTGCAGTGGCTGCTCCTCTGCCTTCTAACTGTCCTTGTGGGGTTGGAGATTTAGCTCAGTGGCAGAACGCTTGCCTAGCAAGCGCAAGGCCCTGGGTTCGGTCCTCAGCTCAAAAACAAAACAAAAAGACCAAAAGTAACTAACAAGGTAACTAACTGTCCTTGCTTTCATGTCCTCCCCTAATGAAAGGAAAGCTAAGTGTTTGAAGAAAACATTAGAGAGAAGAACTACAAAGGAAAGTGAACAGGCAGAGCTGAGGCAGAAGAGCCTAGCTACCCTTGCTGTCCATTCCCCCATTTTTTTTCATTTTCTTACTTTTTGTCTTCATTTCTTATCACATTACATTGTGTCTTAGCCTTTCTCAACACCTCCTCCTACTTTAAGCCAAAGTTAATCCACTGACAAGTACTTCTACCCCAGTTCTGGAATGCTACCACAATACCCACAATCTCAGTAGTCACTGCAGTGCCGTGTAAAGAAAATGCCATTTTCTGAGCTGGAGAGATGCCTCAGTGGTTAAGAGCATGGGCTAATCTTCCGGAGGACCCCAGATTCAATTCCTAGCACCCACATGGTAGTTTGTAAACATCTATAACTCTAGTTCCAGAGGATCTGATGCTCTCTTCTGGCTTCCGTGGGCATTGCACACATATAGCACACAGATTACACATGCAAGCAAAACACTCATACTCATAAAATAAAAATATGTAAATCTTAAAAGAAGAAAATTCCTTTTCCTGTAAAGGCAACATGCACATCTTTTCAACTGGCTAAAATTGCCCTTAAGTGAAAATTAAATAGAAATCAAACAAAACTGACAAACATTTTGTTTTCATAGAGATCTGGATATCTGTCTTTCCAAATTTAGTCTTGCTGAGAGTGGGACGGGGTTGGGGGATTACCCTGTTACAGTGATCCCGAGACACAGCTTCTATGGAAAGCATTTCAGCAAAACCACAAAGATGTTATGTCCCCTTCTAACCCAAAAGATCCATGTTAGGATTTTACCCCAGAAAGCAGAGATGTTCTCAGTGACGTGTGTGCAGGAAACTTTTTAACACAGCATTATTGGTAACAGCAAGAAAACTGGAAAGCACTGAAATGCCCAGTGCCTCCCCAGTGTTCTGGAAAAGACCTGGAATTTCCAACCTGTGTTGTCACCTCGATCTCAGCTGGATGAGTAGGGACCTGGCCATCTATGATTGTTCCAGGTAATGATTGCTAGTCTTACTCTTTAAAGTATAAATAGTGTGATTTTTCCCACTTACCAATGTTCTACTGCACCCACTGTACTTTCTATTGCAACCCTTCAGACTTCTGTGGTTACCTACAGACATGTGATCTTTGAAGGCCAATGGATGGCTCATTGGGTAAAGGTGCTTGCTGGGTAAACCTGCTGATTTGAGTCTAATCCCCAGAACTCATATAAAGATGGAAGGAGAAAACAGACATCACAAAGTTGTCTTCTAACAGCCACACATGACCGTGGCACACACATCCACACATACCTCATCATGTCTATATACAACAATAATAAATTAACTAAGTACAAGTAAAAAAGAAAAAACAAGTATTATATCATACCCCCCAAGCATATTGGAATTCATATTGCTAACATGAATTTAGCAAAATGAGTTTGAAGTCTAGAGAGATGATTCAGTGGTTAAAAGCACTGGCTTGTTGAGCAATCATGAGGGCTGTAGTTTGGATCCCAGGAGTCACATAACAGACTGAGCATACTGTACATTCCTGTAGCCCCAGATTCTAGGAGACCAGAGATAAGAAGATAGCTAGGGCTTGCTGGTTTCCAGCTCATCCAATACATACAGCTCCAGGTTCTGCCTCAGAGGAACAGGCAGAGAATGATGCCCTCATCTGACCTCAACCTACTTGGACTGATAATGTTTCTGACAAGAGCCATAGACTATCTAACAAAAATCCCAGTCCCAGGCACAAGGACCCTCTGTTCATGTTGTTGGTTATGGTAGTCCAAGTGACGACTAAAGCAATACAGCATTTTGCTATTGCCCTTGGTTGCCTCGAAGTGGTTAAAAACACCACCTGTTGCTGAAGACACCAATTACTTAAGACACAGGACCTGGCAGATCCAAGCTGGATCCAACCTGAGAGCCTCTTTTCTCTGGTATAGCTTTCAAAGTACAAGAAAGCACTGTGTAAGATGCTAACGGGAGGGGGTGTTGGCTAGTTTTATGTTAACTTGATGCAGGTAGAGTCATCTGAGAGAAAAAACTTCAAATGAGAGAATGCCTCCATAAGATGAGGTGCACTCTGGGAGGCAGAGGCAGGCAGATCACTGTGAGTTCAAGGCCAGCCTGGTCTACAAAGCACATCCGGGACAGCCAGGGGGTACACAGAAAAACCCTGTCTCAAACAAAACAAAATGAAAGGACAACAAAGACTCAGGGAACATTCTGGAGGTAGGGGATAGGAAGAGAGCCAAAGGACCAGGAATTCTGATGCCAGAATGTGGCTCCATGAAATGACAAGGAAACTACATCTATGCTATCTCAACAATATGGCTGCCTAAATAAGACCTTAACAATAATAATATTAATAGACACAGCAACTCAGAAGAAAGAAATCCTGTCAGTACTCCCTAGCTAAAGAACTATACAGGCAACTAAAGACTACTGGTTATCCAATACAAATCGGTCAGCCCTAAACCCATATGCATACAAGCCACGCTAAATGGACTCAGCAGGTTGTCTTTGTGTGTTTATGCATTTGCACATATGTAACAATATTTTAACAACAGCAACAACAAAGAGGCCATTGATTTGAGAGGGAGTGAGGGGGGAGACATGGAAGGGGTTGGAGGAAGGGGATATGGGAGGAGTTGGAGGATTAGGAAAGAGGGGATGATCATTCATAGTGTAATTAGATCTTTTAATTAAAAGACATTAAGGGGAGGCTGGAGAGATCGTTCAGTCTGCCCTTCCAGAGGTTCTGAGTTCAATTCCCAGCAATGCCATGGTGGCTTACAACCGTCTATTTTGGAATCTGATGCCTTCTTCTGGCATGCAAGTGACCTAAAGATAGAGCACACATATGTTAAATAAATAAATAAATTCTTTTGAAAAAGACATCAAGGGAAACATGGAGGCTGGGTGTGGTACATGCTTTTATTTTTATTAATTTAATTTATTTATTTGCTTGTGGGTTTTTTTGTATTTTCTTTTTTTTGTGGTGGCGGGGAGGTTTGGAAACAGGGTTTCTCTGCATATCCTTGGCTGTCTTGGACTTACTCTGTAAATCAGGCTAGCCACAAACTCACAGAGATACACCTGCCTCTGCTTCCTGGAGTGCTGGGATTGAAGATATGTGCCCATACACTCAGCTGGTTTTTGGTATTCCAAGGACAGAGCTTTGATGTATAGCCCTGGCTGTCCTGGAACTCACTCTACAGCCCAGCAGTGGTGTTGCATGCTTTTAAACCAGTGCTTGGGGGTAGGAGGGCAGGGTCAGGGGATCTCTTTGACTCCAGGCCAGCTAGAACAATAACTAAAAATTGTGTGAGGTTAGGAGATAGCTCAGTTATGAAAGTGGTCAAGTGCTTGCCACTTAAGCTTGACAACGTAAGCTTACCACCCACCCACACTTATAAAAAGTTAGGCATGGAAGAAACATTTCCTTTTTATCTTTTCTGTTTCTTCTTCTTCTTCTTCTTCTTCTTCTTCTTCTTCTTCTTCTTCTTCTTCTTCTTCTTCTTCTTCTTCTTGTTCAAGACAAGGTTTCTCTGTGTAGCCTTGGCTGTCCTGAACTGGCTTTGAAGACCAGGCTGGCCTCAGGAGATCTGCCTGTCTCTGATTCCCCAAGTGCTGGGTTACAGGTATGTATGCGCCACTGTTCCTGACTTCAGAATTTCTTTTTTACATTTTCATTTACGTATTTATTGTGTATGCATGTTTTTGCTTATGTATGTGCTTGGGAATGTGTGCCATGGCCCTTGTGTCGAGGTTAGAGGGCAATTTGGGGCTAGCAAGATGTCTCAGTAAGTAAACAGGGCCAAGTGACTAGGTGAGTTCCATTCTCCATCCCCAGACACACACACACACACACACATACACACACACACACACAGGAATGGAATAAAACATTTAACAAATGAGACAATCCTTTAACATTTAATCTTACAAGCCACACTCTGAATAATGTTGCCCGGAGGAGGTTTGGTTTTGGTTTTTTCTTCAGTCTTTAGAGCTGTAACTAGAGAGTGCTAATTAAGACCCACACTCATCCTATGGGCGTGGGTTCCCTCTCTCTTCCCCCACCTCCCTCAGCATCTTACTTTCTAATTAACCCCTGTTTAAGATCTATATTAAAGTGTCTATGAGCCACCGAGCCCAGCTCCATCCTGGAATTCTTTTCTGTGGTGAAACCACAAATACTAGTTTTGTGTGAGTGGAGGTCCCAAAGGGAAAAGGAACTCTTCACATTCCTGTGGGAGGTAGCGTGCAGCTGGGCCTGTGTCCCAAGCTAAGCTCATAGGGTGACTCAGCAAGTCTAGATAGTGACCTCTGCCTCTCAAAGGGACTACACCCTCAGGAGAAAACATGTACAGACATGTCCATTGCAGGGTTCCTCAGGAGAAAAATGGAAGTGTTGAGGTGATCTGTGAGTAGACTGGCTACCAAAGTGCAGTCAAACTGCAGTTACGGTACTTCACATTAAAAGAACGGGACAAGATCAGGCATGGTGGTGGACACCTTAAATCCCAGCGTTTGAGACGTAGAGGCAGGCAGAACTCTGTGAGTTTAAGGCCAGCCTGGGCTACATAGTAAGTTTTAAGACAGTCAGAGCTACATAGTGTCGGAAGGAAGGAAGGAAGGAAGGAAGGAAGGAAGGAAGGAAGGAAGGAAGGAAGGAAAGAAGGAAGAAAGGGTAGGTCAGGCCAGGCATGGTACATTTCTGTAATATCAGGTTTTGGGGAGGGTGGGGAAGAGGATCATTGTAGAGTTTCAGCCTGGCACAACATAGGTAACATGGCTGATATTAGCAGCATGCAGGGGTCCTGCTGGCCTGTCTTCAGGGGCCTGGCATCTTCATCTCCTGCCACTACCAGGTGTGTGCTGCCAGTAAAACAGGACCCAGCTGCCACCTCTCCCTTTCTCTCCCTTTCTCTGCCTCTTTCTCTGTCTGTCAGGGGTGTCTGCCTCTCTCTTTCTCCTTCCCCCTTTTTCCACAATAAATCTCCTTCATACCAAATTTGTTGTGTGGTCTTTTTAATCATTATTATAACAGTTGAGGCCCTTACCTAGCAAACAACCAAACCAAAATGAGACAAGTCTATAGCAGCCTAGAAAGCTATTATGCATCCCATGGGATAAAGCACTATAAAATTCTATTTACATAAAAAGAAAACAGACTGCCAGCACAGAATGAAGTGAGAGTGTGGCACACACAATGGCAAACGTGTTAGGTTTTTGTCTCTGCTTCACGTCCCAGGATAGCTATCCTCAGACACTGCAGAGTGATGGGAGTTTTGCCCTATTCATAATGAGTCCCCTTTGATCACACTTGAGTTCATGGTAATGAAAGGGGACTTAGGCTGGGACCCCAAAATAGCTCAGGATTGGGCCTGTCCCCTGAAAGACAAAGTAATTAGACAAAGTAATCAGCCCCATTCACAGGCTCCAGGAAAGGGAGTCAGTCAGGAGATTAAGCCCTGGGACTCTTCAGCAGGAGCTGGACAGACAGCTCAGATGGTAGAGTGCTGGCATGCACAAGTCCCTAGGTCCAATCCTCTAACAAAACAAAATCCTCCTGAAAGTAAGATTTGAGGGTCTTATGTGCCTGGATTGTGCGGCACCCAAAGAGAGCATGGAAGTTTACCTACAAATCTTGCTATGTGGCTGCTCACTCAAGCCCTTTGTAATAGCATTACAGTAGAACAGTAAGCATAAATTGTTTCCCTGGGGTCTCTGGCCATCCTAGAAAATTAAGTAACCTGAAAGAGAGCATTGTGAGAACTCCAGTTTATAGGCTCGTGCAAAGCAAGGTCATTTGTGATCTGGGATGTCTGATGAGCTTTTGAAGTCTTCAGGGACAGCCTTCATCGATTGGGATCTGACTCTAACAAAGGTGGGCTTTTCCCTTTGCACACATTTTTGTAAGGGCCAAATGTAAACGTGTGTAAATGTATGAGAGAATGAGGAGGACCTGGTTTAGGTAAACCTGAGTTGCCTCTGAGACTATGAAAGATAATGATTTGAACAGGGTCAAAGGGCTTTTGTCCTTATCCACAAGGCTCTACTGTTTTTGTTTTAAAGCACTGTTTATTACTTGTTTAAATTTTACTTAAAAATTTAATTCATTTTTTTCTGGTCAGATATATATAGATCACCATAAGCAAAGAGAAATGCTGCATTTACTGTCAGAGAGAGACAGAGAGAAAAAACAACTTGAAATCAATAAAGTTACTTTCTTTTATATCGGAAATGAAAAAGAGAGGTCTAAAGCCGGAAGTATAGGATGCCAGAAGCCCTGGGGCTGCAGAGATGAGACCTCGTTCTTGGGGATACAGTGTGAACCTTTAGGCTGTAGCACCAGAAGCTACCAGGACATGAAAGTCTGGTTAGGAGCTGCACAGCAGAGCACAAGGCTGGGAGGCCTTGCCTCTTCAATACTAGGAAGGCAAATCAGAGTGAAAACAGGGAGAAAGACAGATAGAGACAGTGACAGAGATCCAAAATAAATATTGGACATTCCTACTTCAAGAGACTGGACACTGACTGAATCAACTTACCATGTCATTGGATCCAGCCAGATTTAAATATTATACATTTATTTAGCTCTTTTAATAAACGGCAGGCACTCACTAGGGAATGTATGTAGGCAAAGTAAAAGTGCTGCTCTCCTAGCTGCTCCTCTGGGTTCTAACGAGTTAAATATATTTTCACACGGCAAACCCTTACAATAGTCACAAACAGTCACAAACAGAGCCGGTGAGGCACAATGTACTCCAGGGCCTGTCATTTTTGGCTTCTTAGGCCTCATTTTCTGCTGTTTAGGGAACAGCATGACTTCAAATGTCAGGCATTATCTTTGTAAATGATACTGTGGGCAGATTCACAGTAAAGAAACAAAGAATATCATGGCGTTATTTTGGAAAAAAAAAAGAAATGTCACAGAGACTGCCAGAGATTAGCTGGTGGTGTGCTTCCAGGTTCAGCTGGGCTAGACAAAATCCCAGCTGCCACAGGCGTGGGAGGGCAGCCCCTTATCACCCCGAGGCCACTGTGACAGTGGCTTTTGAGCCAGGACACAGAACAATAGCGGAGACCTCTGCGGCCACCTGTGGTTACAGTCCCTCTCCCCCCTTTGTTATGCTGTGCAGGCAATTCAACTGTCCTGCCCTCAGGGGCCTTTAGGTCCTGACAATATCCTGTGTTACCACGGAGTCCTCTGTCATCCTGGGTCAGGAGCTCCAGACAGAACCTGCCTGCCGCTCCTGCCTGCTTTCTCTCTGCTCTAAGTTTCTCTCTCAGGGGCCCTCACCATTCTCCTCTCCTCTCCTACAGTCTCCCACTGTTTCGCTCTATCTCTGTCTCTCCTCCTTCCCTCAAACAGACCTCTTCATATTTAGATCTATTGAGTGTGTGGCATTTTAAAATATATCTTAAGACCCTTGTCCTGGAGATTGAACCTAGGCCCTCACACAAGCTGAACAAGTGTTTTGCTCCTGAGCTAATATCTTCAGCTGGCTATACTCTTTGCTTTGAAATGTAGGCTCACTAAATTGTTCAGGCTGGCTTTGAGCTTACAACCCTTGTGTTGGGATCTGTAAGCAGGCGTCTCTAAGACCGGTCCCAAGGAACCTGACAAACGGGATATCAGGCATCTGTGAAGCCACCTATGGACCACCTGGAACCACCTGCGCATGCTCTGGGTCGCCTTATAAGAGAACTCAACTCGTACAACCTCCATCTCTTTCTGCTACCCTACCCAAAGACGGTATCTGTGACCCCTTCCTTTAGTAAACCTTCCACGTGGAACCAGTTGCGGGACGTGATTGAGCCTGCTGCTCTCTAGAGAAGAAATTCTAGGCAATCGCTGAGTGTGGCCAGAAGCATTCCAAACTTGCTTTGGGAGAAAAGCTTTTATGCAACCCAAGCAAGACTTGCAGGTAGGCCTGCCTGCGAGGCCGTGCCACCTTTGAGAGATTTCAGTTTGAAGTCCATGCAAACCTGTCTTTCAAAAATACTGTAACTGCCTAGATGGTCAGATTTTCTAAGTTTGGAGTTGTGCCCTCTAATTCACTCAATGAAAAATCACTAGGCACAGTGGCACATGCCTTTAATTGCAGCACTCAGGAGGCAGAGGAAGGCAGATCTCTGTGAGTTTCAGGCCAGCCTGGTCTACAAAGTTGAGTCCAGGAAAAGAAAACAACAAAACAAAAAAAGAAAGAAAAAGTAAAAGAAAAGAAAAATTGCATTAGGGCCGGAGAGATGGCTCAGCTGTTAAGAGAATTTTGTTGCTTTTGCAGAGGACCTGGGTCCACGTGGTAGTTCACAACCATCTGTAACTACAGGGAATCCAGTACCCTTTTCTGACCTCCACAGGTACCAAGCATATGGTGCACATATGTACATGCAGACAAAATACCAAATAGACGAATAAATCTAAAAAAGAAACATTGCACCAGCCGTGACACTTAGCTGAAAGGGGGGGAGAGCAACAGCGACCTTGAGTGATGGAGGAGAGGACATATGCTTTGTAAAAATTAGTCCATTAATCGAAGAAATCATTTGAAAATTAAGCGTGTTGAGGGGAGTTGGGCTAGTCAGAACCACATCTGAAGGCATGTCCCAAACCAGCCCAGAGAAAACCCCCTGCTGCCTGCAGCCGCTGGGCGGGGTGTCCTGCCTGGACGACTGCAGAACCTCCCTTGCAACGCTCCCACTCCAAATCCAAGAAAGGCTTTTGTAAGATCTTGGCTTTCCTATTTGCACCCAGTCTAAGTCGAGGTGACTTGCCCTTCCTTGTCCTGGCTGTCCCCAAGCTGGGAAAACAAGTGTGTGGACCTTTGCTTTAGTGGGGGGAGGGAGCTCTGTCACCTCCTACCAGTACATGCAGAGAGAATGCTTGAAGCATAAGAAAAGGGGTTAGAGGGTAAGCAGTGTAAAGGAATAATGGACATCCACTCTGAAATACATTTACTATCCCTAACTCTTGTTTACAGCACAATATCTGGGCCACAATGCCAAGCTGGCCTGGAATGCCAAGATTCAAGGAATCCTTCAGCTTTAGTGTTGTGTAACTTTTTCTAGGAAGATAGGTGACTAGTCAGGGTACCAGTGACAGACTAAAGTACAATTCCACCTGTTAGAACACAGGCCTGCACTTTAGGCCAGATTCCATAACCTGAGTAAGGCCATGCCTCCCTGTAGCTGTCTCTTGGACAGAGTTAGGAAGCTGTCTTGCTGTGGCATAAGGGCAGATCCTGGTTTATGGTCTAGCCATAACCGGTATCTTCATAGTCTTTGTCATATATACAATATGACTGCCACCCCTAAAAGGTTATTTTAAAAAATCAGATCTTTCCTTTGTCTTGGGGGTTGGGCTGAGACTCCTGGGTTCCTGAGGGTGGGGCTGCTGGAGAGGTTCTCTGAAGAGGCTCCTCTGATCTTCTCCCACCCTTTCATGGCAGGGTCTCTCTCTTTCTGCCTCTCTTTCCTTAACACACCCAATTGTCAGGACACTCAGGGGGTCTCAGCAGAGATGTGGTATTAAGAACAGTGTAGGTAAGGTTAGTTTCTAGAAGGAAGTAACCATGTTTGAAAAACAACAGTGGGTCTGTTTTTCTCCACCTTTCTTTCTTTCATTTCTGAAAATGATGTCTAACTGAAGGTCAGACAAGACGAGTCAGAGGAACACTTGACTGAAGAGAAAGCAGAAAAACAGAGAGACATTGGGGTTGGGAGTGAGGCAGTATTACTGGGAGAGATTTACAAAGAAAGGTTGAGGAGAGAACAAGCTAGACACAGGTGAAGACAGAATGAGCCAGAGAATGAGAAGGAGCCAGAGGATTAGAACAGTTTGCTAAGGATAGTTTGAGGCCAAACAGAGCAATTCAGTAGAAGCTGAGAGAAGCCAGATTGAATCAGTCAGCTTGGAGAGGTGTTTGAGCCAGAACAGCTGAGTTGACCAGCCAGCCAGAGTTCAGAAAGAGCTAGAAAGGGTGAGCTTATTCAGCAGTAAGTCTCAGTAGCTGAAAACATTCTAGGGCTGGATTAGCTTGTATGATTGTACAGAGGCTAGAAGCTTCCAGGACTTGGCCTAGGTTAGGCAATGGAGACAGCAAGACTCAGAGACAATTATATCTGGCGATTAAAAGATATTTTTACAGAACAATATTAGCCAGGTGTGGTGGCACTCATAGAGGCAGTTGGATCTTTCTGAGTTCACGACCATCTTGTTTTATATAGTGAGATCCTTTCTCAAAAAAGCCAAAACCTCAATCAGAAACAAAACAAAAAGAACAACATTTAAAAAATAAGTATCAGGGGGCTGGAGAGATGGCTCAGAGGTTAAGAGCACTCACTGTTCTTCCAAAGGTCCTGAGTTCAATTCCCAGCAACCACATGGTGGTTCATAACCATCTATAATAAAAATCTGGTGTGCAGGTAGAATGTTGTATAAATAATAAATAAATCTTTAAAAAAAAATAAGTTATCAGAAAAGCTTCAGGCAAAGTGACAAAAGGTTACCTCAGGTTGTGGGCAAACAGCAGCAGTAGATCTGTTTTTCTCCATCTTTCTTTCTGGTACTGGGGAACCCAGGTGAAACTTCACCTGGGTTTGAAGTAGAAGTGTGTGTGTATGGCGGGGGTCACTGAGGTTGATTTTCCTTTTGGGTAAGAGATTTAGTAATACCCTAGACAGGTAGATAGAATGGCTAGGGAAAGCAGTGATTTCCAATGAGAGTTTGGACCTGTAAGATACAGAGGTCCCTTTTTGTAAATCTTGGAAGAAGAGAAAGGTTTCATGTAGGCTGGCTGTCTGATTACCCTGTGGGTGATAGGGGAGGGGAGGGAGGGTCTTGCCAGGGGAGAAATGTGTGACTCTGGCTAAGTGTTCCTAATATGCAGGATAGGGGTGTGTGTTACCACCTGTACTCCTCTGATGCCCTGGAGTCTGGTAGCATGACCTGTGAACTTGTTTGAGGACCTCTGCCCTCTCCTGTAATCCCCACACCCTTGGAGACCCCTAACTCTGTTAGGAAGTTAATGGTTCGCTGCTTGCCATTTTCTCCACAGCTTCAGGAAGGAAGAGACCAGTGCAGGTGTGCGTGGCCTGAGTTGCTCTCTTGATTCTAACACCTGGCTCTTGCTCTTGCTGCCCGCCAAGCTCTCTACCAAGTCAGCTCTGCTCCCAGTACTGTAAGGGTTGCTTTAGAGAGCAGGTCTAGTTTGATTTCTCATTTCTCAGGGTCCTTAACTTAGGCTGTATTGATTCTGTGATTCTCTGGCCACCGGTTGGTTGGCTTCCTAAATGTTCCTCTTACTTTCTTTGGCTGTTTGAAGCTCTGACTCCAACCTAAGCTTCAGTTCCTGAAGATTCTACTCCTGAGCAGTCTGTGATGTCTCACTCCAAACTTTACAAGTCAACTTTTTGCTCCTTCCAGTCTTGTTGGTGGCAACAATATCATCCTTTTCTTTGGCTGGAAGGAGAGCCATCTTGCTAGGACCCATTATAGGAAGGGGCATGGTTATCTTTGTTCACCTCTCAGCCTGTGGTATCAGTACTTGGTGTTTTTCTGATGTGTAGTAATGCAGGGGAGTTAAATGTGTTTTCTCTGCACTCAGTAAATCACTGGTAGACTGAAATTTGGAATTGCAAACTAATTCATTGCAGACCTTTTAATAGGAAACTAAGAATTTCCCATAAAAATTCTAGCAAGGGGTTAGTTTGTAGAAGGAAGCAACCAGGTTTGAAAATGATATCTAATTGAGGGGCAGACAAGACAAATCAAGAGAAACCACCTCATTGGTGGGTGCAAGGAAGTTACAAGGGGTCAATTCCTCATTGGCTCGTGTCCAGGTGGTCCGTGGGCTGCATTCCTGTGCCATGAAAGTTTAACTACAGGATGAGATAAGGCTGCCCAGCACAGATGCCCTATCCTGAGACAAGATGTTTTCCCATTCTTGTGGTTATCTCCAGGCTGTTCCTTGAGTAGGGTATTGTACGATCTTGTTCCTGAAATTGGTGACCTATGGCCTAGTTCCTGGGACTGATGACTTTTCTTTTAAAGTCAGGCCTGGTCCTAAAATGGAGACAAAATGGAGCTTATGTCATCCTTTCAGATGCTCAGTTTGTACGACTGTGAGAGGACCTCATGTACATTGTCTTTAGGCAGATATATCCTAGCAAATGCCACTGCCTGTTTGTCTGCTGTGTACCAATGGGGACAGATGTACATTTATTACAAGGGGGGCGATTTTCAGGGCAACACCTGTGTCTGCCCTCCCTCGAAGAAGCCATCTTAAAATAGGACATAAAGTCTATACGGGGAGGCATATTTTGATGTACCCATGTATACACTGTAAACATTGAGTGCTAACTCATTGAAAGGCTGAAAATGGAACCCAGGCATTTACATGCTCAACAAGTGCTCTAGCCATAACCGTGGTTATTACCGGCAACCCTTTGTTGGGGATTAAATTCTCCACATACCCTCAACAGCGTTTTGTTTTGTTTTGTTTTGGGGTATTCTTTCGATAAATGTAGCGCAGGCTGGGCTTTGGTCTTTATTTGGCCTGGGCTGACCCTGAGCCTGAGATCTTCTTGCCTCAGTCTCTTGAATGCTGGGATGTATAAGTGTTTACTTCCAGGCCCAGAATTTTATGCTTATATTTTTTCTTTTTTTTTCTTATTCTCTCTTCTTCCCTCCCATTAATCATTTCACTATCTAACCTGGGATGGCCTCATACACAAGGTAAAACTCCTGAGTGCTGACATTTTAGATATCACTAAAGCCAGCTTGAGGTTTTCTTCCAGTGTCTGAGAGCCAGAAATCTAACTGTACTTGATTTGATAAAGGCATGACTTAAAAGCCACAACAAGTGCCTGAGGTGAATAATGCTGGGGAGTTAATTTTGATACAGGATCTCATGTTATGTTGGCTGGCCTCAAACTCACTGTAGCTAAGAATGACTTGGAACTTCCGACCCTCCTGCCTCTGCCTCCCAAGTGCTGGGATCACACACATGCCCCATCATGCCTGGTTTCGCTGGGGATGAACACAGGGTGGGCGTGCATGCAGAGTGAATGAGCTCTCTACCAGCTGAGCTACTTCATCACCCAAGGCTACATATGGACGTATGCATGTAAGTTTGCATGTGTTAGAGACTATGTCTATGTAGTCCTGGCTGATCTGGAATTCACTATGTAGACTTGTGAACTCTGCTGCTGCTTCTTTCCTAGTGCTGGGGCTAAAGGCCTGTGCCGCCATGCCTGGCCCAAAGTTATTAAATTTAAAATGAATACCCACTCCATTCCTAAGAGGAAGAAGGTTTCTGAAATAGTCCTTAGTCACAAAAGGCCGGATGGGGAAAAGTAGGATTTCAGGAATAAGTCACAAGCCCCAAAGAGAGTACCTTTCTCTCTTTTCTTGAGATAGGTGATCAGTGTTTCTCAAATCACCTTTAAATTGCTCATTTCAGGCTATTCTCCTGCCTCAGCTTCCTGATTATCTTTGACTGTACAAATACACCACTATCCCTCTTTTTAAGGTTTTTTTTTTTAAAGATCTGGGGCTTTTGCTTTGGGTGTGAATGATGCAGAACTTCCTTAACAAACTCCTTACACTGCATTCTTTTTTTAAAATTTTATTTACGGTTTGTGTCTTGCATCCATGTATGTCTGTGCGAATGCGTCAGATACCCTGGAGCTGGAATTATACAGTTGTAAACTGACTGTCATGTGGGTGCTGGGATTTGAACCCAGGTCCATTTAGGAAATGGCAGCCAGTGCTCTTAACCACTGAGCCATTTCTCCACCGCGTCCCTCCCACCCCCAACTCCGCTTTCCCCAGCATTCTCAAATGTGTTTTAAAGGGTGGGCCCAGCCAACTGTGACACTCTCCACCTGGGATTACAAATACACGTCACTCATGTGGCTTCATCCAGCTTTCCTTTCTTTCACCCGCCTCAGCACTACCCAAAGGAGCAGTCTCAAGGCTCAATTCCTTTAACTTAGAAGGCTATCTTGAGTCCTCAGGACAACCACTAACTAGAAAGTCTGTAAACAAACGTCTATGGCTTTTTTTTTTTCTTTTTAATTTACCTATGTGTACGTGCCTGTGCACACGAGTGCAAGTTGCCCGTGGAGACCAGGTGGTGTTGGATCCTCTGGAGGTACAGTTACAGGTTTGCGCGGCGTGGTTGATGAAAAACCTCAAACGGAGGGGCGGTGTGCGTTCCTTACCATGCAGCCACGTCCCCAGCCCTATTTCTATCTTAAAAGTCTGAAAAGGACTCATTTGCATACAACTTCGGCCGCCGGCGGGGTGGGTTCAAAATACCACACGGGTGTTATTCTCGCTTTCGTTTTGGTGGCAGTAACACTTGGCTCCAAACCGAAGTTACCTAGTAACCATTGCGGCTTGAGGTGTAAACACAAGAAACAGGAAAAGGAAAAAAAAAAAAAACCTCAAGCCATCCACGGTGCTGAAGGATGCAGCGCGCTCACGCCCCGCGCGGCCGCAGAGTCCCGCCCCCCGCCGGTCCTCTATTGGCCCGGGCCGCAGCGCCGGGCGTGCGCGCGCCCGAGTGCCCGGATGAGCCGCGGCTTCCGGCGCTCTCCCCGCGGGCGGTCGGGGGCGCGCGCGTCTCCACTCCGCTTTGTTGCGGGGGCCGTCCCGACGCCCGGGGCGCTGAGGAGCCGCCGTCGCTCGAGCTCCGGAGCGAAATGGTCGCTCAGGCCCAGGCCGCGCTCCCCTTGAAGGGTCGGAGGCCGCGCGGGGAGTAGCGGGTAGGCGCCGGGAGCGAGGCTCCGTGCTGGGCTTGGGCGGCGGAGGGTCCCGACAGCCCCCGCGTCCTCCGGGGCCCCGTCGCAGCTCGGGCCGAGCCGGCTCGCGGGCTGGGGCGGGGGGCGCGGAGTGCGAGGCTGGGCGGCCGTTTGGCGGCGCGCGGCCCCGGCGGCCTGGTGCGGCCGGAGGGCGGGGCCCCGGCTGGCGCGCGGGGTGGGGGTGGGGGCAGCGCGGAGGCGAGAGGAGCGGGGTCTCCCGGCGGGCCCAGCGGCGCGGCGTCTCCGGGGTCGCTCCCGGCTCCCGCAGGGGCGGAGGCGGTAACAGGTGCCCGCCTTCCGGCTCGGGCGAGGCCGGCGTCGGACCGGGCCGCCCCGCGTTGACTCAGCTCTTCCTGTCGGGCAGGTCAAGTTTGGACACGTTCCGCGCCGGCCCTCGGAGGAGCTATGTCCTGACTTGCCTTGCGCTGGGGCTATTTAAACCCTGCCTCTCCCCCGCAGCTGTCTGCTGCTCCCCGGCGACGCTGCGTTTCCCGCGTGGACCCAGGTAAGGAGCAACTCGCTGCCGTAGTTCTGAGGAGCCTCCTTTGTAAATGCGCATTTCGCGGATATTTTTACCATTTCAAGTTTTTATCGTGTGTGTTTTTTTTCTTCTTCTTCCTGCTTGTAGGCCAGTGTGCAATACCAACATGTCTGTGTCTACTGAGGGTGCTGTCAGCACCTCACAGATTCCAGCTTCGGAACAAGAGGCTCTGGTTGGTATTTTTGTCTTGAGTGTGTAAGAATAACTTTGTTTTTAACCAGGTAATCGAGTGAAAAGTTTGAACCCGGATGAAAGCACAGTTCTTTATGGGTAGCTACGTGTTTAACTAAAAAACGCTCAACTTTCTCGGTTGTAATGGCGTTAGAGAGCGAATGGTAAGATCGGCTGAAACTTCCGACATGGTGTTCTGCCACCCTTTAGCTTTCTGAATGATGATATGACAGTCACAGAAGTAATTTGTGCCTTTTGTAAAGATTTTAGCCATTCGATGCAAAAATTGCCTCATGTTTTTGAGAAGACTATGTGGAGCGGGGCTTGGTGGCACACCCTTGTAGTCCCAGCACTCTGGAGGCAGAGGCAGTCGGATCTCAGAGTTCGAGGCCAGCCTGGTTTACAAATTGTGTAGCTGTCTTGAAAAACTAAAAAACAAAAAACAAAAACAAACCAACAGCAGCAACAACAAAAGCATGTGGTTATTTGTTAAGAAAGAGGGAAATAGAAACCCTAAGTCCTGAATAAGCACATTTGGTTGCGACACTGGTAACTCATTAAGCAGAGGTTATGACAGTCTCACTACTGCCAACACTGAATATTACCAGCCTGTGTGTGTGCCTGCAATTTGTACATGTTTATGAAGAGTAACTTGATGATTTGGTACATACATGCAAGTCAGGATATTTAGCTTTCCGTTTCCTTAAATGTTCAGCATTTCTTTGTTGGAAATCTTCAAATTCCTCTTCTAGTAATTTATAAAATATGTCATAAACTGTGAGTCAGTTCTTACCATTACTGCTTTTTTGGCAGTAAAATGTACTGGACTATTGTTTCAGTCTACACACATCTCTAGTGAGGCAGCACATCCTTTTATTGGTTAAATAACCTGTTTATTCTGAAGTTTGCCCAAAATCTCTATTTTTTTCTCCTTTTCCTTCCCTCTCCTTCCCCTTTCTTCTTTCCCTTCTTCCCCTTTAATTTCCTTTTTGCATTTTTCTTAGTAGTTTACATAATTCTCTTAATTCTCTGCATTTCAAGTATAGTTAAGTTAAAATTTTTTTTACAAGTACTTGATGAAACTTGTCTTCCCAATGAGAATATTTGTATAAAGTCAAATTTGTTTATT
The DNA here is from genome assembly GCA_028658305.1 of Pachyuromys duprasi. Lineage (NCBI taxonomy): Eukaryota > Metazoa > Chordata > Mammalia > Rodentia > Muridae > Pachyuromys > Pachyuromys duprasi. The sequence continues at coordinate 55,701,787 of CM053766.1, forward strand.
TTAATGACTTGAATTTTCTTATAATGCTTTAGAAGAATTCTTCCATTTCAAGATTATGCACATACTTAAAGTATTTTTATGTAGCATTTTAAAACTTAAAAAAATTTTATTAATTATAGTTTATTCACTTTGCATCCCAGCTGTAGCCCCCTTCTTTATTCCCTCCAATCCCACCCTCCTTCCCTCTTTTCCCATGCCTCTCTCCAAATACAAGTTTATTATGTATACAGTGTTCTGCCTGCCTATACACCTGAACGCCAGAAGAGGGCACCAGATCCCATTATAGATGGTTGTGAGCTACCATGTCGGTGCCTAAAATTGAACTCAGGACCTCTGGAAGAGTAAGCCATGCTCTTAACCTCTCCAGCCCCATTTAAAAACTTTTATATGTAGATCTTTACTTAGAATTGTTTTAAGATTACAAAGGGTTGTGTTTTTATAGTAGGTTTTTTGTTTTTTTTTTTTTAAAACACAACTCCTATCTTGTAAGCCTTAATAAGAAACTGGCTTTTTGCACTCGTTTCGGCAGCACATCTACTAAAATTGGAACAATATAAAGAAGATTAGCATGACCTCTGTGCGAGGATGACATGCAAATTTGTGAAGTGTTCCAAAATAAAAAACAAGAAACGACTGGCTCTTTTTTTTTTTTTTTTTTTTTAAACCAGGCATGGTGGCACATGCCTGTAATCCTAGCACTAGGGGAGGCAAAGTCAGGCAGAGCTCTTGAATTTCAGGCTAGCCTGGTCTACAAAGCCAGTCCAGGACAGCCAAGGTTATACAGGAACTCTGTCAAAAAACAGTGATTTTCAAATCTTAAAAGTGAATTATTTAATATGAAAATAAAGTTCATAAATATCCTTTTTTTGTTTCCATTTCTTTTCTAAAACTTTTCTATGGGTTGGGAAGATAGCTCAGCAGTTACGAGCACTTGGCTGCTCTTCTAGAGGTCCTAAGTTCAGTTCCCAGGAACCACATGGTAGCTCACAACCGTCTATAATGGGATCTGATGCCCTTTTATGGTATGTAGACTTACATGTAGAAAGAGCACCTGTATACATAAGATACATAAATAACTAAATCTTTAAAACCTTTTGAGATTATAATTATACCATTTCTCCTCTTTTCCTTCTTCCAAAGCCTCCAATATACCCCTTTCTCTCAAAATCATGACCCCTTTTAAAATTATTATTACATGCCTAATGTTGCATTCCTAAAAACAACCTGCTCACTCTGAATAGTGTCATTTGTATGTATGTTTTCAGGGCTGACCATTTGGTATTTGATAACCAGTTTGTGTGGTCTGCAGGGGGAAAACAGCACTTTACAAAATACATTTTAAAATTGTGCTAAACAGTCTTAAAAATAAACAAGCGGGGCTAGGGAGTTGGCTCAGCAGTTAAGTGTACTTGCTGTTTCTGTAGAGAACCCAGGTTTGATGTCCATCAAGGGCAGGGTAGCTCCTCCCTCTTGTAACTTCTGATCCAGAGGATCTTGTGGCCTCTTTTGGCCTCCAAGAGCACAGTATGTACTTGATGCACTTATGTTTATGCTGGAGAAACACCAATGCACATAAAATAAAAACAAAAAGTCTTTAAAAACACCGAAAAGAAATATACAAAGATGATGGTTTATGTGGTGGTGTCAAACTATAAAAGAGTTTTGCAGCTACAAAGAGCATACAGTCATGTTGCATGGCTTCTCATCCTGGTTTTTTAAACATTTTATCTTTAGTTAACTCAGTGTACTGATTATCCTAGAAGCATTTAACGATATTTAAGAAGTAAACTAAATGCCATGTAAAGGTGGTGTCCACTTTAGTCCTGTTTGTCTTCACACTGCATCATGAGGCTGAATCCTAGGCCATGTTGACAAATAGGGCTAGTACTATATGAACAACAACCACTGTAACAGTGAAGCCATAAGCAGTAACTCCTGAGAGGGGAGACAGCTGAGCGGCTCGGAGCAATGGCTGCTAGAGGACCACATAGTGGTTCACAGCCATCGGTAATTCCATTCTAGGGGATCGGACACTTTTCTGGCCTCTGTGGGGACCATGGGCACAAGTGATAAACGTAAATGCAGGCAAAACATCCATATGTGTAAAACAAAAGAACAAGCTCATAGGAGCCATGATTATTAAAGCCGTGAAGAACAGGAGCATCTTCAGTATAGTGCAAGGTGGGTGGTAATAAACTTTAATGACTTCAGACTTGGGTTGTTGTGAGTATAATGCCACTTTATCATGGCACATGGGTGCTGGCTGTCAGGCCAGGTTCACCAGTGTCTTTGTGGGTGACAGCTTGCCAGTTAGGTGGCAGTTGTCCAATTATTTTTTTTTTTAAGATTTGTTTTTTTATTTTATGTATATGAATGTTTTGCCTGTGTATTTATGTGTATCATGTGGCCATCTGGTGCCTACAGAAGCCAGAGGAGGGAGTCAGATCCCTTGGGACTGGAATTGCAGATGGTTTTGATTTATCATGTGAGTGCTGGATATCAAATCCAGGGCCCCTGTAAGAGCAGAAAGTGCTCTTCTAAGATATCCCCCCCCCCCCCATTATCTTCCTGCTGGGAAAGCTAGATTAGAGTCAGACAAACTGTAGTTTCTGGGTAAAATTTAACCAGCTACCTGTTTTTGTAAGTAAAGTGTATAGTCATGTATTCACTCCTATAGTTCATATAGTACTACGCCCTGTAGACCAAGCTGGCCTCAAACTCAGAGGTCCACCTACCTCTGCCTCCTGAGTGCTGGACTACAGGTGTGCGCTACCACCTCTTGAATACTTGCCTTTTAAGCTGGTTAGACAAAAAATAACCTGGCTCTCCTAATGTTGTTGGCATGCTGTTTTAAGATTTATTTACTTTTTATGTATATGAGCACTCCATCTGCATATATGCCTGCATGCCAGAAGAGGGCATCAGATTGAATTATAGCTAGTTCTGAGCTACCATGTGGTAGCTGGGAATTAAACTCAGGACCTCTGGTAGAGCTGACAGTGCTCTTAATGCTGAGCCGTCTCTCCATCCCCTGGCATTAAATTAGGTCATATGTAATTTTGTGTGTGTGTGACTATTTAGATTTTTGGGTGCATTTTAAATGATCAATAAATAATTAGAAATGGGTGTTTGGAGGGACATGAGTTGTAGTCTTTGAATTACTTGTTACCTTTTTGACTTGGAGTTGTTCTCTAGCAGTCAGGAATCTCGTGTATAAGATTGGTGATAGGTTTCGTACTAAGATACAGACTTTCCTCCTGCATTCTGTAAGGTCCCTTATAGCAGACAGTAAGCATGCTGGATCTCACCTAGTGTGTATGGTAGTAAGCAGATGAGAAGAGCTGGAAGAAGAGAACAGTGCTCACTTTCCCATATACATGCAGTCTTTACAGAGGCCAGGGGAGGGTTTGGATCACCTGAAACTGGAGTTTCAGGCAGTTTTGAGATGCTTGATGGTGGGGTTCTGGGAACTGAACTTGGGTCCTCTGCAAAAGTAGCAAGTGCTTTTAATCCCTGAGCCATCTCTCTATCCTCTTGATACTGTTTTTTTTTGATCACAACTAATAGTACTTGATGACATCATAATGGTCTAATAGTTTTTCCCAAAGCATTTTTTCTTCTAACTCTGGTGATGTGTGCTATTCCATTTATGAAGTCTATTTCACTTAGTGTAAAATCATTAAACATGGTCTTTGCTGTCTGTATTGGGCTTCTTTCTGGTCATACTTGCAGGGCTTATGCTGTTGAGTACTTTCATGGGTGTAACGCAGCCCTCCCTTTTTTTTCTTTTACAGGTTAGACCAAAACCATTGCTTTTGAAGTTGCTAAAGTCTGTTGGTGCGCAAAAAGATATTTATACTATGAAAGAGGTGAGTATAACTGAGAGAACTGATGTCTTAATAGTTGTGTACAGCCATATGTATTTTTTTTTTCAAGGTTGTGGGTAACTGGTCATATAGAAAGATTTTGTAATAAGCAAGGATTGTGATCATTGGAACTATATTTTGAAGCTAAAAATTCTAATTTGTATCACTTTCTCTCCCTCCCTCCCTTCCTTTCTTTCTTGTTTTTTGAGACAGGGTCTCTCTTTGTTGCTCTGGCTGTCCTGTAACTCATTATGTAGACCAGGCTGTCTCTGCCTCCTGAGTGCTGGGATTAATGGTGTTATACCACCACTGCTGCCTGAGTTTCAATTAGTCATATGTGTGTATGTAATTGTTTTTTTTGAGACAGGGTTTCTCTGTGTAGTCTTGGCTGTCCTAGACTCCCTTTGTAGACCAGGCTGGCCTTGAACTCACAGTGATCTGCCTGCCTCTGCCTCCCTTAGTGCTGGGATAAATAGGTGTGTGCCACCACACTGGGCTGAATCTTAAAGGAATATTTCGACATGTCCATTGATCACAGACATTGTTGACAGGCAGTGGGAAAGTAAGAATACCAAGGTTCCTCCTAGAAAATACCCTTTGAGAAGTTTCTAACAGTGTACCTGAGAAGAACCCACTGACCAGTTCAAGAAAAATTCAAGTTAAACAAGACTAAGTAGGAGAGCTGTATCTCAGTCATGCTAATTCTGTCTACAATTGCCCAGTCTCACTGAAAACTAGATTATAGCTAAAGAACAATGCAGTGTTTTATCCATGAAACCGAACATATGTACATGAATCAACTCACCTGATAATTTTACTACAATTGCTGTACTTGTATCTGTAGAGTACAAGTTCCAACCTGATATCCAGGGATGCCCAAGAAATCCTTGGATAAAATTTAGGGAATCCAATAATTTGGATGGCATAGAAATTATCTTCATTTTCACTAAGTTTGAACTGAAATTTGTTTTTTTCCTTCAATTATAAATATAAGCAACAAACTATTTGTAGTGCCTTCTGATTTGTCACCAATAAACATGAAAATATTTTCTTATGCTGTGCCTCAGAGACCTCAATATATTCTTTTATTCTTCACTCTACTAAAATCAAACTTATTGTCAGTATTTTGTTAATTTAAAAGGCATATATTGGGCAGGTGAGATTGGCTCAGTGGTAAAGATGTGCACTACCATGCCAGATAACCTTTGTGTGATTCCCCAGGACTGACTTAGGAGAGAACTAATTCCCTCAAGTTGTCTTTTGATTTCCGCTGTTGCCTGTGCACACATACACACAAAATAAATACAGCTTTAAAAGTTAAAATAAGTAAAAGCATATGATCATAAACTTGACATTTTGATGAGCTTAAATGATTCTGAGAAGTTATCTCAGGCTTTTACCAGTCTGTCAGATGAGTTCACAACACAAAAAAGCCAAGAAGGCTATAGTACTTCCCTCTCTGGGTTTCTAGTAAAAAAAAAAAAATGTGAACCGTGTTAAAGTGTGGTAGAACATGCCTTTAATTCTAGCACTGGGGAGGTAGATGCAAGCGGATCTCTGAGTTCAAGGCTAGCCTGGTCTGCAGAGCAAGTTCTAGGACAGCCAGGGCTATACAGAGACTCCCTGTCTCAAACCAAAAGATTGATTGTTTGATTGATTCTTGCTTAGCTGGTTAGGTCTCTTAAGGGTTAAATGATGTTTCTGGGGTTATTAACTTTTACCTTTATCAAATCAGTTAAGAAAGCAAGTATGGATTTAGCAGTAGATGTGAGAAAATAGATCAAGGCCGTCAAAGAGATGTAGATAGCTTCTGTTAAGCCGTGTGCAGTATACTGCCCAGTGGTCTTCTCTCCTTTCTGCAGGGTGTTGGTACTATCTTGCCAGTCAAGTCCCTTACTTAAAACATGAAACTTTGTATGTAATGCTTATGTTGCCTCCTTTATGCTTTACATTATCACTAGGTTATGTATAATAATAATATAGATGCTTGTTAATGCTGTATTTAAGTCGTAGCAACATGGAAAACATTTCTATATTCAGGACAGATTTCTGAATGTTTTAGATCCACCGCTGATGAACTTGGAGGTGGGACTTACAGGGTGTGTATATGATCTGATACTACTGGTTTTCAGTTACAAGATCTTTATTCGGGGGCACTTGAGAAAGAACTGAAAACAGTGGGATAGAGGAAAGTGTGCTGAAATAGGTGTCAAGTCCTGGGTTAGTTTCTCAATTTTCTTATGGTTTTGTGTTTGTATTTGTGTGGTGGTGGGTGTTGGTATTTTTTACAGTGATAACAATTCTGTGACTGTCAGGATGATGGAGCTGTACTTAAAACTGTACTGTGCACTGTAAAATGTGCTGCTGAGCTTGTATTGGAATAACAAAGTTGTTGAAGCTGACATAATGGCATACATGGAATATAATTTAATAGTGATAGTTGACCCTTCAGTGTAGATTACATTAATAACTGAAAATAGTCCATTGGGAGTTGTCATTGATTTCCTGTCTTCCTGTGTGATGACCTCAGCTGTTGAAGTATATGTTTGTGACATTTATCATTGCTCTTAATTCATTGCTGTATTTGACTTGATTTTTTTTCCCTCAGTTTTTTGCATTTTTGCCCTTTTTTTGTTTCCTAGTATAGTATGTTGGTATTTAGGTTTCTGGACAAAATTAAAGTTTACAATTAAAAAAGGGAGAAAAAACCCCACATTTAACTAATATGAACTAATTATTTCTATTTTCAGTCACCTTGAAAGTGTTTACAAGAAGCTTCTGTAATACACAATGTTTGGAGTACATGGTTGTGGATATGTTTTTTAGTGTAATCTTGTTCAGATAAATGGGGTATTACTAAATGTGTGAAACTGTTGCATAGTTTAATACTTGGGAACCATATTTTTCTTCCAGATTATATTTTATCTTGGCCAGTATATTATGACTAAAAGATTATATGATGAGAAGCAGCAGCACATTGTGTATTGTTCAAATGATCTTCTAGGAGATTTGTTTGGAGTGCCAAGTTTCTCTGTGAAAGAGCACAGGTAAGCCTTCTGTGTGGGCAGTTATAAAATGTCAGCTGAGCAATCATTGCGTCTCTCACTTCAGTCTGTATTCTCAGAGATAAGCTGTGACCAGATATACGAAATGCTAAAATTTGGATTCAGTTTTGGGGCTCTACTCTGTTAACACTCTTGGCCCTGATTTTTTTTCCCCCAGTGGAGGGCTGTTGTAGCATAATGTTTGAGAACCTGAACTCTGGAATCTTAAAAACATGTTTGTTACTGGTTTTATCACGTGTGTGCATCCATGTGCATATGCCATATAAGCATGTAGATCAGGAGTCAGTCCTCTCCTTTGTTCCACCATGTGGTCCCCAGGATTCAGCTCAGGTTACCAGGCCTGACCTGTTTTGATACAAGCCCTTTCATTAGTTGTGTGGGTGTATAAATGGATATAATTGCTCCCAGCTGTAGGTTCTCTATTTATAATTTTTTTTTTCCTTACAAGGAAAATATATACAATGATCTACAGAAACTTGGTGGTCGTAGGTCAGCAAGGTAAGTTAATTTTGAATCCTATAAACATACTATAACTTTAAAAATCCTTCTTTTTGATACAAGGTCTTTATGTATCTTAGTATAATCTCAAACTCACTATGTAGCTGAGGATCCTTTGAGTAGCTTTTGTGTGTCTGTGTGAGCTGAGATACAGGTAGCAATGGTGTATATGTGGAAGTCAGAAGACAGCTTTTGGAACTGGTTCGTCTGCCTTTCTTGTCATTTCTAGAATTCCAACTTGGATTGTTAGGCTCGTATGGTAGGCACTTCTGCCTGCTTAAACCATCTTGCCAGACCTTAATAAGGCGACTTGGATGTATAGTTATTGGTAGGATGCTTTCCTAGCATGTGACATTGTTACTATATGCTTGAATTTTATATTTCTGACTATTTTTTAATCAGCTCTTTCAGTGTCCACTTTTTTTTTCTAAGTTACTTATTTGTGTGTTTTGCCTGCATGTATGTCTGTGTACCATGTGTGTGCAGTGCCTGTGGAGGACAGAAGAGGCCATTAGGTCTCCTAGAACGAAAGTTACAGACATACGAGCTGCGGTGTATGTGCTGGGAACTGAATCCAGATTCTTGGGAAAAGTAGCCAGTGCACTTTTAACCACGGAGGCATATTTCCAGCCTCTGTTTACTTTTGTTTTGTTTTGAGACTGGATCCCTATAAAATTGGCTAGGCTGGGTTAGAACCCAGTTTTCCTGCTCCCCTTCCAAGCTGGGATTGTAGTCCTCTTGGCATGCATGCATGCATTCATTCATTCATTCATTCATTCATTCATTCATTCATTCATTCATTCATTCATTCATTCAGCACTGCTAGGAATTGAACTCAGACTCACTCATGCTTTTAGAAAGTGCTGTGCTAGTTAGGTTCTCATTCTAGCTTTAAAAATTAAACGGCCACATTTTTCATTTTATGTGTATAGGTGTTTGCCTTATGTATGCCTGTGTATCATATGTGTGCAGTGCCCAGAGAGGCCAAAAGAAGGGCATTGGGTCTCCTAGGATTGGAGTTAGACTGTTGTAAGCTGCCACCCCTAGAAGAGCATCTAGTGCTCTTAACTTCCAGAGTCATCTTTTCAGCCCCTCTTTTGAAAAAAAAAAAAAAATCATGGAGCCTGATGTTATAAAGTCCTTTAATTTCAGCAGTTAGGAGGCAGGTGGACCTGCCCCACCAAGTCTACATAACAAGACACTGTCTCAAAAAGAAAAATTGGTTATGTGTTCCTTTATGTGGATATGTACCATGAGTGCAGGCGTCTATAGATGCCAGGGGTGTTAGATTTTCCTGGAGTTGGAGTTACTGGCGGTTTTGAGATACTTTACATGAGTGCCTGGAACTGAACTTAGGTCTGCTGTAAGAGCATTGTGTGTGCTCTTAAGCACTGAACCATCTGTCCAGCCCCATGATTTTCTTGAAATTAAAAAAATGACATTTAGGGCTGGAGAGATAGCTCAGAGCTTAAGAGCACTGGCTGCTCTTCTAGAGGTCCTGAGTTCAATTCCCAGCAGCCACATGGTAGCTCACAACCATCTATAATGAGAGCTGGTGCCCTCTTCTGGTGTGAAGTTGTACGTGCAGACAGAATATTGTATACATAATAAAATCTTAAAAAAAACAAAGAAAGAAAAAAAATGACATTTAGTTACATGTGAGCACTCTCGTGCACCATGCTGCGCATTTGGAAGTCACATGCCAGTTTGAGGGAGTCAGTCCTCCTCCCATCGTGGGGTTCCTGAAGATCAAACTTTGAATTGAACTCAGGTTGTCAGTCTTTGGCAACCCTTATCTTTTGAGCCATCTTGCTAGGCTCACTGATTCTTTTTAAAAAGTTATTCTATGCATAATTATAATAGTTTAAATTTGAGTAGGAAATGTATATGAACTAAAACTTAATATTATGAAAAGTTATACAAACTTGAGTGCCTTGTTATGTCTGTTGAAACCTTGGTTTTTATCAGGATTTCTTTTGAAAAACAGATAATGTTAAAAACTGCTTGGTAGAAGTGAGAGCAAACCATGAAATACAGTGAGATGTTTTGGGAAGCAATACTTTATAATTACCTAGGTAGTACCTTGAAACAGTGAGATTTCATCTCTTCTCTCCTTTCTTGCCCCTCTTCCTATTCTTTCTCTTTGTTTCTTGAATAAACCTACCTTTTTTTTTTTTTTTTTTAGGTAAGCAGCATTTTAGCTCTCTACTTTCAATTCCTTTCTTGTGGTGCTGGGAATTGAACATAGGTCCTTATGTGTGGTTAACAAGTACTCTTGGCACTGAGCTACATACCCAGACTGACACTGACATAACTCATTACTTTTGGGGTGCAGCCTTTTTGAGAGTCTAATAAAAGTGCTTGGTGTTCATTCTATAAAGGTACACAAATGGACAGTATTTTTATACTTTCTTTTTCTTCTTTTTCTTTAAGATAGGCTTTCACTGTGCAGCCCTGGCTGGCTGGGCTAGAGCTCACTATATAGAGCGGGCCCACACTGAACTCCAAGAGATCCCCCTGCCTCTCCCTCCCAAATGCTGGAACTGAAGTTGTGTGTCGGTGTGCCTGAACCCTTGATACTCTTCCTCCCTGCCACCCTTCAACTGGGTATCTTTGTCCTGGCTGTCCTGGACTCACTCTGTGGACCAGGCTGGCCTCGAACTCACAAATCTGCCTGTCTCTGACCCCCCGGGTGCTGGGATTACAGGTGTACATCACCCCGCCTGTCCAACCAGGATCTTACCTTAACCCAGAACAAAGTAATCTTTAAGTTGCCAATTTGAGACTTTTTTTTTTTTTTTTTTTTTTTTGTGAGAGATAGTAGCTGGCCTGTCCTGGCTTCTGCCTCACAAATGGTGGGATTAACTGGTGACCTGCTAAGGTTCTTTATGAAGTAAACCTGTGGTACAATACAGTTACGGAATCTGTGGTATTAGTTTGTATTTTCTCAAGTCTCTAATAGTCATTCTTTTGAATAAACTTTGGCAAATTACTAGAAGGTTTTATTTTCAGTTTTAAGTTTTGGTGTGGTTAGACTAATTTTGAAAATCCTAGATCAGTGCTGTCAGGCACGTTATACCTCTTTATTACATTTGCTTCATAACTATCGCATATACCAAGGCAAATTTTCCATATAATACAGCCTATCTACTATGGATTCAAAGGCATTCCCTATAATGCCATTATGCAAAACAGTTAATTGTGGTGACTCATCATTTTAGAGTCCTTACTCAGTGCTCAGGCATGGCTTCATTGTGGATGGACGTGCCTCAGGGAGGTAGCAAAGGGGATTTGATTGTGATTTTGGATACATTTGTGTATTGCAGCTCTGGAATTTTGATACTTTGAGAGCTTGGTATGTAAAACTTGCAGAACCCATTTAAATTCATTATTTTCTAATCTGAATCGTTGACCTTCCTATAGTCATCTCTTGGTGAGCGGTACCATACTTTTTCATGAGTTAGACTCTTGGGATCCTCTTTAATACTTACTTCCTTACATTGCATATTAACCAGGTTTTTTGGTCTCAGTTTTCCTCAAGTTGACCTTTCTTCACCTGCTTTAATACTTTTTGTTTGTATTTCAAATACAGTTTGCTTGTCTCTATGCTCTATTTGTTTTCCCATACTGGACATTGAGCCCAGGAGCTCACACACGCTAATTGAGGTCTCTTCCACTGAAATTAACAGCCCTTTTCATTTTATTTGACAGTCTCACTGAGTTGCCCAGGCTGGCCTCAGACTTGTAACCCTCAGATCTAAACCTGTTGGGGTGATTGATGCATATCATTGTGCCCAGTGGTTTGTTTCTCCCCCCTCCTTTTTAAACTATTCAGAGGGATTTTCTTCTAATTTAGGAGTTTCATGATTGCTCGGAAGGGGGGAAGGCTAGTTCTGTGAGCTGGGAAATCAGCTTTATTTCTTGAACTAAAAGCTTTTTAGTCTGAGAAGATGGCCTTAGGCAAGATTATTGATAACCTCTGAGAAGAGTTACATCTTGTGCTGTTTGGCTGAACACACATGGCTCTTTGCATAGTGACTTTGCATTTTACTGTTTTAGTAAGAATGAATTAATTTTAATTTTGTGCCACAGGAATTATTTGTGTTGTCTAGACGCTTTCTAACATACTATTTCTTGGGCCTGAAATTTCTTTCAGATACCAGCTTCAATGCAAGCTATTATAAAATATGCCCACATAGATCTTCACAACCTCTTTCTCCCGCACTTAGCAAATGATACTACTTTTGTTTCCTCTGCTAGTATGTCTGAAAATTAGCTTATTTTACTTTATAGTTGCTGTTTTAAAGTTGAATTTATACTCCAGCATGCAAACAACATTTGGGACATAAATGATTTATTGTGTATTGAAAGGTTAAGTTTTTTATAGAGCTTGTGTTAGACTGGTCCATGTTGAAATCTTGTGTTTTTTTGTTTGTTTGTTTTGATTCAGTTTTTACTCTTTCTTAGACTCTTCAGAGTCTGGCACATCGATGAGTGAAAGCAGATATCAGCCCGAAGGTGGGAGTGATCTGAAGGTAATTTACTTACTCTTTTTCTTTTAAAGATTTATTTATGTATTATATATATAATGTTCTGCATGCATGTAAGCCTGTAGGTCAGAAGAGGGCACCAGATCTCATAGATGGTTGTGAGCTACCATGTGGTTGCTGGAAATTGAACTCACGACCTCTGGAAGAGCAGCTAGTGCTCTTAACCTCTAAGCTATCTCTCTATAGTCTCTAACTTCTTATTCTAATACAGTGTTTCTTTTTAAAAGTTTTTCTTTTTTTTCGGTTTTTGTTTCTGTTTCTCTGTGTACCCTTGGTTGTCTTACACTTAATTTGTAGATGAGGCTGGCCTTGAACTCAAAGCCATCTCCCGCTTCTGCCTCTCTGAGTACTGAGGTTAAAGGCGTGTGCCACCATGCCTAGCCTTTAAAGTTTTTCCAGTTGTGTGTGTTGTCTGTGGGTGTGTGAGTAGGTGTGCATCCTCCAGCCAGAAGAGTGTGAGGTTGATTGGGTCTGCTATTACAGGTGCTTGTGAGTTGCCCCAGACATGAGTGATGGAAACAAACACATTCAGGCAAGAACAGCACATGTTCGTCATCTCTTAGCCATCTCTCCAGCTTCATGACAAACAATTCTTGAAAATTGGGAGCGTTATATAAAACAACTTGGAACAGCCAAGGTTTTTATGTTTGTTTTGCAATGTTTAACTTTTTCTTATATATTTAGGACCCTGTTCAAGATCCACAAGAAGAGAAGCCTTCATCTTCTGATTCAGTTTCTAGACCAACTACCTCATCTAGAAGGAGAGCAATTAGTGAGACAGGTATATATGAATACTTATTTGCCATATTAAGTAGTTGTTTGGTGTTCTTCCTCTAGTGCAGCAGTTCCCAATCTTTCACTGGGGTTGCTTAAGACTATTGGGAAATACAGATATTTATAATTCAGAACAGTAGGAAAACTGCATTTGTGAAGTAACAACAGAAATAATTTTATGGTTGAGGGTCACCATAGCATAAGGAACTGCGTTAAAAGGTCACAGCATTAGGAAGCTTGAGAACCCTGGTCTAGACCCTTAATTTTGGTATCTTTAATAGGTAAATTTAATAAAAGGAGATTAAGTCTTGGTTTCTGTTTTATCTATCTATCTGTGTGTCTGTCTTATCTATCTTTCTTATGTACATGAATGTTCTACCTGCGTGTGTACCTGCATGTCAGAAGAGGGCATTAAGGGGGTGTAAGCCACCATCTGCTTCCTGGGAATTGAATGCAGGACTTTAAAAGGGGGCCATCTCTTTAGTCCCCTTTATTTTATTTTTAGAGACAAGGTCTTTATATAGACCTGGCTACCCTCAACTCAGAGATCTACCTGCCTCTGCCTTCTGAGTGCTGACATTAAAAGTTGCTACCACATGTAATAATTTTATTTTGAAAAGCTTAGTGTTGACAGAAAAATTGTATGCTATTAGATCACTGAAAGCTCTAGATTGATTAAATTTAAAGTAACGGGTGTAGATAAAGTTTGGAATGGTTGGAAGTTTTTAAGTATAACTTACTTAGTTGGACAGAGCCAATGAAACACTGTTGACTTTTCCACTGTTAACAGTTAACTTTCCTGTTTAATTGAAATTAAATTTTGTTGTAAATATGTGCTGAAGGCATTTTAATTTCTAAGTAAGTCACAGTACTTGGATTTAAGTCAGAGTACATGGATTTAACTACCCATTTCCCTTAATCTGTAGAAGAAAATGCAGATGAACTACCTGGTGACCGACAAAGGAAACGCCACAGATCCCTTTCTTTTGATGAGAGCCTGGCGCTGTGTGTGCTAAGAGGGATGTGCTGTGAAAGAAGCAGTAGCAGTGAGTCCACAGAAACCCCAGAACATCAGGTAGTGTTCTGGTTTTGATTATTTAAAAAATGTTTTGTTTTTTAATATTTAAGTGTTTTACCTACCAGGATATGTGGCACGTACATGCAGTGCCCATGGATGCAGTGCCCATGGATGCAGTGCCCATGGAGGCCAGAAGAGGGTGTTGCATCTGTGGAGCTGGAGTTATGGATGGTTGTGAGCCATGGTGTGGGTTCGGAGAACGGAACCTGGGTTCTCTGAAGCTCAACAAATGCTCTAACTCCAGAGTCATCATCTCTCTAATCCTGTGCTCTGGTTTTAAATAAAACAAGGCTTAAAAAAAAATCTAGTCCTTACAATCTCAATAAGCCTATAAATAGAGTGCTTATGTTCCATGTGAGATGATTGCTGAACCCAGTGGTAAAGTTTAATCTCTAGAGTTTTCTTCTTCCAGTCCTACATTAGTAGAGAAACGGGACAGTAGAGTAGCGCTGCTCCTGGCAAAATTAATACAAATTCCCATCGTTACTGAGAACCTTTGGACCATTGTACTAGTACTTAGCTCAGGTGTGTTGGAGCATAAAGTAACCTGAACATTTAGAAATCACATTTTTTAAATAACAGAAGGAAACTGGAAATTCATTCAGCTCAGTTATATAATATAGAAATCTAAGGCTAGTTTGTTTTGATTGTTTGTTTGCTTCTTTTCCTTGCCAAGGATCAAATCTAGGAGTTCACACATGCTAGGCAAGCATTCTACCACTGAATTATACCTCCAGGTCTCGAGAATTTAAAGACAAGGTTTCACTGTGTATACCTGGCTGGCCTAGAACTTGCTGTGGAAACTCATATTGAACTCCGAGATCTACCTGCCTCTCTGCCTCCAGAGTGCTGGAATTACAGGCATCTGCCTCGCTTTAAGTATGAATGTTGGGAGGTTTAGCTGAGTTGGCAGTCTGTATCTGTAAAGACAGTACTGTTTCTCACTGTCTGTGCCTGTGTTAATAACCTATGTTATGCAGAACTATTTGCTAAATAGGCCTTTGATTTCTGGGTCAGTGAATGACAGATACTAACTCAGACCATGCTGGCATGCTTGTTGAAAATTGAGCTGTAGTAGCAAGGATGAAGCAGGAAGACTGACCTTGCAATTGGCCAGGCTTTTTTAATCTCAAAGCTCTCCCTCGGTGATGTATTCACAGTTAGGGCGATTCTTTTTAAGCTTTGTCAAATAGCGCCACTCACTGGGCACCAAGCGTTCAGATGCTCTCTCATCCAGACCACCACACTAGCTGTATGGTATTACCACTTTCATGTTCTTAAACATTCTTTTTTTTTTTTTTTTTTTTAAAAGAAATTTTTATTTTATGTGCATTGGTGTTTTGGGTGCATGAAGGTCTGTGTGAAGGTGTCAGATCTTGGAGTTACAGACAGTTGTGAATTGCCTTGTAGGTGCTGGGAATTGAGCTTGCGTCTTTTGAAAGAGCAGTCAGTGCTGTTAACCATTGAGCCATCTCTCCAGCCCTCCCGCCCCCCTGGATATCACCTTCGACAGTAGACAGTTAGGTGGTCTGGATAGTTTTGTATAATTCTTTAAAAAATAGAGAACACTGAATCAGTTGTGATTGCTGTATTACGTATACTTTTTTCTCCCAAACCAATGAGAACAGAGAGGTTCCCTCCAGAGTACTGAGCAGAGTGGTGCTTGCATAACCCAGTAAATGGCTCATGAGAGCAAGTTTTTATATGTATAGTCAGTATTGAGTCTCGTCTTTGTCAGACTTCACATTTATCCTTGTAAGTAAAATTGTGCTCATATAGACGTGGTTCCTGTGCAGCAGACCACCACAATTAAATAATGAAGACGTTTAATAAGTCTCAGGAAAGACAGTGCTTGAGTGATTACTTGTGGCCTGGAATTGGATCTGGTTAAAAAACGTTTGATGAAGGTACAAACTTAAAGTTGGGTTAATTTTATTCATTACCGATGGTTTTTAAAAATAGGGTTATGGCTATCCCGCTGCCTTACTTTTCAGTGCTGGAGACTGAACCTGGGGCTCTAGGCATGCTAGGCAAATGTTCTGTCGGTTAACTGCATCTCCAATCACTCACTCACTCAATCTCTGTGTGTGTGTTCTAGCTAATTTAATAGAATCTATTCTTGTTAGGAACTTAGAACATGGTCTGCTGAAAAATAGAAGTGTCATTGCTACTGAAGGAACACTGAACTTAACTTGGAGATGTGATTGTCCTAATCTGTGCTGTGAATTGGAGCTGGTTGCTTTTTCTGTTCTATCAACATCACTTGAAAGTCTTGACTATACAATTTTTGTTGATTGTATAGGCATTTAAATCATACTTTTTATACTATAGCTAACTGTATAGTCTTTAGAAGTGAAATGTGCCTGAAGTTTAACAGGTTTTTGGTAGCAAACGGAGAAAGCCTGTGTTTTAAATTCTAGATGAAGAATTTTTCTCAGTTGTAAATTAGAATTCAGTCGCCAATCAATTTAGGGTAGGAGTTGAAGTTGAATCTTGTTTTTTGAGATGGGGCTCTCTATTAAATTCTTGCTCTTGGCTGTTCTTGAACTTGCTGTGTAGACCAGGCTGGTCTTGAACTCTCAGCGGTCCTCCAGCTTCTGCCTCCTGAATACTGGGATTAAAGACATGTACCACCATTCCCGGCTCATGATTCAGAAGATTATAGCCTATGTGTTCCTACCCTTAGCATAGGCAGAAGCTACTGAAGCTGTGAGCTATTAAAGCCTAAAATGAGTCAATTAAATAGATAGAATTTAAAATTTTGTCTTGAAGCTTTTCAAATCAAAGTTATTCTCAACATTTATGTAAAAGCAACTACTGTTGGTGGTTGGTGGCACTGGCTCTAATCCCAGCTTCAGAAAGCAGAGAGTCAACGGCCAGTATGGTCTTCATGTCAAGTTCAGGCCGGCCAGGGCCATGCAGTGGGAAAGACTGTCCTAAAAGAAAAACCTGAAGACCAGATTTCTATTCATGTGTCTTAACTAACATTCTGCCTGACACACTAATGGTGTGTTTGAAGCTGGCACAGTCGTGCGCGCCTTTAATCCCAGCACTTGGGGAGGCAGAGGCAGAGGGATTGCTGGGAGTTTGAGGCCAGCCTGGGCTACAAAGCCAAGTCCAGGACAGCGGAGGCTACACAGAGATACCGTGTTTGAGGTAGTCTTAGCCTTCCTGTATTTAATAGGAGAAACTTGTAGTTATGCATCATATAATTAATGGTTATACATGTAATCAATAATCGTACAAGTAGGAAAGGTCATTAAATGTGCAAGAGCTCTTATTTATGGTATTGTCAAGAGCCTTTGCCAAAGAAAGGTGAGCAGTTTAGAAACTTAGATTATTGTAGGAAAAGTTAGTGTCAAGATTGATTTAGGAATTAATGTAGTAACCTTGAACCTTAACCTAGTGCCAGTCTATGTAGTTTGATCCTAAGAAAGAGTGGCACAGGATGAATTAGGAAGCTCTTAATGAGGCCTAGAAGCAGTGTGTTTAAGTTTATTCTTTCTCCATAGGATCTTGATGATGGTGTAAGTGAACATTCGGGTGATTGGTTGGATCAAGATGCAGTTTCTGACCAGTTTAGTGTAGAATTTGAAGTTGAGTCTCTTGACTCAGAAGACTACAGCCTGAGTGAAGAAGGGCATGAGCTCTCGGATGAGGACGATGAGGTGGGTTTCCATGCTTGCTACCTTTTAATAAGACTGGAGAGATGGGATCTGTTCTGAGTCACTTGAAATTCTTGCTTTTTGATTTGTTCAGAATAGAATATTGCTTTGTGCATGAGGCAAATTTTTATAGTGTTTTGATTATTTGTTTTATAGTCTCTAAGTTAAAAACTTAGGAGACTGAACTGTTTTTTGTTTGTTTGTTTTGTTTTGTTTTTTGAGACAGTGTATCACCGTGAATCCCTTGCTGACCCTGAACTGTTTGTAGACCAACCTGGCCTAGAACTCACAGTGATTCGCCTGCCTCTGCCTCCTGGGTGTTGGGATCAAAGACATGAGTTATCACTTCTGTTTCTCCCTTAAAACTAATTTGTTTTTCACGAATGTCAAACATGGAACAGTGTTAAATAGTACCTGTGTATATCTCTTTTTGGGAGTAACTATACCTTTAGCATTTCTAGTTGTTTCTGGGTAATAACTAAAGTTATAACATACGTTTACTTGAGGATTTTGTTTAAGTATTTAACAACTCTTGCCCTGGTGGGTAAAGATTTTACTGTCCTACTTTTCCTACTTGACATGAACTACATTTTGCATTTCACTTTCTTTTCAGAACTTTCTTTTGACATGGATGGTTAATGGCTCAAGCTATTAGTTTAGAACTTACTAAGAATTCAGCCTTCTTGTTTGAAAGGTGCTGAATTGATGCTAATGAGTTTGTCTTATTAGGTCTATCGAGTCACAGTGTATCAGGCTGGAGAAAGTGATGCAGATTCCTTTGAGGGAGATCCTGAAATTTCCTTAGCTGTAAGTATATAGATACTTCACAGAAATAAAAACATAGGGCTGAGATCAGAATTGGGAAAATATGTTTACTCCTTGAAATGAGGTGATTACATACAGTTAAAACTTTAAACTGTATGACTTAGAGCATCTCACTCTTGTAGTGGGACTGTTGCCACATTTGTTTGGTTTTATGGGGTGGAATTTGAACTTGAACATCCTGGATGACTTGAAACTGCTCTGTAAGACCTTTTGGTTGGTTTGGGGGATAGGTGGAAGCCACACATAAGAATCAAAGAATCATACACTTTGCCTAGCTTCTGTATTAGCCTGCTTGCCAGGCAATGGAAACCTGATACACTTATCAGGGTACGCTAGGAAGTGTCTTCAGGCAGAACTTAACCTTCAGTTTAGGCAAAGATAATAGGATATGTTCAATAATGAGGCGGGATGTGAAAGTTTGCCTTTCTGAGTGTGTGCAGAGCTGTAGGGACAAGGAAGAGACTGGGCAATTAGAACACAGGAGAACTTTGATAGGAATGGGACATATATTTTGGATTGTGGCAAGAATGGTAGATCTTAGTTCCAGTAGCTGACAAGATCCCTTATGGATGAAAATAGGGAATATCTAGTTGAACTGTGGTCTTTGGAGCATGTCTTAAAGAATCCTAGTTATTGGTGTCTTGGAAGTACTTTTCTAGGAGGAGCAGGTTTCATTTAGATTTATTGTGTAATATCACCTCACGTTGGGCTGCAGTCATTGCTAGACTGTCTTTTTGACCTACCAACTGCCAGGTAATGACATGGAGACTTTTATTAATATAAAAGCTTGACCTTAGCTTAGGCTTGTTTCCAACTAGCTCGTAGAACTTAAATTAGCCCATATATAATCTGTGTTCTGCCACATGGCTTGACATCTTCTCAGTCCTGGCCCCTGACTGTTCCTCTCCCTGGCTAATTTCCACCACACTCCCCAACCCCCATTCTTTCCTAGCATTCTTCTCTCTGCCTGGAAGTCCTGCCTATCCTCTCCTGCTTTGCTATAGGCCATTCAGCTCTTTATTAAACTAGTCACTTCACTCTCTTCGGTACAGAAATCAGTTCTTGAATAATACACATACAACCTTTACACAATGCACAAAAAGATCACCCCAACAATGTAATGTCTAGGCAGTGTCCAGGATTGAGCTTTGAAGGAAGTGGGTGCAAAGGAAAAGATGGCCTGTCATTTACCTCAGCTAAGTAGATGAGGTAATAATCTGTTTTTAAATAGGCTTGCAGAGAGATCTGTGGCTTCCAGTCAAAGAAACATCTATTATTTCACATAGTTCTGTGTGTGTTTATGAAAGGGAACATTCCTAAAATCTACCTTTTTAGCTAATTTTGGTATATAGTATTAACTATAGTCCTCATGTTCTTTTGTTTTATGTAAAATATGAAATGCTGAAAATTAAACTGTGTGATACACTTTTACCTCAGACATACTGAAGTTACTAACTAGCCTTGCTTTGACTACCAGCTAAAGAGGTTATGTTGTCTTTTATTGAAGGACTATTGGAAATGTACCTCTTGCAATGAAATGAATCCTCCCCTTCCCCCACACTGCAACAGATGTTGGACCCTTCGTGAGAATTGGCTTCCAGAAGATAAAGGGAAAGATAAAGGGGAAGACTCTGAAAAAGCCAAACTGGAAAACTCAGCTCAGGCAGAAGAAGCCTTAGATGTGCCAGATGGCAGGAAAAGTACAGTGAATGAGTCTAAAGATTCATGCGCTGAGGAAAGTGATGATAAAGTCATGTGGGCCTCCCAGTCACAAGAGAGTGAGGACTATTCCCAGCCATCGACTTCCAGTAGCATTGTGTATAGCCCCCAAGAAGATGTCAGAGAGTTGAAGGAAAAAACACAAGTCAAAGAAGAAAGTATGGAATCCAGCTTCTCTCTCAGTGCCGTTGAACCGTGTGTGATTTGCCAAGGGCGGCCTAAAAATGGCTGTATTGTTCATGGCAAAACTGGACATCTCATGTCATGTTTCACATGTGCAAAGAAGCTTAAAAAAAGGAATAAGCCCTGCCCAGTATGCAGACAGCCAATTCAGATGATTGTGCTAACTTATTTCAGCTAGCTGACCTGGCCATAAAAATAGAATTTATATAACTTCCAAAGTTAGACAACATGGGTTTTATTTTATTTGTATCCAATAAAGCCAGAAAAGTATCTTAGTCTATATAAAATTCACTGTATAAATTTATCCTTGAAAGTAAGAATATTGAACATTTCATATTGTTTTAGGAAATTTTCTTTTGGTTATATATTTTACATTTGGGTTTTAAGTAATTTGCATTGGCTGGTAGCTCCTTTTTCATTCTTATTTTAAGACTCTCCACTTGTAAGGACAGTTGGAAGTGAACCTCATGCAATGGAGTGAGTCCTGTTCATCTGCAAATGGTAATGGACCCTCCTGAGAACTGACTACAGAAGAAGTCTTTGATTGATTATTTTTCTCTGTTCACATAAGAACATTTTATTTATTTAGTAGCTTTCATGAAAGGAGTTAAAGACTGATGGATTGAATATTTAAGTTATTGAAAGGGCTTAGTTCTCTAGCAGTTGTGAGTTGTGGGCTGGAGAGATGGATGGCTCAGCAGATACAGGCACTTGCCTGGCACCTGAGCTTGACCCCTGGAACTTGCTTTGTAAGCCTGACAATGTGAGCTTGATCTGTGGAACCCCCAAAGGAGGGTTCTAGTTATACACTTCTAGTTATACAGAGTTGTTCTCTGATCACCATATGATCTCCACACTTTTTTTTTTTAAGGTATGAGTTGTATCTGGTAACATGTAAGTAAAAACACACACCTTATTTCTGGCTTCTTGTCATACAGAGTGTGGGGCAGTTGGTGTACTCTGTCTCCCAGGTTGAAAGGGCTGAGGTCTTAGAAGCACTTTTTTGGGTTCAGATTCATGGTTCTTGATGGTTGTATAAGTTTCAGGCCTGTACTTAGGCTAGGTTAGAAACCAGTCCATTCAGAAAGACTAACTCAGAACATGGATAAAGAGAACTTATTTTAAAACATGCATAGTATTTTAAAATGACTTCTCCATGTAGATTAACCTCGTGATTTATAATAATCTTCCCCATTGATTGCAGGATCTTATAAGTTTTTACGTGTTACAGAAAATAAAGTCATCTGGACTGTTAAGTTGATAGTGACTGAAGGATAGTTTTGTATTGATACTTGTATTGATCAGAAACAAAACAAAACAAAAACATTGCTCACATGTGAGTAAACCAGCCAAGAGCAGTCAGTACCTCAGCTTTCGCATCGCAACTCAGTGAAGTTGCATTTCCTTCTAATTTACGATTTTCACGTTATATCCTTGTGGAATGTTTGTTTCTAAATGTTTAGGTGTGGTATACATTATTTATTTGCAAATAAATGGTTTATTAAATATTTAAAGAACTTTCAAAAGTAGCATCTTATGTTTTTGTTTTTTATATTGGTGTTTTTGCTGCATGTGTCTGTGTGAAGGCATCAGATCCCCTGGAACTGGAGTTGCAGAAAGGTGTGAGCTGCCATGTGGGTGCTGGGAACTGAACCCAGTCCTCAGGTCACCTGCCTCTGCCTCTTGAGTGCTGGGAACTGAACCAGGTCCTCAGATCACACCTCTGCCTCTTGAGCGCTGGGGTTAAAAGTGTGTACCACCTCCACCTGGCTGACCTTTTGGTATTTTTTTAAAAATAAAAACCAGGTTTCCATAATTGTGTATGGAAGTGTGACTTAGAAGCAGCGTTTTGGGAGGGCTGAGCCCGGCATCCACTAACAGCAGACTCTGAATTGCTGTGAAAATAGTCCAAGAAGAGGTTTCATTTTAGAAAACACCATGCATTCAAAGTACAGTGCTTTCTTGATGGACACAGGCTTGGTCATTTAAGACTTTGATTTTCACAGGAGTTAATGAGTTGCCTTTTTTTTTTCCTATTATAAAAGTAACAGAAATTTTGGAGGGTGGGGTTTAAGCTTTGGAGAGAATTCAGCCCTTTCACATTCATGAAAGAAATGAGAGGAGGAAATAGTTATGCTGTCCTGAAACAAGTTTCTACCTTGCTTTCCCTCATGTCTGATTTTAAAACTAGTTCAGCAGGTGGACCCCTGCTGCTAAGCCTCAGGGACTGTTCACAGGATTCGGTTGCCCACTACCCCCAACACATGCACTGTATTGTGTGTATTGTGCATGCAAACTGTACCGTGAAAATGTTACAGCTGTCTGTCTCATGACTATGGGAAGGGCTTGTAGAGCTGCTTGTTAATGCCAGCATGTGAATTTTAAACATTCTTGGGCTGGTGGTGTATAGCTATCTAATAGGTACAAATTTAAATACATGTAGGCAAAACATGCTGTGGAACTTATGTGTATTAGGCTCTCCTAATACACATTTCCTAAATCGCAATGAATTTACTTTTTAAAATGGAGAACTGTTTGCAGCTTAATTTAAAATTGTATTCAGGTGGATGAAATGCCTTGGTGGTGTTTGCCACAAGCCTGGTGGCAGGTGATTTTTTTTCCCCAGGTACCATGAAGAAAGCTAGAAGCAGTGGCAATTATATCTAACCCCAGCAGAGGGGACAGTCACCTGGAAACTTGCAGAGCAGTCAGTTTGGAGTATGCCTTGTGGCAGAAACTGCTGCAAAAGGTGGAAGACTGGAGACAGTTTCCTAAAGTTAACACACACCATACATAGGCTAATTAGATATGCATGTTTTTGATTTTCCAGTCAGGTTTTGGCTGTCTTGGACTCTTTGTAGATCAGGCTGGCCTCGAACTCACAGAGATCCTTGTGCTTCAGCCTCCCCGAGTGCCGCCACTCCTGGCTAAATATGCATGTAAATAGATACTTGTGTAGTATTTGTGTAGTCACTTTCTGTTTAGGGGTGAAGATACAGTTAAGAATGCCGGCTGCTCTTAGTTCCCAGCACACATGGTTCCTGCGAATCAAATGCCCTCTTCTGGCCTCTGGGCACCAGACACACTAGTGGTACACAGATATACATACAGACAAAACACCCAGCTGCATAAGTAAAAACCCCCTTGTGTAGCAGTTTTGGAGGATAGATGCACATTCAGACTAACCTGTCCTTGACTTAAAGGCACACTGGCAAGATTTTTTTTTTTTATATGCAGTGACAACCCCTAAGTGTCCCAGCTCCCAAATTCTTTGTTTACCTCTATGCCATGTGTTTCAGCAAAAGGACTTGGGAGCCAATGAAACTTGTACTCAGAACAGTCTTTGTCAGGATTTCCCAAAATGTGTAGGCTGCTGCTTAAATGATTCCATGGCTGAGTGTACTCTGGAAGTCAGTTTCTTTGTGATTTCTCAGGTTCTTTTTTGATAGTTTGGACTATCCTGGATTCCTTTTGTAGACCACGCTGGCCTTGAGCTCACAGAGATCCACCTGCCTCTGCCTCCCTTAGTGCTGGGATTATGTGCACCACTATACCCGGCTGTTTGAGGTTGGTGTGTGTGTCACTGGTCAAGATCTGGTTACATCTATCCTTGTTTTCTAAGCCTGCCTAGGACATACCTAATTGGTTGATTAAACAGCCAATAACTGGGCAAGGCAGAATGGGGTATGAGTGGCTAAGGTTCCCAGGGCTTGGAGAGGACTGGAGAATCACAGGGAGACAGGGGAAAAGAGGAGGACATGATGGGTTAGTGTGGAAAAAAAAAACCATGTGGGCCCAGAGGAAGGACTCCAATAATGGTGTGAAAAGGCCCAGATGAAAAATACAAGAACTATGGAGTTAGGGATGGAAGGTGGATGGTGTGGTTATTGAGCCAGCATAGCTTAAACATCTGCCTGACCCAAGGTAAATAAGGCAATTAGAAAATCTAGCAGTTGTATCTTTTTTTTTTTGTATCTTATTATTTGTAAAAGCAGGTTAAATAATACTGCAGAGATAATCTTAGGGCTAATAATAACATTATATAGCCCCAAACACTTTTTATTTACAACACTTGGCCCTTTATTGGGTTAATGCAAATCTTCCAGAGTATTTTGTTCTTAGGGTACTGGAGACTGAATCCAGGCCTCAGGCAGGTTCGGCAAGCACCTCTTCCTAGAATACACCCTTGTCTATCATCTTGTCCATGGAATACATAGCCACACAATTCAAATTAGTGATAAATAGCTTACACTGTCCTGGAAAGACCATCTGGGATTTGGAAATATTGTTGAAACATTCTTGTCCTAAGACCTTAAGTTTGATCTCTCCTAGAGTATATTTCATGGCAGTCTTCTAGTTTGTTTTTAATACGTTTACAAACAAAACAGTAATGGAAAGAGACAGCACTCACTATATGAATATCCTTTATTGGTAATCAGAAAATGTAAATTTAATAAGCCCAGAGGTAGTCATGGCCCCAAGCAAATGTTACAGTCAGACAGTCTAAGAAATTTTGTTTGAGACATTGTTTCTCTATGTAGCCTTGGCTTCCTGGAACTCACTCTGTAGAACAGGGCTGGCAAATCAGATTTGCCTGTTTCTGCCTCCCATGTGCTACCATTCCCTGCAGCATATACCATTTTTAGAGACAAATTACAAGTATAAATTTGTTTCTCTAAAGACTTTGAGAGGTGAATAGAGGCTAACATTTCTGACCTGTGTAGCAGATTGAATGGAAAGGAAAGCACCAAAGTCAAAGCTGCCTGGGCCTACAGTGACTTAGCATTGCTCTCAACATCCCCCCACTATTTATCTTGGTTCTTTGAGACAGGGTCCCTATTATGGAGCTTTGACTGTCCCAGAACTCAGTATGTAGACCAGGCTGGCCTTGAACTTGAGAGATCCCCTGCCTTTGCCTTCCTAACGTTGGTCTTTTATCCATCTCAGTTCAAACAGGCGCACAGGTAAGCTATGGCATTGTGCAAATCTCCTTGAAAATGACATGAATCTTGCTAGCCAGTATTTCAGTTTTCAAGCTCCCACTAATAAGGTGTATTGCCTTCAGAATAGTTGACTGTGTCACCCAAGTATCAGTTGTGCTTTCTCTACCTGGAGGAGCATAAAAAATGGCACCAAAATGTGGTCTGTCTGTCCTACCACTGTGTCTAACAGTCAGGACCATAAGTATGCATTCTACTTCTGCAGTGTTCTCTATAAAAAGGTTACACCTGGATTTAGAACATCAGAGCATATCCACCAGGTTAACAGGCATCAGGGACAGGTGTTAAGTCTCGAGGACTTGGACCATAGAATAATTTCATGGTCATGTTTTGTGTTGGTGTTGGGAGTTAGTGGAGACTGAACACAAGTCTTTGTGTATGCTAAGCATGCTATCACCGAGCTACACCCTCTCACCCTGTTTAAGTGATTTTACATTGGGTTTGATAAAGATTTCTAATTTTTGTAATGTTACCTTAAGATAGACAGTGGTCCAGGCCTACAATAGCGACTCTGGAGGCAAAGGCAGGCAGATTCCAAGCCAGCTTGGATTACGATGAGTTCCAAGACCAGCCTGCATACACAATTTAGTGAGACCCTGTGTCAAAACTGAAAGTAGCTGCAGCTCAGTGGCAGAGCCCTTTCTCAGTGTGTGCTAAACCCTGGACAGTCTCCAGTAAGACACGTCCAGGCGCAAGGTATTTCAGTAACAGGTTAAATCAAAACCAAGAACACCTAGCTGATGGGTATTCTTGTGTACTTTATTGCTTTTGTTTTTTAAGACGGGTCTCATTTGTAGCCCAGGCTAGCCTTGAACTTATGTAGATCTTCCTGCCTCTGCTTCCCAAGAGCTGGGATAAAGTCACTTAGCCACCTGGCTTAGTCCTATATACTTAAAATGTAAAAGACCCAGATCACTTTCTGAACTATTAATACATGCTTACCAGGATATAAGTTAATGCTTATTTAAATAAAATGATCAAGCTGTCCATACTACTTTCAAATTTAGAAGTGGTTAAAAACTATAAATGCTATTGATATTAAAATAAGAATACGTTTGGCACGGAAGGAGGGCACTGGGATGCCCATTTATCTTGTGTGTCCTTTTGAGCCTCAAGCCTTCACCGTGTCCACGCCCTGCATGTCTCACAGGGCTTATGACTGAAGAAGCGGGTGACTCACTTCCCATGGAAGATGCACAGCACTCAGGAACATGCACACAGAGGTGCTCCCGAGCTTCCTGTTTGATCTTTATCCTTATTTATCTTTTGAGACAGGGTCTCGCTGTGTAGCCCAGCTGGTCAGAACCCAGAGATCCACCTGCCTCTGCCCCCTGAGTGCTGGTTTGTGCCAGCACGCCTGTCTTACTTCTTACCATGTGTTAGGGTAAATTTCTTTGACAGGGTGCATTTCCACCTCAAACTGATCATCATTTTTTTTTTCTGGTCTAGAAGCAGGTAGCATGGTTAAGAGCTAGCAAGTGCCTCTCCCACCAGCCTTACAGTGCGTTCTTTCACTTGCATTTATCTCTGAATTTTTTCCCTTGATGTACACATGAAAAGTCTCTCCCTCTGTGTACACTAGTGAGCTGGATGTTGCCAAACATAAAACATTTTCACAAAATTGTCCAAATCCCTACAGTTCTGGAAGGGCCTACAGCAAGTTGCTGAAACACCTCCCGACTGGTTTATTTCCTATTTGTGCTAGGCTTAGAGGATACAGAAATGAACTTTCCCAATAAGCAGATGCTGGCCTGGAAGAGCTCACGCTGTGCTGGAGAAGGCATGAAGCAGACGGCACCACGGTGCTGTGAACTAATCAAGACGAAGGGTCCAGGAGGACTGGCCTTCAACCTGATTGCCTGGAACTCTGTGGGGTGGGAATAGCAAGGCTTCCTGGTTGAAGATGATTCTTAAAGTGGAGTTTTGCTGAGTGGGAAACAGGTCGGCACAATCAGAATAGCACCCAGACCTGGGTTTGTGAGCACTGTGTTATGTTTAGGGGGCAGAAGGGCTTTTGGGCAGCCCAACTCCTCTGGTGCTGTGTGGAAGATGGACCCTTGAGCTAGAGCTGGGTCAGCAGGGAGGGGGTGCTAACTGGCAGGAGAGGATGGGAAGGATCAATACAGCAGCTTTCAGTGACTGGCTGTGCGAAAGGAAGGTTCAGTGAGGACTCACGAAGCAGGGACAGCCTTGCGCGGTGTCTCCACTGTCAACAGGATGAGGTGAAGTTTATTTGTATCTTATTCAGGTGTATCTTATTCAGGTGGGTGAGGCCAGTGGGCAGCTGAACATGCCTCTGAGGTTAGGCAAGACCCTAGGATGACACGTGAGGGGGTCATCTTTTTTTTTTTTTTTTAAAGATTTATTTATTATGTATACATGTACACCTGCATGCCAGAAGAGGGCACCAGATCTCATTGTAGATGGTTGTAAGCCACCATATGGTTGCTGGGACTTGAACTCAGGACCTCTGGAAGAGCAGGCAGTACTCTTAACCTCTGAGCCATCTCTCTAGCCCGTGAGGGGTCATCTTAAGAGGACCGTGGCGTCAGGAGCAGGGAGACAAGCCCCTTCATCTGTTGGGCTCTGTAGGCACATCAGACACATTTGCCCATTTCCTCTCATCCATCCTTAGAACACTGGCAAGGGTAAACGGTCTTAGTCCCGCTCATCTGGAAATGCCTTCCTTTGGCGAGAACCACTTAAACGCAGTAGTAGCTCTTTACAACTGGCACTCATGGCAAGGTCGTACTTAGTAGGTGATCAGGAAGTGTCCATCACTGCTGCTTTGATCCAATTGGCTCTTTGTATAAAATTTTGTTTTTTCTTGTAGCGATGTCTTTTTTTGCTTCTCAAGTTTCTTACAAATGCCTGGGACTACTTCAGGCTGGAGTATATGTGGGCAGCATTTGCTAGGCCGTGACTTCAGTTTCTCCACACTGAAGACCGCTTTTGTCACGAAGGTTGCTCTGTGCCAGACCTGGAAGCGCCCTGTTTTCTTCTGGAGGGAGACAGTGGTGCTTACCCCACCGCACCGTCACAAGAGAGTCACCATAACCTGGTGCAACCAATCCCTGATTCCAGGTGGTGGTGGGGGCTGAGTTTCACATCTTGTTTTATTTGAAAAATATGTGCAAAAGAGTCACGAAAAATACGAACAAACTAGGCTTTGTTGCAGCTGAGTGGCTTGGCCTAAATTTGTACAGAGGGATCGTTGGGCATGAAGGATTTGATACGAGGATGGAGTCCAGCTGCCCTCGCAGTGGGAGGTGAAAATCCTTTTTAAGAGCACTGAAGCTCTGGGATTTCCTTGGAATAGTCAGCTTTGTGAGGTGTGGATCATGTCCAGGGACTGTAACCTGAGAGGGAACAAGAAACAATTGCATGAGTGATTTCAGATGTTTGTGGGGTCTCCACCAGCAGGTCACAGCCTTTGAGTTTTGCTTGCGTGTGTGCATGCCTGTGTGACGGTGTGCTAGGGTTAGGGACTGGGGTGGGGACAGGGCGTGGCATGGCTCTCACTCGGAGAGTTGTCCAGTGTCTACTCATGTAGACCATAGCTGCAAGTGCAGGTGCCAAGAATTACAGAGTGAAATAAAGACGGACACATGGGTTCAGCATCTGCTGAAGTAAAGGATAGAGGAAGAAGCAACATCTTACTCTGCCAGTCATTTTCACAGTGTGCCAAGGTAAAGGCAGATTTTTTTGTACCAAGCCTACAGTATCCTTATTGGATAAAGATTGTAAGTAGATTCTTTTTCCAATTTACTCCCATTCTCCTCTTGCCACTGATCTAAAGGGTACACATCACCTTTTAAAAAACATTCATGAGTATGTTTTGCCTTTAAGTGTCTATGTACCACTTGCATGCAGTGCTTACAGAGACCAGAAGAGGGCATCAGATGTCCTAGAATTGGAGCCACAGATGGTAGGTAGGTTGTGAGCTACCCTGTGGGCTCCGGGACTCCAACCAGAGCCTTTTGAGACTCTCCAGTGTTTTTTTGGTTTTCTGTTTTTTTAAACTTGAGTTTTTCTGGTTTTGTTCTTGTGACTACTTTTCAGGTAGATTGTGATTGCTTTGTGTTTTCAGGCCCTGGCTAGCATAGAACACACTATGTAGACTAGGTTGACTTCAAACCCAACTGCCTCTGGCTCCAGAGTGCTGGGATTAAAGGCTTCCTTTTGAGTCCCTGGAAACTCCTTGTGGAGGAGAGCAACAGAACAAAAAATCTGGGCACAGGGGTCTTTTCTGAGACTGATAACTCCAAACAAGGACCATGCATAGAGATAACTTAGAACCCCTGCACAGAAGTAGCTGATGGCAGCTCACTGTCCAAGAGGGTTCCCCAGTAATAAGAATAGAGACTGTCTCTGACATGAACTCAGTGCCTAGCTCTTTGATCACCTCCCCCTGAGTGGGGAGCAGCCCTACCAGGCCACAGAGGAAGACAATGCAGCCAGTCCTGATGAGACCTGATAGACTAGGGTCAGATGGAAGGGGAGGAGGACCTCCCCTATCATTGGACTGGGGGAGGGGCATAGGAGGAGGAGGAGGAGGAGGAAGGTTGGGATTGGGAGGGGATGGAAAAGGGGGCTACAGCTGGGATACCAAGTGAATAAACGGTAATTAATAAAAATAAAAATAAAGTAAATTAAAAGATACTCTGGAAACTAATTTCTTAGTAGATCTGTTGTTTGTAAATCTTTTCTCCCAGTTCTGACAATTGTCCCTGAATCTGCTGTTGGCTCGTTTGCCATGCTTCTTTGTTTTTCTCCTTGTTTATCTTTATTTTGGTGCCTCTGGGTCCCTATGTGAAAACTTCATCGTTTTACACAGATGCCTTACAGCGTTCCCCTTGTCCCTATTTCAGTGGAGTCGCTGCTTTTTTCAGGGGAACCGAACACCCTGAACCTGTAGATCACTTTGGGTAATGAGCATTCTAATGATATTGACTCGTATGGTTGACAAACAGGATATTTTTCCTTTTTGTTTGTTCTCCATAATTACTTTTTATTGGTTGGTTTGTAATTTTCTTGAGACAGGTATCCCTGCTGGCCTGGAACCCCGCTTCTCTAGGGATGGGTTAGAGGCAGGTACCACCATACCTGCCTTACAATTTTTATTGCATTGGTCTTTCAGTTAAATTTATTTCTATATATCTCATTTATTTTGTGGGTGTTATGATGGGATTGCTTTCTTAATTTCTTTTTCACCAAATTTATTACTGATGCTTACTGGCTTTTTTTTTTCCATATGGATTGTTTCACCCTGTAATTTCCTGGAACTCATTTTATAAATTCCATCTGCTCTTTGATGGAAGTTAGATTTTCCTAAGCATAAAGTCATGACATCTGTAAAGATAATTAACTTTTTACTTCCCAGTTTTTCATACCTATTATTTTTTTTTCTTGTCTCATTCTGTATTGCCTTGTTCCTGATTCAAGAGTAAGTGCTTTAGGCTTTCCCCCATTCCATATGGTACTGCCTATGAGCCTTTCACATACAGACTTTGGTATACATTGCTATATTTTATGTGTGTGTGTGTGTATATCTTATACCTAAGAGAAGCTCAAACCATTTGCACCTGCAGCTGTGGTCCCAAGGCTGTGGCTGGGAGGACCAGGCAAGTGAGGGTTGGTCTGGAGCCACCTGGTAGCCTTATTCTTGGAGCTGCGGGGCCCAGCTGGCACTGCCTAAGCTTCCGATGGGCAGGTATGGTGAAGCTGTGGACTGCGGCATTGGCTTCCTACGGTGCCAAGGCTGTGGCTGGCAGAGGCTTCAGTAGATCTCGTGGGGCAGACTGAATGGCAGCTGGGCTTGCAGCTGTGGATAGCTGCTGGACTCTGTGGGGGTCTGTCTCCGTTCAGTGAAATGTATACTCGACCAAGGCTTTAGTCAGGGTCCAGGTTGGACTACCTGCGCCTATGCCAAGACGGTGTCTAGCAGTGGCTAGTGAATGTCAAGGAAGAGTTTGAAGTGAGAACCTTCTTTGGTACAAGAGAATCACTTCTGGAGGAGCTCTCCGGACTGGATTTAAAGCTTATGGCTTTTCATTCTCGGCCTCCTGCCGTGCTGGTGCTTGCTGGCACCTCCCTGCCTTCCTCACAGTGTCGGTTCTCTCTCAAGCCCAGAAGCCAGTCCTGAAGTTACCGTGTGCTTCCATCTTTCCTCTGGGTTCCTTTCCAACCATCCCTGCTGTCTGAGCGTTCCTTCGCTGGTCTCCAGAGTCCTCCCGCATTCATTCCCACAGCACAGTATCCGATTTGCTGCCCTGACTTGTCTGGCAGGGCTACATGCAAGGCACCGTGACTTACCCTGGCTTCCTCCTGCTCTGACTGGCCTGTGCTTATTAGAATAGCCATCTTGAGCTGGTGGGATGGTTCACCAGGTGAAAGCACTTGCCTAGCAAGGCGGGCAAGCTGGTCAATCTCTGGAATGTTTGCTGGAAGGACTAAACTGACCTCCATAAGTGGGTCTTCTGACCTCTGCATGTGTGCTACAGCACATATACACATACATAATAAATTGAAAAAAAAAGTAGTACTTGGCTTCTATTATGAATTACCTGCCAGTTAGAAAAACGTGATTTTTTTCCCCCCTCCTCTCAAGACAGGCTTTCTCTTGGTAGCCATGGCTATCCTGGAACTCATTCTGTAAACCAGGCTGGCTTTGAACTCACAGAGATCTGCCTGCCTCTGCCTCCTGAGTGCCTGGAGTGAAGGAGTGTACCGCCACTTGGAGACTACACATGGTTTCCTCCCCCACTGGTTTGTTCCTGTAATGCTGCCTCTTCTACTCCTTTGCTATTGCAGCTCTGACGTTATCCTTTCCTTCCGCCCTGCTGTCCCCACAGTTAGGTTTTCCACTTGTTTTTGGCCATCCTAGGTGAGCACCGTGCATATATTTTCTCCATAGCTGCCCTTGCACACTTACATTTATCACGTAGGACCCAGGCAAGAGAAGTAGATAATACTCTCCCAGTTTGTTGGTTCTAAATGGGCAGACATGCTTTCTGTCTTGAACTTCCACAATTACATTTGGTAACGGATTTCCACTCTGATCAAACACTTGACCCTTTACACCTGCAGGACAAAAAGAAAATTAAATGTAAACGATATATTTTGGGTCAGTGAGATGGCTCAGTGCTTGATGGGCAAGCCTTCAGACCTGAGTTCAATTCTTGGAACCCAAAGTAGGAGAGAAGAGACTCCCTATAAAGCTATCCACTGAACTCCACATGTGTCCTAACACAATAATAATAAAGTAAATTTATAAAGTTAAAGTAAATAACACCTTTTATGGCATGTGAAAACATTTCCTTTAATGATTTAGGAAACACATCCCTAGTATTTGTTGTCTGTCTTAACAATGTTAAAGAAAGGAGAGTCATTTTGGTGCCTGTAAATCACAGTTGAGCTGCAAGCCTGATTTATAGCTTCAACTGCTGGTTACTGGCTATTTAGTGTAGAGTGCATATTATCAAAACGGTAAATCAGAAATGGCAATAACCCACTCCTGTCATTTCCGGGTTGTTTACTCAATCACTAAACTGGTACTGAGACATGATGGTGGTGAATGCCATAAAACCCCAAATAAGAACTATTAACTTACAAGATAGTTGCCAATATATAAGGGTTTCAAAGGTTTGTCTTCACTCCAGGCAGACTAAGTGGGAAGCAAAACTATAATGGCAGTGTTGCTTGTCTTGTTATTAGTGAAAGCAGCTGACATTTATTGAGCAGTTAATAAGTTCCAGGCTGAACACTAAGGGCTTTGGGTGCATGTTCTCAATGAATCCGCACATCAGCTCTACACAATGACAGTGTTGTAATCAGAGTTTCACAGGGACAAGGGTGTACTGAGTGGCAGAATTCCTGTCTAGCCTTAAGCATGAAAAGCGTGGCCCTGGGCTCAATCCCCAAGACTGCAGAACAAAACAAAATATTGCAAAGGGCTCAAATGCATGCCTTCAGTAATCTCCTTAATTTTTGTTTTTGTTTTTTGAGACAGGATTTCTGTGTGTAACCCTGGCTGTCCTGGATCCACTTTGTAGACCAGGCTCACCTCAAACTCACAGAGATCCCCCTGCCTCTGTCTCCAGAGCACTGGATGACAGGCATGCACCACCATGCCTGGCAACCTCCTTAATTTTTATAACCACGCCAGACCCTAGGTCCATGCTAGTCTCTGGGATCCACACTAAAGCTGTTATATTAGACTTGCCTCACTTCAAGATTTTAATTCTTCCAGTGCTGGGGACTGAACCCAGGGTCTCCTGCATCCCAGGGAACACTCTTCCCTGAACTATACCAGCCACATGTTTCAATTTGTTGACTAATGACATAAATGGAAAAAGCAAAAACAAAAACATGGTAACAACACCTCAGCTTATCTCCAAATAGCTACATTCAACCGCTACCATGAAAAAAAATTCCAACAAAAAACCAGGAACACATTGAACAGTGTCCTCTAGAAAAGACTGAGGGGAAAGATGAAGGGTTTGACATTAGCAAAAAGTCTTTCTCTCAACTATTAAGCAAACCTCTGACCCAGGTGGCCTCCTGATGCCTTTCCCGTTCAG
>CM053766.1:55736091-55762256 GCA_028658305.1 Pachyuromys duprasi
TCCTGGCAGAGGCAGAACCCCAGTGGCAGTGCTAGAGGTGGAATCTGTCCCAGGTCTGGCCAGTGGCCTCTGTTTCCTGATGTGGCGAGGGCCCACCCCTGCCTCAACCTATCATGTAAGTGTCAGATAAGTGAAATCCTTCTTCCTCTAAGATGCTTCTGCCAAGTATTTAGTCTGAACGATGACAACGGAAGCTATCACAGTATCTGCCCAAAAGGATACATGTGTTCTCAGTTCCACCAGGTATTGGAGAAGTTTAAGCTCAACAGAATGGTCAAGGGGCGGAGCGATGGCTCCAGAGGTAAAAGTAGCCCCTACAGTTAGAGGGCCCGGGTTTAGTTCCCAGCGCCCACAGGGCAGCCCACAACCCTCCGTAACGCCAGCTCCAGGGGACTGATCCCTTTATTGGCCTCTGCGGCACAGCACACACGTGGTTAACAGACATACACACGGGCAAAACACTCATACACATTAAATGAATCGACAAATAAAAATCCACAAAGAAAATGTCAGAATGGTAAGTAATCTATATAGACCCGGATTCTAGAAACAAAGATTTTTCTCTGTCCTTTCCATTTCCACCCCGCCCCCCTTTAAAAAAAAATCTTACGGATTTGTATTCCTCTCTGAATCCATTTACACACACACACACACACACACACACACACACACACACACACACTTGCAAATAACCTATAACAACTTTGGGAATTTCCACACATCTGGATTTCTGTCTTGGCAGTTAGAGTGACCATGAAGGACAGTTGTGCCGCAGAACAGAAGGTCCTTTGTGGAGATGAAGATGGAGGAACAGGACTGTGTTGGAGACCTGAGGTGAGTGGGAACAGATCCTGAGCGGCGGAGTGGAGTTTTGGGTGCCTCCATGACTAGCTGGGCTCACTGCCTGAACACCATCAATTGCGGTCAATGCTTATTTACTTCATCCGGAAAATTGGCAGAGAGCCACCCAGACACAAAAGTACCAGTTTGTGCTAGATTACTAGACAGCCCATGCACCCAGAGTGACAGCTGGAGAAGGCGCCTGAGTGCAGAAATGCAGGCTGCAGCTTGCTGTTGGTGGGCTGGGCTGACTAGTCTGGGAGGGAAGGCTCCGCATCCCTAGCATGAGGCCACTCCTTTTACCCTCTCTCCCTAAGTCCCTCCTCACGCTTTTCATGTTTTTCCAGACTAGTCCAGTTTCTGTATACCTCTGGGCTTCGGTTGACATCCCTCATTCCGTTACAAGTGAACTAAGTTTTATGGTACAGGTCTGTAATCCCAGCTACTTGGGAGGCTAAGGCAGGAGATTTGAAAGTTCAAAGCTAGCCTGGGCAGTTTAGTAAGCCTGCCTCAAAATAAGAGAACAGAAACAGGACAGGAGCCTACCACAGAGGGCCTCTGAAAGACTCTACCCAGCAGTGTATCAAAGCAGATGCTGAGACTCATAACCAAACTTTGGGCAGAGTGCAGGGAATCTTATGAAAGAAGGGGGAGATAGAAAGACCTGGAGGGGACAGGTGTTCCACAAGGAGAGCAACAGAACCAAAAGATCTGGGCCCAGGGTTCTTTTCTGAGACTGATACTCCAACCATGGATATAACCTAGAACCCCTGCTCAGATGTAGCCCATGGTAGCTCAGTCTCCAAGTGGGTTCCCTAGTAAGGGGAACGGGGACATGAACTTATGGGCTGGCTCTTTGATCACCTCCCCCTGAGTGGGAAGCAGCCTTGCCAGGCCACAGAGGAAGACAATGCAGCCACTCCTGATGAGACCTGTTAAGCTAGGTTCAGATGGAAGGGGAGGAGGACCTCCCCTATCAGTGGACTTGGAGAAGGGCAGGAGGAGATGAGGGAGGGAGAGTAGGATTGGGAGAGAATGCGGGAGGGGGCGACAGCTGGGATACAAAGTGAATAAACTGTTATTACTATAAAAATTAAAAATAAAAGTGAAAAGAGGGCAGGGGGGATAATTCAATGACAAGGCACTTGCCTAGCATGTGCCTCGAAACCCCCAGTACTGCCAGCAAGACAAACAGAGAACTCTGGTCACCGTTCCCCCTCCTCTGCCTGGCCATCCTCTTCAAGGGTGGGAAATCAGAAACCCTTCCCCTGCTCCTGTCTGAGGAGCATTTCTTCACCATAGCCAACTTCTTTTGTAAGTTGGAAGGAGACTGGCCATGTGGTCTCCGCTGCTGCGTGGTTCACGGCTAGTGGGAGCTGAGTGGCAGCTGTCCTTGTAAGGAGGGACGTGAGTGCCACCTTCCTCCAGATCTGCACTGCTCCCTGCTGCTTTGGCTATGGACCCCTTCACACACCGGGTGACTTCCTTATTCTCTTCCTACTGGGATGGCATTGTAACCCAAATCCTTACTTTCATCCCTCTTGAGAACAAGGCTCTGTGCCTTTCGTCTTTCTTGGCATTGTGCCTGGATGCAGGAAGCACCCACAGAGTAAACAAATAAATGTCTGAGGGAATGAAAGGAGGCTGTGGGCAGTGAGGACCATATTTCTGCCTCTTCCAAACTCTCACCTCCACTGCTGTTGTGCTATTATGGGATAGAGTCTGAGGGCCTGCATTCTGCTTTAAAGATCTTGTGACACAAGCTGGTGTTTTCAGGGGAAGGCAACAGGAAAATACAAGGACGAGGAACTCACCCTGCAGTGGGTACCAGGAATAGCCATTGATAATTCCATCAGGGAAGTTCCTTTTGTTTTTACACTGATCTCCTTTTGTCATGTTGGGATTCCGTGACGCATAGGTATAGGCAAGGTGCTGAAAGACGTCATCATCTGGAGTTACGCTTCGGGACAACAGTGTCCCCGTGGCTGTGTTAGGAAGACAGAGGGACGCATGCAACACCCGTCAGCTGATACGATCATGGCACACGCAGACCGTCTCACTGCCCGCTTGTGTGAACACCGCCTCTCTCTTCTTCCTACTTTTTGACGGTCAAGGATGTCAGCTCACAAAAGAATCAGTCTAAAAATGCAGCGACCCCCCGTTCCCTGTGCCAGGCAGTCGCTGAAGTTCGGCAACCTTCTTTAGGTGCTACTAGGGGTTAGCGTAAGCCACTGACTGTCACACTTCCAGCTCTTTGTTTCTTGAGACGGGGTCTCTGTAGGTACCCATGGAAGTCCTGGAACTCGCTGTGTACACAGGCTGGCCTCAAACTCATGGAGTTTCACTTGTCTCTGCCTCCCAAGTGCTGGGACTTTAATCCCACCATGCCTGGCCCTTATCCCATCCCATCCTACAGAAGCAGGGGTCCTCAGCCTCCCTGAGGCTGCAAACTTTTAATGCAGTTCCTCATGTGTGCCCCCCACCATAAAGTTATTTTTCACAGCTACTTCATAACTGTAATTCTGCTACTGTTATGATTCATAATGTAGGTATCTGTGTTTTCTGATGGTCTTAGGAGACCCCTGTGAAAAGGTCAGCCAAACAAACAAAAACAAACAAACAAAAAAACCCACCAATTACAGGAAAGATTGCTCAGGGTTGGGAAAAGTGAGGCTCTTTCTTGTCCAGTCAGAGAAGTTAATTACGGGTTGCGGGGTTCATCCCGCTTCAGAGGTGGAGGGCCAGGGCGGAGCCACACCACTTACCTTGCACGCCGTTATCAAAGGGGTAACTGGCCACCAGGGCGCCCCCGTGGAGGTTCGCCGAGAGGACAAATGTCTCTGTCTTCAGCCACTTCATGACTGCCAGAGTCTCAGGCTGCTTGGATACGTTATTATTTTCAAAGGCGTCAGGGAAGTTCCTGTTCAGGTCATAGTTGTTGTAGTTTTCCCTTTAAAAGAAAGGGTTTTGTAGGCTTTACTGGGGTGTGTGGGTGGGGGAGTGGTCTTGCTGTGCCACAGACTTGAGGCGTGGGTTCCAGGTGTTTCCCAGATGTGAATCCAAGCGCAGTGGATAACTGCTTTGGAGGCCTCTCGTGAATCATACCTAAAGTCCCTGTCCCCTACTGTGTGGTTTGCTTTCCTGAGGGGACATGAGCTACTGTGACACAAGCAAAGGTTGGACAGTTGTTTGCACTCTGGGACTGTTTGTTCTTGGAACACAGCCTTTTAGACACTGTGGCACCTCTGGTAGCCACATGTGGGCTATGGAGAACAATGAGGAACCCAGGTGACAGCCAGAACGAGACGCCAGACACATGGCCCCAGGCTAGCTGTCTCAGACCTGAGTGGAGGCCCCAGACGAAGCAGAGACAGACGTTCACCCTGCTTTGCCCTTCTCAAACCTGGGACTCCCAGAGCCAACACTTACCAGAAAGGCTCGGTCACCGTGCTTTGGTAGTGGTTCCTTACAGCCCTCAGTCAGAAACAGTTTATACAAACATGCTTCAGAAAGCCGCGTGTCTGTGCCTAAATATGCTTCAACAGTTAAAGGTGAAGGGAACCCAGTGGTGAGATTTCACTTTTTTATTTTTGGCAAACTCAACAACTTTATAAACTGTGCAAATATACATGTATATTAAGCACCAGAGAAATGCTATGCTCCCCAAAGCAGTTTGAAACAAAATATACCATTTAGACCACATTGTAAGACCCATGCTACTCAGGCTGTTGGATTAATAAACTGATTTTGGGTAATTTTGGAGAGTCAGTGTAGTATGTTAGACCAGTGATTCTCAACCTCTGGCTGGAAACACTTTTGGGGGGTGTTGAATGACCCTTTCATAGGGGTCACATATCAGATATCCTGTCTATCAGATATTTACATTCTGATTCATAACAGTAGCAAAATTAGAGTTATGAAGCAGCAATGAAAATAATTTTATAGCTGGGGTCACCACAACGTAAGAAACTGTGTTAGAGGGTGGCAGTGTTAGGAAGGTTGGGAATCACTGTGCCAGGCAACCTGGCGCTAACTATGAGAAGCACACAATGACACTCTGCTCTCAGCAGTTTGCATTTCAGTGGAGAGAAAGACATCAAGTAAGAAACTAGACATTAGGGGTCGGTGAGATGGCTTTAGCAGGTGAAGGTGCCTTGATGCCAACATGGTGGCCTGAATTTGATCCTCAGGACCCACCCACATGGGAAAAGGAGAGAATCAACCTCTGCGAGTTATTCTTTGGCCTCTACATACCTAACTGTGGCACAACCTATTCCATGTCCCACAAATGATAAATACACATGAAGATTAAAAATTGTGTCATGGTTGGGTGGTAGTGGCATACACCTTTAATCCCAGCAGAGGCAGAAGCAGGTGGATCTCTGTGAGTCTGAGGCCAGCCTGGTCTACAAAGTGAGTTCCAGGACAGCCAGGGCTTCACAGAGAAACCCTGCCTTGAAAATAAAAAGCGTGCCATGAACGTACAGTGCCAGAGGATCAGAAAGCATACAGGGGACTGAATACGTGATACATGGTCAGGAAGGAGTTTTTGTAGGAATGCTCTTTGGGCAATTGATGAAGATGAAGAGTCGAAAAGGATGTATATAGTACCTGACCTGAGAAAGCACCTGAGAGTTCCAGGAGAAAGATCAGAGAGGCTGAAGGAGGAAGAATGAGAAGTGGTTAGTAGAGGCAAAGGGACTAGAAAGGCACCATGTTTCATTCTACAAGATGGCGGCCTGAAGAGCCTTGGTGTGCTTGTGACAGGAACAGGTCTGGGGTGCGTCACTGTGAGGCCAATGGGTGCCCGACAGGAGACCAGCCCATCTTTACCTTCCATTACTGTAATAGCAGTCGGGCTTCTGGACAGCTTCAAATCCATCTGGGTTCATGGAAGGCAAAATGTGGATCCGGGTGCTGTTGATCAGATGTGTGATTTCAGCATCTTTCCCGTGACTGGTTACCAGATAGTCAATGAGGTGAAGCAGCAGTTCTCGGCCCACAGTCTGTGCCAAAGAGGAACAGGGTTGTTACTGTTACTGAGTCAGAAACAATAAGGAAAAAGTTCCCCCTGTATGGGTCTCCACATTTGATATCTTAGGTCAAAATTTGTTGGTGAGGCCACTGGGTCTCAAGCTCACCAACTGTGGCAAGATCAGCTCAGTGCAGGATGCTGAGGATTTTTCCAACAGTGCCAGCACACGCTTGTAAATTGCC
The DNA here is from genome assembly GCA_028658305.1 of Pachyuromys duprasi. Taxonomy (NCBI): domain Eukaryota; kingdom Metazoa; phylum Chordata; class Mammalia; order Rodentia; family Muridae; genus Pachyuromys; species Pachyuromys duprasi. The sequence goes on from CM053766.1 coordinate 55,742,149, forward strand.
TGCCCTTTGTATATGTGTGAAGGTGTGAACCCAGACCAATTTAGACCTATAAGAAGAAGTACAGTAAAAGTTCTTATTGTGGTGGTCTTCATTTTTTTTGCCCATGAGAACATGGTGCCCATGAAACCCAGCACCAGGTTAGACACTAGATTTTAATGTGATTAGTTTTACTCATTGGCCTCAGGATTAAGCAGGTTTCAGCATTCTGCACTTTCCTTTTCAGATTCTGCTCTTGCATGCCTGTGTTATTTTTCTGTGTCTGTATATTTCTGGTTCCCACATTCTTATGATCACGGAACTTAATCATTTGCACGTCATCCACATGCCACTCACAGTTTTTGCCACATGAATGGATTATACACACACTGCTATTTACATATTCTTTAAACATGCTCATTTTTTTGGTTTACATTAAAAGTAAAACTTCCAGGCTGGAGAGATGAATTGGTGGTTAGGAGCACTGGCTGCTCTTCCAGAGGATCCAGGTTTGATTCGCAGCACCTACATGGCGGCTCACAACCATCTGTAACTCCAGTTCCAGGGGACACAAGGCCCTCTTCTGGCCTCTGGAGGTACCAGGCATGAGCGTGGCACACAGACATACACACAGGCAAAAGACCCCTGCGTAAAGACACACATGCAGGCAAAAGACCATACATAAAGTAAAAGCAATAAAATTAAAGCAGCTGGGTATGGTGGTGCACGTCTGTAATCCCAGCACTCAGGGAGGCAGAGGCAGGAAGATCTCTGTGAGTTTGAGGTCAGCCTGGTCTACAATAGTGAGCCCAGTGCAGCCACGGCTACACAGAGAAGCCCTACCTAGAGAAAAAGAAACAAAAAAATTGAAGCAAAACCAACTGATTCCAGCAGGTTGTCCTCTGACTTCCGCATGTGCCCCCCACCCAACCAAGTGCGCAGTAAATAATAACATATAATAAAGAAACTAAAAAGAAGATTCGTAATATCAAGCTCTCCATCTAGTTTTACTTCAGTTTTTATTCTCTGGTTAATCCATTAAATTTGACTAAATTACATGCTGAATATGCCTCATATCTTATTCTAGATTTTTAAACTTTTTTTGTTTAATTTAAAAAATTTCTCTTTTATATGTATGGCCGTTTTTCCTACATGTCTGTCTGTACACCATGTACATGTCTGGTGAGGCCAGACGGGGGCATTGGATCCCCTGGAACTGGGCTTGCAGACAGTCATGAGCTGCCATTAGGTGCCGGGAATTGAACCTTGGTCCTTTGGAAGAGCAGCCAGTGCTCTTAATTGCTGTCTCTCCAGCCTCTTCCCCATCAACACGACCAGATTATTTTAATTCCTTTTATTCTCTTTCCACAGAAATATATAAATGCCTAGAGAGATTTTTGAAAATATTAATAACAGCCATCCTGTGTGATAGTTACTGGATGGCTTCTCTCTGCTTATTTTTCTAGTATCACTTTTGAAATGGAAGGCAAGCCATGTTGTCCTTATAAAATAACAAAATAAAATTTCTTTCGAAGGAAATAAGTGTGTAACCAAAGAAGTATCTGCCTTAGTATTCCAAAATAAATTCCCAGTGCTTAACTACAGAAGGTTTAAAAAAAATCTCACTAATATAAAGAAACAACCACGCATCATTTATAGTTTTAAAAGGCTGAGGGAAACACACACAATGTCTCCGAGGGAGTTAAGCAAAATCCTCCTCCAAAATTTTCTTTATTGGATCATATTTGCTGCCCCTGTGATTTGTGACAAATACTATTCAAATGTATTCTGTGCAGCCTGAGTAAAATACCTCATGTTTTATGTATAAACTTCCCTTTCCCCCTCAAAGTTTAAGACGTGAGGTATGAAACCTCAGGGTGCTAAAACTTCCCATTTCCACTGAGGACTCCAGAGTGGAGATCCTAACTGTTTTCCTCGTGAGCCATGGATGCTCTGGACTATCTTGCAGCACGGACCACCACCACCCATCTTGATTAAGGCTGCTATAAGAAACACAAGGTCCTAAGGCACTGAGGACAGAAAGTCAAAAGATTTTCAGTGTTGAACAGGCTTTGCAGAGTGAGAGCTGATAGGTATGTTTAGGGGAAGAACTCGGGGTATCTGGTCATGCTAACACAAAGAGAGACGGAGAAAAGGCTGATCATTTGAACAGTTTAACTAACACATACTTAACCTCGCTTAGATACCTCACCTGGAATAATCATTAGTTCTGCCTAAATCCCCAAACAAAGAATTTAATCATCTAAAGCCACATTGGCTATATGAGAATGCAGGACAGTAATAATAATAATAAAAAGTCCGGGAAGTGACATTTGGAAGCACAGCGTTTACCTTTTGGTTTTGTATTAATAGACGTGGAACCCTGAACACTGACCTACTAAACCATCCTCCAGGCTCCAGATTCACCTTCTTTCCAAACCCTGAGTTAACATATGGGACAACATCTAAGCCTTCTGCAGAGCCAATCAGACATCGTAGGGTGGCCAGTGCCCAGTGAGCATTAGCTACTGCTCTGCCCTTGTAAGGACTGGTAAAAAGCTAACTGATTAGTTAGCACATTGAACCAATGCCACAGAAAAGACATGAGGCAATGGCAGAGCCAACAAAGAAAGCTAAACATGCACGCTATGAGGCTCATCCCAACTATATCAGCCTGAACTTTGTAAGCAGAGATGTGAAAATGTACAAAATAAGGAAAGGTTTTTTCTTTTTAAATAAAAGTCTTACTTCTTTTGTAGCAACACTTGACTGCAAATGGCCTTGTAAAGTTTTTTTTTTTTTATAGGTCTGAGTAAAGTCTAGCTCAGATTCGTGACAACCAAATTAGCCCTGAACAGTTCCTAAGGTGTGCGTTAGCCAAAAATATTTAACCTAAATTGGCCAATATTTGTGTTTTAGTTTCATTGCATGACTCTGATAAAATACCCCAGACAAACAGCAACTTAGTGGAGAAAGGGTTTAGTGGGCCTACAATTCCTGGCTATACTCCATCATTTGGGAGAAGGCTAACGGGGGTCAGTCACATCACAACCACAGTCAAGGGGGTTAGTCACATCACATCTACAGTTAAGAGCAGAATGCAGCACGTATACATGCTCACTCGCTGCTTTGCTTATACTTAACTTGCCCTGCCCCTTTAGAGACAGGGTCTCACTCTGTAATCCTGGCTGGGCTAGAACTCAGAGATCAGAGCATCTTGAGTACTGGGATGAAAGGTGTATGTAACCATGCCCAGTGATTTTCTCATTTTTTTACACAGTTCAAGACTCCCTGCCTAGGGAATGGTGCTACCCACCATGGACAAGGTCCTGTAGTAACTTAAGATGATCCTTAAAGTCATGACCACAGGCCAACACAATGCATCTAGTCCCTCTTTGAGACTCTCTTTCCAGATGACTCTAGGTTGTGTCAAATTGACAATTAAAGCTAACCACTGCACCTTGGGTCTTACTTCTAGAATAAAGTAACGAAGGGACAAGGGCAGTAGTAGGACTGTAAGGAAGCAACCACAGAATATGGGTTCTGCCTAGGAAAACACCAAACTGGTCTCTTCTTTAAGCTTAATACCATCTAAAGATGCTCCAAGTGCTACTTTGGAGAATCAAGGGCATGTTACTCATGGTTACTCAAGGGATTTGACTCATGGTTATGGGCTAGCTCCTGATTTGGACAATCTAGAAGGTGGGAGTAAGGTAAAGATAGGAAAAATGTATTGCTATGAAAGGGTAGCTGGTCTTAGAAAGGGTGAAAGAGTGTGCTAGAAGCACACAATCTACACAGATATCAGAAAGGATGGAAATAATAAGGAATTAAGGTTCTTGTCTTGGGGATGTCAATATATGTTTCCTTTTATATTTTAAAAACCATGTATATGTTGAATTTGTAAAAGTGGATTGTTTTTGAAGAGCCGTCTTTCTCTTAGTTTTTTTTTTAATAGGATGTAAAATTTGTCTTTAATATTTTTAAGCTTTTAAAGGCATAATAACCAGGTGAAACTGGAAGGCAATATTTTTTCCAAAAGCTTTTTAAAAAGTAGGGTCCCATACATCTTAGGCTGGCCTTGAAATTGCTTTGTAGCTTAGGATAACCTTGAACTTGTGATCCTTGTGCCTTCTCTACCCCAGTACTGGGGGGGGGGGGATTGTAGGCTTGTGCCAGCATGTCTCATTTAACATGGTGCTGGGGGACTGAACCTAGGGCTTCATGAGAGCAAATGTTCTGCCAACTTAGCTACAGCCCAGCCTGCTGCACTTTTACGAAAACTCAAACTTTAGTTCTTTGGTGTAAGAAAAGGCTGACTACTTGTAGATTTTTCCTGATCTATACAATTTCTTTGTTTTCCTCTCTCCAGTCTTGGCTGTCACAGACAGGCAGGCAGTATTTGCATTTGTATAAGAAAAGCTAACATTATTATTATAAACTTACATTTATTTAATATGTGTGTTTGCGTGTGTTTTGTGTGTGTGTGCAGGTGCACACGTGCCAGGGCATGTGGAAATCAGAGTACATCTTTAGGACTTGGTTCTCTTCTTCTATTATCTGGGTCCTGGGCATCAAACTCAGGGCATTAGCCTTTGCAGCAGGGTCTTTTACTGCTGAGCCATCTCACTGGTCCTTAATGGGTTCTTTGTTTTGTTTTGTTTTTGGTTTTGATGTAGTAAGATATGATCTTAAATGAGTATGTTAGAGAGGCAGAGTAGAAATTCACAGGGGACAGAAATGGGCCTCAATGTTATCAAACACATAGAACCAATTATGCCCCTCCCTATCTCCCCATTGACATACACACAATGTGGTGGTGTCCACAGGAGGAAAAAAAAGTCCTTAAAAAAACATGTGAAACAAACAAACAAACAAAACCCCATGTGGTCCATTTGGTCCACCATGCCACTCAGTGTATATGGCTCCTACAGGAATTCACTGTGAGATTCCTAGACTTCTGGAAGAGCTCAACATCCTGGGGTCAGAGGTTCAACTCTGTATCAGGATAGCAAGAGCTCCTTCTAAAGAAGGGCAAGGGCCATTGACCAAGATATTAGCTATGTTGCTATCTGTAAAACGAGAATTGAAAATATTTTCTGTTCAAAAAGATCTAAGCAGAACATGGTAGGGCTTAGATTTTCTGCCACAGTTTGGGTCAATCCCACCTCCAGAAGGGGAGGGCAGAATACACGAAACCTCAAGTTGAGAATATGAAGTTCTTTATTAGGGCCTGCAGAATGCATAGCCACAGCTGGGAGCTGGAGCAGAAAAGGCGTTCATACTTCAGATCTCAGGATTCACACAGGCTTTCCCCGCCACCTCCCACCCAATATCAGTTCTAGCCTTCCTTAAAGACTCAGGGTGATCCAGAGAGCCTGGGTCTGACGGGACACAGTAGACCCCTGGAGAGAAAACGCCAAGACTTTGTGACAGCACAGAAAGGACAAGCATAGCTAGGCAGGAGGGCAGGGACCCCTGCTCCTCTCGGGAAGTTTTGGCTCTGAAAATTAAATCCTGAGAAGCAACCTCTGAATCCTCAGTAAATCAACAAGTAACTTCCTGTCTTTTGTCAAGAAATGATTCCAGTGACCCTTGATCAATAGACTAGGTAGCAAAAGGAAAAGGAAGTCTCGGCTGCTGTGTTATAGACAGCTGCTCATTAAGAGCAATTTTGGGCAGACTCCACAACAAAAAGTCTCTTAAAGAAACAGTAGATGATGGTTAAAACAATATAGAAAAAAATTAGGTGTACTGTTCTTTACCCACCCTACAGCAGGTTGTTTTCTTGCAAGCATGCATTTGCAATTAACTCTGGCTGCAAGAAACATTCTCTCAGCAGGATGGGTTGGGTGACATGCTTGGCAAGGGCTGGCTGTGTGTGTCAGAAAGGGTGGAGCCAGGTCCTACGGAACCAGAGCTTGAAGAGGTTAAATCAGGTCACAAGGTTCAGTCTTGACTAGAGCATCCCACCCCAGCTATTGCAAACTGTGAAGACTGATTTGGCAGTCAGCAGGCTGTACCTCCTGCCACATGCAGGAAATTCCTAAAAGCCAAAAGCGCTTCACAAAGGGTACTTTACACAGCTCCTTTCAGGTCCCTTTACTGAGGTAACTGGGAGCTACTGTTCCTTCCTCGGTCGTGTGGAGTCCTGGTACTCAGCAAATACTGGAAATATCCAGAGGAGGCGAGGTGAGAAAGAGAGGTAGACATCTTCAACAGCCCTGCAGTGCTAGTTGGTCTTTCTGTCCGCTTGACACAAGCTAGGGTCACCTGGAAAGAGGGAACCCGAGCTGAGCAAATGCCTCCATTAGATTGGCCTGTAGGCAAGTCTGCAAGGCATTTTCTTGATTAATGATTGATGTGGGAGGGCCCAGCCCACTGTAGGCAGTGCTAACCCCTAGGCAGGTGACCTTGGGAAGTATGAGAGAGAGAGCTGTTAGCTAGAGAAAGAAACAGTGAGCAGCTTTCTGTCATGGTCTCTGCTGCAGTTCCTGCCCTGAGCTCCTGCCCTGACTCCCCTCAATGACCTGAATAAACCATTATCCCCACCTCCAAGTTGCTTTTGGTTATGGCCTTTATCATTGTGGGAGAAGGCAAACTAGGACACCAGCCGTTACATTTTTTCCACTTGTAAGAGTGGTAAGAAGGTATTTTGTAGAACAAAATAAAAATACAGTTCACCTCCTCTAATTTGGAATAGACAACACTAAGGAGTAGTGTAAGCGTGATTATTGCATGACTGGTTGGAAAGAATGTTGTGTGCACCTACACTTGAACCCCCAAAGCACTGAGCTGTGACAGACAGCTTCAAATGCCACATTCAAGGAACAGCTCACAGACAAAGTACTAATCTAGAAAGCATGAGAACTGCGGCTCAGTCCTCAGTACCATAAATAAATAAGTAAATTAAGATTAAAATTAAAAATTAAAAACTAAATAAGCCAGGAGTTTGGACAACTATTTTGTGTCTTCTCATCGTTTTGAGTTCAAGTACAACAGACCTCCTGTGCTGGAGATGAAAAACCAACCCAGAAAGGAGCCGAGGGACAGGGCTGGAGGCAGCTCAGAGAGCCCCAACACAAAAGCAGCTCTGGCTACTCTCTCAGGGGACTGATCGTACAGCCATGTGGTCTGCTGCTGTTAGAGCTGGCTTCCTCAGCTTCCTCTCTGTCCCCTGCTGCTTGACTAAGATGCCCGGAACTCATCAGGCTTTCTCATCTGTGCTGACACCATGAGGGACCTGAGGGGGGCGTTCCTTTTAGACGTTCACGCCCTGTACGTACCTCATCCCCATGCATGTTTGCCACGTACTTGAATTCTGGAATCCCAACTCTGTGTTCCTTTGGAGACTGGCCCACAACGAGAACCCACAGGTTTCTGCCTTCACAAGGAAGAAGGAGAAAAAAAATAAGTTATCTCTTAAAATGACAAATGAACTCTGAGAGAATGAGAAGAGAAGCCCTCTTCTCCCTCCCGGCAACTTTACAATTTCATGGTGACTTATGTTCATGTGACTGAGGTTTCCAAGCTTCCGATGCTCATCATTTACCATCGGAATGAAAAGGAACTCAACTCAATAGAAACATTTATTACTCTGGAGTGTAATTTAAAAGATCAGTGTGCTAGGTTACGTTGATCTTGTTTTCAGAATGTTTATGTACTGTGTTCTGGGATCCTGGAGCTCTTGTAGCAACAATCTTGCTAAAATACACAACAACACAGTGAAATCACAGTTGATGGTTGGCTGGAAGGGGGCCATAACTTATAAGTAAAGAAAAAAAAAAAAACAGAAAGAGCAGCGGCACTTGTAATTCCGGAGGAGGGAGGGTGTTTTGTTTTAAGTAAGGAACCGCAGGTCTTGTATTCAAGGGCTGAGGTGGTATGGCCCTGGCTGTGACCTTTGTGGTTTTTTTTTTTTTTCTTCAGTGTTGGGTATTCAACCCAAGTTCTGCACACCAGCAGGGCATGTGCTTTGCCCTGAAGTTCACTGAGGCACCCCCTCCTCCCCTTGGCATTTTTAATAAAGCTTTATGAGTATGAGTGTTTGCTTGCATGAATGTATGTATTACACCTCTTGTGTACCTGTATGTGTATAAGCGATTGCTTGTGTACATTTATGCATCTACGAATATTTACCCTCTTGTGAGCCTGTATGTGTATAAGTGTTTGCTTGAGTGTATGTATGTGTGCCTGGCGCCTGAGAAAGTCAGAGGAAGGCTTTGGGTCCCCTGGAACTGGAGTTACAGATGGTTGGGAGCTGCCATGTGGGTGCTGGGAATTGATCCCTGGTTCTCTGGAAGAGCAGCCAGTATTTTTAACGGCTGAGCCATCTCTCCAAGTCCCCTCTCTTTGGTGTTTTGAGCCCAGGCTGGCTTCAAACTAACAAGTCTTCTACTGAGGTCTCCCAAGTGCCAGGATGACAGGCATGCATGCCACACCTGGCTTTGACTGTGCCTTTGATACTACTGAGTTCTATCAAGTAAGCCAGAATCCACAGCCCAGCCTAACAATGCCAAGGAAAGCCTGCAAGTCTCCTTTCAGCCACAGGCTATGAGTCAGGCAAGCAGGGGCAGAAACAAGATCACTGTGGCTGTGCGCTATAGCAGGAGCTCCGATTATGCAATCCTACACGCTTTCTTGTCATGAACCACTCACTGAGATGGACTTCCAATCAGACTTTACAAGGGAGATAATATTACCCAAACTGCTATGATCACACAGCCAGTTAGAGGCTGTGATTTGATTCCCAGAATGAAGAGCTGAATCCTTCCACCTCAATTGAATGACCCATTCGACTTCAGTTCTAGCACTCCTGCCAACAAAAAGGATTGCCTTTCAAGGGGTTCCACCTCCAAGCTGATCACAAAGTTAAAAAAATCAAGCCAGGCATGCTGGTGCATGCCTGGAATCCCAGCACTCAGGATACTGAGTGCTGGGGGGGATTGCTGTGAGTTCAAGGCCAGCCTGAGCTATGTAAGCAAGTACCAGACAAGCCATGGTCATATAGCAAAACACTGCCTTAACCCCATCGCCTACCAATAAACCCAAATTAAGAAGTCATTCATTCATTCACTTGTTGAAGACTGCTATTCTAATCACCTACCCTAATGCAGACTGTACAGATTAAGTCATGTTCTAAGATAACACATGTTCCACGTCAGTTTTTAAAAGACAGTACTGGTAATTAAGTTCAATTAAGAAGTCCCTTTTGATTTTAAAATCATCTAACTCTTTTAATACAGTCTCAGAGATTGATATATATATATTGTGTATATATATATATGATATGTATATATATACATATACATATATATACATATACATATGTATATATATATAAAACTGTGCTATATGTGGAATTTAAGAGCCCAGGAAAGAAGTTCAACAGCAACAAATGGGCTAATGCTGAGCAGGTAGCTGCAGATTTTCCGATCTAGTCCTTCAGTCTGGGACGCCTAGGGGCTGAGGCATGCTCATTGTCCTGAGGGACCAAGGGGAAGAAAGCACACACTGGACTCATTGTTCTCAGCATTTATTCATATTTAATTGGAATACCTTAAGTAACTCTGTCATGACAAGGCAACACTTTAAACTCAGTAAAACTGCAAGAATTCTTAGAAACCCAGAATATGGTTTAGCTGATTAATAGTCTCTGCCCTGTACAGACTCCATTTACTCATTCAACTTGTTGAAGACTGCTACATCCTGTCATCTACCCTAATGCAGACTACTGACTAAAAAACTGACTAAAAAATGTCAGTTTTTTAAAGAAGGTACTGGGAATTAAGTCCAACATGCCACACCTGTGTCCTCCTACTATAGCCCCTAAATTTTTGATTCTGTGAAGAAAAGCAATATGCAAACATAATTATACCAATGTGGCATAGGTAACAACAGAGATGTGCTTGGAGGGTGCTGGTGTGTGTGTGTAAAAGGCAATGCCACGTGGTCATCCTTCTCCTAACAGGAAGCTGTAACCCACTCTACAGAGGGGGGCTTCACACTCGATGGCTCATCCTTTCATAACCTGGAATCAGTTAACTGGAATCTCTGGTTTCCTGGAACTTCAGTCCTACAAAGTCAAATCAGTTTATGGGAAACAAAATTGTTTTTTGTTTGTTTGTTTGTTTTTTAATGAGCTGCTAATCATGGTTCTTTGAGTTTGTTCTGGGAAATACTTTGTTGTTGTTGTTGTTGTTTTTGGTAACAATGCTTCCAAAGCTAGATAATCACGGATTTGTATTTCGTATAGCCTTGTTCTTCATGGTCCAGGGAAAACTTCAGTATCACTCCAGCAACATATTTGTTAGCTGCTGTTCATAATTCCAAGTCTCCAGTTGATGGCTCATTGCATACACCATAGTGAATGAGAAGGAAACTCCACTTGACATGGACACCCACTATTATTTAGTTTAAGGGAGGGAAGAAGTCATACCAATCGAACTTAAGTGAAAAAACACTTTGGTGGGAAACTCAATCCCACTTTTATCATGGGTGACCTCAGAGTGAACTGCAAGATAAGAGACTGACCTTGAGCGACTTCAATGGCACAGAGTCTGAGAGTGAAAACCAACTGGTCACCTGAAGAATGCATAATCCTTTTGGAATGAGGACCCCCTTAAAGGGCTTTAGCCACACTCTCTCCCAACACCAGGCCCTCCAGCTTGGATTCAAGTAAGCAAACAAAAGAAAAACCACTTGCTTTTAACCATATAGTTGCCAAGGTAAGAATTAGTTTAAGCAAGATTTTTCTTTTTTCTGTAAAGTTGTAAGTACTTTCTTTCCTGAAGTTCTAGCTAATTAAAAGGCACTCAAGGGATCTGAAGCTAGGCGGGCAAGATAGTTCAGCAAGTAAAAGTGCTTGCTGGTTAAGTCTGATCCAAATCAATCCCTGGAACCCATGGTTGAAGGGAAGAGTCAGCTCTTTTTCTTCACCACCAAGCAGATGAAACCTGAGTCAAGATAGTTCTTGGTTTTTATTTCCTATTCTCCCCCGGCTCTGTGCCCAGTTCCCTCTCACTTTGGGCCTATAGGTGAGTTTACTAACTGTTCTCCAGAGCTGTGGAACCTGGGAGGGCTGAGCATCATCTGGTTGACCCTGTTTCCACTTGTGTTCTCAGCATAATAGGGCACCCACTTGATTGCCTCTTTTCAAATACTGTGAATTCTACAAAAAAGAATTCAAGAAATTTCTTCCAAAAAATTAGCTCACAGATATGGCCACAGACCACACACACACACACACACAAACACACACACACACACACACACACACACACACACACAGGAACTGAACAGCAAAGGCATCAGCTAAACTACATATATGAGCCCAACTTGGAAGCAGCTGCCTTCGCAAGGTCAATGAAGCTGCCAGGGGGAACCAACTCACTTATAAACCCTGACATGACCTTCAAAATAAAATTGGATGCATGTTCATTGTGCAAACGACCACCCTGTACACAGCTTCACTTTCATCTCTTATTCACTCAGCAAATGTCTGTAGATGTCTCTCTTGATCCTGGCATCTGGCCAGCTGAAACAAATGCGGGTTGCTAGCTGACCCAATTGTTTGGTGATACACTCAATTCTACTTCAGACATCACTTCCATCATTTAAGAAAATGATTCAAAGGAAGCATGATGCTTTCATGTCACGGAGACTGGATCACATGTGCCACTTACTTTATGGCTCCTGTGATGTCAAGAGAGAGGCCGGGTCCTTCAGCAGCACACTGGAATGGCCAAGGTTCTGCTCCTTCCTGCCTTGAGTGTTCCGCTCAGTGTCTCACGACAGGCTCTACCCTGTTTTCATCATGTGCTGCCCGCCAAAGAGCCAACATGCATGGATAGAGTGGCCACAGTGGCCAGCTTCCATTCTCTGACCTTTTCCATCTATCTCCTCCTATTCTCTCCCTTTTCATCCCCCCACCCCGTTCCTTTTCTGTCACATCTCCCTACCCCTCCTTCCTGTGTTTTTACTTTTTGAAACAGGCTTTCTTTGTGTAGTCCTGGCTGGCCTAGAACTTGTGATGTAGACCAAGCTGATGTTGAATGGCAGCAATCATTCTGCCTCTGCTGTACCCTGAGTGCTGAGATATGATGCTTTTGTCACCTGGCCTCCAACATTTTCTTCCTCTTCTCCTAAGCAGCCCTGCCTGCTCCCTGTGTAACTCTCCACCCTTAGCAGGACCACAGGGTATATGTAGGCAAGGGACCATGGTTCTCTGTGCTGGCAGAATATACCATAGTAGAGGATCAATAAATATTTGCTGAATAAACAGACAAGTGGCTAAATTAACCAATGAGGGGAGGTCAATTGGAGCTGAGGTCACCCTTGGCTCAGAGATTAGATGGAGGTTTTTGTTTTTTTCTAGTATGATGGAAACATCTGTGACCTGCCAACAAGGTACCTACTGGGGTGGGCTCTGGAAAGAAGTCAATTTTCTACATTAATTTCAGAGTAGATGGACCTTCTTGGAGTATTTCCATATAAGAGAGTGCTGAGATCCAAAGCAAACATCTGGTTTTAGGTTAGACTCTGCCAACACATACTGAAGGATGGGGTTTCATCTGCTCACACCTCTGTCTCCATGGGTGGAATGTTTTTGTATCCAACCAGAGAAATGTCAATGCCAGGCTTCATTTTATTTCTTGCTGACAGGTGATAGGGTGGTTTGGGAGAGTTTTAACTCCTAAATAAAAGACCTTTCCATTTTCATCTTTTTAAAAAAAAAAAAACAACAATGCTAGGCATCCAACCCAGGGCTTTGTGTATGCTCTACCAAGAACAGGAGTGAGTAGCAGAACTCAGCCACTGAGATCCACTTCCATCCTGACGGTACAATCTTAATTTAAAAATGGAGAGAAAAATACCTGGGGATGAATCAGGTTGGAGTGTGTTCTCTTTTTGTTTGATTTCAACGCGGTTAAGATTCCTAGAGAACACAGCAGTGCAGTTCATCAATGAGTAGACATCCAAAAAACAGGGCCCTCTGCCCTCTCCAACCCGCCCCCCCTTTATCTGTTCTCTTTCTACACACAGCCAGCTGAAAATTATATAGCTGGAACAAGTTTTCAAAAACGAGACATAAAATCATCACGTACCAACCAACAGAATTTCTCTCTTTTTTTTTCCAGTCCCCTCCCCCTTCTTCTTCACATTGAAAAACAAAGCTTGTTTTTAAAGCCCCAAAGCTGAAAACTCTCTAGAGGTCTCATACTATAAAAAGCCCCAGCTTCCCTTACTGGTCCCTGGGGTGGACAGCAACACAATCTGCCTGTCTCTCTTGAAGGACAGGTCAGTAATAATAACGAGAGTTTGAGCTTTCTGTTGAAGTGCAAGCAAGTACACAGAGATTTCTCAAATGTTCTAAATGTTTTTGGTGTGGGGGCTGAAGCCAGGGCCTCACACATGTTCTACATCTCCAGTCTCTTGGATTTTAAAAGATGCAATCTCCATAGGGAGCACTATAATGTACAGTGTCCTTTGGGAGTTCTTTTATATGGTAGAAGTGTTCCGGCTCAGTGGTAATGACAGGCAGCTTAGATCCAGGATGTACTAGCCAAGAGGCCTCCAAAGATGTAAAGGACAATGTGTGGGCCAACTCAAGGCCCCAACCGCATATGAGACAATGGTGTTCAAGGTATAAAGCTCGTAAGAGTGGTCACTATGCCAGCTCAGGGCTTCAAGGGACCAGGTCCCGTCCTGACTGACAGGACTGGGTTGTTATTGTTTTCCTATGTTTTAAGGATTATATTCCTAAAAACAAACAAACATATTTTTGAAATTAAAATAAATTACATCATTTTTCTCCCTCTAAGCCCTCTCATCTGTTCCCCACACCCTGCATTCTCTCAAATTCATGGTCTCTTTTTCTTTAATGCTTGTATGTATGTCATACACTTGGTATTGGATAACCAACAGAGTGCTCTTCCCTAGGAAAGAGTATTTCCCCCATTCTTAGTATTCTTAGGTTGCCTGTAGTTCTTTGTCTAGGAGTCGTGCCCAGTGAGATTTCTCCCTTCCAAGTTTGGCTCTCCATTGGTGTCATCGATCCTTGTCCGGGCCTTGTTCAGGCAGCCATATTGTTGAGATTTCATGGCTGCTGTTTCCCTGACATTTCTAGGAGATGCAACCTCATAGCAGCTCTCACAATCTTCCTGCCCCTCTTCCTGCCACTACCCCTGAGCCTTAGGTGTAGGAATTGCATTGTAGGTGTATTGGCTGTGGTAGAGCACCATGTGATCACATGTCCTCTGCATTTTGATTGGTTGTGGTTTTCTGTAATGGTCTCCATCTGCTGCGAAGAGTAGTTTCTTTGATGATATATGGCCTTCCTTGCTTGCTCTGATTAAACTCTCGACTACTTGATTCAAGTACTGCTTGTGTTTTAGCAAATGCTTCTCTTTTGGGATCGCAAGAACTGAGAGACTACTGTTGAATTTGAGACCAGAAGAAACTGGGAACCTCCCCATGATGGTGAGATTGTGGTCCTTCTAGCTTAACTGTTGCTCCTCCTCCTCCCTGCCTTTCCATCTTCCTTCCTCCCCTCTCTCTGCCTCTCCTTCTCTCAGCACTGTAGTAAGAGGCAGAGGCTTGCATGCCTCCATGCACGTGTGGAGGTCAGAGGACAACCTTGTGGAGTTGGTCTTCTCCTTCTGCCTTTACATGGATTCCAGGGATTGAAGTCCGGTTTCCAGGTTTGCAAAGCAAGTCCCCGAACCCACTGAGCCATCTCGCCAGCTGCACAGTGGTGTTCTTCTTTCACACCTGTGTCTATAGGGGGATGCTGCTGTAATTTATGATTAGATTAATTCTGAGCCACTTAATCCTCCCCCCAAAAAAGTGTATTTAGGTCTGCTCTTATCCTTACTGCTATTAATTTCTATTAGAAGCACTCACCTCTTAGTCATTAATTTGCTAGTTACCCTGGAAGCTATTCTCAAGAGGAAAGACTACTCTTAAGTTCCTCCTCCCTGAGTTGTCTTCCGGTCTAATGACAAGCCAGCCAGAGGCTTGAATGAAGACGGTGCTCTCCCAGAACCAGCAGAGCCTGATGTTACCAAAATGAAATTCCCTCAAGGACCAACCTAGGACATTTGGTGGATTAACAAAGACAGATTTTTTTTTACCTTTCTCCCCACCCCCCTTGATTTTGTTTGCAATGCTGGGGACCAGGGTCTTTTGCATGTTAGGCAAGTATTCTATCACTGAGCTATATCTCCATCCTTATTTGCTTGTTTTTGAGACATGTTCTCATTATGCAGCTCTGACTGGCCTGGACCTTGGAATCCTCATGCCTAGTCCCCATAGTGCTGAGATTATGGGTATCTACCACCACGCCTCAAAACATTCTGACATTTTAATCTCCACATGGATCACTTGTTTGGTAAGGAGCTGCATTTGAGTGGCATGCTACCTGCTCCGAACAGTGCCTTCGATCTCTTAGATACAGTGCAGTTATGCACAGCCTGTTACTCAAGGAAGCACACTGGTTCTAACAACTGGACTTCGAGTCTTCAGAACCTGCTCTGTCACTTGCTAGCCATGTGACATGGGACAAGTTGTCTCATCTCTTTGATCACTTTTCTCATCTGTGTCGTGGGATTAAGAGGACTGAATCTTCATGGGGTGGTGCTATTTCATTTAATCCTCCCAAATCCTTAAAGGGCTGCTAGTGAGCTGAGAAGGCACTCGGTGGTTTACTGCTTCCCTAGCATGCTCAAGGCTGTGAGTTCGAGCCCCAGCACCACAACACAAACGCAACTACAACAAAGGCAGCAAAATGACCATGAGCGTGTGTTTGTTAAAGGGCAAACCACAGGTCCTCCTGGACAGTGCCTCATCAGAGCAGTTAAAGCAATTCTTCAAATGTGTCAGCAACATGACGGAGATGTGTAGCAGGAAACCTGCCATTCAGTGTGAACACACCAACACTCACCGAAGCACACAAAAAGGGAAATGGATTATGGCCTCAGAAAGCAGAAAGGGCCAATTTCTAAAAACATGCTCTTCTGAAGGCCTTAACAAAACACAGGTCGAAAAAGCTCGCATTGCCAGTCATCAACTGAATTTACATTTTAAACTCATTCATAGTTCCCAGGGCGTGGTGCCAGAGGACAGTGCCCAGCCTTGAGGTGGCACGCACACAGGAAGGCAGGGACGGAAGATAAGTCACCTTTGCTGGCTGTGTTGGACCATTAACCACAAACATCTTACACAACATCTCACCTGGCCTGCTTCCGAAGTGATTGAGGTCACCATGCAGATTTAAGGACCTCAGTGTTGACGAGGCTGGAAGCCAGGTTAAGCATCTCTAGTCTGGCTCCTGCACATAGACTACAAGGCACCATTGGATAGGGTAAGCTGGGGGCTTGTAGACAGGGCTTAGCCCACTAGGAATCAATCAGTGATAGAAAGCTGGTTCAATGTGAATTGGTCAATGTGAACACAGGGTAAAGGGATTGTCCCAGGCTATGAGGATGGAGAGGGGACTCGTGGGGTGAAAACAGTGGCTGCTCTTCCAGAGGCTTCTGTTCTCCGGACCCACATGGCTACTCATGACTCTCTGTAACTCCAATTCCAATTCTAGGGCATCCAACGCCCTTGTCTAGCCTTCATAGGCATCAGGCATGCACATAGTATATAGGCATACATGTAGGCAAAATACCCATATAATTTTTAAAAAATCCTGAAAGAAAGAAGATGCAAGAGGCATTGTTGGAGCCATAGAAAACTTTAGGAATGCAGTATGTTATTGAACAATCAGGTTTCTTCGTCTAAAGGTGATATATTGTGACTAGGTGACACGTGCTGACATATCCAGGGGGATGTGGTATACCATTTACTACTTTTAATGGTTCAGCAAAATCAATAGAACTCAGCCTCTGGAACAGGCAGGCAGATCGCTGAGTCCGAGGTCAGCCTGGTCTAGAGAGCAAGTTCCAGGATAGCCAGGGCTACACAGAAAAACCCCATTTCAACAACAAGAACAATAACAACAAACTCCAAAACAACAGAACTCATAAGAGGCAAAATAAATGTGACAAAAATGTGACATTGGGTGGGGCTGTGTGAAGCTGAATATTTTGGCCTCTTTTTTAATAGGGTTAAAACATTTCAAAACAAAAAGCTTGAGCTGAAAAGGTAAGCTGTGGGTTGGGAGGAAATATGTGCATAAGAGACGTCTGATTGTTCAAGACACAGAAAGAACTCTAGAAACTCAAATGAAGAAAGCCAGTCAGTCTGCAGACATGGTGGTACATGCCTTTACATCCCAGATGTTGGGGTCAGAGGCAAGAGCTCAAGGCCACTCCTCAGCTACTCAGTAAACTTGAAAGTCTGGATGACATGAGCCCATGTCTCAAAACAAACCACTTGGCTAACAAGTGCATCAAAGATTTTATAGACACCTCACCAAAGAAGTCACACAAATGGTAATTAAGTGTATGAAGAGATGTCCCATGTCACGTGTCAATGGAGAAATACAGAAGATGAGGTCTGACTACTGCTATGGCCTCAGTCTGAAAGGTACCCATAGACCCATGTTCTGGAGGCTCCATCTCAGCTGGCGGTGCTAATTTGGGAGAGTCAGGAAACTGCAGAGTAGAGGCCTAGTTGAAGGACACAGGCCACTGGGGCTGTGTGCTTTGGGCGATATCTTGCCATAATATTTGGCCTCAGGCCCAGAGCAATGGAACAAGCTATCACAGACTGAAAACTCTCTGAAACTGTGAGTCAAGACAAATCTTTTCTCCATTTAAATGTTCTTTCATATGTTTTCCATGTTAAAGAAAAGTCTGAATAACACAATCATGCATCTGTTAGAATTGCCAAAATCTGGGACACTGACGACATCAAATGTTGGTGAGGGTACGGGTACAAGAGGCACTCACTCATTGCTGGTGAGCATGCAAAATAACATGCTATGTACACTGCAAGAAGTTTCTTACCATACGATCCAGCAATTAAACTCCTTGGTATCTACCTAAATGAAATAAACATTACAAAACAAACAAACAAACAAACAAACAAAAAAAACCCAAAGCAATCCCCCCCCCCTCCAAACCACCATAGACACAGTGCTGGTGAATTGTCTTATCAGGTAAAGAGAACTTGCTGCCAAGCCTGATGACCTGAGTTTAATCCCAGAACCCACATGGTAGAGAGAACTGACTCCTACAAGTTGTCTCTCTCTCTCTCAAAATAAATAAATGTACAAAAAAAAATAGACACGAATGTAGTAGTTTTATTGGCAAGTTGGAAGCAATCAAGATATCCATCAGTAGGTGAACAGGTAAATTGTGGCACAGCCAGGCAATAGACTAGGAGTGTTAAAAAGGAATGAATTATCAAGCCATGGAAGAAGTTTAACACATGTAGCGAAGTGAAAGAAGCCAGCTGGAAAAGACCTACTCTGTGATTCTAAGCACACACTATTCTGGAAAAGGAAAAATCATGAAGGCAGTAAAAAGGTCAGTGGTTGCAATGTGTTAGGGAGGAGAGAGGGATGGAAAAGTGGCACACAGGATTTTAGGGCAGCAACAGCACTCTGTGTGGTGGTACTGGAGTCACGCCATCACTGGTTCGTCCAAACTCAGTAAGTCTACAGAACTCACCGCATTCAGAATGGTGCTTACTGAGACCCCTGCACCTGGTTGGTTACAGTGTATCTATGGATGCTGTTGGCTGAAAAGAGCATGCATCCTTCGGAGGGAAGCAGAAAGTGGGGAGGCTGTGCAGGGGGAGGAGAGAGAGGTTTTATGGGAGTTCTTTGTAGTTTTGGAGCTGTGAACTTCACATTACTCCAAAAATATAAAGTCTCGACCAAAAAGTCATTGGGGACGAAAGTTTTAAGAGCAATAGAAGAAGCCATGCCTGGACCACAGGCTTCTTGAGAAAGTGGGTCAAGAGATGTCATGGTTGTTCAACGCCCTGCGGAGACAGAATTACCCTGATGTGAGGAATTCTCAATCTGCTTCTCTTGGTAAAACAATACAAAAAAAATTATACTAACAGTATTGGAAAACAGATAGAGAAACTTTACTATTTCATCCTCCTGAAACATGGCTTTATCAAGTCAGTCTCTCTTTCTCTGCCTGGTCCTACACATATTTTTTGGAAAGAAAGTCATAGACATCAGTAAGAATGTTAACTAAAGGATGGGGATTTAAAATTTTTATTATAACCAGAGAAGGGAACAAAAATACTTTAAAATTATGTGATTTATATGATCATTTAGTATGCTGATTGTGCAGCCATTGAATTCTCAAAGGCCAAGTGATTAATATAAGAATTAAGAAGCCCTGTGCGGTGGGACATGTCTGCAATCCCAGCCACCTGGGAGACCAAAATGGGAGGATCATCTGACTCCAGGAGTTTGAGAATAGTCTGGGCAACATGGCAAGATTCCTATTTCAAAAAGTAAAGTGCAACAAGAAACAAACAACAAGAACAAAACCACGGAATCATTAAGTATAGGTTTCAGTGACTGTATCAAAACCTCCCATGTCTCCCTCCAAACTTCAAACTTGGCTCTGGGTGAGGGGGAAACATGTACTACATGGGGTCTCCTCTGTGGCTGATGTTTTCACTCTCATGTGTGATGGGGCTTCCTCTGTTAGCACCCTAAATGGAAGTGACGGTCACCGTTCTTAGGACAAAGAACGTGAGGCTCTGGAGAAAAGTACGAGCCTCATCACTCTCCGACGCCACGGAAGCACAGGCTGATGTGTTGGTGACGCCAGACTCATCACTCAGCCACTGCTTTCTGGAGAGTCTCGAGTTTATTTTCTTTGGTGCCTGTAAGAGCTTGGATACTCGCTTACAGCTGAAAGCCAACACCCTTGGTAAAGTCGGCCTCAGAGTACTAGATAAAACCCAGTCTTATTTGGAAATGATGGATCTCCAGTCTTCCCCAGGCTGAAGATCGTAACTTCAGTTGACACCTGCATCTACCTGCAACTCCAACTTTTGCTCAGCATGTCTAATGGAGCAGTGCTTCAGGCAAAGGCCTTGAACCATCGGCCAGAAGACCCAAGGCGACGTGGGCCACCTCCCCTGAGGTTTTAAGGTCAGAAAATCTGCCAGGCCCAACTTGATAACTTCATCATATAATTAGTTGTATCTCC
>CM053766.1:55762756-55795408 GCA_028658305.1 Pachyuromys duprasi
TTGTGTACTTGAACATCTTTTGGATATATGCCTAAGAATGGTATAGCTGGGTCTTGAGGAATCACTATTCCTAATTGTCTAAGAAAGCGCCAGAGGCACTCTTAACCATATTAGTTTTTTTTTTTTTTTTTTTTATAGTGGGCTAAGGGAGTCCTGGTTTATGTCGAATTCACCAGCATTATCAGAAACTTGTATTATTTTGAGACAAGGTCTCACTATGCAGCCAAGGCAGGCCACAGACTCTCAGTGTAGCCCAGCCTGGTCGTAAATCCATGATTCTTCTGACTCAGCCTCCTGAGATCACAGGCGTGTGCCACCATACCTGGCTCACAGTCACAACTTTGTACTGTCCCTTATACTCTCACAGGGTATCTTGCCTCAGTGCAGCGGAAGAAATCTGTGGACCTGCGTCACAATCAGGCTGTCATCATCTTTGCCTCACCACACCACTCAACCAAACGGTGGCCTGAAAGGATGAGGCAGATTCTTGGGGAGGTGCAGACAAGAGGATTTGTTAGGGTTCTTCCTTGCTCTCCAAGTTAGCAATGGTCAGCAACAGAATTACTGATAAGGCAATGCCTGCAGACATGCTTAACCATCACGCAGAAAGAGGCCAGCTCTTTAAAACCAGGCATAACATATTGTTCGAGCCACCATCCATCAAAGATGCTTGTAAGTGGGCATGGAAAGGCATGAAGAGGCCCAGAGGGAGGGCGGTGGAACAGCTTAACCACAGCGTTTGCATTTACGTGGAATGTGAGGGAGACGAAGTAGAGGAAGGATAATGTGATAGCCATACGGTTGACTCCCTCTAATGGAGATACAACCTGATAGAGGAGAGTCAGGGCTAGCATTTATCTTTCTCGCATTTAAAAGATGGGAAGGTCTTAAAACACCTCTCTGTGGTTGGCATGAAGAGGATCCCAAGAAATCGGCTTGCAAGGTAGTTTTATGTAGGGCCTCTGCATTGTTGTGCAATTTTCTTACAGATCATGAGTGAAATGATACGTGAACAGATACCCTGTAAAGTGAGATTAGTCTTTTCCAGATAATTCTTTGCTTACACAGCCCTGTGGATGAACAGGGCAAGCAGATCAGTGGTAGCTTCAGTCAGCAGCAGGCCTGCGTGGGCTATTTTATTTTATCAAGTTGCTGGTGGCAGCGGGGATACATTGAAAGTACTCGAGGGGAAAGGGAATGATTATATTTCATGTTTGAAATTCTCTAAGAATAAAGTTTTTAAAAACCGAAAATTCAAAAAAAAATACGGAGAAATGAAAAATTTAATCTATCTTTGAGAGGAAGAATTAGTAGAGTATGACAAGATCTGAAGAATTACATTTCGCCTATTTAATGTATAGAGGCATTAGTTTTAAGAAAATAAAGATAACTTACACATTAAGCAAAAAAAAAAAAAAAAAAAAAAAGGAGCCGAAACTCTTCGAGTTTTAAAGCTTGGAGCAGGGCCTGGCACACCCGGCAGTGAGCGTGCGAGTTGGCTAGGTTGGCTGGTGCCTCTAGGCTCAGTGTCACGAGGGTCCAATGCTGAAGGAAGACAGGAACTGTGGCTTGGGCAGGTGAGCCTAGCGAGTCTGACTCAGCCACCTTTAAAGAATTATCCACTCAAATTCTGTCCATTTGTTATCCACGCTTCTGCTACACAACGTTCTCTTTCTAGACTCTACAGGAAATGTTGATTAAGATGTTTAAACACTTTCACAGCTCACTACCTTTTCAAGGCAGAATGAATGGAAGTAGAGAGCAGTTAATCCTGGGCTGGGATATTTTTTTTGACTAGGGTATTAGCTCAAGCTTTTTTTTTTTTTTTTTTTTTTTGGTCCCAGATGATAGATTGAAAGTTCTATTACAACACAGTCTAATTTCTTCTGACCCGTCATATGGTTCCTGTAAAGATATGACTTTTTGTTTATTTTTGTTTTTGTTTTTCCAGACAGGATTTCTTGTGTAGCACTGGCTGCCCTGGACTCACTTTGTAGGCCAGGCTGGCCTTGGACTCATAGTGAAGCTGCCTGCCTCTGCCTCCCAGAGTGCTGAAATCACAGGAGTGTGTTATCATGCCTGGCACTGTGACATCTCTTTATGCTTCACGTATTTCCTGAGGTACCTTAGTTCCTGGGACACAAAGTAGGCCATGAGTGTTCTTTCTGGCCTTTTGTCCCCTGCCTGGACCCATTACAACCTCAGTCTACTCCTTAAGGCACGGCCTTACTCCTCATCCCTAGACATCATCCCTTGTATTTCTTTTCAAACTTCTCATGGTTCTTTCTGCTTATGAAAGTCACAGACACTTGGGAATGTGAATATTCGCAAATATATACTATGGGATGTTGAGCCTGGTGACAAGCCACTCTAAAAGATTCCTGGTGAACTTCAGTAGTAAAATGAGGCTATGAAAATGAAGGACTTCATTTATGACTTTGGGGTGAAGATGATTCTTATAGAGAAAGCCTGGTGCCTAGGACCTTGTACAAATTAGGAAACTCACACAGGGCAAAAACATTGAAAACAAAGTCCAGTAGACAAGCCGCAGAATAGATGAAGATATCTGCTGTGTTTATAACAGAATACCTACGAAGGTGCACAAGTTAGCAGACAAATAGGAAAAAAAGTGCAAGGGAATGTACATGGGCAACAGACTGAAGGTTAGGTCCTCCAGGGCAGCAACTGTGCATTCACCGGTGTCCTGCATTTCTCTATTGCTGGGTAATGAGAATGCACTCCCTCTTCATTTCAGTCATAAGAATGGCATTTAAGCAGGGCAGTGGTGGCGAACACCTTTGATCGCAGCGCCTGGAAGGCAGAGGCAGGCGGATCTCTGTGAGTTCGAGGCCAGCCCGGGACATTATTGATCACTCATGCTTGTTCTCAGGTCCCTATCATAGCATCTACCTGGAATATGTAAAAGCTGTAAGTGATCTGAATGCTCACCAACATGGAATAATTAAGGAGAGCATGATAAGGATCATAGCACAGAGCAACTACAAAGCAGTTTGAACTGATGAGGCTGGGATCTGCCGACCGAGGCCGGGTGAGAAGGAGAGCTATGAGGTGGTGGTCCCAAGGGTGAGGCCCACAGACCAGAGCTGTAGACAACGGAAACACGTTTGCCCCTGAGCCCCTCTCCCTCAGTGTGTTCTGGACATTGGCCCAGGTCTAACTCATAAGTCTACCCAATCCTTTTTATAAAAGGTATATGCTATTGCTGTTGGTGTGTTCTTAAATATATATATATTATATATATAATATATAAATATATATATTTAAGATACAATTCACATACCACAAATGTACCAGCTTAAAGTGTAAACAATTCAGTGGTGTATGGTGTATTACGGCATTAATTTTTAAAAAATCAGTGTGAGAAATTAGAATGATTAGTCACTGAACACATGTGTCGCACCAACCTATTTTAACTTTTTTTGTTTGTTTGTTTCCAGTTGGGAAGCAGAGGTAAGTGGTGCTCTGTGAGTTCCAGGCCAGCCTGGTCTACATAGCCACTTTGAGGCTAGTCAGAGCTATGAAATGAGACTATGTTTCAAAAAAGTTAAAAAAAAAAATCTTTGGGGGAGAAGGATTTTGTAGCCTTAAAATTTCCCTTTTCTGTATAAAACTGTATCTAATTATTCTATTATCCTGCTAGTTAGTATGTAAATTACATTGCTATACATAAAGTATGATTTTGGTTTTTTTGGTGAAGAAAATGTTTTTAAAAAGACAGTCATCGCATATCCAAGCCACATGCTCTTCACTGGTCAGCATTAGATGGTGTCCACCAGCCTTCCTCACGCTGTAAAACCAGGGCTAGAGTGTATCTAAAGTTTGTACAACTATTTAAAAGGATTTACAGTAAACTGAAACAGACTTTTCTATAAGAACATTTGAAGATGAATATGATGCCTTACTTCCCAACATGCTTTTTTATAAGTTCCTCTCCAAATAGGTCCTTAAAGTGATTACTGACAAAAACAAAACAAAAAAACAAGATGATAATTATGATAACCCATTTAACAAAGTTTGTACAAGCTGAGGGCTCTGACCAAATGGCTGCACTTTTGCCTTTTGCTGTTGCAATCTGGGCAGCAAATCTCCACCCTTCTTTGTAGTCTGTGTAAAGGCTTCCTTGGGGTGGAAAGCCCATGAATAAGAACAGTGAGGAAGATAGAGGGAGGACAAAAAAAAAAAATGGGTTTTTTCTTCCCTAAGATGCATATGCTATTCCTGGATGTGATTTGAACCTGTGAATGCTGAGATAGGGACTTTCCAAAGCAAATGTAAAAGTGTTGGGTGGGGGGGGGGTGGACAGGAGAAACTAAAACCCAAACAAAAGCTGGTTTTCCTGTGCTTAATCACACCGCCAAGGGCATAGCCATTCAGCCAGTGAAAGCAAAGGATGGTTTGCTGCCAGGAGGTATACATGTGGAAGATGGCATCTGGACTTATTTTTATTTTATGTGTATGGCCCTTGTCTGATCGTATATATGTGCATTACATGAAACCTGGTGCTCACAGACGCCAGAAGAGGGACCCGGATCTCCTGGAACTGGACTTACAGATAGTTATGAGCTGCCATGTGGGTTTTTGGGTCTCTTGAGCCACCTCTCCAGCCTCCTAGAGGTCTTGCTCGTTAGTTTTTCTCATCTTCCCCATACATCTGCAAGGAGTTGGGCGCCCTACCTAAAGACACAGCTTTGGTATTAGGTCTAGCTTCCTAATCCAGACCCCATAGCTTTACTGCCCTGACTCTGCGCCCTCAGGCTCCTCTTGTACAGGAGAGGCGCTTGGTCGGGATGTTGTAACACGTGTGGCCCGGGTCCCAGTGTGTGCTGGCATTGGAGAGTAGGAACTAGGTCAGCCTCAACCGGCAGCTACAGTGAGAGCCAAGCTCTACAGATGTACCGCTCCAGGCCCCAACTGCTAGGAACTCGCTTGGGGGTTCCAGGGCAGGTCCCTAACACCATAGGTCAGTCCCTGAGGCTGTACAGTGGCATTTGCCTCTAAGGCAGCTGGTCAATGAGATGAAACAGGCCACCTCCTGGCCTTGTGCCTGACACCAAAAAACATGTCCTTGGTGAACCCTGAGGTAAGTTTAAACAAGCTGGAGTCAGCGCCACACACCAGAGCTGCCAAGGAGCACAGCTCATAGAACAGCAACAGCAGTGCACGCTTCCGCCGCTGACTGCGTTCTGTACGCTTGGCGTTGACGTGTCTAGCCCACTCAACCGTTTGTGAAGCAGGCACTATTAACTATTATATCCATTCTCTAAAGGAGGTAACAGACACAGAGAGGATAAGATCGTACCCAGCCAGGTGCCGAGCCAGGATTCAAACCCTGCCAATATGTAAGGTCTGTACTCTTTACTACTCACCACTTATTGTCTACAAATAATCTGTGCGTTTGAGGAAAACCCACGAATAGGAGTTTTACCTTATTCTGATAGTTCTCCAATTCCAATAGCTGACATGAAAACCTCTTTCTGTGTCTTCAAAACCAGTCTGGGGACCCTTGCCTAGCACGCACAAAGCCAGAGGCCGGATCCCCAGTTACGCTGATAAATAGTATCAAGATGACTGTGCCAGTCTGTTTCCATACTCCTACCTAGTTAAGGAACGTTCCTTTCTTTCTGAGGAGACACTTTCCCTTTTCTGCATACCCCAAACTGGCCCAAAATTTGGCCTCAAGGGACCCCTTGCTTTAGTTTCCCAAGGACCCAGAGCTCCAAGCACCACCATGCTCAGTTCCTAGAAACCCATTTCCCCCTGCCCCAACAACTGCCAATTGATTACTTGTTAGCAGGGTGATAAATAAGAAGTATAAGAAAGGCCACTGTAAAATTTTTATTGATCACTTATAGGTCAGAGAGTGACCTATGAACCTAAAGTAGTTTTGGACTCATGCTTGGCACACTGCCATTCGCTGTGACATCTGCCCCATTAGCTTGCTGTTTCCCTCGGCCCCCACCTTCACACCGAACAGTTTCTCACTAGATCACATTTACTCTCAGAGGAGCTTGTAACGTGTCCTTGGAGGAAGTGCTGTGGGCTGCTGACTGAGCAAGCCTCAGTGTTTGTCAGCAAGAGTTTATGTGTGTGTGTGTGTGTGTTCTTTCCTGAACTTGCTTCTGTCTCCACCTGTAGTGCATGGGGAAGGGCTTTCTCCAATCAGCTAACGCCAGGCCCCCAGTGGCGAGGACATAGCTACTTGTGTGAATGGAAACCCCCTTCCCAGGATGCAGAGGACCTCAGCAGCTCAGGGGGGGGGGCTCTTGCACCCCAGTGCTGGAGAGGTGTTGAGTGGCTTCTATTTCGCCTCTCAGACTTCAGCACTGCCTCACCTCGGTGGGCCAGCAGCCTTAGTACCCATGGTGTCTCAGATGCCACTGGTTCCTGATGGCTCTTCCTCACTTGCTTATTCTACTTTGTCCTTAGACATAGTTTTTCTAAATCTGAAGCTCAGTTATAAGCAGGAAGGCTCCTGGGCTCAGGCAACTTGAGAGAAAGGGTTGAAGATCTATGAATGTGGGAGTGGTCAGGAGTAGGATCTTTGATCTAACCTGTCACAGGTGATCTCTCGAGTCACCTTATTTGGCTCAATATAGGGCTATATTCAATATTTTCTAACCATCTTGTTTTGATCAAGTTCGGAGGGTTCCAGACCTTTGTATGCTGTTACATGTGCGTGTCTCAGCTAGAATGCTGCATCTCAAAGTACAGGAACTCATATCTCTTGGGCACCCTCCAGAGTGTCTTACTCATTAACTTGCTGATACGAGAGCACATGCTGTTTGCTCCTGATAGCGCATACTCAGTTTGTTCCTGGGAAGAAACGAAGTCTTCATTTTTCACGATACTTAACCAGGAGTGGAGCCTATATCCTGAAAAAGTCTCATGTGGGAACCCAATGTTCAAGTGCAAACTAAGCTGTTCTGGCTGGGGAAGAAGAGACCTGGGGGTTCCTGCCTCCTAACCTAGGAAGCAGCTCAGTTCACCTCTACAGAAGCCTGTAGGTCCTGGACACCTATTTGAAGACTGAGACTGGGGCTCTGAATCCTGACAAAACTCTTATTTTACTACCTAAGCCACTTTCCCCGAGCCCCAGTTTCTCATCTACAAAATGAGCATGGCAGTATTCCATTCGCAAGAGGGGGATCTAAGGGCTAGTAGGTACTAAGCACTTAATAATGCAGGCCAGTTGCATTGCTAACCATCACACATCCCTTTTATTCCCAAGGCAAAGAACAGAACGTCCAATGAAAACAGTTCCCCCGGGACCACAAATATGGCCAATTTTAGTGAGAAGTTACAGGAGTCAAAAATCTTTTCCATTCTTAACCACTGTTCTTTGGACATTTTGTTTTTAAAAACAAAGCAAACAATGACAAAAACATCCCAAACTAAATTTTCCAGTGAGTGTGGATGAAGATGCTGTGGACGATAAGATATACTGGAATACATCTTCATCCTGGAATATTTGTGGAAGGACAGTCCCATCTCTTTGGCACACAAGGTGGGAGCTGTCTCTTGCATTGGCCGTGGTGCCCTGGTGTCTGCTTTGACCAGCTATGTAAGCAAGTGAAATTTCCTATCCACATCACCTGGAGTTCCTCTCCCCCACAAGTCTGCTGAGGAGCTGATGCTCAGGCATTGGCTTCCTTGATAAGCCTTTCTCAACTTTCCCAAACACCCCAGGGGTCAGACCTGGGGTCACAGTCCTTCCGCAATGCTTTCCCCACCACAGTAACAGGGTTTCAGCTCCCTCAGCTGCAGCTCTGAAAGGAAGAAGCCCAGGTTTTGTTCTTTGTTTCCTTCTGGAAGGATTTTGGTTCACATTAGGGACTCAATGAACAAATGTAGGTTAAATGGATTCATAAATGAATTACTAAAAGGCAGATTTGATTAATGAACCAAATCTGTTAGTAACTAAGATCTAATCTGGAGCCGCTGATTTGTCTCTTCATGTGTTTGTTTGCTCACAGCCATAGAATATATATATGAATAAGAATATAATACCCACACATACACAAATATATCTTCCTTCCACCATGGGGGTTCTAGGGATCAAACTCAGTTTGTTGGCTCTATATAAGAATATATATGAAGAATACATATAATAAAGAATATATACTTATATAGGGCCAACAAACTGAGTTCATATATATATTCATATATACTCTTATAAAAATACATATGAATATATATACTCTTATAAAGAATATCTATATTCAGCCTGGAGCAATGGCTCAGTGGTTAAGAACACTGGCTGCTCTTCCAGAGGACCTGCACCCACATGACAGTTCACAACTGTCTGTAACTCTGGCACTCTCTCACAGACATACGTGTAGGCAGAACACCAACAGACATAAACATAAATAAATTTAAAAAAAGAAGATATATCTGTTCTTATAAAGGGCTGACAAACTGAGTTTGATCCCTAGGATCCACATGGTAGAAGCAAAGAACCAACCCTCAAGTTGACCTCTGACCTCCATCCTAACACTGTGGCACATGCACACAAAGAGTGAGAGAGTGAGGGGATAAATATAATTTTAGCAACTAACCTATTAAATTATAGAGTTTCTAGAAATTTTCCAGTCAAGAAAATGATCCTGTCACCTTCGTATCAAGCATAAATCCCCGGATGTGCCCCTTGGATAAAGCAAAAGGCTTTGACAGGGCTTTTAAGAGTGGCAGTCCACATGCCTTCTACTTTCTGGGCCACAACAAGCTTCTTTTGTACCTGCAAGTAGACGGCTCCTTTAGCCCCAGGGCCACTGTCTGTCCAGCCTTTCCCCTTCCACCTGGCTGGCCATCCTTTGGTCTTGCCATGCTGTCCCCCTGAAAGGGTTAAATTAGCAGAACTAACTCTATGTTGTTTCTCAGACACCATCCAAGGTTAGCTTGGCCCTGGAGTACCTTGGTTCCCACCCTTGAGTTCTGAGAAACAAAACAAATAAAACAAAACATAGTTGAAATAAGACATAGCAACGGAGGCAGACGGATAAAGACAGGGTCAGTTAAGAAAACGTAAGTTGTTTCCAGGGTCATGGTGCTCCATTTGGCAAGCTGTTCCTCTTTGTGGTTTGACCAGGTGCTGTTAACCAACTAGGTCAAAGTGCTTTTCATTTCTTTACCCTTTGTCCAACCACGTAACGCTAAGGCTTGGAAGCCCCTGCTTGCAGTTTTTCCCTTTAAAAACCCCGTTCCCTCGGAGCTGGCTGCTGCTTTTTCCTACTGCAGCCTGAGCTCGAGCTTGTAATAAAAAGATTCTCTTGCGCTTGCATCAGTCTCGTGTTCCTGGTGGTCTCGGTGGTCTTACAATCTGGGCACAAGACTCCGACCCCAACCCAGCACTAATCATCCCTATGTTTACTAGCTGTCTTGCTTTTCTCCTGTTTCCCCCAACTCTATCAGGGAAGGAGTCATGTCTAACTTTGTTACCTCCATATTTCTAGGCTAGCTTATGCCACCAAATATTTTAGGCATCAAATAACTGTTAGCGTGACTGAGTATGTCTACAGAAAAATGGAATTTCAGGCAGGTGGTGGTGGCACACACCTCTAATACCAGCACTCAGGAGACAGAGGTAGGCAGAACTCTATGAGTTTGAGGCCAGCCTGATCTACAGAGCAAGTTCTGGGATAGCCAGGGCTACACAGAGAAACCCCCTCTGTTAAAAACCAAAAACAACAAGAAAGAAAAATGGAATTTCATTAACTATAGTTCGGGTAATATTAAGTGTATGCCTCTCAGTTTGGACTTCCAAGAACATTCAGTATTTACAATGACCTTGAGAGGAAAGGATTAACACAGCCAATCTACCTTTCTCGGTTCTGGCTTATCTCTGGGAACACCTGTAGTCTCGGCAATGACCCTGAATCAAACCGAACACTGCAGTCCTGAGCTGCTCACTAGTTATGCTATTTTTCTACCCTGTTACCCACTCTGAGGCAGCGAGTGGGTCAGGATAAAAACACTGCCTAAACATGTGATGCGCGGTTGGCCCTCAGTTAGAGGTCTGTACTCCCGCTCATACAACCATGACGACCTCTGAACTCCAAGGCTTGACTGGGCTTCCCTGGATGGGGGATACATGTGTCTCTGCAGTTTACAGGTGATGAGAAGCGTGCAGCGTGTGAACTGGCTGCTGACTGGGAACAGAACCTGTGCCGACTTCTCTAGCTCATGCCATCACAGCCTCAGCCTGTTGCTTCTATCCTGTGCCCTTGCCGCAAGCTCAGCCTTGGGTATGAGTTCATCTTCACTTATAAGAGCCCTCCCAGTAAATCCTGCGTGGACAGTCATGGACCCTGGGTACCTCCACCTTCCTCTGGCGCTGCTCTTAGCAGCCCCCCCCTCGATACTGATAGTTATTTCTACTTCCTTTGTTGGCTCAGCTGCAGTTCTGTAATGTTGGACTAGCCTTCAGCTCAGTTCTAGCCTTTTATTTATCTCCACTCTCTTGTAAGGTTGCCATTTTGCAGGGTTGTCAATAACATCAGTAGTAGAATGACGGCCAAGTTCATTTTCCTGGCCAAACTTCTGAGTTCCGCTTACCTATATAGCCACTCCAGTCCTGCCTGGAGATCTATTGAGGATTTGCAGATTAAGAAAACTGTTGAAGGGGCTGCAGAGATGGCTCAGTGGTTAAGAGGACTGTCTTGCTCTTTCAGTGGTCCTGAGTTCAATTCCCAGCAACCACATGGTGGCTCACAACCGTCTATAATAGGATCTGATGCCCTCTTCTGACATGCAGGTGTATATGCTGATAGGGCACTCAAATACACTAAATAACTAAATCTTAAACAAACAAACAAAAACCTGTTTAACTCAGGCATATTTTGCTTTGTTTTAAGGCAGGGTCTCATTGTGTAGCCCTGGCCGGGCCTGGAACACACTATGTAGATGAAGCTGGCCTTGAATTCAGAGATCCTCCCGATTATGCCTACATGCTGGGATTAAAGGTGTATGTCACCATGCCTGGTCTTTGGATCTGAGCTCTTGTTTCCACCCAGATCTGGCCTCTACTAGTTTTCTCTATCTTGGTAGATAACACTAATACAAGGAGCTACAAAATCGTGAATCCCCGGGGTTAAATCCTGTTAAAGCATGAAGCTGTAGCAGTCATCTGACTTTTTTCTCTTCCTCACATTTGTTTCCACATCCAATCCGTCTGGTAGCACATGCTGCTGGTTCTATTTCAAGCGCAAATCTCCAATGCTTTTGCTTCTCTCCATTTCTCAGTGTGCGTGTGTATGTGTGTGTGTGTGTTCAGACATGTGCATGATACAAAGGACAGACTCCCATGTTGGTCCTTGCCTTCTACCTTGCTTGAGAGAGGTCTCTTGTTTGCCACTGCATATGCTGGGCTAGCCGGCAACTTCCAGGGATTTTGCCGTCTCTACTTCCCATCTTCCTGGAGGTGTGCTGAGGTCAGAAGCAATCCTGGCTCCACATGGGTTCTAGGAGGTCCTCTCACTTTCACCGCGGCCGCTTTACCAAGTGAAGAGAGCTTCCCAGCCTTTATGTTCTTCACAGCAATTACCAAGACCCACACTTGCTTTCCTTTTTGTTGGCTTCCCCCATTAGCAAGTATGAGAAATAGCCATGCAGAGGCAGGCTCCCTACTGCTACTCTTAGCTTATTGTGGGCTGGTACAGGGAGGACTGGCTCTTGCTTTTGATCAAGAATCAATCGGCCAAAAGAGCTTTCTTCGTAAGAGGCCTGGAAGTCTGTAACTGCTATGATGTGCTAGGATGGTTTAGTACCACCTGAAAACATTTACAGGTAAGACTTGTGCAGAGGAACATTAATTCAGAACACGGCTGTTCTGGCAAGAGATCACACCCAAAGACCTTCTAGGTCTGTGGGATTGGCTGGAATACAGACATGCCTTTAATCCAGGAGACAGAGGCAAGCAGATCTGAGTTCAAGGCCAGCCTGGTATAGAGCAAATTTCAGGTAAAGAAAAGCTTAGGTCCAGGCATGGTGGTACATGCTTTTAATCCCAAACAGTGAAGGTAAAGTTAGTTTGTAGAAGGAGGCACCCATGTTTGAAAGTGATGTCTAACCAAGTGGCAGAAACAGTGACGAATCAGAGAAAGACTTGACAGAATAGGATACATCCAACTTTCATGAAAAGAGAGAGAAAAGGGAAGCTACTTAAGGGGCAGTGAGAGAGAGAAGGCAGTTTTACTGGGACAGTGGTGGAGAGACAGGCTACAGACACAGAACTCAGGTGAAGACCAAGTGAGTCAGAGAATGAGAAGGAGCCAGATTAGAGCAGGTTGCTGGAGTTAGTTGGAGGCCAAGCAGAGCAATTCAGCACCTGAAAGAGAAGCCAGATTGAATCAGTCAGCTGGGAGAAGAGTTTGAGACAGAAGAGCTGAGTTGGGCCAGCCAGCCCAGAGCCTAGTAGGAAGAAAAAAAGGTGAGCTTATTCAGCAGTAAGTCTCAGAAGCTGAAAACGTTCTTGGCCTAGGTTAGATTGTACAGAGATTAGAAGCTTCTAGGACTAAGCCTAGACTAGCAGAAGGAGGCAGTAAGCCTCCCAGATAATTGAACCAGGCAAATAAAAGTTACTTTTACAGACTTGCTATGAGGCAGGAGTGTGACATTTCCTAATTTTCCCTTCTGCTTCTCACAAGTAGGAGGCAATCGTGCTGACCTGTAGGTTACCTTTATTATCGTTGACTCCAAAGGAGCAAGAGAAAAACTAAAATAATTGTCCTCAACTGACTTGGCCCTATGTGAAATTTAACTCTGTGCTTTTGGTGTTATCAGTAAGGTGTAAATTAATCTTCCTTTAAAATAGAAGAAAGCCGCGCGAAACTGCTGCACATTGTACATTCACCTGTGCCTCCCACATGACAGTTGCCTACATTCTCACCAGAGTGAGCATCTCCCAGTGAAAAGCACGTCTTAAATATTTAAGCTGTCTTCCAACACCCTAGAGCAAAGCAGAGGACAGGCTCATTGGTGAGTAATTCAACTGTTTCCTTTACTGCCTAAGAGACGACACCAAATGTCCTTTGGCTCCACCCTATATCCAGGGCCTTCTGAGCTGAGAGGTAAGGATGGTACTCAGTTCCACCAAAATTATGTTACCGTAACAGTCCTGCAGGAGCAAGGATATTCTAAAACAGTTGGATCCCCTCCCCCACTAGCTATCAGACTATTGAAACAATGGACCCCAAGGAATTGGAATTTCCGTAGGAATCTCATGCTGGGAGGAAAAAAAAAAAAAAAAGCTGAAGCCTGGTGCCTCTTTCTCTCTCTGTGCCCCAGAGTTCTTCAGTTGGGGAGATGATCCCCCCTTTTTGGTGCCCAGTAGTTTTGCAATGACCCTTTACTATGCTGGTATACAGTTCATCACACATTTCTGTACATAGTTTTAGGAGGCTCAGTCTATTGTTCAAACTACATGTAAGGGAGAAATAAAAGAAATTTTTATATAAAATACGATGCCAAATATCTTGAGATGATGCCACCAAAGACAAGGAGAAAGTCAGATACATATTATACAGGTTAAAAGTGGCAAAGGCTCATCTCTGCTGTAGACATTGGTGACAGGACTTGGAGAATGTGAAAATATCATCTCACAATTAAGTTGAGAGAAAAACAAGGTAAATTTCTGCCAAGTTATCTACAGTTGAATTCCTGGAAGGTTTAGTATGCATTAAAACTGTGAGGCAGTGTTTGTTTTGGTTTAGATATTTGGGTTTAGATTGGATAGGCCTTCCACCCATGGAGGAATTAGAAAACTGAAGGGACCAATCTTTCACTGTGAATGACTGCTTTATGCTTCACTCACCTCCCATAATTCCCAAATTGTGACCTAAATCTTCCCTTCATTTTCCTTCCCTCCCCCAAAGGGGGCAATGATGTCTCAATACCTCAAACTCAAGATGGCCCTAGACTAGTGTGCTGGTCACAATCAGGCTTTTCTTTTTGCTTCAAAATCCAAGAATGTGGGCGCCTGAGCTAGGAGAGAGGGCTAGCTGTAGCAAATGATGGAATGCAAGGCACATGAATACCAGAAAGGGACCAAAGAATTCCGCTGGGGCTCAGTCCACACATTCAGAATGTTTAACACCCCTGTCAACTCTTTCTGAATCACAGGGTCCAGGGGCAAGTGGGGACAGGTGGAAGAACAGGGTAGAGACAGGAACAGAAAATGATAGCTGGGGAAACCTGTAGCAAGAAGGCTGCCCACTCAGACTGTGGCCCAAGACAGGTTTTGATTTAGTCAAAACTCTATAATGAACAATGGAAAATTTATTACATCCCAATTCTTATTTGTAAAAGATTTATTTTTATTTTGGGTCTGTGTGTGTGTGTGTGTGTGCCCTCAGAAGCCAGAGGAGAGCACCATATCCCTTAGAGCTGGAGTTACAGGCAGTTGTGAGCCATGGGATCGGAATACTGGAAACTGGACTCCAGTCCTCTGGCTGAGCCACAGAGCTCTTAGCGGCTAAGTTATTTCTCCAGCTCTAATTCTTTACTTTACAAATAAATCCACGCAGCGATAACGGTGTTACATATCATTATTAGAATGATTACAACACACACATATGTGTGTATATATACATACACACACACACACTGCCAGACAAACATAAAAGTTACTTAATGCAGGTTTATTGTTATTACTTTTAAAGTCCCTAAAGTATTTCTGTCTAAATGTATTTGAGATTTAGAATAAAAGTTGATACTAGCTATAAATGAAGCAAAGTAAAATGCTGGCTTACTCTTTGGATAGTCTCTGTCTCCATTTCCACTTAAAGCATCATACTGAAAATGCATTTGCTCACATTTGAAAAATGTGCTGTATTTTTAAGACCCCTGAATAATTATAAAACAAGACCTTATTGACTAGATTTGTTAAAAGGAAATGCTAGCTGTGCTTAGTTGACTTTAAATCACACACATGGATAGTGAGGCCCGAAATTCCAAGGTTTTAGTGTTTGTCTTGGGTTTTGGTCTTGAACATGTCAGTATTCTCATCACTTTATACAGAAGCTCAAGCAAATTAGTTTTTGGGAGCATGTTTGGAGAATGAGCAGAAAACTAACTGTTGTGCTCAAAATTTAAATATATGGCTCACTCCCTCCTTCCCCAATAAACCATTAACTAAAACCTATCTGTCAAGGGCAGGAGAATGTGAGAGAGGACATGAGTCAAGCTCAGTCTCTGCCTTGTGGGAGCAAGAATCTAAACCAATTCTTGGGAGATCTCTGACCACCTGAGAAGGCACACAGGCTCCAATCAACCTGTGAAAGTGAGATTGTGGAGAAAGACACAAAAGGAAGAAATCCCTCCTTCTGCTTCAACCACAATGAAAACCCACTAAAGTCATTTTCCAAATAATCACAGAAGTAGGTATTATAAACAGTGTTCTAGAAGACTTTCCCCTTAATATACACATTTCTTGAGAAATTATAAATCAACATAAGAGTTTAGCATTTTTACTACTTTTAAAATTTGTGTGTGTGGTACGTGTATGCCATAGCACATATGTGGACGTCAAAAGACATTTCCTATGACTACCAGAAAGGGACCAAAGAATTCCACTGGGGCTCAGTCCACACTGAGATGGTTCTCTCCTTCTACACATGAATCCCAGGACTCAAACTCAAGTTATGATAGGCTTGGCAGCAAGTTCTTTTACCAGTTGAGTCATCTCATGGGCCCAATAAATTATTTTTAAAAAGGCATTTTTGTTATTTGTACAAAATTATTTGGTCACGTATCAAGTTCTTCCTGTTTTGTGTATGACGTGTGAATGTGAATAGCGGCATGCCACAGTGAGGTGTGGAGGGTCAGTTATCTCCTCCCACCATGTGGGTTCCAATGTTGGAAGTCAGGTGGTCACTCGGACTTGAAGAAAGGCATCCTTCCCCACTGAGTCACCAGCCCAATAGATATCAAAATCTTAAAACTGCTTTAGACTCAGTAACATATGCACAACATTTTTTATTGTGCAGGAACATGTCCACAACATCATTACTACTCAGTATCTGCTCTTACATAGCGCTCCTATGTGTCAGTCTCAGGGTCCACAGCTACAAAGTTGAAATCTAGAAGTTGAACTTGGACACTAAGGTTCCAAAGCCTGTGCTTAAACATTGCTGTCTTAGCTTGAGGATGCTCACCACAGCACTGCACGTAATAGGAAAAGCTTAGAAATAAACCAAATACGAGAGATGGCTCAGAGGTTAAGAGCACTGGCTCTCCTGAGTTCAATTCCCAGCAACCACAAGGCTGTTCATAGCATATATACTGAGATCTGTTGCCCTCTTCTGGCATGCCTGCATACATGCAGACAGAATACTGTATAAATAAATAATAAATAAATCAATCTTAAAAAAAAATAAACTAAATACCCTCTAACCATTTCCATCTGTGGCAAGCTGTTCCTCTAAAGAGAAAGAGCATGTGCTTGGAAGGTTGGCAAGCTTGAGTTTGAATTCTTGTGTGTGTGTGTGTGTGTGTACATGCATGTGTGCGTGCACAGAGAAGTCAGAGCTGAACACTGAGTGTTTTCTTTCTTTGCTTTCCACATTATGTTTGAAGCAGGGTCTTTCATTGTAGTTGGAGCTCCCCTGTTTGGCAAGACGAGCCAGCAATTAGCCCCAGGGAGCCTCCTGTGTCTGCCTACCCATGTGGGATTACATGTGAAAGACACTACACATGGCTTTTTATATATGTGGGATATGGGGATCTGAATGCAGGTTCTCATTCTTATATAGCAAGGACTTCATGGAATAAACCATCTCCTCAGCCCCGAGTTTTGAATCTTCCAGTGCATGTTACCTTTGTGTTCTTCAGCTTCTCAATGACCCACTGAACATATTCTGCAGGATAATGCCAACTAAGTCAGTGATATTGAAGTGATATATTCGAACACTCAGTAGTAAACAGAAGGTAGTTGGTAACAGATTTCTGTCTATCCCTTTGCCTTGCAACACTGCTATTCAGATACAACAAAGCTTAGATTTAGTAATAGGCAGGAGAAGATTCTCAATTCAGATATTGAATAACTCATTTCAAATGGTCCTTTGGGATTTTACATGTAATAAACAGCTCTCTTGCTGTAATCTATGGGAAGACAGCCTTTGCTGGGCATGGTGGTATATGCTTACAATTCCATCACTAGAATGGCTGAGGAAGGACCATGAGATTAGGCAAGCCTGCACTCTATAGTGAGTTCAAGACTAGTTTGAGCTACAGTTAAAATCCTGTTTCACCGGACGGTGGTGGCAGCAGTGCCCACCTTTAATCCCAGCACTCAGGAGGCAGAGGCAGATGGATCCTGTAGTTCAAGGCCAGCCTGCTCTACAGAGTAAGTTCTAGCCCAGCTAAGGCTACACACAGAAACCCTCTCTCAGAAAAAAGAAAGAAAGAAAGAAAGAAAAACACTGCTTCAAGATGGACATGCCTTTAATTCCAGCACTTGAGAGGCAGAGGCAGGAGGATCTCTGTGGATTCTAGGTCAGCCCCACAGTGAGTTCTGTTTCAGGGCAGCCAGGGCTACACAGTAAAACACGGTCTCAATACAGAAACAAAACAAACACCCCCAAAACAAAACTCTGTCTCAAGGAAGAAGAAGAGGAGGAGGAAGAGACGGAAGAGACGGTGGTAGAGGTGGAGCAAGCAATAGCCCTACACTAATTTGGTGAGCTCTGCATAGCCAAGCTTGAGAAATTACTAATAAATACATTTGTATCTGAAAGAGGATCCCTGATAGCAAGCACAGATGAGATGCATCTTGGTTTGCTCAACAAATTATGCAATTCATGAAACATTCCTGCACGTGCGCGCACGCACAGACAGACACATGCACAGACACACACACATACACAATGTCCTAACTTGGTCATCAGGTTTGAGCTGCTTCTCTTGTTTCACCTAAGATTTTTTTGCCCTATGTCACTAGGTCTAAGAATTCCTTCACAGCCTTGAGTCAAATATTGTTCCTCTACTATGTTTGAAACTGGGCAAAAGGTACATTTGTGCTCAACTACTGTGTGGGTTTCTTTCCTTCTTTCCTTTTTTCTTTCTTTCTTTTTTAATAAAAGTTCAGGGCTAGAAAGTTGGATCACTGGTTAAGAGCACTGGCTGCTTCTCCAGAAGACCCAGGTTCAGTTCCCAGCAGCCACATGGAAGCTCACTATGCTGGAACTCCAGTTCCAGGGGATATGATGCCCTTTTTGGAATCTGTGGTGCTGCATGCATGTTATATACATACATACATGTAGGCAAAACTCACATACACATAGAATAAAATTAAATAATCTTAAAAAAACCCAAGTATAGATATATGTAAGAAGATATGTATCAATTGATTTTTATCATCATTTATAACAGAAAGAATCAGAAAGTATTCCAATGCCCTCAAAAGGATAATGACTAACAAAATACACATAACCAGAGGATAAAACCAAGAGAATTCATATCAGTAATCCAAATAATGTTTCCTAAAAATAAATAATAAAATAATGGGAAATGGGGAAGAAAGTAGAATTCATAATTGTGGCAATAGAAACATGACGGATATTCATAAGACCCAAGATGCATTTGGCCAGTTAGGCATTATTTTCTCTTCCCGGTGAGGTTGCCCATATTGACGACAGAAGAAAGTAAATACCGACATCTAGAGTAAATCCTGCGTGCTGAGTACACATATTCCACACCAGAGGGCAAAATGTCCAGGGGAAAAGAGCACCACCACCAAGCAGCATGCCTTGGTTAAGACATTGAAATGCGAGGATACCTCGGCAACTGGGTCTTAATCACAACTGTACAGTTTAACCTACTCTGGAACCTAATGGCAGACTTGGGTCCAAGTAATTACTCAGAGACATACATTCAACATGTGACTGCTGGTACCAGGATTTATTTTTACACGATACCCCTTCTACCCCCTAACCACATAAGTGCACAAAAGAGGTTAGAAAGCAAAGTCAAGCCTACTGGCTTTCACTGTCCTTGGGTTTGATTTCATGTGAGTAGTCAGATGGCTCACAGTCAGAGGGGCCCACCATCTCTCACAAGCACATTGTGTTTGAAAACACAAAAACACACAAGTCACTTAGTGCTTGTTCCAACAGCATCTCATCACCTTGTAATTTTTAAATGACTGAAAAAAAAAAAAGCAGCAATTAGTTGGGTTGTACATTTCTTTTATAAATATAGTGAGTATTCCTAAATCTTTTAAAATTGCTCTACTCTAGCCCTTAGGATACATTATTTTAAGATGTTTAGTCCATATGCTGATTCAAGATATAATTTTTCACATGACTAACCTCTATAGTTAGGGCTTGTGATGTAAGAACATGATATTAACCATTATGAGAAATGGGTACTTAGTAATATGAGACTTCCAGCTGAGTCAGAAGAACAATGCTAAAATGTCAGGTAAAATTATGAACACAGCTCCCAAAGCTGAGATCCAAACTGCGTGAAATCTGTGAGTCTTTTATGTCAAGCATTAAGTTTTCTGGCAACCAGTTTTGGGGGAGTCAATGTAGGAACAGAAGATGAAGGAATCATGATAGCTGCTAAATTTACTTGCCCCCACCCAAAATGATCGTATATCGACAATGATTTAAAATTCACCATCTGTGGATGCGGGGGGGAGGGGGGTTAGGTCAACCATAGAGTCCTTGCCTAACACAAATGAGGCCCTGGGTTTGATTTCCAGGAGTGAGATGAATGAATGAAATCGCCATCTACGTGACTTGACCAAAACACTTAGTTTCTCTGATTCACATTTGCTACCTCACCGAGAATATATAGTTTCAAAGTCAGAGCAAAATAAGTGATAAACATGAAAACGCTCAGAACATCATTCGTTGCTTATTACCTAAGCAGCCGTATCCTTTAAGTGGATGTATTCCAAAAGCAGCCTTTAGTCATAGAGCTGCTTTTTCTCATACTTTAAGTCATAGAGTTAATTACACACGCGTCGAACTCCACCAAACTAAGGCACTGTCTAGTTTAAAGGCAATCTGAGGAAATGTAGTTAACAATCACAATCAATGTACAAGGAAGCCAACAAAAAGGGAAAGTGAGTTGGATTAAACAGACTTCTTAAGAAGATGTTTACCCTGAACAGGAACGAAAATGCTCCTCTCAGATAATGTCCTTCCGATCCCAAAAGGCAGACCACCAACATAGAGGACTAGGTGATACTGAGTCTTGGTAGAGAAGCTCTGCAAAATCCAGTTCCTCTTACTGCTCTCCCGATCTAACAAAACTGAACAAAACAACAACAAAAGCAGAACCCGCCAACCGGGCAAGGTATGCTTTACCTGCGTGGAGCGCGTCCGGGGAGCCTCGCCCACAGAGGACCTGACGCTGCCGTTCAATGAACTTTTGCAGGGGAGGCGACCTACCTCTCACAGACTTCCCGATGCTGTGCAAGTGAGTGATCGAACTGTAGTTCCGAGCAACACTCTTGAGGAACACCTCCATCTTTTCCTGGTGGTGGTATCGGAAATCTAGGGCGGCCACCACTGGCAGCAGAAGCCCCAGCCACAGGCGCGCGAGATCCATGTCCTGGAGATGGAGAAGGAAAGAGCAGCTGAGGACCACCCCCAGGGGAAGCGCGGGCACCCGCAGCCCGGATTCCTCTTCGCCTTCGGGGCACCTGAGCTCCACGTTCCCTCTCCCGGGGACCAGGGTGAAGGTGGCCCAACCGGAGCCCCGCAGCCCGCCCGAGTCCCCGCAGCAGCACCCTCCTGCACGCCCCGTCTCACCACGGCCAGGCGCGCGTCTCTGCCCGCCGGCGGCCGCCTGGCGCTCCGGGGAGTTATAGCCGGGACGGAGGGGCGGTTCCCGGGACACTCCACCCACCGACACGCCCATGCCGTGCCGCGCCCTCCCCGGGGGCGGTGTCTCCGCCCTCGCTCCGGGTACCCGGAGCCCTGCGGGGTTTTGAGGAGCCGAGTCCCGGGCTGGTGGGCGGTGCAACGCGACCTGTCCGCGCTCGTGTTGGACGTGCTGGCCGGCCCTTGGCCACCGAGGCCCGGGGACCCTGCACAGACGGTGCCCACGATGCGCGCGATGCGGGCCACCTGGAGTTCAAGCTGGGCCAGGCTTCCAGCCCTGTGCTGCAATTGGGAGTCTCTCTGTCTCTCTGTCTCTCTGTTCTCTCTCTCTCTCTCTGTTTTCTCTCTCTCTCTGTTCTCTCTCTCTCTCTCTCTCTCTCTCTCTCTCTTTCTCTCTCTCGTTTCTGTCTCTGTGTGTGTGTGCTTTTGCGCGCGCGTCCTTTACGCGCCAAGTGTGCACTGCAGACTACAGGAACTTGTGCAAGAAAAGTTTATAGTACCTGGGATTTGACTGAATCGGAGTTAAGTTTGTGACCAGCTCGCGGGACAAAGGCAGAGCTACTCCCGTCTTCCTCAGCCCAGTTGCCGAGCTTCTTCCTAAAATGCTGCTCGTTGGGAGGAGTGGGCGGGCTGTGTTTGCATTAAACAGAGCGCAGACGGCGACTGAGAAAAGTGGTTCGTGACACCGGGTCCTTCCGCTGAACCCAGACCGGGGCTGATGAGAAGTGTTTCGTGACATGGGCCAGCCTGCTCTAGAGGACACCACACACACAGTCCCACGGAACCGTGGATCGACAGCCGCTGTTGTGGAAATACCGACTCCTGCAAGGATCTGGTGCAAACAAATTTGGAAAGCTACCGATTTGTTATCACACTCTTGAACAGATTTCTAAAATAGTGACGACAGGGACCATCCCCAATTGATGGGATGGAATTTCCTTCCCAGGGCACAATCCTTAAGGAGGGGGTCTGTTCTTAACAGGGCCCTTGAGAGTGGGGCAGCCGGCTCGTAGGATAAAGACGCTTGGGCTGCGAATCTGGCCACCTCAATTCCAGTCTCAGAACCCCAGTAAAGGCAGGAGAGACTAGACTCCGTAAGTTGTCCTCTGACCTCCATGGGTGCAAGGTGATCCTTGCCGTATGCAATCTCCCACATAGACTTAGTAATAACAAAAGAAGTAAAGTTTTAAGCACGAGTTCTCAACCTGGGGGTCGTGACCCCTTGGGATCAATCGACACGTTCACAGAGGTGGTACATCAGGTATCCTGCACATCAGATCTTTACATTACGATTCATAATAGCAGCAAAATTACAACGAGGGGTCACCACAACATGAGGAACTGTATTAAAGGGTCGCAGCATACGGAAAGTTGAGAACCACTATTTTAAAGGTTTAAAAACATTAAAAAAAAAAGGCCATAGTGGAGAATCTAGGGTGACGACTGCCTGTCCTTCCTTACAGACACAGATGGTATGGTGTTAGGTGATGAGTCCTGGGGGTGGGGTGGGGGGATCTTCAAGGCCTCCTGGGATTCCAGGCAGGAAGTCCTTCCTCTGACCCTAGTGCTATGTGAATTCACTGTGCTTTGTAAAATGCAAGTCATTTTAACTCCTTGAATAAGGTTGGCAGGCACATTGTTAGAACCACGCGGGGTGTTTATTAAATAAACCCAGCTTGATTAATACATCTTTAAGGAGAGTTTCCTGGGAATTGGAAAACCTTGATACAGCGCTTGCATTTTCGAACACGGTGGTTACGATGCTAAATGCAATTGCCATCATGGGGTTTGGGAGAGACTCTCCTCTTGATCATGGATGAGCAGAGCTGAAAGGAGAGGGGGACAATCAGGCTTGAGGACAGCCACCGAGTTTACCCAATTATTATGCGGAACAGGAAGGAGATGAGCAAAGTGAAGAATTGCCTCACTAGAGATCACAGACTGCTGCAGAACCAAATGGAAGCAGCGAGACTTCTTGCATTGCAGAATTTCTCAACCTGCGGGTCAAACAACCCCTTCACAGGGGTCACATATCGGATATCCTGCACGTCAGATATTTACAGTAACAAAACTACAGTTATGAAGTAGCAAGGAAATAATTTTACGGCTGTGGGGGTCGCCACACATACTAAAGGGTTAAGGTGTTAGGAAGGCTGAGAACCACTACTGTGGCTCTGTGGCTGGAGACCGGGAAATGGTGGCCTTGCTGGTACTGAGACAGATTGCCCACCCTCTTCCTGCTGCCCTGGAGGTTCATAGCAGGTAAGAAAGACCAGGTACGGAATCAGAGGACTGAGGTCCTGAAGGTTTAGCGCTTAGTGAGCCTGGAGCATGCTAGAAATTCAGGATCTTTTGTCCTGTTGCAAGCCTTAACAGAGTTCCAGAGATACATTCTGTATTCAGGCTGGAGGAAGAGAGAAAGAAAAAAAGGTTCAATGTCGCGCCCACCTCGGCAGCAAGGAAGACGCCACAACAGGATTCTTCTGAAGCACGCTTTATTGGGGATACATCATGCTATTCAGCTGCGCAGCTAGTGGTCGAGGACTGACACCGCTTAAATAGGACTTAAGACAGCGTGTACTTCCATGATTGGTCCGTATCTCAAACCCTCATTAGCATAACCCCTGGCGGGCTATGCACATGCGCACACGAGTTGTTTACCACTGCCGTGTCCACGAAGAACCTGGAAACCAGAGCCATCTTGTAATGGCGAATGCCGGCTCCTGACAGTTCAAAGTGAGACCATGAAAGCTGCAGAAGAATAAAAGCTTAAGTTAATAGAGAAGAATAAGTCCTCAAGCTTATGGTTTCAGAGGCAACTTTTCTTATGATGAAATGATTAAAGTAAACTATAGTCTAAGGGCTCATAATTTGGTGATAAAATAGCATACTGTTTCCTCTGCATGGGTAAAGCCGACAAAAAGTTTACCAGGAAAACGACAGCCTAGATGTTATGCTTTGCGTATGAATATTCGTACAAGCTCCAAACTGGGATTTTTGGAAGCTGATTGGACCATGAGGGCTGACTTCATCAATGGGCCCATCCACTGGTGTGTGCATGATTGATGGCCTTATTCCAAAATGATAAAACTACGAGATAGGGCCCAAGTGGAGGAAGTTGGTCAATGGGGGCATGACTTTTGAAGATGCGCCTTGTTTCTAGCCTTTTCTGTTCACTCTCTGCTTCCTGCCTCTAAAGAGGTGAAATGGCTTCGTTCTGTCATTCTCGTGGTGATCTGTCTCACCACAGCCAAGAGTCTATATACTGAAACCTTTGAACCCAAATACATCCTTCTTCCTATAAGCTGTTTTTCTCAGGTGTTTTCTCAAAGCAACAAAGGCTGATTGATATACCAGAAGACGCAATTAACAACTCTTACAAAAGCAAGAATGGGCAATGGACATTAATAGGCAGGTCCTAAGGCAGCAATATAAATAGCCAATAAACACAATGAATGTTACCAACCCGGCTAGTAAAGAGTTACATATTCAAAGGGAAAGGTAATGCTTTGTTTTGTCAACCACTAGGCATTTAAAAAAGATTGGCAATGCCAGGAAATGGACAGGATCAGGAGAAACGATACTTATTTTCTTGCAGTTGTGTTATAAACAGTTATGCTTGCTGGGAGGGCTGCCTGCAAAAAGACAACCAAGTTGCAAGTGTGTCATATCTTCTT
Source organism: Pachyuromys duprasi (assembly GCA_028658305.1). Taxonomy (NCBI): domain Eukaryota; kingdom Metazoa; phylum Chordata; class Mammalia; order Rodentia; family Muridae; genus Pachyuromys; species Pachyuromys duprasi. The sequence goes on from CM053766.1 coordinate 55,787,283, forward strand.
TAAAGGGATTTTGAAATATGTTGTATTTACTGTGAAGGTTAGCGTTCCAAAATCAGTGTTGTTTTCAAGTCATGTCAGAGTGAATAACACCTGTACATCTAACACAAGAAGGCTGCCTCCATCAGTGATTCCCTCTGGGGCAGTATTTCCCACAGAGATCCTTCGCACTACCTGGAGCCATTTTTGATGATTATGACTTGGGGAAAGTATCATGACATCTAGTCCTGAGGCAGAGAGCAGGGAGGGGGTTTGCTATTGAAGACATTCTAGCAGTGGTTCTCAGCCTTCCTAATGCTGCAACCCTTTAAAATATACAATTCCTTGTGGTGACCCCCAACCATAAAATTATTTTTGTTGCTACTTCATAACTCTAATTTTTCTACTGTTATGAATCATAATATAAATATCTGTGTTTTCAAATGATCTTAGGTGAACCTTGTGAAAGGGTCTTTCAGCTTCTTCCCCAATGGGGCCATAGCCCACAGGTCGAGAAACCTTGGTTTATAGCATACTGTAGCAAAGAAATACTCAGGTGGAAGTGTCACTCATCCTGGGGTTGAAGCATCCTAAGTCAGGTGAAGCATATTATGGCCACTGTGCAGGTTATTTTTCAGACATAATAATGAGAATATAGTCATGACTTATTAACTTGTGAAGACAACTCATTCAGTGGAAAAAAGCAGACGATAAAAGTTAAAAGTAGGTACATTGGAGGTACAACAGATAATAAACCATTCCTAGCGAAATATTAAACAGTTTTCAAGCAAGCTAAATGGTGATCCTTGGGTTACAGGGTTTTAACTTTCCTTTGTATAAGAAACATTTATCTATTTGTTTGTGTATGGCTATTATGCACATGACATTAGTGGAGCTCAAAGGACAACTGGCAAGGAGTCTTTGCTGTCCTTCCATCAGGGGGAGCCTAGGGATTGATCTGAGCTCATCGGGCTTAGTTAGCAGGAAGCGCCCCTATCCACTGAGCCACCTCATTGGCCTTTCTTTCTTTTCTTCTTTCTTTTTTCTTTCTTTCTTTCTTTCTTTCTTTCTTTCTTTCTTTCTTTCTTTCTTTCTTTCTTTCTTTCTTTTTTTAATAATGTATTTTGCAAACAACTTTTTTCCTCCACAAAATGTTACTTTTTTTTAATTGAAAAAGAGAGGCATTTTCCCATAGAATCAAAGCTGAGCAGAAAGCCCAGAAGAAGCATCAGAGATGAACAGTTCTGAATGAAGATGACATCTAAATGTCACTGGAGTGAGTCACAGGACTGGAGAGGAAGTAAAAGGTCACTGGAAAAGTGGGAAAGTAAGGACGTGAAAAGCTAAGGTGTTGGAGAGTTCATGCTGAGGGCATTGAGGCCCCCGAAATAGTAGCAGGAATTGGAGCAGAGAGCAAAGCCACAGCCAGGAGTAAAACATCCCAGCAGATGCTGACAAGAATGAAAAGAACATTGAGAACAGACTTTGTGACCCCCTCCCTCCCTTTCTTCCTTCATTTGACATTTAATGTCGAGTGTGTGTGTGTGTGAAGGTGTGCAATGCAGAGTTCAGATGACAACTTGAAGGAGCCCTCTCCTTTAATCAGGTGACTCCTGGGGATTCAACTCAGGCCGTTAGGTTCGGTGACAGACTCCTTCACCACTGAGCCATCGAACTGGTGATCTTTACAGCTTTGTGAAAGTGTCACAAGCACATACACTTTAAAGACATAAAATGTTTGGGCCAAATTTTATTCCTTCTAAATATCAGATCATTTTCAAGCTGTGAGGTGGACAGAGAGGACTTGCTGCTCTCTCCGTGTCTGCACCCCAGCACCCACACTGGGCAGCGAACAAACGCCTGGGGCTCTAGCTCCAGGGAAGCTGACACACACAGCCTCTGAGCAGACACAGACACAAAGCAAGCACACATGAGAAAAATAAAGCTTCAAACGTAAAACCGTTAATACTTCTCATTCAAGCACAGAGTAAGCACAGGCCAAACTTTAATTTTTATTAGTTAGTGAAGAAACCTCAAGAATAGCAAGGTGTGGATGTCAGCCTTGAGGATGTAAGCACACACGGATATAAGACAGAAGGAGAGAAGAGGGTTACCTTTCACTCCAGGCATTGTTTCCCGTGCTGCAGTTATTTTCAATTGTTTTTCATCCAGCCATTCGTGTGTGTGTGTGTGCGCGCGTGTGTGTGAGCATGCATGCATGAGTGTGCATATACCACGGGGCACGTATAGAGGTCACAGGAGACAACCTGTGGGACTCAGTTCTCTCCTTCCACCATGTTATTTCCGGGGTTCAGACTCAGATCCTCAAGCTAGCACCAAGCACCTCTGTACACTGAGCCAATTTCGCTGGCCTCTGCACACGTTTTTAAGTGCAGTGTTGTTGTTGTTGTTTTTCCTTTTGTTACCTGTGCTGTTTGTGTCCTTTCTAAGAAATCCTTGCCAAATCCAATGGTTCCCTGCTTTCTTCTACTTTCATGGTTTTAGGTCTAAGTTAAATTGCCAATCACTTCGAGTAAATTTTTGCACATGGGTTACAGTATGGGTCTAAATTCATTCTTTTGGAAGTGGAGATACGTTTTCTCAGCACCGCTGAGGAAGAGGCTGTCTTCTCCCCCAACACTGTGTCACCTTTGTTCCCTTGCCGCAGATCATTTGACTGTTTCGATGAGGGTTTCTTTTTGAGCTCTCTGTTGTGTTCTCTTGTGTTTATGGCTGAACCGTGCTGTTTTGATTACTATAGCTTTTGTAATATGTTTTGGAGCCAGCAGGTCTACAGCTTTGTTTTTCTTTTTTCAAGTTCATTTTGAGTATGTGGATTTTAGGATTTTTTTCCATTTATTCATTCGGATTTTTAATAGGGATTGTATTTAGTACGTAGGTGGCTTTGGCTAGCGTAATATGAGAGACTTTTAGCGACTACTGTGGTAGTTGATGGCTGTCCTCCTTAAGCTGGTCTGTTATTGCTATGATAAATATTATGACCAAAAGCAATGTGGAGGGACTGGTTTTAGCTTACACATCCTGATCACAGTATCATGGAGGGAAGTTAGGGTCGGAACTCAAGGCAGGAACCTGGAGGCAGCAATTGATACAGAGGCCACGGAGGAACACCGCTTACCGGCTTGATCCCCATTGCTTGCTCAGCCTGCTTTCTTACACAGCTCAGGCCCACAATCCCATGAGTGCCAGGGCCCACAGTTGTCTGAGGCCGCCCACATCGATCACTAATCAGGAAGATGCCCCCACAGACTTGCCTACGGGCCAGTCTTATGGAAGCATTTTCTCAAATAAAAGTCACCTTTCCCAAATGACTCTAGCTTGTGTCAGGTTGACATAAAACTAGCCAACACATCCCTTATTTAATAAAATGGTAGCTTATCTGAGTAGGTGAGGCAGGAATTCTACATGACTTTTACAATCTAATATCAGGGACATACTGGCCTAGATAATCATAGAAGGAAGCAAAGTTCACCTGAAGATGCCCAGTGGCTAAACCAGATCCCCAGGGCACACAAAAAGAAAGTAAGGAGAAAGAGTACCCCACCCTCAATTTTATAACCACGTTGCTAAAGATCTTTTACATCCAGTCATAGCAACAAATACTTTAAGTCTTTGTAGAGTTAATTGTCAAATCCTGATTTCTTTACCATTTAACCATGGGGACTATAACTGTCTTGGATGCCTTAGATTTGTTTGTTTGTTTATTTGTATCTGTGAAATAAGGAAAATTGTAGTTTTGGTTTTTCTTCAGTGCTGGGGATTCATGGCGCTGCATAGGCCACTCTGCACAAGGCTACATGGAGGACAAAAAAGCAGGGACTGAGCAAAATCTCAGTAATTATCACCTACTAGGACTATGCTGGTATTGATGAGTGCCCACACCCACTCATCAACGTCAGACAGCCCAGCTCTCCATCCACTGCTGCTGTGACTAGCACCAACACACTGTTCCTTTCCTTACCCGCTTTTGTGCCTGATATTGCTAACCTATTTGAAGTGTTCCCGTTTCCCGTTTCCAGGATTTTAGCATGTATTACTCCATTTAATCCTCACAGCCGTATGAATCATTTGCGCTAACTTTCCCTGCTTCATGGATGAAGAATGTTAGTGAGGGGAGCAGGGGCTGCCTCTATCATGAGCTCAATTGGTTGCTCTCTGATACCACCCCCCCCCCTCCCGCCGATGATGCAGCCTTGCCAGGCCACAGAGGAAGAGGATCCAGGCAGTCCTCATAAGACTTAACAAGCGATGGGCAGATGGTAATAGTGGAGAACTCCCCCTTTCAGTGGACTAGGGGAAGGGGATGGGGGGGAGGGTGGAACTGGGGGGAGTTGAGGGAGAGGGCTTCAATCACGATATGTAATGAACAAATTGTAAAGAAAGAAAAATGGAAAAATAGAAAAAAAAAAAGAATGTTACTACAGGCTAGTCCCCCGTAATAAAGTGTTCCTGCCTGTCCCGGCTGAGAATGCCAAGAGTTGTTCTGTTTGTCACCTGCAGCCTCACTATGCAGTAATGCCTTCTTCTGGGATAACGAACTATGTGGTTTGTGCTTTTTAGAAAGCAGAGAAAAGTAATGAGGGGCTGGCTAGATGGCTCAGCAGGTGCTTGCCTTCTAACCCTGCTGACCTCTTTCCCTTGAACCCTCATGGCGGAAGGGGAGGAGCGACCGCCGCAGGTTCTGTCTGCAGGGCTAACACACACCCAGTTCCCAGGCGCAGTTCTCTGGGGTGCTGTAGACTCCCCCTGCAACTGTACCACCCACTTGGGTCCTGCCCCTGCAGGACTCCGTAGGTAAAGCAAACAGCTCAGGAAGCCTGCAGAAAATGAGCAGCTAACCGCATTCTCCCTCCGCCATCCGGGAATCTTATACCTTCTGTCACTCTGTGAAGCGGTTAAGAGGCCGGTTAACTTACTTTCAACAAAGTCTCACGCCCAGACAAGGAGGCAGCCTGGTCACATGCTGGTGTTTCTACAAGATTCTCGAGGTAGAGACTGGCCTGTCTTCATTTTTACGGGGGGGAACACAGCAGAGTGATTGATGCAGAATGAGCCCTTACTAAGTCCCATGTTGAATGAGCATTTCAGATGATTAACGACATACTTTACTGAGCTCAAGAGATCCACCTGCCTCCGCCTCCGGAGTGCTGGGGTTAAAAGGGCATGTACCACCACCGCCAGGCAGTGCTTCACATATGCAAATACATAAATTATACATGTGGATAATATCTCACATACATATCTCCATATCTCCCAAGACCCTTCTAAAGAGCTCAGAAGGTAGAGGGCATTATTTCCATTTTCCAAATGAGAATGTGGAGTTTCGAGAACTTAAATAATGCATCCATGGTCACTTAGCCAGCAAATGGTGCAGTCAAGACTGAACTCCCCTGTTGACAAAAATCTGAAATCCACTGTTCATGAATAATTCACCCAGTATGACAAGGAAATATGAATTTATATGTTTGACATATATATATTTAACTTAAAATTACATATAATTTAAATTTATAAAATATCTACTTTATGTATTATGTAATGTGCTTATATATATTATTTTAAGACCAGTTTTCTTGAAGTTCTATATATACAAGTACAGAGCCTTGGAATACCATTGCTCAATGATTTCTTTTAAACATCTATTCGTTTTTATTTATATGTATGTGTATACATCTGCGTGTGTGTCACATGGGTGCGGGTGCCCCCTGAAGCAAGAAAAAGGTATTGAAGCCCCCTGGAGCTGCAAGTCGCATGTGGCTGTGACTTGCATCACATGGGTGCTGGGAATTGAACCCTGGTCCTCTAGAAGAGCAGGCCTCTTTGTCCGAGCCCCTCAGCCATTTCTGGCTCCCCTGTAATTCAAATGCTTGCTACTTCCCAGATCGTTTTGGGCTTTGGGCATTTGCCATACGTAAGGCCACTTCTCCTGCTCTTCCCCTCATTACTGTCTATTAATTTTCTTCCATCCAAACCAGGTGTTAGTTCTCAATAGAAAGGAGAGTACGTCTTTATGCTGTCACTTTTCCTGTCACAGAGATGAAAGTTGTTAGTGAAAACTAGCAGGTTTTCCTCAAGCCCAAGGAACTGTCTTTTCCCTGCACTTCTACAGCATCTCTAAATACCGTGAAGCAGATGTTTGAAGAACACAATTTTAACTCAAGCCCTCTTTAAGACAACTCTACAGTTTCTGCTACACGACTGTAAAAAGCTGTTCCTGTATTTTTTGTCATTGTTTTTTAATGGTGTGTGTCTTTCAGAGGCTCTCTGCAGGGACTGTGACCATGCTTTTTGCTTGCTGTGTAACTTGTCTGTCAACATTCAAACAGAGCAGTTCTTCTGTTTGGGGTGAGCAACTGTCAGTATGGTAGCATTCCCCCGGGGCATTCCGACAGGACTTGTGCTCAGATGAACTTCTGAATCCTGGATTTGTTGATGGTGCACACACAGGAAGAATTAGATGAATTAAAAGTAGTGTCTAAGTCATAAAAAAAAAAAAGTCATGCTTAGTTGTGAAGGAAAGCAGTAAAATGGGAGGAGTGATGGCGATAATGGGGCTGCCTAGCGGCGGCTGGAAAGCATGCATTGTCACCACTGTCATTTCCCTTCAGCATCAGGTCACTGTAGGAGAACATCTCGTTCTGCGCTGCTCCACCCTCTCTCTTAGTTATTATTGGTTCTCTGTGAATTTCACATCATTTACCCCAATCCCACTTATCTTCTCTTCCCCTCGTACCCTCCCTCTACCCTTGCAACCTCCCTCCTTCCCAAGAGAGAGAGAGAGAGATCTCACTGAGGAAGCTGTAGTGTGTCACAGTGTGTCCCACAGTGTACCCTTTTGCCCTCACTTCTTGGCTTGCAAATGTTCATTGTAATGACTAGTCGGTCTAGTATTAGGCTTCTGGCTTCGGTTACACTATCAATACTGGAACCTCACTGGAACTCCATCCAGATATCCTATTGTTGCCCTGTGTCATGGAGACCCTGTAGTTCTGGCTCTATAGGACTGGCCCCTGCACACACTCCAGCAGTTCATTGATGGGATAGATCTTGGGGTAGGCCAAGTCAAAGACCCGGATCCTGGCCTGAGAGGTACCTGAGCTGGTCAGCCCACCAGCTCTCCCACACCCATTCCACCAGGGTGTGCTCTTCTGCTCTGCCCCTACTGGCTCATCCAATACCGCAGCCAGCAAGGGGCAGAGACAGCTCTCCTGCCCCCATGGCCTCAGGGCTGTCTCATCTAAGCCCATGCCACCAGGGTCAGCTCTTCTGTAGGTGAGGTGAAAGGCCTCACACTAGCAGGTGAGGGGCAGGGCCAGCTCTCCCACCCGCCACAGGTCTCAAAGGTGAAAAGGAGGGGAGGCGATCTCTCCTTTACCAATGCCACCACACAGTAAATGAGAGCGGCAGGGTCAGCTCTCCCACACTTGGGCCCCGAGAACTGGCTTGCCCACAACCAGCATATCCAGTACCAGCTCTGCCATGCTGCTGAGGCAAGGTGTAGGGCCTACTCTCCCAAGTGCTGCAGTAGGCGAGGGCCAGGGCCAGGTCTGGTCTGAGGACCTTGGGGCCAGTTCTCCTGCCTGGTGTAGATGGCAAGGCTGTCCCACTCTCTTATACTCACTCATTCACTATTTATTACCTACTCTGTGCCGGGTACTTTACTAGCTCCTAGGGGCACAACAGGCTGAATCTCTTGCCCACGGTACAGCTTACAGTTCACAAGAGCCAAGGTTTCTCTTACACACTTTAAGAAACCCATGGTCTTTCTGGGGTGAGTGTGTTGGCCTAGCATTACTTTCTGCCTCTACATCTGCCCTCCCTGCTTTATACTGCATTTGATGCTGCATGAGGTGACCTAGATGCGACATTGTATCCACTGGCAGTGGAGCAAAGTTCAAGTTTAATCACTGTTTGATCTGCCTATCATCTGAAAAACTCTCATTTAATTCTGGAGGGTGCCTGAGTAAAGAAAGCACGGGCAGCTGAGTCCCTTTGTTTCTTCCGGAGCCTCTCTGTCAGAGGTCAGCCATTCAGGCCAGCCTGTAACTGCTGGAGAAAGGATACAGAATTATACACAGTGACTGAATGGTTCATTGTTAAAACCTTTGCTGTTTATGACACATCACTAG
>CM053766.1:55795908-55821318 GCA_028658305.1 Pachyuromys duprasi
AAAAACTCTCATTTAATTCTGGAGGGTGCCTGAGTAAAGAAAGCACGGGCAGCTGAGTCCCTTTGTTTCTTCCGGAGCCTCTCTGTCAGAGGTCAGCCATTCAGGCCAGCCTGTAACTGCTGGAGAAAGGATACAGAATTATACACAGTGACTGAATGGTTCATTGTTAAAACCTTTGCTGTTTATGACACATCACTAGATTATACATAATAACCAAAATAGTTCACTGGTTTTTTTTTTGTTTTTGTTTTATTTTGTTTTTTAAAGACAGGGTTTTTCTGGGTAGCCTTGTTTGTCCTGGACTTGATTTGTAGACCAGGCTGGCTTCAAACTGGCAGAGATCTGCCTGCCTCTGTCTCTCTGAGTGTTGGAATTACAGGCATGCACCACTATGCCCAGCTTAAAATAGTCCATTGTTAAAAGCAAATCCTATAGAAACACATTGCCACAGGTTAAAACCCAGTTCTGTCTCTGACTGCCTGCCTTTGAATAAGTTTGAGTTTAATTTCTATGTTCTTTCAGGTATTTATCTATAGGATAAGGTGAATTGTGATTTTATAGGACTTAGAAATCATATAAGATTGCAAGTATTAAATGAGTTCATATATCCACAAGAGTTTAGAAAGCCCAGTCTGACATACTCTCTCAGATTCCAAACTTACTATATTGCCACATAGTGAAAATGAAGTAATTGGTAAGAGGGAATCTCAACTCAAATTCTCTGCTTTATGCTGCATTGTCTCTAATGACTGACTAACTGATTCATTGAAGCTGCTGATAATTATTCACTAACATCAGGTACTATGCTGTCTTGGTTATTGGTTTATTGCTGTGAAAACACACCATGATCAAGGCAACTCATAAAAAATAGCATTTAATTGGGGGCTTGCTTACAGCTTCAAAAGCCTAGTCTATTGTCATCATGGTAGCTCATGTGGTGGCACATAAGCAGGCATGGTGCTGGAGAAGTAGCTGAGAAGCTTTACATCTTAATCTGAAGGAGAGTGAGTGTGAGAAAGACAGAGAGCTTGGGGGCCTGGCATGTGCTTTTGAAACCTAAGGCCCACCCCCCAAATGACACCTGCTCAGCCAATCTCTCCAGCCTCATACATTTTTTCAAGATAATACTTATATAGAACAATACAAAAAAAATCTTGAAAGTGTACAGAAAAACAAAATGGAAACACCACAAGCAGCCCATGTTATAGCTATTTGTGCCATACCTACTTCTACTCCTTCCCAGACACTTCCACTAACTGGGAACCAAACATTCAAACGTGTCAGTCAATGGGAACCATTCTCATTCAAACCACCGTATGTGCTAAGCCTATGGATGCTATGGTGAAAAAGAGCTTAGCCCTCACTTGAACAGAGTTCAAACTCTACTAGAGGAGCCGTGGAGATAACAAGTATTCAGTTACCATTTTGACAGAATGGGAGTTTCCCTACTCAATGGGGCATTCCTAAAAAGATGCTCAGCAGGTGAGTGGCTTAATGTGGGTCTCAGAGGGCTTCCTGAAGATGCTTCTGCTTGAGCTGAAACTTGAAGGATGGAGAAGTGTTGTTTTATAAAAATGAAAACCCCAACCATTCTATTTTAGCAATAAAGAGGCAGATGCTGGGGTGAAAATCTGATAGTTCAGAGAGGTAGAGAAAGCATTCAGCTGACCTTCCTTCTCAGTTCAGGTCTGGATGGAAAAAAACTCAAAAGACTCACTAGCTCAGCTGACAGCCCAGGAGCAAAAGGCAAAACAAAATAAAACAAAACACCCCAAGGCTGAGGGCTTGCTAGCTCAAAGCCCCAAAAGCCAGGCACTTGAGGAGTTTCAGCCTAAGTTGAAGTCAGAGCTTGAGCTAATAGTTCTTTCTTCTTCTCCACACTTAGATACCTCTCAACTCAAAGTCCTTCCTACCCTTTAATTCCTGTCAGCTGATTTCTTGCTCTGCCTCTTGACCTAAGGTTAACATTATTAAATCCTATGTACAGAAAGCTCTTGGATTAAAGTAATGTGTTAGGGCTGGGTGAACAACATCATAATCACCTGTTTACAATAAAAAGTTCCTGGATTAAAGGTGTGTGATAGGGCTCAACCACACCAAACAAGAAACAGGATTTTACCATTTACAATTTTGGGGTTCACAATGGGATCAAACAACATGCAACAGAGAAGTACAGGGTCCAAGCAGAGGGAGAACCATATGCTTTGTTTTATGTTTTCATGAAGCTTTTATTGGGTTTCTTCATTTACATTAGAAACAGTATTGAGATGATGACTCATTATATACTGATAGATTTATGTAACCATTATTAATTTAACCCATGTTTAGCATTTCCTTACCCCTAACAACCCTCATGCCTTCCCTTATTGCATAGCAAATTAGAAGGCCCCTAGGAGATTCTAACAGACAATCAGGGCTAAGGCTCCATGGATGCTGAGGTTCTTGGAGGTAGGCAGGCCTTTATCAGCTGCTCTTGGGTTTACCCTTTAGACTTAGCCATCTGATTTCAGCTTTGGCATCCTAAGATCAACCGAAATTTTGAAACTTAAGTTTTATGAGTTAGCCATTGGTCTGTGCTCCCAAGAATGCTAACTTACTTGTTTTATTATCTCTCTATGATAGCTGGGCTCTAGGAGTCAAATAAACACTGCCAATGATTTGCTTTCTAGAGTTTATATTGAAAATGGGAAACCTCAATCAATCCTTCATCTGAGCAGATGAACAAAAGAGGAGTCAGGGAGTAGGAGTGAGAGATCAAAAGTGACTGGTGGACACTTTAGTAGGCCTTTGGGAGAGGAGCAGTTTTGTAGTGAAAGGCTAACTAATGCAAAGAAGGAACTGAAGATGCTCAAGGGTAAAGAGCACCTGCTCCCCCCTTCCTGAAGACCCTCGTTTCTCAGCACTCACACCAGGCAGCTCACAGTGCCTGTAACTAAAGCTCCACACTGGGGGAACTCACATCATTACACACACACACACACACACACAAATAGTAAAAAATAAATCCTTAAAATATAATCTTAAAAAGAAACTGGAAACTAGTCACATATAGTAATTTAGTGCTGGGGCCATAGCTCACTGGTACAGTCTTGCCAAGCATGTATAAGGTTCTGGGCTCAATCCCCAACTACAGTAATAAATAAAGAATAAACGTTTTTAAAGATCCAAATACATATTTTTGCCGTATATCTTCTAAAAATATTTATGATATGAAACTTGTAGGTCACTGATCAAGTTACAAAATTGTTTAGAATTGGGAAAGCTCTGGGTTTTGTAGAGAGGGGGGTCAGGGGGCCCCTCCATATAGTTTGTGCTTTCTCTGGAACTCCAAACTTGGGTTTTGAAACATGAGCAAGGGTCATCTGTGCCAATCAGTTGTCAGCTTGACACAAATTAGAGCCACCAGGGAAGAGAGGACCTCACTTGAGAAAATGCCCCATTTTCTCAATTAATGATTGACGTGGAAGGGCCCAGTGCCCCGTGAGCAGTGCCACCCGTGGGCAGGTGGTGGTGGGCTGTATAGGAAGGCAAACTGATGAGCCATGGGAAGCAAGCCAGTAAGCTGAATTTCCCCCCATGGCCTCTGCTGCATTTCCTGCCTTCCGGTTCCTTCCCTGTATGAGGTCCTGTCTTGGCTTTACTCAGTGGTGGACTGTGATTGAGATGTGGAAGCCAAATTTGATCCTTTCCTCCCCAGGTTGCTAATGGTCTTGTTTGTCACAGTGACAGAAAAGCAAACTAGGACACATCTGCAATCTGAAGCAAGCTGCTGTGATCTGACTCTTAACATCTTCCTGAAAGGAATGAGTTACCCTGCAACTTCATAAGGAGCGAAAGCCCATTGTGGCTGCAGAAGTAAGATGGCCTTAGTCAGTTGGTTTGGGGGACCACTTGCAACTGAGTACATGTGACACTCTAACCTTGGAGCCACTGCTTGGCAGCAGAGGCAGATGTGAAGGTGAAAGACCGTTTACCTGATGCTACACAGCTGTTTTAACTTGAATATAAAAAGCTCCCTTGCAAACTCATGTGCTGGGGTTTCATGGCCATCTGATGTGATGTTTGGAAGTGACTGGGTTGTGAGGACTATGACTTAATCTGTGCGTTAATCCTGGCATGGACATAGAATATCGTCTTAGTTTATTTCCCTGTTATTGTGGTAAAATACATGACAAAGACAATTTATAGACAAAGGTTTATTCTGGCCCACAGTTTTCGGTTATAGTCCATCCTGGCTGAAGGTACAGAACAGGAGCTTGAGGAAGCTGGCTACACTGCATCCACAGTTAAGAAGCAGAGAGCCTCAAATGCCTGCAACACTCAGCCCACTTTTTCTGTCTTATACAGTCCAGGATCTTATGACCAGAAAATAGCTTCATTCACAAATAAGATGGGTCTTCCCATGTCAATCAATATTGTAACAGGGCAAAATAGTTCTTCTATCATGTAAGTTTGCTGAGGCCATTAGTTCTAACTACAATTTGATCTCCTTGATTGTAAGCCCTGTGAAAAAATTACTCTATTTTAGGAACAGGAGGTCAAAGTGTCATAGATAACTCATCTTAGCTTCTGCTAAACTGTCTGCTTGTGCAGAACCCCCTTCAGCTAATTGTTTATCTTAGCTTCTGTTAAACTGCTTGTTTGTATAAGACCTCTCTCCCTGTAGCTGCCAAGAGAGATACCAGGATGAGTTTTTTGCCTTCAATAACTCCTTACTCTAAATGTTCAGTTCTACACGTGGGTCCTGAGTACCTGAGTAATAGCCCAATCCAGTTGGAATAAAGATTTGCAATTGACTATAAACTGTGTGTGAGTGGTTATCTCTGGTGAGCTCCCCATAAAATAGAGACAATCCGCTACAGACATACCCAGAAGCCCATCTCTCAAGTGGTTCTAGATTCTGTCAAGTTGACAACACTAACCATTATGAATATGGTGGCATGGTTGAGAGATGGTGAAAACTGGATGGAGCTTATTTGAAGGATGTAGGTCTCTAAGAGGCTTGACAGTATCTTGGGCCAAGATACTGTATTCCTGTATTCCTCAGCTCTGCTTCCTGTCTACCATGACACAGGTTGTTTCACCACCTAGTACCCACCATGGTACAGTGAAATTATGAGCAGAAGAAATTCTTTAAGTTATCTCTATCAGATGTTGGTCTCAGTTAAGATAAAACAGACTAAGGTAGCAATTGTTTGTGGGCACACACACACTTCTAGCAATTGGTCAGCCACCAACGTCAGGAAACAGAGTGTTAATCACCTTATCCTCCATCAGGCTAACACATTATTTTGCACATAATAGAAACCACTCTGGTTGAGAGAACAGGTTGTAGAGTTAAACAGATAAGAATCCAAAACACAAGAGCTGGGCAGACCACAGGTTTGCTGGGCAGAGCTGTAATTACGTATTCACCACTTATATCTGAACTTGGCATGTCTCCCTTTTAATCCCATGTCAGTTCATCCTTTCAGAAGGTGGATGTGATTGACAGCATCCATGTCATATGGATGTTGTGGAGGTTAAATGCATTTGACATGTAAAGCATTCAACATGTGCTCTGCCATTAGGAAATGTTATTAGTAGGGTTTGCAGCAGGTTCTTGGAGAAGTGGGTTAAATTGTTGGATTATTTACCTGCTGTGGGTGCTCAGGTAAGAGAACATGGATGAGCACTACAACTGTGAATTCAAATGGGAAGCTGGCTTCAGGATGAGCTCTTAGGGGTGGGGTGGGGGGCTCAGCTCATGTCAGCTCCATTCTCTGACCGTCCTAGGCTCAAGCCCCAGAAGACACTCACTTCCTTCAAATCAAAGTTCCAGAATGAGCCTCACTGTCTTCAGATGTGGCTGCTGAAGACCCCGCACCTGTGTTCACCCCACTGCTGCAGCGGTGGGTGATGTGTGCACACTGGCTCTCGACTTGTTAACTTCTGGAACAGGTACTTTGAAATAGGTACTTTCAAGACAAATGGACCAAAATTGGAGGGGCTGTTGCCTTAGAAAGAAACTGAGGCATTTCTCCAGAAGGTGAATGCTTGTATGTAGGAAAAGATAATCAGTGCCTGCCACATTCTCTTATGTAGGCTTTAATTTTTTTTAAACCCACTTTATTTGGGATTCATAAATGCCTCTACCTCCCTTCAACCCCCCTACCTTAGGCTGGAGAGAAAGAAGGTTAATAAGGACAGGGGATGCGGACCATTTTAGACTTAATTCTTTGGAGGCAATTCCACTTTTCATCACCAAGATTCCAAACAAAGAGCAAACAGCAAACAGTAGCAGCAGCACAAATCAGCAGCGGGCTTCTTGTTATCCCTCCTCAGGAGTCTGCACAAGGATGTTTTTCAGCTGGCAAAAACCAGGACCCCTGAACAAGGCAGTTTTCAGCTGACAAAGAGCACTCACCCTCTCAAGAGGTTGTTATCTGCAGTAGATAAACTAAAAGTATTTCCCTATCCCACACATGGATTACAACAAAAACATATTTACATAACATAACCAAAACTTCCACTACACTCTTACATCCCTCCAAATTGTCAACATTCCAGATTCTCAGTTTTCATGCTCTTTGATGAAGTCCCAATTCAGGAAGATGCTGAGGACTTCTTTGGTTCAGGCTATTTGGCTGAACCAAACTATGACTACAGTTTCCTTGGGGGCCTCCCAGAAAAACAAAACATAACAAAACTGACCTAGGTCAAATCCTGCCGTCTTCGGAATTATGGGAAGCAGCTGGTCATGCACTTAGTTACTGAAATTAATGTATCATATAACATTCTTTCAATGGTATAAACATCAGGTGTCGGGAAGAGGAAATCTTGCTTTTTTGTTTGTTTGTTTATTTGTTATAAAGGAATTTTACTTCAGAACATGGCTGCTCTGGCAAGATATCACATCCAAAGACTTTCTAGGTCTAAGTGATCAAGCTGGAATACAGACATGCCTTTAACCCCTGGAGACAGAGTCAAGAAGACCTCTGTGTTCAAGACCAGCCTGGTGTAGAACAAGTTTCAGGTTCAAAAAAAAAAAAAAAAAAAAGAAGAGAAAAGAAAAAAAGAAAAACCCAATTAAAACCAAAACAACAACATCAACAACAACAACTTAGGTCAAGGTATAGTCGTACATGCCTTTAATCCCAGCACTCAGGAGACAGAGGCATGCACATCTCTTGAGTTCTACTCAGTGCTGTTTAGGCAGCTTGGTTGAGAGTGAGTTGAGAAACAGTGTGATGGAGTTGAGATTGTGACAGTTCAGTTAATGGAATTCAGAGGCAATGTTTATTAGGAAAGTTTTACAGAGAGAGGTTGAAGAGAACAAGCTAAGATACAGGTGGAAACAAAATGAGCCAGAGAATGAGAAGCAGCCAGAAGATTAGAACAGATTGCTAGTTAGTTTGAGGCCAAACAGAGCAATTCAGTGAGAAGTTGAGAGAAGACAATTTGAATCAGTCAGCTATGAGAGGAGTTTGAGCAAGAATAACTGAGTTAACCAGCCAGCCAGAGTTCAGAAAGAGCTAGAAAGAGTGAACTTACTCAGCAGTAAGTCTCAGCGGCTGAAAACATCCGAGGTCTACATTAGATTTTATGTAGCTAGAAGCTTCCAGGACTAGGCCCAGGTTAGCAGGCAGAGGCAGTAAGCATCCAAGATGACAATTAAATCAGGCGAATAAAAGAAACATTTACAGTTTGTTTCTTTTGTTTTTATTGTTATTATTACTTTTTATATAAAGTGTTTCTCTCTGTAGTCACGGCTATTCTGGAGCTCATTCTGTGAACTAGGCTGGCCTTGAACTCACAGAGATACACCTTCCTCTGCCTCCTGAATGGTGGCATTAATGGTATGCACCACCACCACCCGGTAGAAATCTTGTTTTAACTTGTAATAGTAAAAACTTTAGGAAAGTGAGGTTGAACTTGGAGGTACATGCCTTTAAGTCCCAGCACTCAGGAGGCTGAGGCAAGTGGCTAGCAGGTTTTCAGACTGTCTAAGGCCACATAGTGAGACCATGTCTCAAAAAGACAACAACAACAACAAAACAACACACACCACAAAACAACCTAGAAAAGGAAATGAAGTGGGTTTACATTGTGTCTGTTTAACTAACAGGAACCAGGGGTTCCTGAACTTCCTTCCCTGTAGAGTTGTGTATTGTTTGCTTCACAAAAGACACTGTGTGCATGATCTGAGATGTGCAAGTACAGTGTCCACTCTTTTTATGGTCCGGAGGTCAGTGCAGGGCATTGGGGCTGTGGCAGGTGGGTCATTGTCATTTCTGTGTTGCCTCACCTGGTTGGTGTGGAGTGGCAGTCCCCGAAGATCCCACCAGACCTCCTTCAGCCTCTGCCATTCTGAGCCAAGGCATGTCTGCTCCTGACAAAGCGGCCTGTAGCTCCTGAAAATCGGAGATGGGGAGGTGCCAACATGGTTTCCAGCCCATTATGGAGTGCTTCAGCTCATGTCTGTGGCTCTGGCTTCTCTGAGTTTACTTCATGCCCAGCTTTCTTTGCCAATTACTCGCAGGGCTGACCGTAGGCTTTGGTAGCATGCACAGAAGCAACAGACTCGCACAGAACATCCAAGGAGTTCGTACTATGGCACAAGGTCCAGTCCTTAGAACAAATCACTTTGACTCATCCCTCGTGGTTTGCCTCTCTGGTTAAAGTCCTGATGGAGCTGAACGCACAGAATCTAAAGCTGATAGCCTGGATGCATCTTTTCCCACAGTGTGACCTTAGGCAACTTCTCTGAGCACTATAATGTGTTTCTTCTAGGAATATTGTGATGCAACAAAAGAAAATCACTTAACAATGGCCAGTCTCCAAGAGTAGAATTGTTTCTCCTTTCTGGCTGCCAGGTTTGGGGAATTCAGTGGAGAACAAGGCAAGAAGGTTCCCATTCGGACCCTATACAGGCTTTAGTGGGGGATACAACTAAGTTAGCAGGAGTGTGGTCAATGACCTCTGGGCCATGTGGCCATAAGATGGAAAGGGTGGCATTGTCTTGGTGCTACGAGCAGAGGAAGGACAGTATGCTTGAGGAAGGGTTTTCTTAGTTTGAACCTAACATGATTCTCCCATGTTTTAAGCACTTGTCCCCCAGGTGTTGCTGCGACTTGGGGAGCCTTTAAGGAGCAGGGGTGCTGGGGACTCTGATGCTCTGTCCCCAGTTCCCGCTGCTTTCTGCTTCCTGGTCCTTGCCTCGCCATGCCCCCTGCTGCCACAGGCTGAGCGGCCCCGCTGTGTCTTTCTTCTTTGATGGGTGGATGCCCTCTGAACCAGTGAGACAAGGTAAGCCTTCCCCAAACTGGGTTATTTCTGTAGTATATTTTGGTCCCAGTGGCACAATAGTAACTACTGATAACACAAAGTACCAGAGGCGCTGACAGCTGCACTTAGATCTGGGACCAACAGGCAAGATGCTTCAGATCTCTCTAAGAAAGGACCTGGTGTGTGCAAACCCAGGAGGTTGGAACCTGATGGTTGTCATCATCAGTGCTGGCCACATTCTTGACAATGGTGGTTCTTGTGTACAGAGCCGGGAGTAGGAATGGAGACCTGGAGAAGGCCAGAATCCAGACAAGCAAAGCAGTGCTCAGGCAAGGAGGCTCAATGAGAAGCCAAGGAGACTCCCAAGACAGAGTCTGGGCTACAGTGGGAAGGAAGCATTGATTTCCAGCAAGGGGAAACAAAGAACAGACCTTCTGTGTTGTTAGGTGCGAGGCAGTGAAGGCCCTGTGAGGGGAGAGGAGGCTGCAGGCCCACAGTGGGGCAGTGTGGGCATCTTTGGAGCTGGTGGGTCCTCTGTGCCCCACAGGACACACATACCCCCTAGGGCTGGGGTACCTGCGGGTGTTTGGAGAGATAAAAGCTCTTTATCCCAGTGATAACTAGACAATGTCTTCAGGAAGTGTGGTGTTACTTGAAGACTGCTTGGGGTGGGGGTTAGGGGTTATCCTCTTTTGAAAATGTGCCTGACAGATAGATCAGGGAATAGAACACACACATGCATTTTCATCTGTTTGGTTTGCTTTTTGAGACAAAGCTTCACTATGTAGTTCAAAATGGCTTGGAAACTATTCTTGTGGCCTGTTTCTGGCCTCAAACTTAGATTTCTCCTGCTTCTGCCTTAGGCATCCTGGGATTACAGGTATGTCCCACACCACATCTGGCCTTATGTCATATTTTCTGTTAATGTTCTTGTTTGTTTGTTTGAGCCTAGGGCCTTAGGAATGCCAAGCAAGCACTCTATCACTGAGTCAACCCCCTAGCCCTGTGTTGTTTTCCTAAAGGATAAAATCTACTTTTCAAAGATTCCTGCTCCTCCCGCAGGCCCAAGTCAGACAGAGAGAGAGAGAAGCTTTCAGAGAAAAAAGAAAGATGGGGAAGAAGAGGAGGAGGAGGGGAAGAGATATGGAAAGAGAGAGGAGAGAGGGACCGGAATAGCTGGATTATATAGTGAAGGGGGAAGTGAAGCTGCTGTCCCTGGGGTGGAAAGTTCAGGGTAGAGGGCGGGGTATGCTAGCCACACCCTGCAGCAGGTAGGGACCAAGGGATGCTGGGAGAACCTGGGAGGCCAGGTCCACTTCAGTAAGGTCTGAAAACCAACACACAGGATCTTTCTCCAGTTTTTCCTGTTCTTTTCATGCCCCCTCAGTCTCTGCCTTCTCTGAATTTCATAGGAAAAGATTCCGTGAAGCTGCCATCTTGTCAGTTAGGACACAGGTGCCCTTGGTTTTCCCATGAAAGCACACAGGGAGGTCAGGGGTGTACCTTGTTGGTAGAACACTTGCCCAACATATTCGGGGCCTTGGGCTGGATCCCTAGCATGGCAAAACTAACCAACCAACAGACCAAGGTAGGAAGGGAGGGAAGCCATCTGTGGTAAACCATGAACACTTCCTCTGTGTTTACAGTGGGTCAAAAAGAACATGGGGCTTCTTATTACCTGAGTCACAGCCTGGTCTACAGCAGGAATCTTGCTGAGGCTGGCTAGCAGAACAGTCTTGTACAACATATTCAGGGGACCCAACCCAAAGGGCTCTTCCTCAAGAAGACAAGATCAGTCAAAGGAAGAAGGAAATAGAGCCTTCTCTACACACCTCACTCCCGCCTTCCCTCTTCCCCCCACTCAGGCTAAGCTGGGCGTACATACACACTTGGCTCCGTGGTAGGAAATGAACTCAAGGCTGTACCCACTCATGAGTATAAAAGACTCCCTTGTGCACAGAGGGCTTTGTTTTCAAGAACCCACGGACCCTTCTCGTGGCTAAACATCTTAGGGAAGCACTTCCCTCTCATTTCCAGGCCCCATTGGGTCCTTTCATGTCTTTCTACCTGTTGAAAGTCTATCAGGCCGATAAGGCCACAATTTTTTCAATAATTTTTTTAAAACAGCATTCATTCTATGACCCTTTGCTTATTTTTCGTATTTATTCCAACATACTCCAAAACGTTTGTTTACTTACTTTTCACTTATTTAGCTGTGTGCTCTCCACGCCCATCACTTTCATTTTGAATCTAGTCACACATTCTCTAACACTCACAGGCTTTTGTGTGTGTGTGGATTCCCAAACCCAGGCAGACAGAGTCACCCACTGTCCGTGTTACTGTGGCAGCCAGCCTGGTGGCAGAGAGACTTCCCGCTGGCTTCTGAAGACATGGACTGCTCGTGACTCACCCCGGTCTCCTCCATCAGCAAGTACAGCCCTCCTCCTTGCCGCTCAGTAAAAATATTTGTGGAACGAAATGGAACAGAATACAAGTTCAGTAGTGACTTGTGGACAAGCGACATAAAAGTGGGATACGATTCCAGACGAGTGTTTTGCAAGTTGTGGGGTTTGTCATAGCGGGGATTCGGCAACCACAGACGTTGTCACCCCGTGCTCATGGTTGTTCCCTTAGTATTACAACATGGATGTTCACCAGGCATGAGTTACTCCCAGCCTGTTTTTCTATTTTTGTTCAGCTTTTTACAGTTGCTTTTATTAGTTATTCTTTCAGGACGTCTTGGAGAGCTGCCCCATAAAATTATTAATGCTGGTCATTTGGCGGCTCCTTTCATGGCTCTTCAGTTTACGAGCTGCGTGGGTGGTGATGAAATTTTTACAGCATCTTTTTTTTTGTTGTGTGTCTGTTCTAAGTGCCATTCTGTTTTGAGAAAAAAAAAATGACAGACTTTAAGAACATTACCCACTCCAGGTCTGGCATGGCATGGGCGTAGGTGTGTGTGTGTGTGTGTGTGTGTGTGTGTGTGTGGCGTCACCTTGCCTGGTGGAGGATGATTTCTAATCACTGCTTCGGTGCCCTCAACTCTGTTTCCATTGCTGTTAAACTGTTCCAGTGACGGTTGCTGCAGTGAAGCCCTCCAAGGCCACACACATCTGTCTGCCTCTGGTGTAGTTCTCATTGGCACTGGGCTCAGTTTTTCCTCTCCCATCTTTAAGCACTACCTCCTTTGTCTTCTGAGTCACACACAAGCCTGGATTTCATACTGTTAGGTAGTGAAATTTCTCCCCCATGGACATGTTGGCTAGGGAATGGTGTCTGTAAGCTTCTCTTTTTCCTCTGTCTTTTTAGATAATGGCTGGATACCAGAACACTCACACATGCATATTCTACTTCTGACTCCTCTATGCCCCAGACTCGTATACTTGGATGTGCACAGGACAGCTCAAGCAAGATATCCATCTTCCTTCTCAGGACCCTGTCACCAGTCTGGGTCAAACTGGTACCTGAGTACAGAAGAAAGAGTAAGCATGGCTACAATATACAGAAAAATAAGAAAGGTCACATCAGGAGGACAACCTGAAGAAAGGGGTGAAGGAGAATCAGGGACAGAACACGGGACAGCTGGATTCTAAAGAGCACTTTTATCTTAGATGCTTCTTTTGCTTCTAAATTCTACTTCTTATAGTGTATTGCAAATGTGCTTGGAAGAATTGTTGACCTTCATTAAGAAAAGTCTTCCCTAAAATCTGGCTTTATAAATTTAAAAATACAGAAAAGTACAGATAAACATTTGAAAACAGAATATCACCTACAAGGGCCAAGCAGTTTTCCTGTTGATAGGTTTGCACCATAAAATTGGATTAGAGGTTGTTTAGATCCACAGTATAAAGTTGATGCAATTGTGATTAAACAGCTCTGTAAATATGGTCAGTCTACTCCAAAACAGACTCAGGGATCAAAGCCAAAGAGAGAGAGAGAGAGAGAGAGAGAGAGAGAGAGAAAAGGCACTGAGGACCAGAAAGTGGCCACAATTCTTAAACTGTTTTCACTTCATGATGCCTCAGAGAATGAGGGAAATATTCCCTTCTTTGAATGGCATAGTTATAAAATCACCAAAATATGGCTTCTTCTCATTTAGCTGTGCCTTCGTGCACACCCATGCATGTGAGTGTTTGTATGTGTGTGTGTGTCTAAGATGGCCAGAGGAGCAGCATTGGGGAGTGTATCTGGAGAAGCCCCAGATCCAGAAAACTTCATGATGACTATACTGGCTAGTTTTTTGTCAACTTGACATAAGCTACAGTCATCTGAGAGGAAGGAGTCTCAGTTGAGAAAATGCCTCCATGAGACCCAACTGCAGGGCATTTTCTTAATTCATGATCTATGGGGGAGGGCCCAGCCTGTTGTGGGTGGTGCTGTCCCTGGGCTGGTGGTCCTGGGTTCTACAAGAAAGCAGGCTGAGCAAGCCATGTGAAGCAAGCCAGTAAGCAGCACCCTCTATGGCCTTGGCATCAGCTCCTGCCTCCAGGTTCTTGCCCTGTTGAGTTTCTGTCCTGACTCCCTCCAATGATGGATTGTGATCTGAAAGTGTAAGGCTAATAAACCCTTTCCTCTCTAACTTGCTTTCTGGTGGTGGTGGTTCATCACAGCAATAGAATCCCTAACTAAGATAATGACAAAAGGTCTAAAGTGTTTCCCACCTTCAAGTCTCTTTTCTATTTTCACTCCTGTTCTTCATTTCTACACATCAGATTTTACAAGCTCAAATTTCCAAACCTAACTTCTAAATTATCTCTTGCACATTGATCAGGCAGTGACCCCCTATCAGTTAAAACAGAGCAGATACTGTTGTCTAATTGTCCTATGCTGTTTTAGCCAAAAAAAAAAAAAGCTGGCTCTAGAATATGGGATTTGGTCTTCCCATAGAGGGCTCAATATGTCCTTAACCCCTGTCCTAGGTCAGATGGACAGGAAAAAGGAGAACAAAATGGCCTAAGATATAAATACAAAAGGTAAAAACTAAAATTAAGCTGGTGACTTTTCTTAGAAAGACTTAAACGGTTATTCTATTGTATCTCTTTTTTCCTCTTCTCCCATCACCCTCTCAACTTCCTTGAGCTAAAAAAAAAAGTTTATGTTATAATTTTAATGTCTTGTGTTAATTTTGATATGGTTTACATGATACGTAACACTAACATACTAACAAAAAATGCTAATACTTTAAGACTGACAAATTTCAACAACAAAATGACAGTTACAGCTTGTGCCACAAAAGAGCTGTTCAGGTCAGCTTTCGCCTTACTGCCTAGAGATGACTGCCCCTCCCTTTAGATAAAAACAACTTATGTCTAAATCATGTCTATGGCTTTCTATACATATGCATTCCCAGACAGACAGACAAACATACACACACAGAAACACACACATACACTTAAAGGATTTAAAAGATATTTTTGACCTCTTTAAATACAAATAAAAAATAACATGGATTTTTAAAGACCCAGTATAGGGTTTCTGCACTATAGTCTAAATTAAATAATTGCTATCTTCCTATTTCTATCTGTGCTGGCCTAAAATGAAAGATAAGCTGGCAATCCCAACAATTTTTTTTTATTTTATAAAAAATGAAAAAGGGGGAGGTATTTCTATATGGCTATTATGTATAATGGTATTAAAAATGAAAAAATAAAAGATAAAAATAATTTTAATAAATAAGGATTTATACATAAAGATGAAGATAAACATGTTTACATAATAAAAAACTATAGGCTTTTTTTAAGTTGTAAAGAGCCAAGTGAGTTGCTTAAGGTATACAGAGGATGGCATAAGGAATATAGAGAATGAGACTTAAAGATAATGTTATCTGATATCCAGGTTTCTAAGGCCAAAGATTAGCAATTGCAAAAAGCCTGGCTAAATGTATGTCAAATCAAGGTCTATTTAAAAAGATTTGGCTTTTAAGACAGTACATGATAATTGTAAGTGTCGGGTTCATCTGGATGCTTCTCGTCTGGTGCCCTGCACTTTAACTATAGCGGGTATCACCCACTAGTCCGATTTATTTGTCATCGGTGTCTCAGGGTTTCCGTCGCTGCAATGAACACCACTACTGGAACCAAGCTGCAGAGAAAGGGATTATTTGGCTTATCCTTCGACAATTGTAGTTTATCATTGACGGAAGTCAGGACAGGAACTCGGGCAGGGCGGCAACCTGGAAGCAGGAGCTGATGGGGAGGTTTTGGTGAAGTGCTGCTTACCGGATCGCTTCCTCTAGCTTGCTCAGCCTGCTTTGTAGTAGAATCTGTTAATCCAGGGATGGCTCCACCCACAAAGGGGCGGGACCCCCATCAATCACTAATTGAGAAAATGCCCTACACCTGGATCTTACGGAGGTTTTTTTTTTTTTTTTTTTCTGAATTGCTGCTCCCTCCTCTCAGATGACTTTAGCGTGTGTCAAGTCGGCATAAAGCTATCCAGCGCAGTGTGTCATTACCGATATGTCCTCATCTGAACGACCCATAAAGCTTATGTATGGCTTTGGGGTCTGAGAGGGATTTAATATACAGTTTTTCAAACATCATCAATTCATTCATTACTTGCATTTTTCAGTTTCTAATCGCCCACAGGTTGTCCGTTGGGTGGACGTTTCCATGTATACAGTAAAAAGCAGGGGCCTTGGTTCCAGTGTGAAATGAAACCCCCCTTGGGTGGTGTGCTCCATGGTCCTAAAGAACTCTATGTCCCTGAATGGACTGTCTGAGGACCTGGGTTCTGCAGGACAGATCAGGCTCACTCTTGGTTTGAATGAGCCCAGGGGTTGGACTCTTCTTTTTGTTTTGGACTGCCTCAGCTTTCTCCCTTTCACACTGCCAGGAAGGGTTCCTCCAGAATCTCTCAGGCTCTCTTCTCCCAGACATATGATCTTTTGTTTTCTTCCTAGGGTCCCTGAGTTGTTTCCCCCTCTCTGGAGGGAGTAGGAAGCTGCCATGCAGCACCCAGTAAAGTGCTTCCCACACAGCATGAGGACCTTGTTTGGGTCCCCAACAGGCACATAAATAAGCCAGGCAGGGCAGCACACATCTATAAACCCAGGGCTGATGCAACAGAGATAGGAGGACCCTTGGGGCTTCTTGGCCAGCCAGTCAAACCCATCAGTGAGTTCCAGGTTCAGTAAAGGACCTTGTCTAAAATAAAATGATGTAATAGAAACATAAGAGAGGAGGCCACCTGATGTGTGGTCTACATGCACACGCACACACATTTAATTTGGAGCATTTAATTTGGGGGCTCATGCTTCCAGAGGGTTGGAGTCCATTATGGTGGGAATATGGCACCAGATAGGCAGGCAGGCATAGCCCCAAAGCAATAGCTGAGAACTTATATTTTATCCAAAGTAGGAGGCAGAGAGAGAGAGAGAGACAGAGAGAGAGAGACAGAGAGAGAGAGACAGAGAGAGACAGAGACAGAGACAGAGACAAAGAGATAGCACAGCCTAACTGGGAATGGTGTGAACGTTTGAAGCCTCAAAGCCCACTCCAAGTGACACACCTCTTCTAACACGCCACGCCTCCTAGTCCTTCCCAAACAGTTCTAGCAACTGGAGACCAAGCTTCCAAACATATGTAAGTTCATGGGGCCATTGTCACTCAGACCACAGGAAACTTGGTAGGTAAAGGCATTTGCTGCCAAGCCTGATGGTCTGAGTTATATCTCTGGGATTTGTATGGTAGAAGGAGAGATCTCCTCACTCAAGTTATTCTATGACCTCCACATGTGTGTCACAGCATCTGCTCCTCAGACCAATAAAACAAATGAATGCAATAATGAAGAAAAACCTCATTCTCACCCCATTGGCCACTGTGTTAAAATAGCGCTATTGTATGAGATATCTTGGGGTGAAGAAAGTGTTGGTGAGTCCCTCTCATGCTAGTGCTTTGGTCAGTGCCTGGATGAGGAAGTGAACCTCAAACCTGGACTCTGAGAACCTGAGAAGGTAGACTCTACGGTGAGTTCAGCGAGATCAAAGATGGCTAATGAATGAGGCGCCAATATTTCCGTTCCGCTGTAGTCTTTCTTTCCTAATAGCAGTCTATTTTTCTACATGCAAAGGTCTGTTCACTTCTGGGCTTATGAAATTCAGTAAAATACACAACTGTAAAAGCAAATGTTACTTTGCTGATTTGGAATGGATTCTGGCAAGCATTCTCAGATAAAGACACAAACACGGTCTTTGTTCGTTTCCAAGAACAGTCATTGTACTGCTTTGAGACCCAGTTTAAATCAGCAAAAGTAGGAATTTGTGTTTCTGATAGGTGTTGGCTTTGCAAATCTGGGTAAATAAGACCCACATTTTCTATAACCTATGAATGAACAAGCGACTCATTCTTCAGCTCAGGATGGAAACATTTATTTTTGGCATTCTTAGTTCTTTCTGCATTAGCATCACAGATTTTTCTCAGTCAGATGTAGATGTTGGATGGGCCTAATTCATAAGGAACATTGAGATAAATGGGGTAACTGATGTCCAACTATGAATCCCTGTAAATATTTATGAGAAAATTATGCCGTTTTTGGAGATTCCTTTCCAAAATTGCGTGTGTTAGCTCCTCTTTCAATGGTGGGTAATGCTGTTTATTTGGTTTTGCAATGCAACACTGAAACTTAGAGAATGCTCTTTCTTTATCTGTATGACTCCTCCTCTTGCAGAACAGAGAGCCTTGTATTGGGAAACAGTGACCCGGGCAGCACACCGGATGGATACTGAACAGGGCCAAACACCAAAAGCACTCAGGAGACCCTGCAACGCTGTCTGTATGATTTGTCTTCTCAGAAGGTCACTGACAGTCACCCTCCACATTGAGATATTAGAAGAGATTGTGCTCTATTCCCTTTGGTAGACAATGTCCTAAGTGTAAAAAAAACAAAACAAAACAACAACAACAAAAATCTGATGGCAATGTCCTAGTGCAAGGAAGCGTGATGATAGCGTCCTAGTGGAAGGAGAAGTGAAGATAGTGTCCTAGTGTAAGGGTCTCCTCTGCAATGTCTTATAGCTCAAATTCAAACTCCTCTGGGCAGGGTGTTCAGAATCCCTTCCAGGCACCACCCCAAATATCTGGAGAGCTACACTAGGCCACACAAGCATTCAGAGCTGCTCTTCTAGTCCATGCCTGGAGACCCCCACAAATACCCAGGATCACTTAGAACAACAAGCACAGGTTCCAGGGCCCACTGCACACAGTTCATCAGGCTGCTCACTAAATATTTTAAACTGTTTCCATTATTTCAAATTAGCATCTCAATTTATTCATGTCATTATACTTCATAATTCATATTAAATCAAAATAGTATATGTGCTAGATGCTATTATGGCAAATTTCATGGAAATTGTTTTCATGGTATTCTCTCCCTTTTCTCTACCCACTGTCCTCCCCAATTACTCTGTCGCTTCCTTGTACCCTGTTTCATGTCCCATTTGTCCTTTTTCCTATTCCCCATCCAGCCTCCTCCCCTAATGCTGCCCTTTCTCCATCTCTCTCTCTCTCTCTGTCTCTCTCTCTCTCTCTGTCTCTCTCTCTTTTTCCAAGACAGGGTTTCTCTGTCTGGCCTTGGCTCCTGGAGCTCACTCTGTAGACCAGGCTGGCCTCAAACTCACAGAGATCCACCTGCCTCTGCCTCCCTGAGTGCTGGGATCACAGGTGTGCACCACAGCGCGGGCCCCCTTCTTTTTTTTTTTAAACTTTACCCACACTTTCATTTGTTGCCAAATAGATACGCAATAAAGAAGCACTCACATAGAACTAGAAGAAGGGGAGGTCACGACTAAAAGGCAAATCCATTCAAGAGGGGCATAAAACACAACAAAGACACAGAAAAAGAAGGTCATATACCTGCCAGTCATGAGCCACCAACTTCCCAGCTCTCCCATAAGTGGAATCCAAAGCCATAGCGATAGATGAAATGTTGGAGAAAGAAGTCAGAGGATTTCTTTCTTTCTTCCTTTCTTTCTTGAGACTAGAGCTTACTGTGAAGCCCCGCCAGGCTTTTAGCTCAAAATAATCTGTTAGGCCAAAATGGCACATTCTTTCTACCTTTATGAGATTTTGTTAATTTACTTAATAATTGATGGAAACTTGGGTTGCTAGTCATTTTTTTTTTCTGTAAATATTTCCAAAGTGATCCATCAGGACTCTCCTCCCTGCCCCCTCAAAAGTACAATGGCGTCCTTAAAAGGAATCCTTCTAAGTACAATTTGTCCATCATTACCATCAGAAAATTATTACATGTTGAAAGCACCCATCAATGGGCAAGTGAGAAAAGTATAGCGATATCGAGTAGTTCTAGGGTCTCTGCCTCTAGACGCAGCTGAGCGGTGATGCTGTTCAGTCTTCAGCTCATTTCCAGCATGCTGGCTTTGGACCAGCATTAATAGACGCTTTGACAAACAAATATTTGATTTTGAAAAACAATTTACTTTTTAAAATAAAAGATTTATTTTTATTTTTGTTTATGTACACCCCCCCCATCCCCCGTGTGTAGGTGAGTGTATGCCCTGTGTGAGTTGGTACCTGTAGAGACTAGGAGAGGGCACCGGACATGAGGAGCCACTGGACATGAGTGCTGAGAACGGAATTTATGTCCTCTGCAGGAGCAGTACATGCCCTTAACTGCTAAGCCATCTCCGATCCCCAACCCCAGCCTTTTCAGTTCATGTTAATTCTTCTTGGAACTCACAGAGTTTGATGAAGTTCAGATGCAGTCTTTATGTCGTGGTGACTCAGCAACACCTTGTGGTTTGGGACACCCGGCCTCTCAGCCAGTCCTTTGCGCCCCTTTCCCTTCATCTTGTCCGCTTTGGTTAGAAATGTGTGAGACTTGTCATGTGAAGCCTCCGTTTGTGTGAGGAAAATAAATAAAACCTGTGCTATGTAGAACTTTACCTGTCCTAATAAGAAGAGAAGATGGGACTCATTTGGGGTAAAATGACAATTGGGAATGACTCATTAGAGATCGAAGTGGAATGTTTTATAGATAGAAAAGAGAGCGAACAGACACACGGCGTACTGATGATTTGTTGGCGAGGAGGATCCGGCAGAGAGCAGTAGACTGTCGAAAGGAAGAGGCTAGAGCGGGAAGCAGAGTTAAATGGAGTTAGTTTGGATGTGTGTTTGTGCTCCTGACCACGAAGCAATGCAGAAAAGTCCCTAACAGATACACGGAATGCTAATGAGAGTCAGAGCGCTGCCGCTTCGCTGAGCGTGTTCGGAAGGGCACAGCGAGGAGGCATTCTCTGTCTGGTCACTGTGATGGGAGACACAGCAACGTTAAGATCTACTGCTGTCTAGGAGCAGCTCCAAAAGACATCGGACCTTTTTCTCTAAGCTACAAATACTTGCACGGCAAGTGTGCTTAACTAGACAACATCCTGGGCTTTAAGTAGGGAGACAGTCTGGCTGAATAACCTAGTAGCCTTTTAGTTCAGTTCGGACATCTTTAAAAGAGGTGTTTGGACCTGCCTCTGGGATTGGGGAGAGTTTCATGAATGAGGTGTCTTTGGGGCTGGGAGATGGCTCAGTAGTTAAGAGTGCCATGCTCTTCCAAAGGACCCAGCTTCAATTCCCAGAACCCGAGTCACGTGGTTACAACCGCTTGCAACTCCAGCTCCTAGGGGAACCGAATCTTCTCACCTCCTTGGCCACTCCCACACATGTGTCTACCTACACACTGACACATACGCAGACACGTGTTGGCCTTCAGACTTGGGAAAAGCGGCTGAGGCGCCTTATTAACCAGCTTGGACCTGGCCTCCAGGCTCTCCCAGCATCCCTCAGTCCCTCTCTGTTACAGGGCGTGGCCAGCAAACCACGCCCTTTATCCTGAGGTTTCCAGGGATTGGGCTTTCTTACATAACCCAGACATTTTGGTTCCCCTGTTCTCTGCTTTTATTTATTTATTTTCTCTCTCTCCCTGTGTGTGCCCTTGACACCTCTCCCCACCTATAAACTCTTATTTCTCTTGAATTGGCTCATTTCGTTGTGCAGAATAATGCTTATGAACACACACACACCCCAATAATAAAAATCTTTTAAAAACCAAAAGGAGACATTCGGATCAGGACTCGGAGAAGACTGAGCCCATGTAGAGCCATCTCTTCGATAGTTAAGTAGATGGGCAACATTTCAGTCCTTCATGTTCCCAAGAGAAACTGGAAAGTTAAGTTCATGGGAGTGATGGCATGGCCCTCTGAAATTCACAAATATCTTCCTAAACACAGATAATAAAAAAATTTCCAAGTGTCATCGGATGTTACTTACTGTGATTATCAAAGCACTGAGCCATCAAACATTTAAACTAAAGCCCTTCTCCCACCATGACCATGGGCTCCGGCTTCTATGAAATATCAGCTTAGCATTGACCATCTCACTCGTATTTGGCATGCCCTAAAAGAGCACTTCAAAAAGAAGACATATTTATGGAGGCATTTTTAATGGACAGTAAAGCAATGGGCTTCCATGCTTTCATAGGCTGAGCTAATGTGACAGGCTGTGTATTAATAATTTAAAATAGAAATACATATGAAACTCATTTCCTTGTTGGGTCACATTCATTAATGGTGCATGGGGGGGGGGGGTTGGGGGATGAATTTTTTCATTCACCCTCCTGGGGCTTGGGGTAAGACTTTTGAGTTCCTGAATTCTGAGCTCTGTCTTTTGCTCTACTACTAGCTACCGGATGTCTGAGGCTACAGACCTCTAAAGACTGTAAGTTTCTTCACTCAAATTAAGCTTGTGCACTGTCTGCAGTGATGCAGAAACTCCAGCCCCACTTCAGCCTCCACTGTCTGAGAGCGTGTGGGGATGCTATCCCCCAGGCAAGAGGTCAGATTTGATTAGCCGAGGGCGAAATATTCTAAGATTCTAATAAGATTCTAACATTAAAGTTCTAGGTCCAGAGGAGCAGAGTTGGCAGAGTGCATTGTGGGCTGAGAGTGAAGACTAAAACTTATGTGCCAAGTTGGGCGTGCTGACACACGTCTTTGATCCCAGCAACTAGAGAGATGGAAGCAGAAGGATCTCCAAGTTTGAGATCTATAGACTGGTCTACAGAGTGAGGTCCAGGACATCTGAGGCTATGAGAGAGTGAGAGAGAGAGACCTGTGGTGGTTTAATTAAGAATACCCCCCCCCACCCCCAAGGCTCATCTAGCTGATTGCTGAGTCACCAGGGAATGGAATATGGCACTCTGAATAAGAATGGCCCTCACAGGCTCAAGTATTTGAATGCTGAGTCACCAGGGAGTGGAACTGTATAATAGGATTAGGAGGTGTGGCCTTGCTGGAGGAAATGTGTCAGGAAATGAGGGTGGGCTTTAAGGTTTCAAAAGGTTAATATCCCTCTCCTTCTTGCTCTCTCCCCTCCCCCCTCTCCCTCTCTCTCTTGTCTGAAGATCAGGATATAGTTTTCAGTTATTTTTCCAGCACCATGCCTGCCATGCCTTCTGCCATGCTTCCTGCCATGATGATAATGAACTAAATCCCTAAAACTTCAAGCAAGCCCTCAGTTAAATGCTTTCTTTCATAAGTGTTTCCTTGGTCATGGTGTCTCTTCCCTGCAAGAGAATAGTGACTAAGACCAGTGGTTCTCAGCCTTCCTAATGTTGTGACCCTTTAATATAGTTTCTCATGTTATGGTGACCCCTAGCCACAAATTTATTATTTTATTATTATTTTAGTTTATTTACATTGGTGTTCTGCCTGCATGTATGTCTGTGTGAGGGTGTCAGATCCCCTAGAACTGGAGTTACAGACAGTTGTGAACTGCCATGTGGGTGCTGGGATTTGAACCTGGGTCTTCTGGAAGAATAGCCAGTGCTCTTCAACTGCTGAGCCATGTCTTCAGCCCCATAAAGTTATTTTTGTTGCTACTTCATAACTGTAATTTTTATAGTTATGAATCATAATATAAATGCCTGAAATGTAGGATCTAATATATGAACCCAGTGAAAGAATCATTTGGCCCCAAAGCAGTCATGACCCACAGGCTGGGAACCACTGGACTAAGACAATGATGAGTTGTTGTGGAAATGTGAGCCAAACAAACCCTTTCCTCCTCAAGGTACCTTGGTCACGGTGTTTCACCACAGTGGTAACAGCCCTAATTAAGACAATGCCTATCTTTGACTTTCCAATCAGTTTTTAATCTGCCCTTAACAGGAAGCACTAGCAAGGAAAAGAAAGGAACTATTGACCTCTGTGAGCTTACAGTTCAACAGGAGACGCCACAAAGTGAAATACATAAAGTATACAGTGTTAAAGAATTACAAATGCTTTTGATAAAAATTGTGTGGTAGTTATGAAAAGTCCTTTCAGGAGAGTATTGCATCAGTGGATTAAGGTCAAGTAGGGTGGACAGTGACACCAACCACTTCCACATAACCTCTTCACTCGGAAGCAACTCATCTGAACTGCTATCTAAACGAACCTATCGATTCTGAACTCCCTCCTTTGCAGTATATGTTCCCAGACCTGTAACACTAGTCTGCCCTGCACCTGGCCAGGCAGCTTCTGCAGGAGAGTTAGGATTGTGTTCAAAATTCATAGTATTAGCCTCACTTATTCATTTACATAAGTCATGCAGGGAAGAAGCTTCAGATACTTTCCTTGTGTCGTGAAAACCCCAGTCCTTTGTACTGCTGAGCTCATAAACACAGCCTCAGAGGGCTCTCACTGGTTAATGATTGCAGGGTTGGTGAGCAAGCTTTGACCTTGCATGACAAATGCAGCTTGCAACCTCAAGGGAGCAAACTGTACCACACAGATGCCTGACACACAGGCGTGCCAACTCTCCAGGTTACACAACAGACTCTCAATATTATAGAAACAGTCCTGCCCTTCTTGCTAAGCACAGGGCAACACAATTGATTACAAGAATGATGGAAGAAGTAAATTAAACCTAATGAAGGTGACTAAATATTATCTAATCATACACACACACACATACACACACACACACACTACATGAGATCAGAGAATGACTAACGCAATGAGGTTAAAAGAACTTGTGTCCCAACCTAAAGTTTCTTCTTGTTAAAAACCCACTGAAATGTCCCTTTGGTCTCAGCTGCAATTTAAAATCAGTATAGGACAGACATGGTGGCATATACCTTTAATCCCAGCACTTGAGATTGAGAAGCAAGTGGGTTTCTGTGAGTCTGAGGCAGGCCAGGTCTGCATGGTGAAAAGTCTTTTTAAGACTTAAAAAGGGAACATTATAAACTAGATGTGGTTGGCGCATGCCTTTGATCCCAGCACTCGGAAGACAGAGGCAGGTGGATGTCTGAGTTTGAGGCTAGCCTTGTCTACAGAGCAAGTTCCAAGACAGCCAGACCTACACCACACAGAAACCCTGTCTCAAAACAAAAAACAAACAAAATAATAACCAGAAAGAAAAGTGTGATATATATACACGGAACATAATTTTATTTCGCTGTCTTATCTCAGTGTAGTCATCTTTTCTCAGGAGACTTCCGTGCGTGATACCCCAAGAAAGGGATTACCACCTGTGCCCCCCTCTCCAGTCACGTATTTGCCTCACTGGAATCACACACTTCCTTTGTGTGCCTCAGAGTAGACTGGACACTACTAAGAGCAGAGAATGTTCCTTTTTTCTTACTTCAGTCTTCAAGGACCAGTAGCATTTCCCCATCCCTGATAAGTACAAAACAAAAGTTTGAAGAGTAAACAAACAAATAAATAAAAATTAAACTTACTATGAAGATATCATGTTTAAGCCTCAGTGGTTGCTGCTATGTATTAAAATGTTCACCTATGTATAAGGGTAAACTAAAAACTTAAAGGTTGGTCTCTGTTCAAATGTCACTTTCTCAGTGAGGTTTTCTATTATAGTTACTTTTATTAAACTATGTTTGTTTCTCAGTTTCTCTTTGCCTATCTTTGACCTGGCTATCATACAAATAATTGAGACTCTTTTTATACTATTTTAACAAGCTTCATAGCACAAGAACTGAGCAGTTACTAATCTATTCTTAACCATCTAAGCTAATTTGGTTTCTTCCCAGAGTACATGACAGATACTTGTACTTTGTAGCTTCCTTGTTCCAGCTCTTTCTCCTGATGTCTCTTGGATCTCTTCCAAGGCTGGAAGGAAGTCCAGCCCTATTCTC
>CM053766.1:55821418-55850865 GCA_028658305.1 Pachyuromys duprasi
CTGGGACTCCATTTGTAGATCAGGCTGGCCTCAAACTCACAGAGATCCACCTGCCTCTGCCTCCCTGAGTGCTGGGACCAAAGATACGCAACCCCGCCTCTGGGCAGTGTGAGGCTTTCTTGAACTATTGCATGTAAAACAGCAGCAGGGTCACCTGTCCCTCCTTTTCCCTTCTTTTTCCCCCTCTGGCTATGGACCCTTTGATCCCTTCTCACATGCAAGCTCCATGGGAACAGGGGTTCAGCTTCGTTACCACCGTGACCTTTTAATGCCTCAAAGAGTGGTATATGAATGGTTCTCTCAAGTTATTAAAGGCTGATGGCAACACAGAATAATTGTTAGGAGGAGGACACAACTAATTTAGCTTTTTTGTGTGTATTTATCCACTTTGTGTGTTTGTGCACTTGGGTGGAGATCAGAGGACAGCTTTCAGGAGATGGTTCTTGTAGTGGAAGTTTTGGTTTCTTTAAAAACTCACTTATGTTATGTAAATATGTTTTAATCTTAATCCCAAGGGTGGAATATGGGACAGTTTTAGTTTGTCCACAGATAATTGCCTCATGAGGGGCATAGTCTTTGCTAGCTGGTAACAGCCTCATGGGGGCTCAGAGAGGTCCGTGATCTTTGCCAGCTGGAGTTAGTGGCAATCTGAGGACTCTGGGAGAGTATAAATGCAATCAGGAGCGGAGGTGTTCAAGGGGACAGACTGACTGACAGAGGAGGAAGAAGGCTGCTTGTTTGCTGTTTGCTATTGCTGGGCTGCTAGATACCCTGCCTGCCGAGATTGGTATTGCCCCAAAAGAACCTGACGACCCTAACCAGCCAGAACCGTCTAAAGAGGTCTACAGCCCCCTTTCCTTATAACCTTCTTACTTTCATACCTAGGGATGAGGGGTTGGAAGAGAGGCAGAGGCCTAATGACCCCTCAAAATAGAGTTAAAAAACAGTGCCGACAGGTTCTTGCTTGTTGAGGCAGGGTCTCTTTTGTTACTTCTGCTGGCTTGTGAGCTTCCACACAGTTCCCTCTCTCCACCTGCCATCTCCCTGTACGAACACTGGGGCACAGATGTGTGCAACTGCTCCAGCTTTTTTTTTTTTTTTTTTTTTAATGTGCGGGTTCGGGCTTGTGTGGCCAACACTTTTACCTGCTGAGCCATGTGTCCTGCCCCAGCTTAGCACATTTTTGTTGCTGTTGTTGTTTTCTAAATGAGAACACCAGCTATCAAGTCTAGTGCTATGTAGTGCTCTTTAAACTTATTCGGCCCTACCCCACAAGATGGATGCATTTTACAAGCAGCCCGCATATCTGTGTAAAATAATACCTTTACTTATGTGCAAAGCCCTTTTCTCCATTTAATTGTTAGGTAGGTGCCTCTGACCCACCTCACTAATATCATGGTTCACTAATAGGTCAGCATGGTCAGTTTTAAAACACTGACTTAAAGTGTTTGTTTGTTTTGTTTTGTGTTGTGTTTTGCTTAAAACACCCAGCTCTTGAAGACACACTATTGACATTGTCACCATGGCACCAGGTGAATGGAATGAACAAGATCTGTGGATGCCCACACATAACCATGTCGGTTTACAGCACCCAATCAATCATTTCTTCCTCTAAAAGATTCTTATCTATTCAATGTTATTTATAAAGAAACTTTACACCCTATAAATAATGACTTTTTAAATAAGGACCCAATATTTCAGTTAAAGTCACTCTTGTGGCACCTTTAGAAACCAAAGTTGGCCAGTGAGATGGTCAGCTGGTCAAGGTTCTTCCTGAGACCCACACGGTGTAAGTAGAGAGCCAACGCCTGCAAGTTGTCCTCTGACCTCCACACATAAATATCCTTTCCACCAAAATAAGTAGAAAAATGCAATTAAAACTGCTTAAAGTTGGGGGGGGAAGGTAGTTTGAAATAGCATATACATATCTTTGGTGTGGTAAGTCATTATACTAAATTTGTGGGTCATCAACATTTCTCCATTTTGTGATAAGGCCCTAGATGGACACATGTTTTAGATCTTGGGCTCTGCTCTGAGGCTATATAATAAAATGTTCTCTAAGAGTGAAAAAAAATCGAACTATAGTAATCATCATCACCCTCGATCTTCATTTTTACTGGAAAGGAAATCGTTCAGGCAAAAAGTGCCTACAGCAACCTACAGAACAGGAAACACATATGAAGAGATAACATGCGATTTCAGTGTACATAAAAGAGATGAAACATTTAAAACAGTAGTGAACAAAAATTCTAACTTATCAAAACAGAAAATGAGATTGCAGTTTTCTTTTTCTTTCCTCCTTTCTTCTTCTTGCCTCCCCTCCCTCAGCTCCCTCTGGCATCATCTCTGCCCCTGTACCCAGGGAGCTACTGTTGGTGGCTGCTATTGATGACACCAGCACGTCAGCCAGGGGCTGCACTGCCACTCTGGGCAACTTTGCCAAGGC
Source organism: Pachyuromys duprasi (assembly GCA_028658305.1). Lineage (NCBI taxonomy): Eukaryota > Metazoa > Chordata > Mammalia > Rodentia > Muridae > Pachyuromys > Pachyuromys duprasi. The sequence continues at coordinate 55,823,865 of CM053766.1, forward strand.
CACCTTTGACGCCATCTCAAAAACCTGCAGCGACTTGACCCCTGACCTCTGTAATGTGACTGTGTTCACCAAGTCTCCTTATCAGGAATTCACTGACCATCTTGTGAAAACCCACACCAGGGTGTTTGTTCAGAGGCTCCAGGCTCCAGCTATGGCTACCACATAAGGGCTTTTATGCAAAAAGTGAATTAAGTTTGGGGGGTAGATAGATAGACAGACAGACAGACAGATAGATAATGCTGCTGTCAAGATAAGGTTTACTGTGTATACCGTTAGCATGGTAATGAGGACCCACGACATGTGCTATCTGTAGAGAACTACTCTTTTATACCTCTCACATGCCAGATACAGTGCTCACAAATGCTCTGATTCTATTTAAAATAATTTCACTAGGCCTTTCAACTCATAGACATACAAAATTTGCTTTCCAGCTGAATTCTGGATATGCCTAAATTATATTTCTTGTCGTAAGGGTCTTGAGCAAGATATAATCTATGAAACTTATTTGAGAGTCATTTTTTACCCTTGTCTAAGCTACGTTGAGTCCAGCTCACAGGTGGTGGCTGACAGGCTGTTGTCAGGAACACAGGCAGCAGGTGAAATTCAGGGCAGCAACTAAAGGTGTGAGTTGAAGTCTGCAGGCTTACTGTCTCCCCGGCCCCCCTCTCCCTGTATGAGCACAGCACTTTCAGCTGTCTGCTTGTGGCTTTTTGTTCCATGAGATTGCCTGGGCGTACTTGTCCTGTGTAAGACAGTCATCATGAGTAACTGCCTTATTTTCTGTCCCAGCACAAACAAACCTTGAATTCTCCCAGCTGGGTCAGGGCCAGGCCTGAGCCTGGAGCAATCAGGCCCAGAAGGTTGTACCACAAGGAGCACAGTGTTGTGTCCTAGCAACTGCAGCAACTGGACTCCAGTGTCCACACAAAGCATCGGTTTAAAGACGCTTCTTCCCTGAGCTTCAATAGCTAAGCAGCTGTATTATCCTTAAGAGGCAGGAATTGGAAAAAGCGTTTCCAGTTTTATAACAAAAAGTATGATTATTTTGGTTTGTGGACTGTCTACTGCTGCAAGCTTAATGTTAAAGAGGATCAAGAATGCTTGATTTAATTACTTTTTATGATAAAGGCATATCTTTGATAGAGGATCATGATAAATATTAACTACTCATTAAAGGCCAGATCTGTATTTTCCCAAATTAGGCTGAAAATAATAAATGGAATCTACCTGTTATGAATATGCTAAAATGTTTGATGTTTGTAATTTAATTACTAATACATATTCACTCACTATGAATAAGTAAAAAGATTTCACTCACTCATAAACTCTGCACCTTAGCTATAAATGGACTGTAGCTAGTATTAATATATTGGCATGAAACTTTCTTTTTTTTCTCTGCACGTGTATACACGTACAAATTTTTATTCTTCCCAAATGAGATGCTCTAGCAAATACTAGAATTACGATCTTCAAAACTTTTCTGTTGCTGTGGTAAGGTGACCAAAGCAACTTAGAGAAAAGAGAATTTATTTGGGGCTTACAGTTCCAGACGGTTAGAGTTCATGACCATCGTCGGGGGGAGCATGGCAGTAGGCAGGCATGGCCCTGAAGTAGGAGCTTACATTTTGATCCACAAGCAGAAGAGTGAACTAACTGGGAATGGTGTGAGCTTTTGAAACCTGTAAGCCCACTTAGTGACACTCCCCCTCCAAGACGGCCACACCTCCTTATCCTCCCTACACAGTTCCACCAACTTGGGACAAGCATTCCAGGGTGGGCTTGATGTGTGAAAGCTCTTCACAGAAAGCTCACTGTGAACTGTCTCCAAGGGGGAGTGACAGCTCTTCCTTAGTACTTTGCCTATTTTAAGTGTTCATTCTGAGCTTCATACCCACTGTGTTTTTCCTTCACATCTTTCCTAGTAAAACTGTGAGCTGAACCTAAGACATCAAGGATGAGGCAAGTTCAGTCGAGAAGTGAATGCTGGGTAGTGGACAGGTGGTGTGGTGGTTTGAATGAAGATGACCTGGTGACCCCATAGGGAGTGGCACTATCAAGTGGTGTGGCCTTGTTGGAGTAGCTGTGCCCTTGTTGGAGGGAGTGAGGTCTCAGATGCTCAAGCCATGCCCGATGTGACTCACTTCCTGCTGCCTGCACATCTGGATGTAGAACTCTCAGCTACCTCTCCAGAACCACGTCTGGCCAGATGCCATCATGCTTCCCACCATGATGACAATGCACTAAACTTACGAATTGTAAGCCAGCCCCAATTAAATGTTTTTCTTTATAAGAGTTGCCATGGCCATGGTGTCTCTTCACAGCAATAGAAACCCTAAGACAGGTGGCTTAGTCTGATTAGGCAAAAAACTTTTAATATTGTCCTAAATTACCTCTGAAAGCAGGGCTGTTGGCTAGAGGGTTACACAGGTTGACTTTGACATAATAAAGTTATATTGCAAACCTTTATTATGTTCCATTAATGAGAACAATACATTGGTCACAGGTACTTGATAAACACAGAACTTTCTAGACAATCTAGAGTTTACATTTATTTATTAGAATCTATCTGGATTTCCATTTTTAAGAAAATATTTTACATTTTTAATTTTTATAAAATATTTGGAGTTAAGGAGGCTTTTAGACCAGAGAACTCTGAAGACCCTAAATGGTCTGAGTTGCCACACAGTTGATAGTTAAAATACAGGGAATGTTTCTTTGATATTAACTCAGCTTGACATTAGATTTCATTAGAACCTTGGACATCAGTTTGAAATCTTCAGCTTTAATATAAAATTAAGGTTGTGTGTGTGTATGTTGGTCTGTGAAAGCTGAAGAAAAGCTTGAAACCCAGAACTAAAAACAATACAAAACAAAAGAAAACAAAAACCATACAGCTGCCTTGCCCTCTGCCTCCCCTATGAGGAGGAGGTTCAGGTAGATTTGATAAGCACACTCACTGGCAAACCTTACACACTTCCTCACTTTTCTGTTGTTTGCTACATCCTGTGAAGTGACAAAGCGAGCCGTGGTCCAGGACCAAGTGGCTCTCCTGTCCTTTCCAACCTGCTGTTTTGGGTGTAGAAGAGCCAGGATGAAAACTATGTGCTCTAGGTTATGGCTCCTTTGTTTTGTTTACTTTCTGTGAAATGGTGGAGATTATTTAAATAAACGCATGTGTATTTTCTACAAATGACCTAAAAGTCCAAACTATTCAGGGGAAGCATTTATCAAATTAAAACAGGCAGTAACTTGGGAATGTGAGGAGGGGGTAAAAATGGGTAAAAGGATTTTCCTCTCTGTCATATGTTATTTATTCACCTTGCAGCCTTCTGTGTGCTGCCCTGGGTGCTAGGCTCTGAGCTGAAAATATCAGTAAAACAGCACTCCCGTCCAGGCAGAGCTCATTTTGCAAATGATATCGACAATCAAACAAATTACTACAAGCCCGGGAGACCTAGGCTCTAATGAGAAGCACCTGGTGGCGTCTTCGACTCCCTCGACTTCAGACCCCGAGCGAGGTAGTCCAGAGGGAACAGATGCAAATCACAACTGAAAGTGCCAGGCTTTCAATTTTATTGATCCCAACCCATGCTGCACAGATACCCAATGACCTTTTGTGGCCTGTTCACATGGGTGGCAGAAGGCTGTAAGTTGTGTAACTTTGGGAGGGTCTCAGACACAGGCAGCTTCCACTTAAGAGACTTCTCCAGGGAAACGCTGTTATTTCTGTCTTTTCTAAGTTGGTCTGAGTGTCAGGATGGAGCCAGCGGTCTCTGCCTTCAAAGACTACAGTGGATTTATGACCAGTCTCCAACTAGCAGTGACTTATTGAGTGTCATAGAGGTGCTCTCAGCTTATCCATAACCCCTCCTGGAGCCCCTCACTGACAGAGGTGGATTTATATCGAAGCCAAGGAAGCCTATATTTTGGAGCCTCTCACTAGCATGTGTCCTTTTTGAGTCCCGGAGGAGTGGGCAGTAGGCAGATTCCATGCCTTCGTTTTTTGTGAGTGCAGTAGTAAGAAAATATTTTAACCACAATCAGCTAAAACCCATGGCTACTTCGATTGTGTATGTGTATTATGGGGTGTATATATCTGGGTGTTTGGGCGTGGGGGGGGGGCATGTACTGCAGAGGCTATAGCAGCATGCTGGGTTTCTGCTTTATTACTCTGCCTATTTCCTTAACACAGCGACTTTCATTGAGTGTGTTGCTCTGCAGGCAGCCACTAAGCCCTAACGACCTCTCTGTCTCTGTTTGGTTCCTCGAAGTCTCGGGTCACAGATATGTGTCTTCTTTTGTGTGTGCTGGGGATTCAAACCCGGATCCTCATCTCTTCCTTTTTTTAAAATTTAATTTAATTTTTTAACTGTAATTTTCCTGTCCTCGTTTTGTTCTTCCAGTGCCATTTGGGTGGCTCTAGGCATTCCAGGGACCTGACAGAGAGCTGCTAGGTTTATGTCACCTTGACACAAGCTAGAGTCGTTTGGGAAGAGGTAACCTCAATTGAGAAAGTACCCGCTACCAGACTGTCCTGTAGCCAAGTCGGTAGGACATTTTCTTGATTGACGAGTGGTATAAGAAAGCAGGCTAAGGAAGCTATGGAGGACAGTCCAGCACGCAGCACTCCTTCCTGGCTTCCGCCTCCTGCCTTCCTGCTTCAGGCTCCTGCCCTTACTTCCTTCAGTGACGGACTGTGGTGTGGACATGTTTGCTCCCTGTGTTGCTTTCGGTCGAGGTGTTTATCGTGGTACTAGAAACCCAACTAAAACACCGACTTAGGGATTTATTCAATTTGAACGGAGAGGGAACGTTTCTGAGGTTTGCATTGACTTCCTCTTATGGTTGTTATCTCTGTCATTCTTCTTCGGGTAGTAGCCTGGGACCCGGCTGTCGGCTTCCAGACAGGAACGGATGGAACCTCGAGACCAAAGGCTCCGTTTTTCTCAGGAACGGCTAGAGGCTCAGGGCGAGGCCCATGCACTAGGCAGATGTCCCCATCTCACCGAGGAGGTGGAAATGATTTTTCCACTCGGTGTTACAGTTAGCTCCTTTAAGTGAGACTGACGTCATCCGACAGCAGTGGAAACCTGTGTTCCAGAAGCCTGTGATGATATCACAGTGTTACAGGTCTTCAGTTAAGCTGCTGTATTAAGAGCAGGGGTGAGGGTGAAAGACTGCCCTGGTTGGCCCCCAGCTGCAGCCGAAACACAGGTCTGAGGAGGCACAGCCTGGTGGGTGCTTCCCAGTGGTCAGCTCCTGGTGGTGGGGTGGGCCTCAGCGGCCGCCAAGCCAGTTCCGTTGTCACTGCCTGACCATGATGCTTTAGTGAGAGGCAGAAACTCACAATGCCCAGCAGCATGTGGCTGACTGACTGTCCGTCAAGCCCCAAGTCCAGCGGCGATTCTTCAGGGAGGAGGAGAGCCCTTCCTTCCCCAGAATAAATGACGAATCTCAGGTGGTTGTGGTGGAGGAATGGAGTGAGAGAGTATTTATTTCGTGAATCAGGGACACATAAACCTTGGGAAGTGGGAGGAGTTTTGACAGAGAATATGATTGCTTCGATTGGGCTAAGGGTGCTAGGGATACTGATTTACGTGCAGTGGTACAGTACGCGCAGTTGCTCAGTCCTATCACAAGAAGGAGAAAGATAGTACTTAAGGGGGAAAGAACTCCAGGTATGGTTAAAGGTCTTTGGTTCAAGGCAAGACACCAAGACATTTCTTTAGCATAGGGTGTGTGTTTCCAGGAGCTTGATGTTTCTTATCAGGACAGTGCTGGGCCTATAATCTTCCCTGAGGGCTATGTGACTCTCCTTAGAGGGTCTGGGATTCCCCAGATCAGGCAGAGAGGGAACCCAACTGAAAAACGGAGTCTGTTAACTTATACCAAGCCCAGAGGCTATCCAGAAACGCCAGACTTCAACCTTTATAGGAGGGTTTCTAACAATTTCCAGATGCCCTAGTTCAGCCATGGTTCCCTGGAATTCTCAGGTCACTCACAGCCGGTCACCTGCACTGTCACATGAAAGCCAGTGGCACCAAACACAGCTTGATGGAGCTGGGGCCATAGCCCCATGGAAAATTATCAGCCTAAAACTTGAGATGTGAGGGTTCAATCCCCAGCATGGCAGAAAAGACATGGAGGAGAGAAGAGAGAAAAGGGAAAGGGAGGGATAAAGGGGGAGAGTATGGGATAGAGATTGAGTTTGAAATGTATAGCCAGAGACACACAAATCTGTGGGGGCTTTTAGTCAAAGCTTAGAACTCACATTTGAAATACACTCAGCAGAAATTTTCTGAAACTTGACAACAATCCTAAATGCTGGGGTTTTTTCCCTAATGAGTTGTGAAGCCGAAGGAAACTTAAAAAAAAAATCAATATCCCCAAAAGTATGGCATTTTGGTCTGTTATTTTAGACATATCAAAATGTCTTTCTGGTCTAAGAAAAAGTGAATTGCCAAGCTATTATCACATGAGAAAATAATCAAAATATGGATTCCTTTGGTCTCTGTTGGGAGTGGATCAGGGCTACCTGTGTACAAAAAGACCCTGGGCCATTTTAGTCCTTTGTATAAAATAGCAGAGTCTGGTATTTTCATATGACATACCGATATCCCTGCAGGGAATTATAATCAGAAAGTAAAGCCATGCATTTGGTACAGATGCAGTCCCCCAATATTTTAATCTACAGTTGGTTTAAATTTCAGATTTCTAGTCCACACATTACAAGGCCAGCTCTATAGGCAAAGAAAGAGAAAAAGGCAGTGATATAAATGTATTGCCTTATTTCCTGGATTATATGACACTTGAATAACTTTTAAAAATTATTTTTCATTTTGAATTCATTTTCATGTTTATACTAGTTCTGTATTCATGGTTGGTTTTTTTTTTTAACTTAGGAAGAACACCCCCTCTCAAAATTGTAAGCTTCAACTTCCACAGTATGTGAACTGAGCCTGTTTCCAGCCTCCCTGTGGAAGGTGATGGCCATGCTGAGCACTCACTGTTTTCAGGCAGTGCCCTCTCTCTGCCTTTCCCCCACCCCCGCCCAGGAGCACAGGGAGCAGGTGCCATCCTTCACCTCATGGCAGCACTGCAGTGAACACCTCCTTCCTGCATCCTTCAGCCCACTCACCCTGGACTGTGGAGTCTCTCCTCCTGGAAGGCAGCGCCCTCACACTGGTGCTGTCAGTCACCCACAGGGACAGGGGAACTGAAGTAGCAGCCTCTCACCTTCCGGCACAACCCTGATGGTGATGTGTCCACTCAGAGGCCAGGCCACGGCTAGATTAGTCCGGAGGACGCTTGGCTTCTCACCTTCTCCTTCCTGCTTCCCTCAGCCTGCGCAGGCTTCTCCTGAGACTGCCTTGGAGTGAATACCTAAGATCTTCGTCTCAGCTATGACGTCATGCTTATCTGTGTATGGCCTGTCCCTAACAGCAACTCAACTTCAAAGAGCAACAACTGATGTGTGTTTCTCATTGCCATAATCTATTTGCCTGTGGCTCAGTATGTAGTTTGTTACAAAGATGTGGGATGAATTGAATAACCCCTGATGTCTATATAAATTCCAGTCTCTTTGTATCCATTTTCTCTAATTCTTATGACACAGAGAGGTAGATACTGTTTCATTTCCTATAACAAATGGGGCAGTGAGGTGTAGTTTGTTCAGGGTGTTCCTCAAGGCCACAGAAGGTAGAGTGTCAGTAGCTGTCCAGTCTTGTCATCCTCCACTGGTACCATCATCTAACCCCAAGGGAAGGGACCCAGCATTCCCCTGTGTTATTTTGACCCACATTTTGGTATGGACCCCTCCCTGACCTGGTCTAAGGATGACGAAAGGAAATAGCACAGAGAACGAGTCAGAACCAAGGTGAGGTCCTATCCTTTGGCCCACTCCTTACCTCCCTCCCAGGTTATCTCCCTGAAGATGAGGAAAGGTGCCTCTTCCTCATACAACAGAAATGGTCCAGGTAACTTCTTAACACTGAGACACACCGAGTATCCAGAGCAAAGAAACCATCCTTCCCAGCCATTAAACTTCTTGCAGAGTCCTTATCCCCTAATATAAAATCACCTTTTCCCAGGGTCTCTGACAAGGTGATGTTCTTTTCAAGGGATACGCCCAACCCCTCAGGACTAACAAGACACTGTCATAGTATCTCTTAAGTAACTATTCCTTTCCCAATAACCAGCCTGTGACTGTTTACTCCCAGATCTGTGGAGTGACTTGAGTTTCTTCTTAGAAACATTTCGTGACATTTAGTTGTGTGTCATCATCTGTGACTACCACCCTAGAGAAGAGTAAGCTAAAATGCACACACTACATTTTGAAATGTGACTGTTAGGAGTGAGATTAGCTCATGTGAGGCAGCTATTGAACATTACCTAATTTGATAATACTAGTAATACTGCAAATTGTACAGGAAGTTAGATTTTGTGCACATGCCTGTGTTATGTGTATGTGTGTGGTACTCTCATGTAGTTGTGTGGAGATGTGTGTGTGTGTGTGTGTGTGCACATAGATGTACATGCATGTGGTGGCCAGAAGTCAATGTTGGACATCTTTCTTGGTCATTCTTCACCTTGTTTTTGGAGACAGGGTCTCTCACTGAACCTGTACCTCACCAGATTAGGCCAGCCTTGGCCAGTCAACCCCAGGGAGCCCTCTGTCTCTGCTCCTTAGCACCTGGCCTACAGATGCACGCTGCTGTGGCTTTTACATGCTAGAAATCCAAACTCAGTAGGCTCCTCCAGTGGACACCTTACTGACTGAGCCAGACTGGGAGCTAGAACAACACAGAAGATTCTGATACTCCTGCTTGAACTTTCCAAAGGAGAGGGAGACATCAGCTGTTGTGGGCGGGAGTCTTCAGGAAGCCACAGACAATGGACATTTCTACTTGGCATGATGGCAAGGAGAGGCCCAGGGTGCTTAGCCTTCCCTAGCCCCTGGCATGGAAAGGTTAACCCTCCCAGTTTCCTCCAGATGCTTGCTTATCTCTTCATTATGACTTGAATGTAAAATATCTCCCACGGGCTCACTAGTTTGAACCTTTGGTCCCCCGCTGGTAATTAGGGAGGTGACTGAACGTTTGAGAGATGGAGCCTAACTGATGCCATAGCTGACCAGGGGCTGGGAGGCAGGCCTTGAGGGTTAGAACCCGCCTGCTCTAATCCTGATTCCTGGTGGGTCACAAAGTAAGTAAACCAACAGCAGTCACATGCCACTACAGAGAAAGCCTCTCCAGCCGCCAGGCCACCCCCGCTGCTGCGACGGGCAGTGTTCTCCAGAACCATGAGCCAGATAGCTCTTTTCTCCTTTAAATCATTTCTGCCAGATAGTCTGTCACAACAAATGAGAAGAGCAACCAAAACACTGTTGACCTCCATGTTGACCCCTTCCCGCCATTCTCTCTCCTTCCCTTTTTAGTCATCTAACCCTTCTTATTCTTGATTTTTCTTTAGAATTTAAGGCTTGGCCAATCAGAGACATATATTGTACTTTTGAGGTCCTGTGATTCATAGAAGAGAAAGTGCTCCCAAGTGGCATAGATATGGGTTGACCCCAAATTTGTTCCTTTTCAGTGAGTTCTGTAAGTTCTCAGAGCGCCAGGTCCTCACCTGTAGAAATAGGCACATTCCATAAGCTATTTGGCAGAATAGATACGACAATCAAGGTCCTGGTCCACAGGAGACTCTCAGGGGAAGTTTATATGGCATTACTTCCTTTTTCCGTATTTGTGAAGTACCAAGCACACATTGCCTTTAAAAAGCTGCCTTTCAAGTCAGTATTTGGAATTCACTTTAGTAGTCCTTCAAATACATGGAATATTTGAGATTGGGAATGATTACTATAATCCTTCAGTGCCAGGCCCTGGGTTCAAGGAATCTTCACTATACAATGACTCACATGAGCCTCCCTGGGTACATAAGATGGACACTGTTTTTACTATCCAAGATACAATCTTTATGAGACAGGAACTGCACTTCATTGTATAGACAAAGAGGTGAGGCTAGAAGAGTTGAGGAATTCACATGAGGTCACACAATAGAATCCTGGCACCAGAAGCAAACTAGCTGGTCTATTTGAAGAAGTTGCTTGATGCATGGATTGCATTTGATCTCCTACACCCCCAGAAGAGCGGAGCCCAGCGACCGGGAATCATTTGTTTCCTGAAGTAGCTGAAATTTGTTCTTATTCATTTTTATGTGTGCGGCTGCTTTTCCTGTATGCTTGTATGGGAAATTAATCTTTTTTTTTCACAACAGTGCAAATAACGTGCAGGTTATACAAAACTGGAAGACTTAAGAAAGAGCTGGTTTTCTCTTAAAGGAAAGGACTAATGGTAAGGAGTGGGGAATGCGGGAGGAAAGGGGGTTGAAAGTGTCATTCTGTGGCTTCCCCGAGCTGGTGAATAACAAAATCCTGACAGGGAATCCCTTAGGGTGTTGCAGTTAAAGATGCCTTCTCTTTGTCTCCCACGGACTCTCTAACAGGACTGACATTGTTCCCTGGGGCTTTGTGAGGAGCCTGTGAGGGGAGCATAGGCCCTGTTGACTGAGCTGTTTTCAAAGCTGGAGGAGGCGCATGACAGATGAACAGGGTCCAGTCCTTCTGTTTTCTTTTCCCACCCTTCTATGTCTCTCTTATTTGCTGCTATAGACTTTTTGCCTTATTAATTCAGCGTCTGACAATAAATCATCTTTCCTCAGGAGCCTCAGGGGTTAATTCCAAGACTCTGGAGGAGACCAGCATTTCAGACACTAAAGTCCTTCATGTAGAAGGTAGGTTTTCATATTTGCATATCACATAATCACACCCAGCTTATACAATTTTTTAACATACATTTATTATTATTATTATTATTATTATTTTACAGTGCCTTGTAGCCCCAGATGGCCACAAACTTACCAGCTAGGTAAGGATGGCTTTGACTTCTTGATCCTCCTGGCTAAGTGCTAGTGGTTGGCCTTGTGCTTGGCTTCACCTGTGTACTTTAAATCATATCTAGATAAGTTAGAATACATAATGACAATGTAAATGGAATGCAATTAGTTGTCATTTACTGTACTGAATTCTTTAGGAAATAATTTTAGGAAGGTTTTTAGAAAGTTTATTTTCTTTCATGTGTATGGGTATTTTGCCTGCTTAATATGCCCGGCCACCATTAGTGGATGAATGTGATGTTCATGGAGACCAGAAGAGGATGTTGGATGCCCTGGAACTGGTGGTTGTGAGTCACAAAGTGGGTGCCGGGAATGGAACCCGGGTCCTCTGGAAGAACAGCCAGTATTCTTAACCACTGAGCTGTTTGTTTGTTTTAGTTTTTAATTTTGTTTTATTTTTTGTACCAAAAAAACAATTATAAGAAAAAATTTGAGAGGTAGTGCTGAGGAAATGGCTTATCATCAGACCTATGTGAGGACCTCAGTCCGATCAACTCCATCTTCACAAAAGCTGGGCACGGCTGTGTGTGCCGTCCCTGGAGAACTGGAGAGAGAAGCATCCTTAGAACTTCCTGAGCAGCCAATCTACACAAGCTCCAGGTTCAGTTATACAAAAACTAAGGTGGACAGCAATAGAAGAGGATCTCTGGTTTCCATGTGAATACCCATATGCACACGCCTATGCATACATCCATGAACATGTGTGCATGTGTATACCATACGCTCAATTCTTTGCATGGTAATAAAAGAGAAAGGAAGAAAAACAAAACAAAACAAAGAGCATTTGTCATCGCTAGAGAGGCAGAACATGAACAGATAGATCGGAAATCTTAACTGAAGAAATTGAGGCTATAGTTATGAGTACAAGAGACAGAGGGGAGTAAGAACAGGGCCCCGATTCTCTGTCATTGATAGTTCAGAACCATCTTTGGTTCTGTCTTGGTCAGAGACCGGAAACAGCAGAAGTGTTTAAGGGCTCTGGTTCCCAATTTTTGTTTCCTGTTATCTGTCTTCTTTTACACAGCTGCCTGGAATATGTCTGAGAAGGACTAACCAAAACCCCAGTCCAGATGTCTAACACAAGAGGCATATGGTTATCTTGTAGGTGGGCAACCAGTCTGCCAGCTCACCTCCCATACTTCAACCCAGACAGGGACGCTGCCTTTCCCTGGCTACCATTTTCTCGTCACCTGCTCTTGCTATGCAGGAGCTCTGCCCTCTCCTCACTTCTTAAGCTGCCACCCATGGTGTACTCCTTTCTAAAAACTCTCACATTAGCCATGCAATTCATTCTTCAAGGTCCAGAGACAAAGGACTCAGAATTCACCAGCCCAGGGTTGCGTCAGTGTCTGCTGGCTCTCTGGGATCCTAGCTTCCTAGGATATGCTCATCTTAGATGGAAAACCATCTGCGGTACTTAAGAACCTTGACTTTCCTTGTAAAGTAGTACGTTACAAAGGTATCTGAGCAGAGCAGCATGGCAGCAGGAGACCAGTGGCTGCACTAAATTTATGGGTTGTGGTAACAAATGAAAAGAAGTAGCTAGCCCTGTGCAGATCACGGGAAGTCCAAGGCCTTAAGGAGAAAAGAATGTGTGTATTGCTGTTATTGCTTCTAATAGCTTCTGTACCTGAGGTCTCCTATCTGAGGATTCTACCACTGGGTTTCCCTGCCTGCATCTGGGTCACTGACCGTGTGCTTCTTGTCTTCCTCCACAAACTCTCAAAAGACTGTCGGAATGCTGTGCAGTGTGGATATGTGTTCTGCGTGTCCCTTTCTTATTTTTGCCTCTGTGATAGAGTTTGGAACTATGGAACCTATATTTTCCCATTTCTGCCATTCCTAAGGCAACTTTCTTGCACAAGTCTAAACTAGACCCCATGTGCTGCCTTCTGTGGATCTGACTGTCATTCTTTCTCATCATATAGTTATGAGCTCTTTTGCTGTCTCGTTGCTGGGCTTGTTAATGATATGGTTGAGGGCGAATGTTTTTCTTCCTTGCCTTTTGAAAAATGTCCATACCCCAGTTTTTCTGTGCAATCATCAGCTTCTAAAGTAAAAGGGAAGGGTTTTGCACGGGTGTTTTATTTCCATAGTTTTGGCAGTTGCACTGACTTAGTCACTCCTGGTTCCTGAAAGCTGGAGTCCCGCCTGGGGCTTCAGGGAAAAGCTCAAAGGATACTTCTTTATGGTGTAGCATTCAGTCCTAAATGCCATGACTCTCATTCATTCCTTAATGATGGTACAAATGAGCTGAATCTTTCCCACTGCAGACTTGAACTTTGCAAACACCATTAAACAAAATCATTACCGTGATGAATTTGGGCCAACAGATAAGTACTTTGCTTAGAGCGTTAAAAGAACTCGTTCCTAACTTGGAATACGATGGCTCTTCTTTTCCCTGTTTTAGGTAGGTAGTTAAGGCAGGGACCTTTCCCCTCTGTGGGTGGGAAGCCTCGTCCTTTTCACTGGCTGGTTGTCTTTGAGCCTGCTTCCCTGCTTATGAACAAACCTGGAGTGTTTAAAGTATCTCCAGAAACGATCAACGCTAAGGGGCCACTGCCACCATCAAACCCAGCTGTTTGAAATGTCCACACAGCTGCTTTGTGAGCCGAGTGCAAACTCTTCCTGCTGGTTCTTGTTCTAAGAGAAAATGCTGATTATGAGCCAGTGGGCTCCTAATGCAACCACTTTTCCTCCTTTTATCACCGGCTCAGATTTCAGTAGGATGAAACTTGAGTTCAGGAATCTGGAAGCAAATGTAAAAATGCACCTCTGGTTCTGAAACCACTCTATGGCAGATTTCACAATCTGCTCTGCCTTTGGTTATGACTCATGGAGTTTTAGGGAACCCCCAGGAGAGCCCTATTTGCCCAGGTTCTGGGTAGGTGAACAACAATTGCTCCCCTTCCCCCCATCCTGAATGACTGGAAATTTAGTAGTCTGTATACCCAGAGCAAACTGGTCCTGGTAGGAGCCTGCCTTCACCCTGTCCCGGTCCTAAGGGACCCAGAGACTGAAAAACAACAGTGTTTAATGTAGAAGGGAGGCTGAAAAGACCCACAACATCATCCCACCAAAAAGCTGGAGCAGAGCTATGTCGACGGAGGCTCCAAGCAAGTCCAAAGATGCTTTAGTCCTGTTTAGCCCACGCTCTGACCAGCCTGCTGCTGCTTTAGCATCCTGCATTGAAGTGTTTGACGAAAACATGGCCTGCCTCTAGGCAATAGAATAGAGATATGTGCCAAGTGTGTAATTATACTTAAAAATAGCTGTGTATGTGGAGATAGGATATTCTCTTCCCTTTTCTCTTAGTCCTCAGTGTCCTATATTCAAAGAGAAGAAGAACAGGGGGAGGAGGGGAAGACAAGGAGGAGGAACATCTAAGTTTTTGCCCAGGGAGGGAGTTTCATCAACAAATAGCTATTCTACTACATTCAGAAGCTGTCATTCAGCAAAACAATAGGAATTGGCCATAACTCAGAAAGAAAAATAAATGTCTCTTATGACATACTTTCATTTGTTGATAGTTCAGTACAACTGATCCTTCTTTCATTTTCTCAGGCTTCACTGGTTTATTTATTTTTTTCTATCATAATTTCCACTCTCTTTTTGGAGTTTTATCACTCACTTGAGTTTTTTTCTACTAGTAAAGCAATTCTGGACAGCAAATAAATATTCAAATAAAAATGAGGGTTTTTTTTTTTTGGTTTGGTTTGTTTTAGAAAACTGTACAAAAGCAATGAGGTGCCCACCAAGGCAGTGGTTCCCAGGCATCAAGGTCCTCTAGGGTGTCAGGCCACCCTAAGATACCACAGGACATCTTAAGTCAAGCACACTGCTGTCTGACCTCTGTGAGATCACACCAACTACCAGCTCAAGACAGTAGTGTCGGTGTTGGGCTGTGCACTGTTTCTTTTGGCGACATTGTGGACTCAGGAGGCAGGCCCTGCTAAGCCATGCACTGTGTCTCCATCTTATGCAACGCTCTGTGTCCTATAGTCACATGTTTGCACAAGTGCCTATAAAAAGTTTCCCTGGGTGTTTGCTCTTCATTGCAGAAGGATCTGTATCACATGATATTTTGCATAAATAAAATTAATTTGCCTTGCTTTTCTTTTGTTAGTCTGGCTTTCCTTTATAGAGATTGCAGCATAAGCCCTGTGACAGTTGAGAAAAAGATATTCCTTTTCCTTTCATTTACAATAGGTGCCCAACCTCCTCCCCCCCCCCCTTTAATGATTAACCTCCCTGAGGGGGTGATCAGGAGGTGCAGCATCTTGGAAATCATGGCACGTGGAGTATTTAAAGGACTTGGGGATTTTAAACCTTTAAGCCAGTCTTGGAGAGTGGGATTAAGAATTCCAATATTGCTCCAATTTGTTTCAATGCTACTTGATTTAGGGTTAGATGTTGAAAACTTTTATTTCATAGCAATGTGCTTCCAATCACTCCAAGGTAATATTTATTTCTCTTAGGCTATTTAGCCATGTTCTAAGTAAGCAAGAAACAGAAAATGAGCGAATCCCATGGAAGTCTCATTAAATAAAGTTCATGCGATCAGAGACTGGAATACAGATACCATAGATGATAATGGGGTTGTGGCCCATTGATATTTGTAACTTCACATGGTCATTGGACTGGAAGCCACACACGGCCTGGAAGTCCAGTCCCTCCAGGAAACAATAAGTAGGGAGGGCTGAGGAGACTTATGGAGAGCGCAAGGCAGGTTGGCTGGGAAAACCCATGTCAGGCTAGACAGTGCTGAGGCCTTGCTGCTCACCAGGCTCTTGTCTTGGTCACTGTGAAGAGATGCTATGATGACCTCTCTAAGCTCTGGAAGAGCTCTCTGCTCAGCAAGGCTTCTTTTCTCCGAGGAGGTACCTGCTGGAGCTCAGAAAAGGATATCCTAAAGGAAGGGCCTCTGACATCCTCACGCCCTTCTGTTTCAACCCTCATTCTTCTCTGAGACAAGCCCTTTTGGCTAGAATTTCTCTTCCTAAAGTGAGCTGCAGAAACCAGAAACTCTGTCCCTAAAGTCAAGAGCTAAAACTTACCCACTACTCTAAATTCCTCCACCTTCCTGTAGGTGTTGGTCATCAAGAAATTCTTTGGCCTACCTTGCCTGGATGTAGATCACAGGATTCACATTACAGAAAGGATCTTGCTGTGGTTAAATCCCCCAGAGAAGCAGCTTATTCTCCAACTCCAAACAATCTTTACAGCCTTTGCAAAAACCAGAAATGGTTAAAGAACATTCCTTTTTTGTTTGTTTGCTAAGTCTGAAATGCACAACTCTAAACTTTTTTGAGACAGCATTTCAAGTAGCCCATGCTGGCCTTTGCTATGTAGCCAGAGCTGACTTTGAACTTCTCATCCCCCTGCCTCCACATCCTGAGTTCTGGGATTACAATATGTACTACCATGGTGCCTGGCCTTGAGGTGTGTGTATGGGGTAGTGGCTGTTCTTTTTTAAGCCTTATTTTGTGGGGTTGAGGGAAGGGAGTGCACTGTTGGGGTCAATTTCTTTATAGACCTGAAGACGTTGCTTAGAACTTCCTTCAACTCAGTCTTTTGGCAATATCTGTCCATCCTGAGAGGGGTGATATCCTCCCTAGAGCAGAAAGAGAAACCTGGGAGTCATCTAGTCATGGTACAGGTTACATGAGATCAAAGTGTTCAAAGTTATTAAATGTGTGAGTTCAAGGCCAATCTGCTCTAGATAGCAAGTTCCGGGACAGCCAGGCCTTTAGAGAGACACAGTCCTCCCAACCAACCAACCAACCAACCAACCAACCAACCAATCAAAACTGAAGAAGTAGGAACATAGAAGAATGTGCAACAGACCAGAAATGGAAATGAGCTTGACAAACTCGAAATTGCTAACAGCCAAAGTTTTGCTTTTTCTTTTAAATCATTGATTCAATAATGACTGTGTCGAAAGCTCTTAAGAATAAGACAGTGATGTCCAGTGTGAACAGGCATGCAGTGGACTTGAAGAGTGAGAGGGAAAAAGTCTTCTTTCTTTCCCACTCAGTTCTGGCAAATGAATATATAAATAAGTAAATAAATAAACAACCCTTTGTGACAGGCAGGAATGGAACAATCAGGAAGAAGCGGATGGTCGTGAGAGACTAGACCTTCTTTGAGATGGGTTGTAGAAACTCCAATCTTCCTCCTCCTTTCTGCCTTGGCGTTGGCATAGAGAAACTCCCTGGCCTATCTTGTCCAGTAACAGGGTTAGGGTTAGGTCATAAAACTTCCACTGCAGAGATCCCTGGGAGGAGGAAGGTGGCACAGCGAAGCCAGGAATCCAGACACACAGGCCTCCTTGTGCTTCTCACTCAGTCTGTTAGCTTTTGAAGGGGACTTCTGTGTCCACTCAGATTTCTGCATTATTGACCATACTTTTAGCATCCCTATGTGAAATAAAATCTCCATGAAAAACCCTCTGATGGAGAGCCTTTGGACAGTATCAAATTAGCTTGGACACATGGAGGTTTCTAGACGGTCAGGGGGCATGAAAACCCTGTACCCCCTTCTTATCTCTATTCATATCTCTCCACAAGGTCATTTGTCATGTCCTTTATAATGAACAGTGACTATAAATGCTTTCCTGAGTTCTAGGAGCCACTGGAGAAAGTTAGTTGAATCTAAGAGGGCCTATGAGTGTCAGAAGCAGGGATCCAACACCAGGACCTAGCATAAGGCATTAGTGACACCCAGCTGCTGCCTTCTGCAGAGTTGCTTGCTTGCATAGTGCGAGGACTCTTTCTCCAAACATGTGGTGTCAGTAACACTATTACCTAAGTCCTGATAAAAGACAGTTTTCAGAAAAGGTAAAATTGTGACCATCATTCAGATATGCTGCTCTAACTAATTCATCTGCTGAGTTAGGATGGTAAGTGTTTGGAGAAGCCTTCACACAGCAGGCTGGAGAGACAGATCAATGGCTCACAGTACTTGCTGTTCTTGCAGAGGTTTGGGGTACTCAGCACCGACACGGAGGTTCACCACCATCTGTCACTCCAGTTCCAGAGGATCTATCGCCCTCTCTTGGTCTCCTCAAGCACTGCACACATTTGGTATATAGACATACCTTTAGACAAAATACCCAGTTGCATAAAATTAAAAAGAAATAAATAATCAAACAAAAAAGAATCTGCGTAGCAGGTCAGAAATATTGAGATTAATTTTTAGATAGACGCAAAGCTGGATTTTGCAACTCTGTCATCGGGTAGAATTTATTTGCATATCCATAGATAAAAATTATTTGCACCTCTATAATTTTTCAATAACTAACAGTCATAAGAGCCTGGTGAAAATGCAGAGTATTGCCCTGTAAATCAAATCACTTCTGGTGGCTCCAGCATTGTGCTGCCAGTAACGCTGTGAGTTCTTAAAAGATATATTGTATTAGTGTGTGTGTGTGTGTGTAATGTGTGTCACTATTTATATACGGAGGCAGGAAGTTGGTTCATTCTCTCTTTCTAAAATGGCTTCTGGGGATCAGACTCAGCTTGTCAGGCCTGTGTGGCAAGTGCTTTTACCAACTGAGTCTGTCACCCACTCTCTTTGGCTTATTTCTAAAGTCTAAATTTTTTCTTTATTCTTGCCTCTATATTTAGTATAAAATGTAGAGTAGTCTCAAGGACAATTATTCATGTTCACAAAATACGTCTAGTTTGTGGAGTTTGGCCTGATCACACGAGTGTCCCTGGTACATTCGCTCTGTCAGAAGCTTCATCAAGAATCCAGTTGGTTCCCTAGGTAGGGGAACAGGGACTGTCTCTGACAGGAACTCAGTGGCTGGCTCTTTGGCCCCACACTGAAGGGATCAGTCTTGCCAGGCCACAGAGGAGGACAATGAAGCCAGGTCTGATGAGACCTGATAAGCTAGGGTCAGATGGAAAGGGAGGAGGATCTCCCCTATCAGTGGACTTGGAGAGGGGCATGGGAGGAGATGAGGGAGGGAGGGTAGGATTGGGAGGGAAAGAGAGAGGAGGCTACAGTTGGGATACAAAGTGAATAAACTGTAATTAATGTAAAAATAAAAATTTAATTAAAAAAAAAGAATCCACTTAGACTCTTATTCATTATCCAGAGCTGCAAAACCAAGCCCAAGAAACTCTGCCAGGTTTCCCTGTGGTTCCTATGGATACAGATATCTCCTCTTCACCCGCAGGCTGGGTTCTTTTGGATTAGATACCTGGACTCTTTTTCTTAGTTGTAATTATTAGGGTTTTTCTTTTTTTCAAAGCTCTTGCAAGACCCAATTGAATGAGAATCCTGCTCAGTATTGACATTGCAGGCCTTGGATGTGGTACAAGCCATGCCTATACCATTCAGATGGAAAGGCATGTTGACTATTGATAATTGGCTATTATTTCCTTGTTGCTACTGCAACAAAGTACAAAGTTTTTTGTTTGTTTGTTTGTTTGTTTTTGTAGTCACAGAGAAAGGGTTTCCCTGTGTGGGGTTGGCTGTCCTGGACTGGCTTGATAGACCAGGCTGGCCTCCAACTCAAAGAGATCGGCCTGCCTCTGCCTCCCTAAGTGCTGGGATCAAGGCGTGCGCCACTACCCATGGCTGATAAAGTACAAAATAACACACACTTATTGCTTTATAGTTCTGGAGTTTAGAAGTCTGAAATGGGTCTTAAGGACTAAAATTAAGGGGTACCTGCCTCAGAAGCTCTAGAACACGCATCCCTGCTCCCCAACTTCTGGAGGGTACTAATATTCCTTGGCTTGTGATTCTCTCTCTCCTTCCCTCCCTCTCTCTCCTTCCCCTCTCCCTCCCTCTTCTTCCCCCTCTCTCTCCATGATATAACTAAAAATGGTCAAGTAGACATACCAGGAAGCTTTTAGAAGACTAAGAAATCATGTAGAAAAGAGATTTCTATAATTAAAAAATCCATTTGTGGAAATCAGAACATCGACCAAATTCCCAACCATGGCTGCTCCAATGGCCAAAAATACATCATAAACAAAGAAGAAAAAATAAAACTCAAACAGCAAATGAATAGAACATTTACGTTAGAAGCACAAGGAGGAGCTATGTTCTCTTCCCCGCCAACCCTCTCTTTCATGCCCCCATTTGCAGGGCTGGAGAGGGGATGCCAGGCCAAGCTGACTGTGGGCTACACAATGTCTACTGCCAGAACCTTCTGGGCCGTCTCAGCTGTCTCCAATGAAGAGCCCAGGGAAGAGCCCCCAGACTGCTGGAGGATAATTTTCCAACAGCATCCTTCAAAATCAAAATTAAACATGAATAAAAGATATTCTCTGGGAGAGCCAAGCAGGGCTTTTAACTGGTCAAAAGAGAAGTTTAGCGATGGATGAATATAGGTTAGGAATATTGAAATGAATTTGCAAATGGATACAAAATGGCCTTTTCACAGGGAGGAGAGCCTTTCCTCCATCAGAGGGAATCTTTTCCGGTATCTGCAATCAAGAATTGTTTGCATTGTTGTTTGTTTTCCTGGGCCATCAAGAGCCACAAAATAGCCAGATCCTGGTGGGAGGCAGCAGCATTCCATGGAAAGGGAGGTTTAGTACTATCCTGCTGATTTCAAAGACTTAAATATTTTTATAGTACTGACTCAAGTCAACAAAGATGCTTTTTTTTTTCATGATGAAAGGCTCACATAGTGGGTAAGCGTACATACCCCAAAGTTTTGGCCCCTAGGCCAGGACCTGAGTTACACCACTTTTAGCCACACAGCTTTGAGAAAATGACTAAATCAGAAATCAGCCAACGGCAGCCCAAGAACTACATCCAGCCCACTGCCCCTTTTAAAAAGTTCTTCGGGGAGTTGTAGCTCAGCAGTAGAACTCTTGGCTAGCACTTGGCACAGCACAGCAAACAAACAGATAAAATCATCCCCAACAAAAATACAGATGAGGGAATTATGCAGAGGCAGATCTCTGAGTTCAAGGCCAGCCTGGTTTACAGAATGAGTTCCAGAATAGTCAGGACTACATAGTGAGACCCTGTCTCAAAAAACACAAACAGCAACAAAGTCCTTCTACTTAACTTTTTCTTTTTCTCTTTCTTGCTTTTTTAAAAAATTTTTTAAGTGATTGGAAAAACCAAAACAAACAAAAGAACACTGTTCTGTGACACATGACAAAGATACAGAAGTCAGACCTCAGTGCTCACAAACCATTTCTTTTGAGCACAGCTTCATTTGTTTATGTGTTGCCTAGGCTGCTTTCACTCTCGGTGTTGAGAAGTTGTGATAGACACCATCTGGCCCGCAGTGCTGGAAGGTTTCTTGTTTGCATCTTTACAGGAAAAACTTGCCAATCCTTCTTTTCTGTGTACAGGTTTGGTAAGCCTGATTTTGCTCATGGGGGACGTAAGGCTAAAACTGGCCCTTGCCTCCCAGGCCCTCAGTGAAACTTAACTGACATAACACTGGGAAGGCTCCTTGGATAGGACCAGCCATAAGGAAAAGGCAGACTGACTTGCTAACAGGACTCTTGAGGGACTTAAATGTGCCCTTGTGCCTTTCATTTCTGTGCCTGTGGCAAATGCCTTGACAAATAATACAACACAGGGAGGAAAGGTTTTCTTTCCTTATTCTGAGTTACAGCCAGATTATTGAGTAAGTTATAGTAAGAACTAAAGCTGCCAGTCACATCACATTCACAGACAAGAGCAAGAACTGAATGTATGCTGCTGGCTTGCTTACTCTTGGCCAGCCAGCTTCATTCTTCCACAGGTCACTGCGAACTCATGAGAAGGCGCTGCCCACATTTCAGGCGGGTCTTCCCTTCCGCCTCATCTCAGGCAGCCAAGACAATCGCCCACAGGTACGCCTACAGGCCGACCCAACCTTGGTAGGTATAGAATCTTGCATTCAGACTCTCTTCCCAGGAGATTCTATGTTGTGGCAAGCGGATATTTAAAGCCATCTCAGGGGCCACTAAGTGATGTGGAAGTTTGTGGTTTCTTTGGAAACTCAGTTGTGTCATGTGACTATGTTTTTTGTTTGGGTCCCAAGTGTGGGATATGGGAATGTTTTGCTCCTCGGAAAATAGGCCCCTTGTGAAACAGCCACGCCTCCCCCCCCCCCCTCGTGAAAAGGTGAGTGATGTTGGTCAGCTGAAAACTGCCTGTGAGGGGCATGGTTTTTGTGAGCTGGAAAACATCCTTGTGTGGACTCTGAGAAGGGATAAGGAGAAGCTCACAGACAGTGAGACATTTCTATATCTGTAGGCTTTTGCATTGCTACTCTTTGCGATGGTTGGCATCCTTTGCTGGACTTCATAAAGATAAACATTCCAGAGAACTTCTCTAGCAGCTTTCGAGGAATTTTGCTGCTTTGGCAGACTTATGCTGTTTGAGCAGAGTCTAGCTGCTTCTACGGAATCCTTCTGCTGTTGCTGATGCATGTTGCTTCTGCTGCTTTGCTATTTGACTAGACTGCTGGTATCCTGACAATTGAGTTTGGTAATTCCTAAAGAATTCCATCGACCTTTATCAGCAGGAAGTAGATAAAGAGGTCTACAACCCCTTTCTCTACTAATCTACCCAAGGTTGAGGGGTTGGAAGGGAGGTAAAGGCGTTTATGAGCCTTAAATAAAGTAGGTGTGAAAAATCTAAGCCTACAACTAATCCAGGCTGCCAGACGCCTACAATTGTCCATGTGTCATGCCTGTCTTTCAGCATTAATAATGCTTTTGTTTACTGAGCTCATTTTATGTATCAGGCATGTTGTGTATTCCTTATGTACGTTACATTGCATATTATTTACAACAGTCTTATGAAGTGAGTAGGTATTGTTATTGTCTCCATTCTACATGTTAGAAAACAAAGATCCAAATAGCTTAAGCAGGGCCGTGGAGACAGCACAGTCAGTATCACGCTTGTCTCGTAAATATCCATACCTGAGTTCGGTCCCCAGGGGAAAAGGCCAGGCATGGTGGCCTATGCTTGTAATCCCAGGGATGAGGAAACAGTGACACATGGATCCCCTGAGGCTCACTGGCCAGGCTAGCCTGCTTGGTAAGCTTTAGGCCATTGAGAGACAAAAATAGACAGCTCCTGAGGAAAATACTCAAAGTTGTCTCTGGCCTCCAAATGCATGCTCAAATATTTATACACACACACACCACCCACCCCCACAACACACACACAGAGTTAAATAGTTTATTCTAGGTAAACAGTGGGGCTATATTCAAACCTAGGCAGTACAATGGAAGGGCTATCAGCTTATAAGCCTTTTACCTGGAGAACATTTCTCTGCAGTGCAGAGAGAAGGCCAGCTCACCAAAGGAGGAGACTCATGAAAGAAATCAAATCCTTTCAGAGTCCCTTCTTTGGCTAGTTACTCTGTTTTGCTGTGTTTGACTGAAACTAATCTCAGTGATTTCCTATCAGCTGAGACGCGACTGCACCAAGGAAAAGAAATGATGCAGAAGTAGGAAGTGTTTTCCTCCAGCAGCCCACAAGGCAGGGGCAAGACAGATAAGCAAACAGAAAGACACAAGTGCTCAGGGCTAAAGCGAGGGCATATTTAAAAGATGAGGGGGTACAGAGGGAAGATGCAATAATATCAATCAGGAGAGGCTGGCTGTGCCCCTGGGTGCCAGGCGCTGGGCTTGGCCCCTGTTTGGCTATCTCTAGATATTGCAAGCAGGACACAGTAATCTACGTGCTTCAAAGTTTGGGCCTTTTATCTGTGCCTCTTCTGTGCTGGCTGTAGGGTACTCAAGAGGCCTGAGTAGGACTCCTCGCCATCTCCTCTGTGATGTGGTATTGCTTAGGGCTTAATTAAGAGTGCAACTGTGCTGACGATGCTGCAGTGATGACCACAAATGGGCTAGGGAAAGCAGTTGTTAAAATATAAAAATGCAATAAAGAAGCCACGGGTGTTTTCCCACTAATCAAATTATATACCAACTTATATTTTAAGCACCAACTTATTAGAGGGGGTTCAATGACACCTCCCTTTCACAACGCAGGTAGTTCTTTAGCCACAATTAGTTGTTGTTGGAAAAATTACATTCAGAAATAATTACATCTGCACTTGTTTAATTGTAGGCTGAGAATGAAGGGCGAGTAGTTAATTATTTCTTACATGTCTGATGCTACTTGTCATTAGCTGGCTTGGTCCAAATGATTACACAGGCTGTTCTCCATGTACGAAGGGCGGTGGCCCGGGTGACGTGGCCAGTGGGCGTGGACTTCCAGAGTGACCCTCTTGTCATCTCTGTCAGACCTGCTCTTCCCTGAAGTCACCACTCACCTACCTGCGCCTACCTTTGGCTCCGCACATCTCACATCCTTTCTCTGGCTTGATTTTTGTTGGTTCTGATCTTTTTAGGACTCCTCCTGGGAGCTTTTAGGGTGTATGTTTACTTTTTTTCCCCCATTTTAAATTACTTTCTCCATGTCCCTCTCTCAACTTTCCTTTTGTGGAGTAAGATTGAAAAAAAAAATAAAAAAGCTTTATTTATGAGAGTGGTGAACACGTGGTATATATAGTCTCTTTCTCAGTGGGACCAGTAAGCTCGCATTAAGAACAAAAGAGAAACATCCTTAGAAACAGACAAAAATAGAGGGGAAAGGAAGGGCCAGGAAAGCACGTGTGCTCCTGTGAGTCCAGAGTTTTGATTTTGTGATGAGGTCCCTGTCCCTCACCCATTTGGCTGCATGGGGAAGTTAGCAAGCCTATATAACAATAGAGGGAGAGTTCTGATCAGAGAACTTTATTACTTTATTTTTTACTCAAATAAATAATTTAATGCCTGAGAAAGAAAAACTTAAAATGGAAAAAAAAAACCTTGAGGAAAATACATGTGCTATGGAGACCTTACCGTGGCTATGTTATAATGTCAGTGCAGGCTACTGCATTTAAAGGCCTATGGTGCTGCTGAAGGACAGCAAAGCCAGTCACACACAGAACAGCCCTTTAGTCTTCTGTGACATCACTGCATAAAAAGACAAGGGCTACCCAGGTTACCGCATTTAGAAATTTACTCGCTCAGCAGAAGTTGCCTCAGGACATAGTTAAATCTGAACCTCATTCCCCTTGGGTGTTCTCAGGCACTTCCTGTTGGACCCCAGAGATTCTCAGCTGTACTGTGCATCCATGATGATCAACTCTGGAGGGGGAGCATCAGTCTGTGTTTCCCCAGATGCCTCAAATGTGCAGCCAGGCTTCAGGCCACACGGCAGCTTTTCCAAGGGCTGCTTCATGAAAGCACTCAGACAGCTCCAGGCTGGACAGTCTGCTGCTTCTAAGTTCCTAGGGGAAGGGTCTTTTTAGGAAAGGGCAGAGTTGTGCTTCCTCTGAAGACACAGGCTGCTGTTTGGAGGTAGCGACTATCAGGGGTTATCTGGAGCATTGACTCTCTGTGTTCAAGAACTGTTCAGGCTTGCATATTATAGACTGTTAAAAAAAAAAAAAAGAAGCCAATAAGGGTTTAAAAAGCGTAAACCTTGAGGAGACAGCACCCTTACTGTGGCTGTTAGCTTGTGTTTCTGGCTTGGGCTTTGGAATCATAAGCAGAGTGTTTTCCCCTATGAACACCCTGTCTGATTCCTTGGGGCCAGGCACAGTGGGCCTTCATGGCGAGTCTCCTCAGATCTTCCTGAATTCAGCTTTCATGGCTCTGGTTATCAGGCTGCTCATGTTCTGGGGCCTTGTGGGTTTTGATGGCTGTGAGAAGACTAAGCGGTGCCTCCTCCATACAGCTCTCCTGACCTTTCTGCTGGTGTCCGCCCAGACCATCCTAAGTCCTCATTATACAGCAAATCTGGTATCAGCATATATAATCATGGTGCTCATGACATCTGGGCATTTTTTTTTCTGCTGGAGGCAGCTGCCAAAGCCTGAAACTCTGCAAAGACAAGGACTTTCTTTTTTAGAACTTTATTTATTTTTTAAGAGTTTAATCATGGGAAGAAGCAGGAACAGCTCTGAGCGAAGTAACATAGTGTGAAAGTGGAACAACTGAGATAAGAATTCTGGATTCTCTCTGGTCAACAGCATCCTACCCTCCACCTCAGCTCTGTGCCCTCCAAGATTTGGTGGCTCCATGAGCAAACCACTGCTTTTGTGACACGGGCCTTCCTTCTGTTGAGGTGCACTTAGGATTTCTTCTCTACAAAGATAAAGTCCTAGGGCTTAACCTTTCTCTTCCTCAGCCACATATGATCTGGTTACAGCAGTGTAACCCCGGAGAGGGGAGGAGACAGACAGATTCCTGTAGTGAAATGTGCTCTTCCAGTGGCCATTTATTCCCCTGGGTAGCCTTTTGTGTCCATATTCTGTATCTATTCTTTGGCTGATCCTTCTTGTATTCTCCCTACTATATACAGATTCTATTATTCTATTACTATATACAGATTCTATTCTATAGTTTTACAGATATTAAACATGGCTGTAAATATATATATATGTGTGTGTGTGTGTGTGTGTGTGTTAAAAGTCAGTAAATCTGAGGTTGTGGAGAAAGGGGAACCCTCCTCCACTGATGGTAGGAATGTAAACTTGTACAACCACTCTGGAAATCAATCTGGCACTTCCTCAGACAAGTAGGAATAGTGCCTCCTCAAGATCCAGCTATACCATTCCTAGGCATATATCCAAAAGAGGCTCACGTATACAGCAAGGACATTTGCTCAACCATGTTTGTAGCAGCTTTATTTGTAATAGCCAGAAGCTGGAAACAACTCAGATGCCCCTCAACTGAGGAATGGATACAGAAATTGTGGTACATCTACACAATGGAATATTACTCAGCAATAAAAAACAAGGATATCATGAAATTTGCAGGTAAATGGTAGGAACTGGAAAGGTTCATCCTGAGTGAGTTATCCCAGAAGCAGAAAGACACACACAGTATATACTTACTCATATAGACATATACTATAGGATAAACCTACTAAAATCTGTACACCTAAAGAAACTAATCAAGAGGGAGGACTCTTGCTAAAATGCCCAATCCCTATCCAGAAGGACAAAGAGGATGGACATCAGAAGAAAGAGAAAACAGGGAACAAGTCAGGAGCCTGCCACAGAGGGCTTCGG
>CM053766.1:55851365-55886836 GCA_028658305.1 Pachyuromys duprasi
GGTGCAGAAGGGAGAGGAAGGGAGGGATTGGGATGGGAGGAGGGAGGGAACTACAGGGATATATAAGGTGAATAAAGTGTAATTAATAAAGAATTTAATAAAAATAAGAAAAAAGTCAGTAAATATAGTTGGGAGAAAAATTACAATATTGAGAGTGTCCCTCAAAACACTTCTCAGCACACACTAACGGAAACTGTAATAGTCTCACCTGCATTGCAGAAGTCAGTTTTTTGGTTGCTACTGAGCAGGATGAGATTATGAGAGGAATTATTAGATAGCTCACATCTAACACATAGAAACTCATAGGTTCTCACACATATAGCCAACAGGGATAAAAGTCGACTGAGAAAAAAGGAGTAAATTGCAAATCACGTTTCTGATAAGAGATTAATACCCAGGATATAAAGAATGCTTAAAAGCCAATAATAAAAACAGTAAAACAACTTGTTTAAAAATAAACAAAGTACTTAACTAGAAATTTTTCTGAAGAAAACATGCAAATGACCAATAAACGAAAGAAAAAAAGTTCGGTATCATTAGCCACTGGGGACATGTAAGTGAAAACCATAATGGAAGACTACCTCACATGGCTGGAATGGCTGCTGATGGGTAGCTGTGTCCATGCTGGTAAGGATATAGACTATGAGGAACTTTTGTGCATTATTGGTGGGAAACTAAAATAGTATATGGAAAGTGCAGTGATTCTTCAAATACTTAAGAAAAATGTCATCAGACCACCCCCACAACTCCACTGATGGGTACAAACCCAGTAAAAAGGGAGAGCAAGAACTTGGTCCCATACCCACGCACCCATGTTGATACAAGTACAATCAAAGTAGCCAAAGGCAGAAATAGTATAATGCCTATGCACAGCTAAGCACAATGTAGTGTGTACATATAGTGAGTTATTACCCATCCCATCCCTAAAAAGGGAGTTGTGTTATGTGCTTTGAGGTAGATGAAGTCTGAGAATACTATCTCAAGTGAACATACACAATCATAAATGATACACTATGGTTCTAAGTCTCTAGAGTGGTCAAATTCATATATATATATATATATATATATATATATATATATTAGGTATTGCTAGGAGTTGAAAGAAGGCAAGAACAGAGAGCAATTGTTTGGGTTTTTTGTTTCTGTTTTTGTTTTGTTTATGTCAGACAAGATTTCTCTGTGTAGCCTTGGCTGTCTTGGGCTCACTTTGTAGACCAGGCTGGCCTCAAACTCACAGAAATCCACCTGTCTCTACCTCCCTGAGTGCAGGGATTAAAGGTGTGCGCCATTACTGCCCAGCATGAGAGTAATTGTTTAATGGGTAAAATGAGAGAGTTCTGGAGAGGTTTGTACACAAACAGACTTAGCTAAACTTGGTCTCCAACTTATACAGGACCAGCTTGGAGACAATCCATACAAGAACCTCAGTGTGAGAGCCAGTTTAGAGTATCTGCTATGATTGGCATTGTAAAGTCATATGTGTTGTGTGATATATTCCTTTCAGAAATCTTAGAGTATACTGATGCTGCTGAACTGCACATCTTCAAGTGTCACAGATGGCAAGTGTTATGTTGCACATATTTTACCACAGTTAAAGAACAAAACAAGTTACCACTTCACATCATTGGGTGGCCATTATCAAGATCAAAAAGAAAGCAGAAAGTAGAAAGCGTTGGTGTGGATGTAGAGAAATGGACCTTCATGCATGGCTGGCAGAAAGCAAGATGGTCCACTTGCAATGAAAATAGTTTGCTGCTTCTCAAGAATTAATATGTGATGTGGCCGTGCATACATACATATGCTAGCCCACTGAAGGCAATGGTCATTGTCCAATGTTCACAGTAGCCTTCTTCACAATTAAATCAAAGTGAAAATGATCCAAATATTTCTGAGCAGATGAATGAAGAAAGAATGGCATCAGGAGATGGGTAGTGGCAATGGCTCACCCACCATTGTGAACGCACTTAATGCGCCTGAGTAGTGCGAGGGCTTAAAAAGAAATAATGCTCATAAGTATATAACATATTATTTCATATGTGTGTGAGAAAGAGAGAGGGAGGGAAGAAAGAAACAAGGTCTTGGCACATTCCACAACACGGATGGACCTTGAAAACATGATGGCAAGTGAAATGAGCAGGCATCAAAGCTCAGACACTGTGTTACCGCTCTACCTTCGTGAGGAACCCAGAACACGCAAACACATGGAGACAAGAAGTAGAACAGCCGTTGCCAGCACCCGGAGAGGGAGTGGCCAGAGAGGCCTTGTTTATGGGCACAAGGTTTCTGTGTGAGACGGTGGCATCTGGAGCTGGGGAGGGTGATGGCTGTACACCTCTGTGAATGTGCCTGCCGCCCTTCAGTAGCAAAAGGGATTAACACAGTAATTGTTATCTGTATCAGACCTCAGTAAAAAAAAAAAAAAAAGATGAAAGCCCTAGCTTGTGGTTTGTAAGAAAACAGACCATTAGGCTAAATCTGCTCTCTAGCTGGCTCCTGCTCCATGTGGGACAACAGGTTAGACAGAATGAACAAGCCAGTTTTGAGTATCTGCCACAACCCATTAGCTATGTTTACCTGCTTTAGGAAGCCCGGTGTCTCTGCATGAACTTTTAGAACTTCTTCAACTTAATGATCCTCCAATTTCTCTCTGCCCTCAATGACTGCCTGCTTCCTTTCTCCCTAGGCATGGTTAAGACTGACTCCCAGATCTTTTTCTTTTGATTGGCTCTCCTCCCTGCTTCTAGATTCCTGCCCCATTAATCATCTCTCTCTCCCCACTCGTTCTTTTCTCTCAGCAACAAGCCTGCCCGTGTTTCCTCTGACATGAAAGAACTTTCCACCTTGCATCCCCTCCAGCTACTGTTTTATCTCTCTCATTCCATACTCATCCCATGTCAACCTTTTTTTTTTTTGAAAGAGTAGTTTCTACTGTAACTACTAAGCTAAACTAAAGAGAGTCCTATCTGCCCACTCACTCTATCTCAGTCCAGCTTCCTGTGGGTCGAAATAGCCTTTAAAGGCATTTCCTGACTGTGGATCCAGAAGGTTTACACAAGGCCCCTTGAGCTTGACCTTTCTGCTGTGAGGAGGGTAAGAGCTCTTCTAGATCCCTCTCAGGGTCCTTCTGAAATCCGTCTACGCATACCAGGCCCTCTGCCCCCTGCCAGGCATCAAGTTGAGAGCTGAGGACTCTTTGTGTGTCTTGCTGGTTTCTGAGGGTCATTTGAGCAGCAGCATCACTACCTGTGCTGTGGTCCTTCCTCAGTAACATAGCCTCTCTCTTGCGTTTAAGAGCTCACCGGAAGCCAGCTTCATTCTGTGGGCTTCACCTGGATGAGTTTATCGGATCCTCAAAACACTTCCATGAGGTAGGTGCCATGAACATTTTTGGCTTCTATAATACTTGTGGGGTTCACCCAAGATGACAGCTGGAGTGTCCCAAACAGTCACACTATAAACAGAACTACGGGGTATTACATAGATCGCATCATCCTGCCTTGAAAATGGATCTTTTTAACAATTGGTTCTGATTGAGAGTTTCAGAATTCTCTGCTGTGGGGGCTGGCTCCTTCCCTCGGGGACTATTCACCCTCTGAGGAGCTTTGTGTACATACAGCCTCCACTCAAGGCCTACCTTGTCCTCACAAACAACCTATGCTTTGGGTTTCAACTGCTGGTGGCACTGTCTATGCTCAGCATACTATCCAAAGAGAAGTTTGCACCCTGCCCAGGAGGCAGGCGCAAGGCCTGAGGGTCAGGATTCTGTGTATGTGTGGTGGTGGCAGGGGGTGGGCGGAGGAGGGGGTAGAAGGGAGATGGCACATGTGTGGAGGTCAGAGGAGAACATGTGAGAGTCAGTTCTATCCTTCTACTACCAGAGTTATGGAGATTAAACGTGTCCCATTGGCCTGGCTCTGAGATCCCTTGATAACAGTGCTTTGGGTGCTTTGGTCTCATGGACCCCCCCCCCCCTTGTATCAGGCTGGCCTCTAAAATGTCTTAAGAATCTCTCTCTTTGTCTTTATTTCAATCTGTTAGAGATCAGTGCTTCTTTTAGGATAATGAAAATAAATTCCTGTAATTTATTACAAGGGCCAGGGATGCAGTTCCGCTGTAGAGTGTGTTCCTACCACATACAAGGCTCTGAGTTCAATCTCTACCACTCCATAAACTACCATTCCAACAGGACAGGGTGAACCATACCTTTAATCCCAGTGTATGGTAGTGGAGGGAGGAGGAACAGAAATTCAAGGTCACCCTCAGCTATATAAGGAACTCTAGGCAAGCCTAAGCTACATGAGACCCTGTCACAGAAAAAAATGGAAATGAAACATACAAAATCTATGTTTTTTATAGTAAATCCATTTATTATTAGACTGTTACATACAAACTTGCATTTCAATAAATACAATCAGGTCAAACGTAAAAGAAAACAGAATTTATGCCACATGTTGTTCCCGGGAGTAGGGGCACAGTTGGATGATGAACATCGTGGCTTCTACCACCATAACTTTTGATTGTTCTATGGTCACAATTAAACAAAAAATTATACCTGCACACACTGAAGATCAGTTCTACCAAGACTTAAGAGATTTCATGTGATAAACATGCTTGCCTGTTAGTTCTACACTTTTCTTTGAGTTGATGACTTACCACTTGTAGGGAATATCAGACATGTGGATAGTTTCCATGCTTTGTAGGGAAGCCAATGACACAGGAGAATGGAAGATAGAATCCTAGCAAGCCAGGTAGCCACTTTAATTTTTTATACAGAATATGGAGCAGTTTCCTTTCCTAATCCTTTACCAACATCTAGTTCCAACAACTAGCTCTCAGAAATTATAACACCATTTAAATGATCTTTCTGTGGAATTTCAGATCCACGAGTTTCAATATTCCACTGACTTCTCTCTTAATGAAGGAAGTGGTTTGTTGATTTACACCTTGGCACAAAGTCCTTACTCTGGCTCACTAAGCCAGAACGTGTTCCAGTAACTGCAGCTGTGCCTTCAGAATGCAATCCTACACGAAATCCTAAATGCCAGACACACTTACGGACAACATAATCCTTTCTGGTTTTATATAGTTCACAGATGTATTTATTGGCTATAAGGCTAAGAAGATGAAAGAATTCTTTCTTCCCATGGCAGTCACATTTGTCAGAAGTACAGGTCGGTTGCACCAACATCTGTGTGTACTTGTAGCCACAGTAACAATGCTTTGCCGGTTTGATTTTCTGTAATTTTTGTCTCTATGTCATTAGCCAACACCCAGATCTGTCTGGCTATAGATTCACTAGAAGATGGCAGTTGAGAGCTCTCTCTCACCATTCTTAGGCCAACATCTTTGGCGCGGTTTTGCTTCCACGTCTTGGCAGTGGTGTGAAGGCTCGATCTTTACCACCTTGACTGCTACTGTGGGAGAGGCCTGTAAATGCGCTTTGATGTGAGGCAGTTAACATCTGCTTCTGGATGGGTTTAACCTAATACTCCTTTTCTTCCCCCTCCCAAAATTCTTTTGACACTTTTATATATTTGGCATGCAAATGCTGCTTATATTTTGGTGATTTTGTTTAAGTGCAGGGTACTGTCCACAGAAACGCGCTGACTGATGGGTCATGCATTTTAATTTTTTGTGCAAAATGTGAAGCAAAATTCATGTAATTTGAGTCAGTGCATTTCCAAAGGCATGCAACACATTATAGGCCTAGCATTTTCCCACTTCTGCTAGCCATTGAATAGGTATTCGAGGAACTCCTTCAGTTTCTTCCAAATAAACTTCCACAGTCATGATCTGGCTTACTCCTACTGATGCATTTTGAAATGTGTGTCTATCACAAAGCTTGTTTCTTGACTAAACAGAAATTATATAAAGTTTTATTTCCTCAATTTAGCTCTTGTGCCAAACTAATTTTTAAAACTGTCCTGATCACAATATGAACTGATTAAAAGGAAATAGTCTTAGAAATAAAGAAATAATACACCCCCCCCCTGACCCTCATATGAATGCCTCCCTGTAACTCACCTTTATTCACTTTTTCGTTTTTAGCTGACTGGACCTAAAATTTCACCTGTTTCGAGCTGGGGAGATGGGTCAGTTGGGAAAGTGCTTGTGTTACAAGCATGAAGACTTCAGTTTGAATCCCCAGTCACCCATGTAAAAACCAAACATGCTGGTACATGTCTGTAACCTCAGTGATGTGGGGATGGAGACAGGAGAATTTTAGGGGCTCGTTGGCCACCCAGTCTTGCCAATACAGTGAGTTCAAGATGAGTAGGAGACCCTGTTTCAAAAAACGAGGCAAAAAGCACACAGGGTCAAACTCTGGCCTTCACACTCACAAACCTGCAAACACACACACACACACACACACACACACACACACACACACACACACACACACACAAAACCTATTGTTGAAAAGTTATTCCACCATCCCAGACAGTAGGTAAGCTGCATCAAAGGACTCTGATTCTATCCAGGCCATACCCGAGTGGGCCGCGCCCTGCTTGAAGAGCCAATGCAGCTTTTGCACTCATCCCAAGGCCAAGTAACAGGTCATCTGTGGATGAGCATCCCTGGACAGTCTCATGAATGGCATCACTCTGAAACTCAGGCCTTCTTGCAGAAATATTGCTTCTTATTATCTCTGTGATAGATCTCTTTTCATGGATAATAATAATTGTGATTTCTTTTTGCTAGAATATGATGAAACTGCCTAACGCTGAGGACTTAGCCTGTGCCCAGGACAATGAGTTGAGCTCTACCACCACAAGTCCTCTCTAGTGAGACACGAACATGTGTCATTCTCACCATACCTCTGAGGTGAGGTCTTGATCATTGCCATTTTACAGATAAATAACTGAAGCTCATGAGTGTAAACACATTCAAGGTTTTCCTGCTAGCTTATGGAGTACCATGGACCCAAAGCCACGGCTTGCTGTCCCCAGACCCATGTCTTTCATAACTTTCTTACATTTCAATCAACATGCTTAAGCCAAAACATTTTCCTTGCACCCAAGTTCTCCTCAGAGACACGCATCTCAGTCAATGGTGGTATTCCAAACCCCCAAGTAGTTCCCCTGAACAAGTCTCTTTTTCAGTGCTGTAGGCTATGGTTATTCTGCTTGTAAAATGTTGTCAAAACATGATATATCAAAATTTAAGTGATGACGGGGCATAAGCAGCATACATTACTTTCCAGTTCCACTGTGCTCTGACTTTCACATCTGATAAAATCACAGCGGTTGTCTTAGTTGTCTTAGGGTTTCCATAGTTACAATGAAACACCATGACCAAAATTCAAGTTGTGGGGAAAAGGGTTTATTCAGCTTACATTTGAATAACAGTATTCATCATTGAAGGAAGTCAAACAGGATCCTGGAGGCAGGAGCTGATGCAGAGGCCGTGGAAGGGTGCTGCTTACTGCTTTTCTCATCAAGGCTTGCTCAGCCTGCTTTCTATTAGAACTCAGGAACCAGCCCAGGGATGGCACCACCCGCTATGGGCTGGGCCCTCCCCCATCGATCACTAATTTAGAAAATGCCTTACAGCTGGATCTCATGGAGCATTTCCTCAACTGAAGCTCCTTCCTCTCTGACGACTCCAGCTTGTTTTAACTTGCCATATAACCAGCCAGTGTACCAATTTTTCATCAATGAGAGCAACCTGTATTTTGATAATTGTGTTTGGCTAGTTAAGTATTGAGGGAGAGGGATGGGAACTCATTGTACTCTTTCTCCCAATTCAGTAGACATTCTGTTGGGTAGACAAGCCCACCACACAGCTCAGCTCTGGCCAACAGGGTCCAGGCAAAAGTCAGGAAGACCAAATAAGGGTGTGTCCCTCCTCCCAACCCCCCTTCAGAGGTCTCCATGTTGTCTTCCCACTCCATCTGCTGGCAGAGATTTAAAGGATCACACGGAGGAGGCCAATGTAAGAAACCTGGGTCCCCAAATATGAGCTCTGGGGAGAGTCCAGCCCCAAGTCAACCCGCACTGGGCTAGTCTATGACATGATACTGAAATAAATTCCGATACTGTCTCAAGTTGGTGATTGTTTTTGCTAAGAGCAGTAACTAATGTCCTCAAAGAAGTGAGTAAGTAAAGTGGTTGGGCACATTAAAGGGACAAAATGTTAGATTTTCTCATGAAATCAGCCTCTGGCGGAAGCACAAACTGTTCTGTACTCTAAATAGTGACCTGGGTTTTAAAAATAGCAACAGAGAGGACTTTCCTGTTTGAATTTAATCTGGCTCAGGTGACAGACGGCTAATTTATGTGGCTAAATATTTAGCAGTGTTGACAAAACTGGGTTCCTGGTAGTTTGTGGCCATCCAGAGTTCAACTCTGTTCTTCCCACTAGTTCCGTGTTTACAGCTCCACAGATGATCTGCCTTGGTTTAAACAGTGCTGGCTTAGAGGACACTTCAGTGGTTTCCCTCGTCTGTGGCTGTGGTACATGGCTACAATTCTATAGACACAGGGCATCCTTATAAGTTTATTTAATTTTACTGTTTCTATGTATGGTGTTCCATTTCATTATCATCAGCTGATTTTAACCAGCATGATTTCATTTGTGAGAATTAGATAAAATATGCAAATAGAATGCAATAAAATGCTATTTATATTGCAAGCAAGACATAGCAAGGCAGGAACAACTTGTAATTAACATTTTTAAAGCTTTATTTTATTTTATGTATATGAGTGTTTTGCCAGCATGTTTGTATGTACACCACACGTGCCCCTGAGAAACTTAGAGCAGCGGTTCTCAACTTGCCTAATGTTGTGACCCTATAAATACAGTTGCTCATATTGCAGTGACCCCCAAGAGTAACATGATTTTCATTGCTACTTCATAACTGTAATTTTGCTACTGTCGTAAACCATAATGTAAATATCTGTATTCTCCATTGGTCTTAGGTGACCCATGTAAAAGGGTCGTTTGACACCCCACCACAATGGGGTTTTGACCCACAGGTTCAGACTTAAGACTTCATGCTTAGACTCAGAACCTCTCTCATTGTGGTCTATCCAGGTGCTCTGTGGGTTTACTCAGTGTCACTGATAGGACACGGCAAGTCTCTGCAGCTTCGTTCTCAGAGCTCAACAACTACTGGAGGGATACAAGGAAGCATTTTAATATGCAGTCCCAGGCTCGCATGGCTTAGTAAAGTTCCTTCTGTATAAGCATGAGGACTTGAGTTTAGAGCCCAGGCACCTATGTAAAAGTCTGCCATGTTGGCACGGCTGCTGGTAATCTCAGTCCTGGGGAGCAGACATGGGATCGCTCCCTGGCCAGCCAATGTGGTTGAATCAGTGTGCTCCAGGCTCAGTGAGGTATCCTGTCTCAAAAGCAGTATGGAGAGCATTGGGAGAAGACCCCAGGCCTTACCCGATGCATGCATGATTCCCAGGGGCAGGACAAAAGGAACATTCATGCCTCGAAGCTGAGCCTGAGTGTCTGATGGGCTGCTCATTCTCCTTTGATTCATTATTTTCTTTCAGGAAATAAATTGTAGGTCCATGGTGACAGTTACACTTTCCTGACCTTATCAGATCAGAGATCCCTGATCTCAGCAGAAGGGCAAGTCTAAACATATTTCTAACAGAAATGTAAAATGTGATCAGGATTAATCTCCAAGATGATGATGGATGGCTTAGAGCCTTTTTCTGGGGAGGAGCACCCGGGGAACTCAATGCTGTGATTAAGAATTAGAACCAGCCAGGGTCGGGTGGAGTACACTCCTGTAATCCCAGGACATGGACGCAGAGGCACACTTGTTCTACACAGTGAGTTCCAGGACAGCCAGGGATACACAGAGAAACCCTGTCTGGAAATATAGGGGATTGGGAGGGGGAAGAGTTAGAACCAATAGTCAGGCTTTTAATTCTACCTGCTCCTTATGAAAACAACATCAAAACAAACACCTCACCTGATGATATTAGGAGTCTGCAGAACCGTTGCAACCTCAGTTTCTGAGGACTTGGGTCAAAGTCATTCCTCTTGAATTAGGGTCTTCCTGTGAAGTCCTGGAGAGTAACTGAGAACAAGACACTGTAATATTTGAGGGTCTATGGGACCTCACTGGCCAACGACTTCCAATAGACAATCCATTCCCAGAACCGAGTTTTTTTATTTGTTAGTCTTTGGTGTCTAGTAGGGGGACTCTCATCTTGCTGTTGGGTAACTCTGTTTAACTCTTGTTATGTGTGTGTGTGTTGTATGTGAATTTGGGAAGCTACTGCAGATGCTTCCCAGAGCAGGCTTTCAAATGACTTTTTCAGGTGCTCTTTAGTGTTCAATATCCCTCTCTGTACTCAGCATTCTGCTCTGCCTTCCCACCCCTTCCTGATTCCTTACTTCCCTTTCCTCCTTTATATCAATGTGTTCAGTCTCCCCTTCTTTGAAAGCTCCCCCTACCTCCGTCATGGCTCTTTACTCCCAGGGCTCAGGGGTCACTGTGGAAGATGGGACAGAAAGATTGTTAGAGCCAGAGGCAGTCGATAATTACAAAGAAACAGTGTTTTCCAGATTCAACAGAACAGTTGCACTTGGGAACTCACAGCAGTTGTGATAGATCTGTTGTCTTAGGGTTTCTATTGCTGCGATGTGACACCGTGACCAAAGCAGCTTGGGGAAGGAGAGGTTTATTTGGCTTACACTTCCAGGTGAGTGAAGAAGCCAGGACAGGAACTCAAGCAGGACAGGAACACGGAGGCAGGAGCTGATGCAGGGGCCATAGAGGGATGCTGCTTACTGGCTTGCTCCCCATGTCTTCCTCAGCCAGGAACCATCAGCCCAGGGTTGGCACCACGCACAATGGGCTGGACACCCTCCCCACCATCAATCACTAATTACGGGGATGAGCTAAGGGCTCGCCTACAACATACAACTTAGGGAGGCATTTCCTCAAGTGAGGCCCCCTCCTCTCAGATGACGTTAGCTTGTGTCAAGTTGTCATAAAGCTATCCAGCACACCTGTGCAAGATCAAGTCAGACAGAATCCCAGCATGGGGGTGGGATGTGGGCAGGAAGTCCCACCGCTGGGTGAGGGTTCTCTTTAATGTGGGCTGGTAGGTTGGCCACACTCCAGTGGACAGCTACACACCCGAGAATGTATAGTCGGCACCAATTTTACCCAATGGGTAGTTTTTTAAAAATGAAATATTAAAGTAAAAAATGGATAGCAAAAAAATTGGATAGATATTTTAAAAAATTGGGTGGGTACGGAATGGAGGTGGGCCAGGAAGAGTTGAGGAAAGGATGAATAAGACCAAAATACAATGTATGAAATCAAAGAACTGATTAAAAAATATATTTTTAAAATATACTACAGTAAAATCATTCCTCCCAGTAAGAAGGAATCTGATTCTGGAGAAAATGGTGAATTCCAGCTAGCAGGACCCTCTATTTGAGTTCAGTTATTAAGTATAACTGTCGTCCTGAGCTCTTCTTTATTAGGGACCTCTTATATGACAGGTATTGCAACAATGAAGTAGGTACTATTACTATCAATAATATAACTAAGGAAGCAGAGACCTGGAAACCTTAAACAAACCTGTCCAAGATCAAGGGGAGTGGTGATGTAGTCAGGTACCCCATGTTCTGTGATGAAAACTTAGCCCTCAATGCAACTGTGTTAACTGATGAGTTCTTTAAAGGGTGATCAGACTCCTAATAGATAGATCAATGCTGACAAAAACTCTTCGCGGTGGGTCTGCTACAAAAAAGCAAGAGCTTCCTGGTACTTTCTTGCCCTTCCACCTTCCCCAACAAGATGATACAAGAAAGCCCTCACCAAATGCTGACACCTTGGTACTGGACTTCCAGCCTCCCTAACTGTAAGAAATAAAGTTATTTCCATTGTAAATTAGCAGCCTGTGGCATTCTGCTATAGCAGCATGAATGGACGGAGACATCGTGCACGTCTGAGGCCACAGTTCTCGTTCCAGGCGCCTGGCGATGTTATCCTGCAGTATAGCCATAGTTGAGTCTATTTCTTGCCACCAGTTCAGTCTCTGGCATTCCTCCGCATTTCCTAAGTGTGTGCTTTGGGAAACTAATCTAGAAGGTTCCCTCGGAACAAGTGAAAGGCAACATTCAGAATTCAGTCCTAGAACATCTGTGGCCCCACACCAGTTGGCCTTGCTTGCTCAGCCTGCGTGACTATGTCATTGTCTCCTGGATCCCGAAGAAAGCTTCCATTCATCCAATGAGCACCCATCTAAGTGGACAGTGGGTAGCTTCTCTCTGCACCAAAATCTCTTGCTCCATAGTCCTCTCTCTGGCACTCCAGACAGTGCCTCATGGATGCCAAAGCCTACACACTCTTACCGTATGCCTGGGTGTCTTAACAGTAAAGGAATTTTTGAAAACAACAACAGCAAAAAAAAAAAAAATGTAAGCATTGTTTATTTCCTTTCATTAGCTCATTAAGGTTTTGGTCATAGCAGATTCCATAATGGCCGAGTCGGATAAAGAACAAAACAAAAAACAGTGCTATTGTCCTTTCTCTTTGAGTCTATTATCTATTCATCTTGATTGTGACTTGCTGAGGAAGGTCACACAAAGACCTGCAAACAAGACACACCTGGCCATGAATTCAAGCTCCCTCATTCATTCTTCATTCCAAAGCTTTATTAAAAATCCACTGTATGCCCAGAATTGTTTCAAGTGCTGGAATCAAGCAACAAATAAAACAAAGATCGCTCTCCTCCTGGAACTCACTTCAAGGGGATGGAGATAGATATCAAGTGGGCTAAGAAAAACATAAGGGTATTAGATGATGACAAACCCTGAAGATAAAAGGAAGACAGAGAAGCATGAAATGTTATACTTGATGCTATGCTTTGAATCTGAAGAGTCTCCTGAGTGTTCGTGTTTAGAATGCTTCCTCCCCAGGCTCTGAAACCTTTAGGAGGTAGGGCCCATCTCCGGGAAAGTAGATTACGATGCATGGAGCTATGGAAGTTACATCCAGCCGGTGCTTCCTGGCCCACTGTGACTCGAGCAGCTTCTGCTGCGTGCTCCGGCTGCCATGGTTTGAGCTGTTTCACCATGCCACCATCGTGACAATGAGCAGAGCCCCCTGAAGGCATAAATCAAAACAAATCTTCCCTCCACTTAAATTGTCTCCGACACAATTAATTTGTTGTGATTAACAACAGAGTTATCCAGGAGAGGCCTAATGGTAGGGGTCACTTGATTCAAGACTCTTAAGGAGGTTAATGCAATGGATGTGTGCCTCAGGTGTGTGAGATGGGGTAAATGTTACCTAATTTCTTTCTTTCTTTCTTCCTTCCTTTCTTTCTTTCTTTCTTTCTTTCTTTCTTTCTTTCTTTCTTTCTTTCTTTCTTTCCTTCCTTCCTTCTTTATTTCTTTCTTTTCTTTCTTTCTTTTTCTGAGACAGGGTTTCTCTGTGTAATAGCCCTGGCTGCCCTGGATACATGCGTGCACTACCGCACCTGGCTGTTATCTAATTCCTTAGTAACTTCGACATTAAATGGTTTTAAACACAAAAATGGAAATAAAAGGCACTTCCACTGATTTGTTCTGAGGATGCAGCCCAATTCTGAGGAACATCTGTTGCAGGCTTTGAGCGGGTCCTGGCAACAGCTGTCATTACTCTCTCTGTTACCAGCAGCAGTAGCAGCACCGTTAGAAATAATCACTTACCGGAACTGGAGATAAGTTATTTATGCATTTATTAGTCCCAAATGTCCCTGCTGAGGACACCCAGGCCATAGTCTGATTCCAAAGATGAAGAAAGCATGCTAGCCTTGGAAGACCAACATATGGTTTTGATAATTCTATCATTCTGAGTCTCGGCAGGGAACAGAGGCCCCTCTAATTGGATGCCTGGGGCAGCGCTTACTAAGAAAATAGAGAGATCACGGGGTGGTGCTGTACCTCAGAACTGGTAACATCAGAATACCACCATCCCTGCCCCTGCCAAGTCTGAAGGCACAAGGGGAGAGTGTGCTTGCCAGATCCAGACCCAGAGAGCTTGTGGATACAGCTGTTGACAAGGTTTGTGGCTTCCAGTGGAGAAAAGCCGCCAACCAACCAGGGAAGGAGGTAGGGAGAGAGCGCCTCAGTGTTCTTGTTCTTAAGTTTATCAGAATTCCTCACTGGCCAAACTCAAAGGTAGTCAAGTTCTAAGTTAGAGTCCGGGGAGCCTGTGGGACAACCCCCAGGACACCAATGAGGTAGAAAGGGCGGAGGCGAAGGGGGCCGTGAGACAGCCATGGTCACAGTGAGGACAAGTCAAGGCACTTCCCCGCACTTCCGGACACCTCGAGCCTGTACTCCCTCCACGCAAGGGAGCCTCTGCTGATCTTTTTCTTTTCTTTTGTCCTTTTAATCACGTGTTGTTCTCTTTTGGGACTTTCTCTTCCTCGTGCCTGTGTAAACTCCGGGATTTGGTTAGGAGTTTTAAGATAACTGGAAAATGAGGCCTACTGTACACACAACAACAACAAAACGTGAAATAAAACTAGAGTTCTTCTGGTTTCTCGGTACCTGTCAGCAATGGCTCTAGAATGCACCTTAGATCCCCAGCTCTGTGGATCTTCATGTTCCTTATACGAAAAGGTGCATTGTTTGCTTCAAACCTATGCACACCTCCTGTATGATTCAAGGGATGCTCAGAGGGAGAGGGAGGCTAGAGGAGGAAGAATGCTTGCTGCTGGATGTCCTGAAGACTGAGATTGGTACTGTCCCAACGAACCCGACGACCCTAACCAGCCAGAACTAAGTATAAAGAGGTCCACTCCCTGCCCCCGCCCCAACTCCCCTTCGTTCTCTCCTACCTAAGGCCGGGGGTTGGAAGGGAAGTAGAGGCATTAGGGAAACCAAAATAAAACGAGATTAAAAAGTAGTGCTTACAGGTGTGCCTTGTGTTTGAGCTCAGTGTGACTCAATTTAGCTTTGGGATATGGGACCATATTAAAATACTCCAGACCTCTGCTTCAAATCGTTATCAGAGGATCTGGATGGATTTCACCCAGATCTTGTAAGTTTATCTTTC
Source organism: Pachyuromys duprasi (assembly GCA_028658305.1). Lineage (NCBI taxonomy): Eukaryota > Metazoa > Chordata > Mammalia > Rodentia > Muridae > Pachyuromys > Pachyuromys duprasi. The sequence continues at coordinate 55,866,397 of CM053766.1, forward strand.
TTTTAGACCTGTGAATTCCCTAAAAACTTTAATCTTCTATAATTATAAAAGGGTGCCTCCTTTAAGAGCTGATTAGAGCCCCCTAGATATTGAAATTTAAAAAAAAAAAAAAGCGTGTCTTATACAGTCTTATACAATCCTGGTAAGCCAGGATTCCATAACATAGCCACCCCTTGCCAGGCTGCCCAGCTGTTCCGGCCAGTCTCTGAGCTCAAATCCCCAAAGCTGCTTGCAATCTGGATGCAATCTGCAGCAACTGGAATGCAAAGTGCTGTGGAAATCTGCACATTGGCCACACTTCACTCTGTTTCATCCTGCCACAGCTATTGTAAACTGTCCATTTGAGCCCGGGCCCCAAGTCTCTGCTGACTGTCCACAGACACAAATCACAATAATGAATTTTTCTGCCAATTCTCCATCCCAAGTTAATAATGAGAAACCCTAGAATCCCAGGGGCACCACTCTCTGGGAGTGAAGGGGACTTTCCAGTACCAGTCCTGCCTTGCTTCTTTTCAATTTCATTTCGTTTTTCTTTCTTTCCTGACTCCTCAGTTGCTGGGACAAAGAGTCAGACAATGAGGGTTTTGTTACTGTGATAAGAAAACTTAAATTTGAATGCAATAGTAGAGATGAGGGGATGGTGTGGACTCAGAAAGGTAGCAGGTTATACTTGTAAAACTGCTTTCTGTAAGTATTTCAAATACAGAACCACAGCTTTACTGAGTTATTTTATATGCAGAACTGTATTGTCTCTGGTCAAGTGAAGAATGGTAACTGAGAGGTTAACTGCTGGGCCCACACATCTCAACAATGGTAGTCATTGTCATCACAAATCCAGGTAGCTGGGTTCTGCTTATGGTCTGCCCTAGTCTACGCAGGCTGTCACAACAAGCTGCCACAGACTGAATAGGTTAGAACAACAGAAGTGTATTTCTCATAGCAATGGAGGCTGAAGAATCCAAGACCAAAGGCACAGCAGGTTCTTCCTGGATCTCAGCCGGCCATCTTCCCACCACAACTTCACACAGTGCACGAGAGGATGAGGGATCTTGCACCTTTAGGATTTAATTACCTCCCAAAGGCCTACCTCCAAGTTAGCATCAGCGATTAGGCTTTTATGATTTGGGGGAAGATGCATTCAGTTCATGCCTGCTTCAACCTAGTTTCTGAGTTTAGGGCTCAAAGATCTAACCAAGGAAGCTGCCTGGCCCTTTGTCATCTCCCAAAACAAAGGAACTTCATGCCAGCCTTTCTCGGTGGGTCAGAGTAGTCACATGATCATCTACATTCAAAGTATGGACTTAGATTCTGCTCCTAGATAGAAAGTGTATGGAGCACGCCTATAATCCCAGCACTTGAGGAGGCAGAGGCAGGCAGATCTCTGAGTTCGAGGTCTGCCTGGTCCACAAAGCAAGTCCACAACAGCCAACCTGACACAAAGAAACCCTGGCTCTGTAAACAAAACAAAACAAAAAAACCAAAAAAGATGAAAGAAAGAGTATCAAAATTGACAGCAATTAAATTGGGTGCCCTGATATTGTGCTTCAAATGGATTTAGGGGTAGGGGTAACTTGGTAACACTATTTTCTCCCCCTGAAGGGGCTCTTTTCTTCACAGTCAGGCTTGAAAGGTAGTTTGAGCTCACATTAAATATTTTTCCCAGTTCAATCTTTTCCTCAGGTGATATGTGGCTGATGACAAATAGAAGGTTCTACAAGTGACCATTGATTGTCCTGGCTGGTCTTGTTTGGGTTATTCATATTCTAGACATCTGGAAGCCTCCCATCTGTGACCTAGCTCCTTGCTCTACCCTTTATATCTCCTGAGGTCTGATAATGCACTGAGCACAGCTGTGAACCTTTCCTTCACACTTTGAGCCACACAGAGGACAGTAAAAACCCCAGCATTTCTGATTCTGAGTAGGGTTAGCTTCCTGTTTTCCTGGGTAAACTATGTGTTCATTCTCAGAACACGCCAAAGCAAAGCTGGCTGGTGTATCAGAAAAGAAAGGGTTAAATAAGTCATGCAATGTCAAGGACCAGTACCAGTGAGTTTTCAGATGCTGAGCAGATAACATGGCAGGCATTGTTAGACCCACAGCAGCACTGGAAACGAGAGCTTCCTTTTGTCTTGAAGGACTGAATGACGAGCCACAATGCTGTGTGAGAAGACATCACAATTTAAGTGGAATGTTACAGGAGTCCAGGGAGGGGAGAATACGAGCTTTAAAACCATTTTCAAAAGGTAAGAGGGGTTTGTTTTTAGGTTAGAAGGCAGGAGGAGTCTCTTGGTAAGTGCTAAGACATGGTAGAATGTGTCATACTGAAGGAAGAGTGGCTGGTCCTGTGGAACACAGGTTTTATGGGAGGGAGGTAAAGCCAGAAACTGGAATTAAGTTGGACTCTCAAACTCTCTGCATTTTTAGCTGAGGGCAAGGAGTTTTGTCTGTGGCCAACAGCGAAGGATGCAGAAGGGCACAAGCTCCACAAAAGCTGTTCCTCATCAGGAGCACCAGGAATGCCTCTCAACTCAGGGCTTTGTCATCTTTGATATATTCAAAACCTTCATCAGCGCCAAACTCCATCTGGAAATTTCAGGCTTTCTCCTATGTTTCTGACCTTGAGTCTTTCAAAGTTGGAAATTTCACATTGCTGCCATGTTCCATCCAGTGAAGACAAGATTACCTGCCAAAAATAATCTGGAAGGCAAACTGCATACTTTAGTCAGCTTTTCTGTCATGTTCTCTGCCAAAGAAGGAGGAGATCAACAAGCTGGCAAAATCCTATTCTTTCCTGGGCAGAAGAAGTATCGTGTGTGTGTGTGTGATTATGAGCAGTGTATACATCAGAGATATTCAACCTATGGGTTGCCACCCCTTTGAGGGCCATATGATGTTTCCACAGAGGTTGCTTAAGGCCATCAGAAAATACAGATATTTACATTGCATAATAGTAATAATTACAACTCATAACAGTAGCAAAATTGCAGTTAGGAAGTAGCAACAAAAATAATTTTATGGTTGGGGGTCAGCACAACAGAGGAACTGTATCTAGGGTTGCGGCATTAGGAAGGCTGAGCACCACTGGTATATATGCACTGAGATTTATTTTTTTCCCTATGAGTGGCACAAATATTTAAATCACCGTTTGAAACACACATATGTATCTACGAGGCCAGCAGTGGTACTCACAGGTGGCGATGGATTCCAGGTGACTCCAAATCATATCATGCCATCTGGGTCCGGAACGCAGCATATTGGAGTGAGCACCACCACATCATAGCATATGATATGGCATGTGTTACAGGAGACGGTCACAGCCTGTTTTGAGGCTGGACAGCTCATAAGATGATGCAGCTCCTTGCAAAGACCTTGATCTTGGGATGGTCTACCTACTTGGGTCCACTCATGGAAGAAATGGACAAACACATGTAAGACCCAAGGAGACCAAATGGAGAGGGACAGTGGTGTTAGTCACCTTCTACTACAGAGACACTAATAAAATGTCTTCAGTGCATTAAACTCACCTCAGTTCAGGGCCACCAGGCAGAGAACACTGCAACCCTGCGGAGGAGCTTCCTGCTAGAGAGGACTGTCTGATGTTATAGACCAGAAGAGGGAAGGGTTATAATGCTCTTTGTCACCTGAAAGCCAGAGAAACATGGTCCTAGGAGAGACTGCTGTTGGGTCTGGCTCACACCTACCAAATCAAAGGGGCAATAAGCTTACCCAGGAAGTCCCTGGAGTCAGCAGTGACTCCCGTGAATAATAGGTCCCAGTAGACCAGAGAGGAGAACCTGAGAACTATTACCATAGATTCGGCCCAAGGCAGCCTCACAGAGTGCTTAGACCTTAGTAGAGAAGTGCTGAAGATCTTCATTACAGATTCTATAGGCCCAGGGCTCCAGGAGGAGTGAGAGTCCTGTGTGACCCACTGGTAAGTGCTGGCCATGTCCTAAAACCACAAGTGAGGGAACCCTGCTGACAGAAGATCCCAGACAGTACCTAAGAGCCAGTTTAACTTCTAAAGCTAGAGAAAGGCAGCCTCCTACAGGAACAAGTCAAAAGAACTCTTTCCTGAGCCCTTCCCCTGGTCCCGTCCCAGATGTATCAGAGATGGGTTGTCTAGTGGGCACCCTCGAGTTTGAAAGTAGGGAAGTGTGTTCGGTCCTCTTTCCACCACCTGCTGATTGTGAGGGAGGGCAGGAAAGCTGTGAACTTGATTGACCTTGGAACACTTTGACTGCTTTAAGCACACAAATCTGGTGATAGCAAATTGCGAGACAATTTTCCATGGCAGTGAAGGAAGACTCCTGTCATCTAAAAATGACCACGGAGACTGTGAGTCTTAGCTCAGACTTTATCCAACAGTAATGAAAAAAATCCAACCTACAGAGCAAGTTTGCAGAAGTAGTCAGAAGCGACTCATCAGAGTGGGAAAGTGCCCCCTTCTTTTGTAGACAGAGCTTTGCCTTATGGCCTGGATGGTTCTGAACTCACAGCAACATGGCTGCCTTAGAGCTGAGATCACAGGCATGTGCCAACAAGCCTGGTTCAGTCCACTGCTTCTTTGTTTGACCCAAGAGTCACAAATGTAACTGTCTGCAATTAAAATCTGTAATAGTTTGCCTGTCTGAAGTTGCAAGGAGGAGACATAGATATCTGTAAACACTGAAATACTATTCTGAAGCAGCATAGAACTTAGAATTCTAAGGTTGGACTGGACCCCTATTCATCCCAGCACTCTTGTCTTTGGGTGTCTTACACCATCACTACGTAGTACAGAGTGCCATTTCCTCATCCACTGACCTAATAACTTCCCATTGCTTGAGAGTCTTTCTCTGGCCCAAGCACTGTGATAAGAGAGGGGAGTTCAAGGGGCTGTGGAAATGACTCAGTCGATAAAGTACCTGATACACAAACAGGAGGACCCAGGTTCGGATCCCCAGCAGCCATGCAGAAAAATCCAGCCAATTCCAGCACCAAGGAAACAGAGACAGGAAGTTCCTCGGGGCTTGCTGCCCAGCTAGTCTTCCTAAATCATCATGCTCTATATTTGATGAGAAACCCTATCTTTAGAGATAGGTGGTTAGTATTGAGGAAGGCAGTGTTGATCTTTGACCACTGTAGGTGCTTGAGCGCATGTACACACACACACACACACACACACACACACACACACATACACACAAACTTGTATACATGTATACCACATGCATTCACACAGAGCAGAGGATTCCTGTGATGTGTACATGGCATATAGGCAGAAAAACGGCTTGCCCTCACTTTTTGAGTCAAAGTCTGTGGACAGTATGATAGTTTTCCACCAATCACCACCTCTCTTTATCAGATTTCCACAGATACCTGGACGATTATTTACAACCAGTGATTCTTTTGACCATTTTCGTTTGTTTATTCTTTTGTGTGTCCTCAAATTTCTGTGTACCAACATTTCTCAGTAGATATTGAGCATCAACTATGTATAAGTCCATTCCACCTCTAGAATATGTTTCTTTGAGATTTGTCAACCTTTTGCTTCTCATGAGATCCTATAAGCAGAAGAACCTTTTGCTTCTCATGAGATTCTAACAGGGGGTGCCTTGAATTTTCTTAACTACATAGTACTCAAAATCTGTTGCATTTAAATCCCGAAACTGCCTCTATCATTTATTAAAATTTATCACTTGCATTTTTTCTACTCTTGAATGTTATATGAGTTTTCATCTTTGACTTGTAATGTAATGTGGTTTCTAGAAAAGCACCAGGCACACCTTTAATCTCAGCACTGGTGAGGCAGAGGCAGAGAGGTTTCTGTGCATTTTGAGGCCAGCCTGGTCTACACCAAGAGTTCCAAGCTCACCAGGGCTATACAATAAGAACCCCACCTCAGAAAAGCTACTTTTAGCTTTAATTCTCATTAGCCATCATAAGAATTTTATTTTATATATTCTGGATATTAGCCCTCTGTCAGACATAGGGGTGATGAAGATCCTTGCCCTGTCGTTTTTGTTCTAACGACAGTGTCCTTTGCTTTACAGAAGCTTTTCAGTTTCATGAGGTCCCATTTATTGATTGTTGATCTTAGAGCCTGTGCTGTTGGTGTTCCGTTCAGGAAGTTGTCTCCTGTGCCAGTGAGTTCAAGGCTCTTCCCCACTTTTTCTTCTAACAGGTTTAGTGTGTCTGATTTTATATTGCAGTCTTTGATCCACGTGGACTTTAGTTTTGTGCAGGATGATAAGTATGGATCTATTTGCATTTTTATATGTAGCTATCCAGTTAGACCTGCACCATTTGTTGAAGATGCTATCTTTTTTTCCATTGTATGCTTTTGGAATCTTTGTCAAAAATCAGGTGTCCATAAGTGTGTGGGTTTATTTCTGGGTCTTCTATTTGATTCCATTGATCCACCAGTCTGTTTCTATGCTAGTACCATGCAGTTTTTATTACTGTTGCTCTATAGTACAGCTTGACACACATGTGGTATACATTCACTTATAAGTGGATATTAGACATATAATATAGGATAATCATACTAAAATCTGTACAACTAAAGAAGCTAGTCAAGAAGGACAACCCTGGGTAAGATGCTCAATCCTCATTCAGAAAGGCAAATGGGATGGAAGTCAGAAGAGGGAGAAAACAGGGAACAGGACAGGAACCTACCACAGAGGAACTCTGAAAGACTCTACCCACCAGGGTGTCAAAGCAGATGCTGAGACTCATAGCCCAACTTTGGGCAGAGCACAGGGAATCTTATGAAAGAAGGGGGAGATAGGAAGACCTGGAGGGAGCAAGAGAGCAACAGAATCAAAAAATCTGGGCACAGGGGTCTTTTCTGAGACTGATACCCCAACCAAGGACCATGCATGGAGATAACCTAGAACCCTAACCCTAGATGTAGCCCATGGCAGCTCAGTGTCTAAGTGGGTTCCCTAGTAATGGGAACAGGAACTGTCTCTGACATGAACTCAGTGCCTGGCTCTTTGATCACCTTCCCCTGAGTGGGGAGCAGCCTTGCCAGGCCACAGAGGAAGACAAAAAAGCCAGTCCTGATGAGACCTGATAGACTAGGGTCAGAAGGAAGGGAAGGAGGACCTCTCTATCAGTGGACTCGGGGAGGGGCATGGGAGGAGAAGAGGATGGGAGAATGGTATTGGGAGGGGACTACAGCTGGGATACAAAGTGAACAAAATGTATTTAATTAAAAAAATAAATAAATTAAAAAAAAATAAAAAAATTGTATTTTAGATTTTATTGCTTGGTGGTTGGATCATTTTTGAAGTGCCGAATGACTTTCTTGCATTTTAGCCATTTTCCATTTACTCTGCCGTCTCTAGATTCAAAGCAGTTGCTGTTTTTCTTGCTAGAAATAATTCCAGTACTTCAAGACACTGACTCCTAAACTTATAACTTAGTAGCATCCTAGTTAGTCATCTTCATTTTTACAGTAAAGAAATTAGATATCCCACTATTAAAACAAAACAAAATAAAACAACCTTTTTAGAGAGCCCTGCTCACATCTGTCAGAAATCTATTAATTCGTAGAACTGAGTGACTTCAGCCGTATATTTCCCTTCTCCAGCAACTCTCCCTGATGACTCAATATTGAAAACAGTCATCAGAAACACACTGTGGAGACATTCAAGACCCATTCAAGGCCCTAAATTCCTTTTCCAGGTTTGGTTCCCAGATGGCCCGACATGACTGCCCTAATGGCAGTGCCCAGTTTGGTCCTTTCTACCTTTCTTGTCCCTGTTCAATCAGGAATGCCCTAACACTCTGCTCCATTCTGTGAGGTGCAAGTCATCTGCCCCTTCCCAACACGCAAGCTTCTCCTGATCCCCTCTCACCAAAACTTCCTTTTCTAGTATTGTTTTTCTTCTCTCCTGCACATTTCTGCCCCCTTTCCTTTGTCACATATATGTTTTCGGCATCTCATCCACTTCTTGCCTCAACCTATGTGTTGAGACCCCTTTGGGAGAATCAGTCTTTCTCAGGGGTTGCCTCAGAACATCAGAAAACAGAGATACTTCCATTGTGATTCATAACAGTAGCAAAATTACAATTATGAAGTAGCAATGAAGAAAATAATCCTATGGTCACCACAGCGTGAGGAACTGTATTAAGGGGTTGTAGCATTAGGGAGGTTGAGAGCCGCTGCTACAAATGGAAGTCAGATGCGTCTTTCTATAACTAAAGCACAGGTGGTCAAGCACGTTTATTGAATTGTACTTTCAGAGAGCACACAACTAGCGAGTGAAAGAAACAGAAGTAAACACCTGATTTCTTGGTATCTAATCTGGCGTACTGGTTAAGTAAAATTAACCAGAGAGCAGGACCACAAAAACCAACGGTGTTGTGGTCTGCATCGCACAATATTTTCATATGCTTCTGACCATCTTCTTTCTTGTTGCAAGTATCCCCTCCTCCCATATGTCAACCCAAAGTTCCCATGGCTGACCACTGATGTTAGAAACAAGCTTGGCAATGCTCTCACAGGTCTCTGCTCTGTCCTTGCACGGCTGTAGGGGCTGACCTCACTGGGGCAGTGAGGCAACCAAGAAAAGCAGACAAGACTGACACATGGAAAAGCTAGAATCAGATGGACTGGGCTCTCTGATGGAGAAACCACAGCTCCGTGGTAGCTCGGCATATTTATTATATACATTTGAACAGGGCAACAGGGTCATCGTGTCCAGCTAAACTAGGAGGCAGGGTTATTACATGGGAATAAACAAGGAGGTATATAGTTGCACGAGGAGGAAGGATTATTACCTACAATGGAGCAGAGCAAGGAGGTAGGGTTAGCTAGCCTCGGTGGGGGCAGTCGCTGTAAGGGAACAAGCTTCAAGGCATAAATATCTAGGAAGAGATGGATATTATCTGTACACAGTGCCAGCGTTCACACTGGAACCAGAGGCAAGCTCTGCCACGCCCATGGTGCTGAGGCGTCAGTCCTTGACATGGCCTTGCTCATGACAACAAAGCACCCTCACTTAGGACTTCAAATGCTCTTTACACACTCAGTCAAGGCTCCCTTCCTCGGCTCCCACGGATCTCCTTGGCACTCTTTATGAGTTCTGTCTGCTTGTAAGGCTTTTGTGTGCCTGTGCTTCTAATTGGCAGCTGCACCTGTAACTCACCTTGAGCCATACTTAGATCCATTTTGCCCAGACAGAAAGCTGCCCACATGTCTGGGAACATTCATTTCCACAGGGTGTCCCTTAGCAAATTATTTCCTGGTATGAGCTAAAATAAAAGTATGAGTGAGTTAGTGTGAAAGACTAAGTACCTAGCCTCCAGATGAGAGAAACTGAGGTTGAATTTCTGCCCCTGAGCTGTTCTTCTGAGGATCAAGTAGAGCTGGGACTTCATAGCAAGCCATACTTTGGTGGTTTGGTTGCTGTTTTTTTGTTTCCTGAGTCAGGGTTTCTCTGTGTAGCCTGTACTCACTTTGTAGCCCAGGCTGGCTTTGAACTCACAGAGATCCAACTACCTCTGCCTCCTGAGTATAAGAGATGGCTCTCATACTACCATCCCATGTCCTACTTCTCCCTTAGTTTCCTCTCTGGGGCTCTCTCTCTTTTTCTTGTTTTTTTTTTTTGTTGTTGTTGTTTTTTGTTTTGTTTTTGAGACAGGGTTTCTCTGTGTAGCCTTGGATGTCCTGGACTTGCTTTGTAGATCAGGCTGACCTCGAATTCACAGAGATCCTCCTGCCTCTGCCTCTCCAAGTGCTGGGATTACAGGTGTGTGCCACCTTGCCCAGCTTAGGGGGAACTTATTTAGTATGCCAATTGAAAATGAATTCTCATCACAGCCTCTTGTCCTGAGTTGTGTGTTTTGTTGCAAGGGTTAACACTGATCATGAAGATCAAAGTCTAGTGGAAAGTTCCATCCATGGACAAGTTACTTTCTTAGGTGAGTCTTTGGTTAGCAATCAGAAGTATCCAGAATTCAAAATGCATAAGATAGATAGCAGAAGTTGTGATATGGGAGGACAGAGATCATTGACAGTCATGATTAAGTTGATTGTATTGGGAGAAATCTGGAAGATTAGGGAAGAAGACCTCTGGGCAGGTCTGGGAGGGTGTGTTTAGAACTGATTAGATTGTGAGGGCTCTGTCCTTGGCAATGATATAATCCATTGATGGATCCTGGGGTGGTGGTAGGTTTGGGGAAGGTGGGTCGACTTGGAGGATGGGTCACGAAAGGTGCCTTTGGAAGGCGTATCTCGTTGCTGGTCCCTTCCTGTTTCCAGGCTGTGATGGGGTGGGCTGCTCTTGTTTCGAGGACCTTTCTGGAATAAGCACCAATGAGCGTGAAAGAAAGGAGGCCATCTCCAGTGGACCAAAGGCTTCAGTCCCAGATCCAATTTGTGTTCTCATTTTACACTCTAAAATCACAAGAAGGGGTGGGAAAGCAAGTGAGATTTTATAGAAGCATATGTGGTGGTCAGAGGGTTGTTAAGGGCAGGGGCCCATTGCTTCAGATATTTCTCCAGGTCTCCCTGTTGCCTATAGCTAGTGAAGTCATGATTGGCAATTAGGCAGTATAAGCAGTGCTTTCAGTAAATCAATAAATACATCAATAAACAGGTCTCTAATAATTGGTCTTTTCTACCTTGTTCTACTTCATTTTCCTCCACAATGCCATTGATCTATGGTGCTTCTCCATACCAAAGTCCTAAAAACAATGGCGCCAGGTGACCAAGGACTGACACCTCTGAACTGTGAGCCCACATAAACCTTATCTTCTTAAAATGCTGTCTTAAGCATTCTGTCACACTTATGGAAGGGCTGACCAACACACTTATGTTATATTCATATAATCCATATTTAGTCTCATCTCCTGTTCTTTTTTTTTTTCCTCTCTCTCTCTCTCTCCAGATAGGAAAGATGTGCAAAAATTCTTGCAATCATGGAGAGCTCTTATTGCTGGTTTATTGAGTGACATATGACTTGGTCTACTTTCTTTAGTGGAAAAAATGTTTCTGCAGCAAAGAAGGGTTTAGGAAGCAAATGTGGGATGTCGAGATGACTGCAAGGGCAAAGGTGTTTGCTGCATAAGCCTGATGGAGTGGGTTCTGATGGCTTGGGCTCGCTCCCTAGAACCCATGCAAGAAGGAAGCAGCAGAGTCCTGAGAGTTGCCCTCTAACCTCCACATGCCCACTGTGACACATTCATGCCCGCATTCTCTTCCTCTTCGCTAACATCCCCTGTTCAACAAGCTAGGGCACTCATCTTACCTAATGGCAGGAGCATTTTCTCTGAAAGAAACAGGGAGGGGGTGGGCCTCCATCAAAGCCACAGCTCTCCTTTCAAGTGCTCCCTGTTGAGTGATCCTGTCACTAAACACTTATGTAAGTGCTGCTGGGAGCACCTGCTTCCCTTTCTAAACTCTTGAGGTCCCTGATGGGAAACCATGCTCTGCCCATGGTTGATCTTCCAGAGCCTGGCAGTGACTGGCACCAGGAGGTATATCCACCTATCCTGACTGTACTCCAGAGCCCATGACTAAGGCAGGGTCCCTGGAATCTGACAGTATCAGCTTGTCTTCCTGGGATAAATGTAGATCAGAGGATCCTAAAGTTTAGTAGGTCTCCTTGGTACAGAACAAAATGGTCCTGTGGCTGCCACATGTTCTTCCTATTTTTCGCTGGCTAGGTTTGTGCCAGCTTGACACAAGCTAGAATCATCTGAAAGGAGGAAACCTCAGTTGATGGGGAGGGCCCAGCCCATTGTGGGAGGTATCATCCCTGGGCTGGTGGTCCTGGGATCTAGAAGAAAGCAGGTAGAGCAAGCCAGGGGCAGCAAGCCTAAGCAGCAGCTCTGGATGGTCTCTGCATCAGCTGCTGCCTCCAGATGCCTGCCTTATTTGAGTTTCTGTCCTGACTTCCTTCAATGATGAACTATGATGTGGAATAAACCAAATAAACCCTTTCCTCCCCAACTTGCTTTGGTTATGGTGTTTCATTGCAACAATAGAAACCCTAACTAGAACATACATGTTTCCGGGCTAAATGTGAGTAAGAAGCTTCATGGAGAATTCCTGGGAGACAGAATTTTCCTTGGGCCTAGGGAATCTTGGGGAATGCTCCTGGCTCAGCCTTTGAGAGCCCTGGGTTATAAAAGAAATCAATTTGACAGGGTCTAAGTTTGCTGTTCTAAAATGTATAGGACTGAGCGATGGGCGGTGGGCTAGGTTAGCAGTCTTTATCTGAAATAAGTCTCTGGTCCAGAAAAATGGGTACCAGACTGGAAGTTGAAGGGTTTGGAAGGTTGCCTCTGCCAAGGATTTAGATTCTACCTACCTGCAAAGTGATCGTATCAAATGCCACATGAGTTAGAAGCCACTGAGAGACGCCTTCTCTCCACCCCTGGTCCATGTCTTTGGTTAAGCCAACTGGCTCAACCTATTGATTTAGTTTTTTTCTCCAACAGGGTAGCGATGCCACAGAATCCTCATGAGAGCTACCGACAAAACAGTTTATCTTCAGGACCAAGCCTTTAGAAAAAAAAAAAATGATGACGTGAGCCAAAGAAACTGGGGCTGTCTGTTTTCACTTAATTTGCATGCTACAGGTCGGTGAGGGGGGTTGTGAAAACTACTATTTTTAACGCTCTCCTCTGCTCTAACTCATACCTTAACAGTTTTGCTGATCTTTGGTTGCCAAAGCATAATTAGAAGCATTGACTTCCTCCCCTGCCCAGTTTCCCCGATGTTAGGAGAATGGAATACTGGCTGAAAGGGAGATTACATAATACTTACATTTTAACTGGCTGCTAAAGAACTGATGCACAGCTCAGCAGGTTTTGTCTAGTGCCTAGAATGACGCCACAGAACTTACATGGTTTTGGGGGATCTTAGAATTGGGGTCCACATCAGGCTTCACGTTCTTTGTTGTTGATGGCCCAACAACATATTTCAGAGTCAAAGTTTGGGGGAAAAAATTCTACCTTCAGATTTAATTTTTAAATTTTTTCCCCACATTTACTTAAATTGGCACTGAAACAATAAAAATTAAAAGGAAAATTCCATGAGCCAGTGTCCAAAATATACAGCCATCACCCTGTCACTAGAAAGCTGCTTTGGACCCTAAATTTCAAAGAGAGAAAGTGTCCAAGTACAAGTTTTTGTACTTCCCTTAAGTTACTCTAGTCTCTGCCAGTTGCCCTTTTTAGGGATTACCTTTTGCTTTTTAAAATAACCCATTAGCTGGAGAATGTTGGGTGTGAGTGTTTTAAAACAGCCGTAAATCCATAAGTTTACAAAGTTATAAGTGGGGTTGTCAGCGTCCACAATTCTCCAACATCTATTTATTGAGCATCTATTACCTTTCCAGGAACCATGTGCCAATTTAAGCCAAATTTAACCTTGCTTCAAGGTAAATGTAAATGTCCTACCATCTTCCAAACAATACATATTACAGAAACATGAACACACACTAAGATTTCAAGATAATCCTCTTTAGATATATTTATTCCAATAGGTTTCAGCTGACTGGCTGCATGAGACAGGCAACAGGCTTTTGAGAGAGAATTATGCAAGCCTTTCTTCTCCAATACCTTATCCTTAAAGTTTTCTCCTCCATAGCCGTTGGAGTACACGAAAGATGAAAACAAGCAAGAAGATCCAATGACGCACCAAACGCACCTCTCTGTTAACCAGACATCTTGCCGACAGTTTCGCCCAGTGCAGAGATTTCTGACGGGAAAATGAACAGTAAATGATTCTTCTGTGAAACCGTAGTTTCCTGGAGGAAGGAGGGAACCTGGGTGTCTGAGCGCCACTAGTAAGTGAGTTTCTTCTATGGTCAATATACTACACTTTATTTCTTTGTTCATTTGTCTGCTCATTTGTTTCTTTTCTTGCAAGGGATTGAACCCAGGGCCTCTCACTCACTGCTGCTCTATCACTGACTTGCATCTCCTGATTCTTTTCTTTCTTTCTTTCTTTCTTTCTTTCTTTCTTTCTTTCTTTCTTTCTTTCTCTCTCTCTCTTTCTTTTATATTAATTACAGTTTATTCACTTTGTATGCCAACTCTATCCCCCTCCCCCAACCCCTCCCAATCCCACCTTCCCTCCTTCATCTCCTCCCAAGCCCCACTTCAAGCCCACTGATAGGGGAGGTCCTCCTCCCCTTTCATCTGACCCTAGCTTAACAGTTCTCCTCAGGACTGGCTTCATTGTCCTCCTCTGTTGCACACTGATTCCTGACTTGCCTTCCTCTATGTAGTAACCCAGAGCCCATGGTGAAGGAAACGAATGCCCGTTTTATTTATAAACTATTTCTTATATCTCAGCTTTGCACTATTGCCATCTCATTCGGGAACACTGAGTGAGCTTGGTCTTTCAAATTCCATTTGTTTTTAGAAGCACTAACTAAACCACTTAACTGATGGGAAGGACATAAAAACACATCAATGTCATGTGTCAACTCCAGACTGAGCAGGAAGTGTCAAGGAAGATATTCCGTCTGGTGCTGGGTTTATGCGAGGTGACAAGGTTCTGCCTCAGAAGCATGCAGTGCAGCAGGGCTAGCAAGCTTAGCATGACGTGAAAGGAAGGTCTGTACAGAGGAGAGCTGCCTCTCCTGGGCTGTGTGGAGGAAGGGAGGTCAGGGAAGTTGATCCTGGGGAAGTGACTCTGAGCTGATTCTGGGAAGTAGAGCAAGCTTGAGTCAGAGGATTAGGTGAAAATTGCTACCATAAGTCATGTGATGAACACAACTAATAGGCAAAATGCTGTTAATAGTAGGAATAACCTGTTTAGAAAAAATATTTTAATCCAAACAGTGTAAAGAGAGTATAAACCAGGCTTTGAATAATAATATATATTTTTTAAAAATTAAAAAAGGCTGGGTGGTGGCAGCGCATGCCTTTAATCCCAGCACACATGAGGCAGAAGCAGGTGGGTTTCTGTGAGTTCAAGGTCAGCCTGGTCTACAAAGTTCCAGCACAAGTAGGGCTACACAGAGAAATCCTGTCTCAACCTCCCACCCCAAGCACGCAAAGGGATTTAAAAAAATAATATCCACTGAAGAAGTGTGTGCACAGAAATCAAGTTGGGACTGAGGCGGAAGCCAGCAGCCCAGCTGCCTCCTAAACGTTAGGTCCGCGCCCAGCCTCCTGCTACCCTTGGCCCAGGGCAGAGAAGCTTTTTTTTCTCATAGAACAAATGTTAACGCTGCATCACAACTGGCCAGGGTGATGAGAATAGCTTAGCTGTTTCGTGCTCAGCCTTAATAAAACACTGACATCACATTCTTCAAGGCTCAGTAAACTTCACGGAAGTCAGGGAAGGAAGTTCAGAAGTGTCAGAGGGTGGAGGAGCACGGTGAAACACTGTCTCCTGGATACTGCACAGCTGCAGCCAACACACAGCCGCTGCGGCTATCTGCACAGGACGAGCAGACACAGACACACACACAGATACACACAGAGACACAGAGGCACATAGACACAGAAACACACACAGATACATACACACAGAGACACATAGATACACACACACAGATACATACACACAGAGACACATAGACACACACACAGATACATACACATAGAGACACATAGACACAGACACACACACAGATACATACACATAGAGACACATAGATACAGACACACACACACAGATACATACACATAGAGACACATAGATACACACACACAGATACATACACACAGAGACACATAGACACAGACACACACACAGATACATACACATGGAGACACATAGATACAGACACACACAGATACATATACACAGAGACACATAGACACACACACAGATACACAGAGGCACATAGACACAGACACACACAGATACAGACACACAGAGAGACATAGACACAGACACACACACAGATGCATATACACAGAGACACATAGACAGAGACACATACAGAGATACACACAGAGACACAGAGGCACATAGACACAGACACACACAGATACATACACACAGAGAGACATAGACACAGACACACACACAGATACATACACATAGAGACCCACAGGGACACACAGACACAGACAAACACAGATACATACACATAGAGACACACAGAGACACATAGACACAGACAAACACAGATACATACACATAGAGACACACAGACACAGACACACACACAGAGATACATACACATAGAGACCCACAGAGACACACAGACACAGATACACACACAGAGACACACAGAGAGACACATACATGCATACATACAGACACACACATAGATATACAGATATACACATACAGATACACAGAGACATACATACAGAGACATGCACACAGAGGCACACACATAGACACATATACACAGACACACATACATATACACACACAGAGGGACACACACAGATATATAGACATACATATACAGATACACACACAGACATATATGCACACAGAGACACACACATACATAGATATGCACATGCACACATGGACACACAGACATGTGCACACACAGAGACACCTACACACATGCCAACATGCAAATGTGGGTAGGAAGGCCAGTATCTGAGAAGAAGGGAGACAGCCAAGGTAGGAGAGAAATAAGAGGGTGATAGTGATTATGAACACGCTCATTCTATACATGTAACTACCAAAAAATAAGCAATAAAAACGTGTGTACACTTTGATCTATTATCCCACCCCAAGAATATAGCCTACAAAAGTAAAATAAAAATCACATGGGCCTGTAAAGACTTTGTCTCGACTTTACTGTTGGTAGGAAAAGTCTGGAAACAATATGAATGTTGACCAATGGGAAAGAGTCTGGTGAAACTGTGGCCTTGCTCACACCGTGTAATAACATGAAGCTCTGAGAAAGACTTCAGCACGGCTGCTCACATTGACTTAAAGGGATTTCTGCAAAGACCACTGGGTGAGGAAAGCAAAATCTAGAAAGTCAGACCAACATGACCCCAGCTTTCTTAGAAAAACATGTATGAAAACCCATATGAAACGTATGTACATAAATGTGCTTGCATTAAATGTGCTGGATTAAATGAACACTGACAGAACTTCGAGGGATACAGACATGGAGATGACATGTTTTCCTTGGAAGACAGGAAGACAGGAGGACAGAGAAGAGAGGCGGAGGGAAAAGGGAGAGGGCCGGGCATACAGCTCAGCGGCAGTGTGCTCAGGCTCTTGCTTTGAGCCTCAGAACTGGAAGGGGGGTGGGCATGAAGGAAGAAAAAAATACAGAACAACAAAAAGTTGTGGCTACATTTGTGCATCTGTATATAAATCTGTATGCACAATACATGTATGCATACCTAAGAAAGGAAGGGGTACAACTGAGGGTCGTCCCACGTAGATCAAGAACCTTGTGTGAAACCACCATCACATTTGTGAGATCACAAAGAATCTTAGTCTAAGATGAGGCCATAGCCCATCTTTTACCTCTTCAGTCATATCTGCTCCTCCCTATCAGGCACTCCCAAAAATTCATGTGGGTAGATCACCCTCCTGTTCAGGTTGACTGATAGCTTGTCCTTGAAGAGTTTCTCTCCCATGGCTTGACACAGTTACCAAGACTTCCTCCCCACAGAATGAAGTTAGCATTTGGGTAAAAGACTGGGCCCCGAGTCGTCACTGCCTTGAATCTACTCACTCTCCTCCTGAATGCCAACAGTCCAAAGACAGGCCCTGCTGTGGGCCTTAGAGGAAAGGGAAACAAAAGAACAAGAAGCTTTATGAGGAACCTTAATGCCCACATGCCGACTGTATGATGCCCTCTGTCCCCCGCTCCCCTGAGGCTTCTAAGGAAAAGTCTTCCCTGGGTCTGAGTGAATAATGCACCTTTCATCGACACAGGAATGTGTTTACTAAATCAATTTTATAGGCTGCTTCCTGAATGTCACACCTGTTGTGGCCAGAGTCATAATGAACTATGACTGCAGATGAAATATAAAGTAGTCATTGTTAGCTTGAACACTGGGCTGAGAGGCATAGAAGGGGACCAGCCAGCCTGAACCGCAGTGATGACATAAATTCTTAAACACAGGTGAGAGAACCCAAAACCACATCCAGACAGAGGCTGCAGGGAAGTGGCCTTAAATACATGGAATCGGATAAACATACAAAGAACAATACTAGGTAGAAAGGCAAGATGTGGACAAAGGGATGGACACTTATCCATGAAAGAGCCTCTGTAGCAGTAGAGGAGGGGCCTGGCCACTGTCCTTACTATGCTGTTAAGGACAACCAAGGGCTTAGCTGTCGCTGTTGTTACAGGTCTCACTGTGTAGCCTTGAACCTGTGTTTCTCCTGCCTTTGCCTCCTAATTTCTAGGACTGCAGGTCTGTGCCACCATGACCAGCTCATCAAATGAAGAGTTTTGGATGGGATGTCTTGGCTAGCGCTGAGAGAGAGTCAGGAGCTACACAAGATGTGGTGTCTAGAGCCAGGCTGTCTTTCTAGGTCTGTTCTGCACTGGTTGTGACTTACTTAACTTCTCTTGTCTTCGTTTCTCCATCTGTATAAAAGTTGGCACTTGACGCTGCTGCTGCTGCTGCTAGCTACAACAAAAGGCTACTAGCAAAGACAGAATAAGTAGAGAGGCGTTAAATATCTCTACAGCCATTGCAGAGAAGGCAGCCACCAAGAGTCGGCCTGTAAGAAGAGAGAATCTGCATCTACATACATACACCAACAACGATCAGTGAAAACAGACGCTATAAATTTGAAGGAGGGGATGTTTTGGAGAGATAAAAGAGAAGGGAGAATGTTGTAATTATATTATAATCTTTTTTTTTCCCAAATGAGGGGGAGAGAGAAGAGATGAGTAAGCGGATGACAATAGACTCCCTGGACCCCTTTTCCTGGAGGCAGGTAAGATAGTTAAATGTTTGGAACAAAGGATAAAAACACCAAAGCATGCAGTGTCTGTAAAACTCCTGAGACAAGTCCCTGCCAATCCGGGAAGTTTGCTTGCCAGCTGTTTAATGTTGTTGTTAGAGGATACTGTCTCAAATGTGAAGGGAGAAGCAGGGTTGCCTTTTAAAAGCCTATGATTGGATTTCTCCCGGTTTATAATTTCTGACTCAAAGTCACTGAAGGGCAAAGAAGCTATTAACCTTGTCTGTGATACGGTCTCTCTCAAATATAAGTACATATATGTGTGTGTATGTGTGTGTATACATATATGTTTGTGTGTATATACACTCAAATATGTGTATATTTATATATACATACACACACAAGAGAGAGAGAGACTCCGAGATAGGTCACCTTGGCAGGGAGCACAGGAAATGTCTGAAGTCTAGTCTGTCTGGAGTAAGAAATACAGGGACAAGAAAACCCCTTTGAGTTTTGCCTCTTCCCACCTCAGTGTTCTTTTCTGTGATTTATCTAACGAGGCTTGGATGAAAAAAGCAGAACACTAACCCTCAGTGAATAAGGTACAACGCTGATTGGTAGAGCTCAACATTAAAGCAGCTTGTCTAGAGCTGAGTAGGAATTATGTTCTAAATGCTTTCAAAATACACTCCAGGTTCGCAACACAGCTTACTGGCAGAGCATTTGCTTGGTGTGCATTCTGAGTTAAATCCTTAGTACCACAAAACAAACACAAAATGCTGGCCATTGTAATCCTGTAGTCCTGACACTTCAGAAATGGAGGCAGGAGAATCAAGTGTCTACGGTCATACTTATATATACAGTAAGTCCAAGGCCTGTGGGACATTTGGGAGACACTATCTCAGAACAGCAAAATATTTGCATTATTTTTTCCATCAATTCTGTTCCTAAGAACTTATCCTGGAAAAAGAAACAGATGAGCAAAATATGTAACCGTTATTCCAAGACATTTGCTGTAATATTCTATTTTAAAATTACATTTACTTATGTGTTTATGTTTGTTTATTGTGTCTGCTCTTGAATGCCTCCAAGCGTGCGCATGGAAATCAGATGGCAACTTACAGGAGTCACCAGTGGGCCTCAGAGATTGGACTTGGGCAGTGTCTTTGCAGCAGGCCCCATTTCCTCCTGAGCCAGCTCACTGGCCCTGCAATCTTGTTATTTGGCCATTGAAAGTTGCAAACAACATACATTTCCAACAATAGAAAGTCTGTTGAATAAATGATGCTTTATGAAAAATTTCAGGCTTCTCAAGGGATTAAAAATACAGTTTTAGGAAAATACTATTGATGTGGGAAAATGTTCATAAGTTAGTAGCAAGTGAAATTTGAAGAAAGTTTCAATGGAAGCAGAAGGAATCAGCGCTCAGATTGCTTCTGAGCACATGCACCTATGTCACTCACATATTTTGGCATATAGAGGGAGTCCTTTTAACATGGAAAAGAAAATGGTTGTTTATGGCGTATAGTAGAGACAGAAAATGGGAGAAAGAAATAAGTGCCTACCACATACTTCCACCCTCTCAACTGCATGCTTTCCCAGTTCAGCCCTCTCTCCCAGTGCTC
>CM053766.1:55887336-55917336 GCA_028658305.1 Pachyuromys duprasi
CACTCTTTCTCTCTTATTCCTTTGAGGCAGGATCTCTAGCTGAATGTGGAACTTGATTTTCCGTTTCTCTTTTTGTTTTCTTCCAGCTAGTCGGGCAGACAGCACAGCACAGCGATCTCCCTGCCTCTGTTCACTCCACCTGAGCCTACAGGCGGCCGTGGGCGCACACCCTGCTTGCTACATGAATGCTGGGATCCAGGCTCTGCTTGCGTTTGTACTGCTGACTATCTTTCCAGGCCCTCCCTCCTTTACTTTTTGAGGAAGGGTCTCTCCCTGAAGCCAGGGCTCACCAATTTGGCTAACCCGTCCAGTTAGCATGCTTCTGGAACCTGCCTCCTCAGTGTTAGGATTCCAGGCACACACTGACATGTCCAGCCTCAGACCTGTGCACTAGGGATCTGAGTTAACTCTTTATCTTACCCATGAACCATCTCCTCTCATCTTATTTCTAAGAGGATTACTGCCCAGAGGAGACCATGAAGTCCTTAAGGAAAAGGACTACTTTGAGTCATTTTATTTTTTTAGGTCTTCATAGCTGAACACAGAACTCACATGTAGCACAGGTTTATTTAATAAGTGAATGACTATACAGAGACAAAGCAGACTTCTCTGCGGTACACGCAAGTTCATGGCACCATAAGCAGTTACTCCAGAAATCAACCCAGCAGAGAGTTGTCAAATAGTGCCTAGGAAGGTGCTTTGACAGTGAAGGTCGGACATAAGGTTAGGGTTACAAGGTCAACAAAGTTATAGTCCTTGCTCTTTTGTTTGTGTGGTTTTGTAATTTGAGATGGAGGTCACGAATTCACTGCAGTCATCCTGTTTCAGCTTCCAAATGGCAGGCTTGTAGGCATGTACCATCATGCTGGTGCAGTACTTGCCCTTAAAGAAGGAGATGTAACCCTCTGTTGTGACCTGGGAAGGGAGTCTGGATGAGGGGTTGTCTACATTGTGTTGGCCTGGGGGGTATGTCTGTGGGGGACTGTCTTAATTAAGTCAATTCATGTGGGAAGACCCAGCCTACCATGGGGGGCACCATTCCCCAGGCAGAGGGAGCTTGCAGAAAGTAAACTGAGTGCAAGCAAGCAAGCAGCCATGGCCACGGACATGTACCTTTGTTGTCACCCTCTGACTACAGTACGCTATATCATTTTCTTCTGTAAGAGCAAGATCCAGTAGGGCTTTTCATGACAATCAAGGAATTCTGTATTTGTGTTGTCCAACATGGCAGACCCGTGTAGTTAATTAAGCACTTGAAATGCACCCAATGGGCCTAACAAACTGCATTTTTAACTCCGAGTGAGCAGCCGCATATCTGACAGTTACAGTGTATGTGCTCTTTGCCCCAGATTACGGTTCCAGTGCGTCCTTGTGAAAAAGCCAGGGCAGGAACTCACATATCTGCAGTAGTCAAGAGCAGAGAAATGAACACATGGATGCTGCCTGGCTGCCTGCTTGCTTGTGCTGAGCTCAATTTCTCCACTTTCCTTCTGCCTGGGGAATGGTACCACCCACAGTAAATGTAATATATATATAGTATATTATACATACATTGTATGCATATACACATACACATACATAGTAAAACACACAGTGCTAGTGAGTTCATTATAATCAATAGAGCCTATTTTATTGCGTATCGTATGCCACAATTTATCTATTATACCTGTGATGCAAATCTTCCCTGTTTCCGGTTTTTACAGTTACCAACAGAGCTGCAATGAACATTCTTGAATTTTCTTATGCAAATATGCTGATCATATTCCTAGTAGGACTTTGGAGCCTATGTTTATGCATGCATTTGACAATTCTAAACCCTAAAAATGTGATTTCCAAGGGGATGGACCAGGTTGTACACTGTGTAAGTAGTCTTATTACCCTCCACCCAATCCTTGTCAACACTCAAGAATTGTCTGGCTTTTGTTCTTTGCCAATCCTCTAAGAGGAAATGTGTTACAGTGCAATATTTCCTAGAATGTCAAAAGATGTGAGAATAAGGCAAAATCCCTAATAGTTGTGGCATCGAGGAAAGAAGAGACTAACACAGTTAATAGGTTTTTGTGCTGCGTCAAGAAATTTGCCCCTAGCACCACATAGGTCGCTGGCCTTCAGGACAAGCAAAGCTGTATAAAAAGGGTGTCAGACAGTTTTGCATTTTAACCTTCTTGCCAGCATTGGGCCCAGAAACAGGATCTGACCATGAGAACATGTCCAGTGTATTTGCAATATGTTGTAAATTTCCTAAAACACAGAGCCACGTCCACATCTGTTCCATTTTGGATTCCCCATCTCTCCACTGCTTTGTCCTAACCCAATTTCTGATGGAAGGGATTACTGGTAAGTAGAGAGCTATTCCAAGCAGATATCTATTGGTGGGAAACCTTAGCAAGCCAAAGGATTGTATGTAGACTGTTGTGAAATACTTGGGCCTGGCTAATCCATGTAGATTTTGTAAGAGCTTGAAGCACAGAAAATAATCCCATAATTTAGGAACATATTACTATTTGATCTTGACAAGATTTTCCAGTATGATCTTAGTTAATACTCAAGTGACTAAAAAGAGCCAATGTAGAAGGGCTTTGAAGCCTGGGGCAGTGGGAAAAACCCATGGCTCCCTCCCCTCCCCCCATGTAGTTCTTTGATGGAAAGAAAGTATTTCTTAGCAGTCTTTCATTATGGCTGGCACACTCGTGGGAAATCCGAGATAATGCCGACTTGACCTGTGTGAAATCCTCCCAGGGTACTAACTTGAAATTTTAAGGTGACAAAATGTCAAGGAATGTTGCCCCTGCTTCTTTGCATGAACCAGAGAACTGTCACAGAGGAGGAGGATCAGGCTCTGCAGCCAAGGGGGATCAGAAGAAACACTTGAGACTAGGGCTCAGATGAAGCTGTTGTATTCCGATTACTGCTGGGAATTCAACCTTTTTTTTTTCTTCCAGGAGGGAAGATTTATGCTATCTATAGTGTTCTTTGAGGATGGTGGCATTTAGAAAAAAGATTACCTTCTCTAAATAAAGCAGTCATGCTCAATTCAAAATGCTGCTTGTCAGTTTCTTCCATGACCTTCACAAGTGGGGGTGCCATAGCTCATTCCACAGTGGAACAGACTCTAGTCATGAAATGCTAATGGACATTCTCCCTGGGAGATGAAGGGAAAATTGTATTTATAGTTTCTTTGGAAAAGGCATGCAATTTGGATGCATTAAAGGCTCAAATTAAAGGCTGAAAATTGTATTAAAGTTAATGGCTTTGACAGTAAACTATGTAAGCTCAAACCTTATTTTCTGCCGTTGGATAATTTCCCCATCCTCCCTGTATCTTCATTTGTCATGGGTATGATGAGGCTAGATCATTCTGAGAGTCATTAACTCAACAGATGTCTTCTACTTGATGATGTTTATCCTTGATGCCAAGGAGAGAGGGGTGAGTAAAATATTGTCAAAGATTTGACACTGTAATTTGAGAATATTGTAAAATGTTCTCATGGCTCTCATTGCAATTGCCTTTAAATCTTGCTGCTTTGGAAGGGGTAGCCTGGGAAGGCCTGGGGCAGGTGACATCTGAGCTTGTTTGTGAATGGTTAAAGGGAGCCTACTCTGAGAAAGCAGGTGAGGCGTGATCTAAGAAAAGGGGGAAAAAAGAAAGAAAAGAAAGACCTGAAGCTAGATGCAAGCTGACATGCCTGAAACATGGAAGGAAAACCACAATGGCTGGAGTGATGGAGGACAAAGTCAGAGAAGCAATCCAAAACAGAGGGAGGCGTTTGCATTTATTCCACATACAGCAGGAAGCTATTAGCCTGGTGATGCTTTACCATGTGTATTTGGAGAGTATAGCATGATGTTTTTATATACACCTATACATTGTAAACATTATTATAATAGTTTTAACCCCAGCACTTGGGAAGGCAGAGGCAGGTGGGTCTCTGAGAGTTTGAGGCCAGCCTGGTCTACAGAGAGAGTACAGGACAGCTAAGGCTACACCGAGTAACCCTGTCTTGAAAAAACAAAACCCCAAAACAAAACAACAACAAAAAAGAAATTCGTGTGCTGTCACCTTCCGTAGATACTACTCTGGGTGTGGGTGTCTGTTAAAAGCACCTAAAATATTTTAGGGGCTAGAGAGATGGCACATTCAGGAAAGTGTTTGAATATAAAAACCTGAGTCTTACAAGCCAGGCATGGTGGTGCATGCCAAGAATACCAATACTGGGAAGGCAAAGTGAGGCAGATCCCTGGGGCTTGCCAACCGGCTTAGTCTAGCCAGATCCTGAGCTATAGATCCTGCAAGAGACCCTCTCAAAAAACAAGGTGGGGTGTGAGTAGCAAAGGCATCTGATGTTGATTTCTGGCCTATACACACACACACACACACACACACAGAGACATAATGTGTATACACAAGAACACTTAGCTTACACATATGCACACATGAACTCTCTTAGCAGATTTTTAGATATAATATTATTAATACAGTAGTTGAGATATGCTGTACACATCCAGACTTTTTCATACCAACAAGTGCAAAGGTTACTGACACCTTTATTTACTTTTCCCTTCCCCTGGTAACCGTGGTTCCATTTTGTTTCTGTTTATTGAATTTTTTTCATAAAAGACTCTCCATTAAGTGAGATCATCAGGAAGATGCAAATCAAAGCCACCATGAAGTGCTATCTCACACCTGTAAGAATGACTGTCATCAAAAGGGCATAACAAGTGTTGACAAGCTTGTGGAGAGAAGATGACCCATATACACTGTTGGTGGTAAATTGGTGCTGCCATTATGGAAAACTGAATGGTAATTCCTCAGTCTAACTGGCACTGACAAAGAAGTGCATCAAGAAATTATCACATATGAATATGCTCTGTGACTACTAATCAGCATTTATAAAGTAGATAATGCAATCAATGATAACACGGTTGCATCTGAAAGACATTGGGCTCAACTAAAGAAGGCAGATACAGAACACCAAATTTGTATGATGTCACTTACATATGAAATCTAAAATGAAGAGCAATTATGTATTAAAAAAAGGATGCAGCTCAGCCGTCAAAGACTTAGGAAATCCTTGTTAAGAACGCTGACGTCATCCCCCAGGGGCTGTGAGGGTCTAGCCTGGGGAGCAATGAGGAAAGAGAGAAGTGGGCAGATTTCAAATATGTCTTAGAGGTAGAACCTTCAGGATGTGGTGACCAACTGGACATGAGGGCTGGAGAGAGTGGCCACTTCTGTGCTTTCGGCTTGACCAACTAGGCTGATGGCTGTGACGGCCGTTAGGTTATTTGTTGTTGGTTCCAGGCTCCCTTTTCTGGACTCTGCATTGTGATGAGAGGAACAAGAAACTAGAAACTACTTACTGCTTTGCCAGCTGAGTTTTTATTCAGCTCTGCCATATATACAGAATATACAGTATAGCCTTGAACATAAAAAAAAAAAATCACAGCGCCCAAACCAGAGAGGGACAAGTGCCCTTTTGCCTCTTTCTGATGGTTAGTGTATTGATCTGCCTCCATTTTCCTACTAGCAACCTCTTCACACTTTCTTATGGAACTTTTCTTAAATGGTCACCAAAGGCTGCTTCAGTGGTGTTGCATTTGCCTAGCATGCATGAGGTCCTGGTTAAACCCTCTGTACAGAAGAAAGACAAAGACAGAAAGGAAGGAAGAAGGGAGGGAGGGAGGGAAACTTCCATGAATATGTCTCTGATGCCCCTGGCTTGTGAAGCTGAGGAGGGCAGCTGAGACGTTTAGGAGAAGGTGGCTACAGTCACCAGAGAGAAGAAGGAAGCAAAGTGCTTAGAGGCAAACTCAGGGAGTTCTCAGTGATTTTTTTCAAGGTTTAAAATGATCCTGGAGCCAAGTCTTAAAAGAGCCTGATCTGAATGTTGGGTAAAGTTCTTCTGAACTAAAAACAAAACAAAAGGAAACATCTGCCCTCTGGGCATTAAAGAAGCAAATGCATGAGTATATGTAGAAACGTGGGAGAGACCGCCTAATCCATAGTTCTTTTCAATGCGTCTAAGCCTGACGCTCAGTGCTCTACCAAGTAGCCACTGAGAGTGTCAGCACCAGCACTAGCAGTAGATTCCTAGGACGAAGTTTGGGACCGTTCCTGTGAGCTCCCCAGAACAGATTTATTTTCATAAAGTTATTAAACACAGTCATTATTAAAATTTGAATTACCTAAACATACAATTAAATAAGTTTAACTAAAAGCAAAAGTTACAAATCCTCCAAACAAGTTGGGCATGGTGGCACACACCGTTAGTCCCAGCACTCAGGGAGGCAGAGGCAGGTGGATCGCTATGAGTTCGAGGCCAGCCTGGTTTACAAAGCAAGTCCAGGACAGCCAATGCTACACAGGAACATTGTCTCAACAAACAACAACATCAAAAACCCGAAATCCTCTAAACTCATTGTAGACTCACTCTTTTACTGTATTTTATTACCATTTCAGACTTTGAGGTTGTGTTTCTTGAATCTGTGTACAAAAATATCAGATAATGAAGCACTCCATCATATTTCTTTCGAACTCTAAGTACTAGGGGCACAGTGATAACTTGAAATAGCTATGGTGGGAATATTTACATCTCAGAAATAGGCAAACACTGCAACTTAAGACTCCATATATTTCCTTTTACTTTACCCATGAAAGTGACAGTGGTTTACTTTGTACAGTTAATGTATATAAATACATTTTAATAAAAACGTGACAAAGGAAATGATACGGAAAATATTAACACTGCTGATTAAGTTTTAAATTTCTATAGTCATTACACTGTGGCTATCAGAAAGTAACGGCACAGCATTTTTCTACTGTAGTATTTGAAACTGTATCTCATTGCTCGAAGACTCACTTGTGTCACTGATGACTAGCGAAGTTTCAACACGCCTTCATTGCTTTGCTTTCATCTTACTCATTAGTACAGATGCAAATACTAGCTAAGGTTCACATTTGAGTCTACCCATTCGTCACCAGTGTGAGGGACTCCTTTGCTGGACTGGTGAGAATTAAAGCTTTTATTCACAGTCTTACTTCACTGAATTAGAGCTGATTTGCAATTTATAGGTTGGCTATAAATACAATCTTGGCAAAAATCATTGACAACTTTCCTTGAGAATCAGTTGGCCATAATGAAATTTACAATAAAGAGTAAGTAATAAACAATGATTAGCTATAAATTGTGGCTACACATCCTTTATAATAGTAAAATTTATAATAAATGTATGCATATATCTCTTCTCCCACAGACCCCGGTCATTAAACATTTCCTAGGACACTGCTACCACAACCCACACATTCACAAACAACAATTTCAAAAGAGAATAATAGTTACACTTACCCTACATACCTTCTGCGATTCTATGTTATTTCATTAATGATCAACTCATGTTTTGGGCTCTCAAATCATCAATTTTACAACCCACCAAATGCTTAGGATCTGAAGTCTCTAAACACCTTATTGGGGAGGTCATCAGCTGCAGGTTCTGAAGTGACTTTTTGAAGAGACGTTCTCAGGGGTGGTGATCAAATGCCCCTTTTTATACCAAGAAGGAACAGAAATTCAAGAAATATGAAGCAGAAAACTTAAAAAAAAAAACTCGCATCAAGGCAGAATTGGAAATCTGAACTCAGGGCTTTAAAATGAAGACAATTTGGCAACTTTGTCATGGTACTAATAACACATGCCTGCACTTCGGCTTTTGTAGCAAAAGCCTTCTCTGTAATTTAGACCTGTCGCTCTTAATAATACTTACGTATCCATTATTTGCACCCACGGAGGTGGACATTATTGTGGATAACTCTCAAATACTGTTCATCTGCCCAAGTAGGTCAAGATGGTCGCTGGCACATACACTAAGTCTGCCATCAGTAAAAGGCTACAGCACTTACAGAACATGACAGCGGGTCTGAGTCCACTGGACCACACCGCTAAAAATAACGAAATGTGTTAAGATATCCACGGAGCACAACAGGGATGAACTGAATCAGCCTTCCGCCTGCATTAGAGCAGAGATCTGTCAACAAATTCATGTGTTGGGACTAGAAGGGGGCTCATTGCTTTTGAAGATTTGGTAAGTCCTTGGGAAAACTTAGCCTCGTGGGGCTCATATGCGGCTTTTTGACAGGGTTGGCCAGCGGACTCTTTCAGAACTCCTGTCACTATAACAACCTTTAAGGGAGTTAGGTAAATGGCCTCAGGTGTCTCATCTCCCAGGGTGCCAGGGTAATAGGGCCAGAGGCAACTGAGCAGCAGAGGCTGAGAAGGCAAACTATGTTTTCTCTAAATCTACATAGAGACCTTGATTTAAAAAAAAAAAAAAAAGAATGAGTTTTAACCTTTCTGGGGGGTGAAGTCTTTTGAAAAACATGGCCTCTCTTGAAAAATCTCCTGTCCAGTAATGAATGCACACACTGCAGAATATCAGCAGCCTCCGATCATATGCATCTTAGGTTACAAACTCACAGTTGTCAACGTGAAGAGAATAAGTTCCTGTGGTGAACTTAGCCATATGTGGGTATCTGTCACCCTTCTTCCACCACCACCACGCTTCAGGGACTAGCACAGAAGGGCAGGAAGAGAGACCATAAAAGCCTGAGGCCTAGGTAGAACTATATCATATCTTCTGGACATGACCAAACTACAGCGGTGAAGAACTCGCTGTAGCTGTGACTGCCTAAGTCCTGCACAAAAGCAGGCCAGTCAAAGGTCTACCATGGAGGAGGAGGAGCATGCCAGCCCCCACATGTAGCTGGGGAGCTACCAGCAGTTGGTGGCTTCTGGAGGGAGGGAGAGTAAATTTTCTTTGTGGGTATAGCCCCTGGTAGATAGCCCATGCTCCATCGGATGGCCCCACACCCATAAGTACATAAGCAACACAAAGTGGACTCCGTGTGTTATTTAAAAAAAAAGTTAATCTTTTCTTTGGCAGGTCAGCAGCTATGACCACAAAGGTTGAGCTGTGCAGTTTCAGAAAAGGAAGGTTTTCCAGTTTCTTAATGCAAAATGTGAGTCATTCTTTTCCAAAAGAAATCCTCTGTAGATAAACAGGACTGTCCTCTACAGAAGAAAACATAAGAAGGGACAGTTGGAAGAAATTCAAGAGAAAAGAACCCGCCGTGCAGTCAACTTCCAGCGGGCCATCTGGCCATCTTGCTGATATAATGGCCAAGAGGAATCAGAAACCAGAAGTTAGGAAAGCTCAGGCACAGTAGGCTGACAAGGAAGCAAAAAAGGCTAAGCAGGCATCAAAGACAGCAATGGCTGCTGCCAAGGCCCCCACAAAGGCAGCACCTGAACAAAAGATTGTGAAGCCTGTGAAGGTCTCTGCTCCCAGAGTGGGTGGAAAACACTCACTTGGTAGATCAGAGTTTAAAATAAAGATCTTTTTAAAACTTGAAAGAAAGGAAGAAAGGAAGAAAAGAAAGAAAGAAAGAAAGAAAGAAAGAAAGAAAGAAAGAAAGAAAGAAAGAAAGAAAGAAAGAAAGAAAGAAAGAAAGGAAACAAAGAGAAAAAGAAAGAAAGTTGGGACGGCAGAGGAACTGGGGTTGGGGGTAGATTTTGGAGGAACTGGAAGGATAATGGGGGTGAATGTGATCTAAATGCATTGTATATATGTACAAAACTTTCAAAGAGTAATAAAAACACCATCTTTAAAATAATATAACTTAAATGAAAAAGAAACAAAGTAAGCCTGCTTCAGGATAAGTCTTCCTAGAAAAGATGCTGCCAAGATGGTGAGCAAAATAGAGCTGTTTGTTAGCCCCTAATCAAAGGATATACAAAGTCTGGGTATCTGCGCTCCCGAATCAGCTGTCAACTACAGCTATGCTCGTGGGTTGCAATGTCTCATCTGGAATGTAAGTTTTTAAAGTGCTGGAAAACTGGGCAGTCCGGGTTGCTTCAGAGGGCCAGAGCAAGGAAAGACATAAATACATTAATACTGTTCTTTTATGGGTTCCTTCGCAGGCCAAGTGCCCCAAGACTTCTAAGAAAAAACAGACTGAGAGGAAGATTAGTATAAAGATGTAAGGGGACAAAGGAGTGGTTCAGAGGAGGGCAAAGGTGCCGCCCAGCCTGAGTTCAGTCCACTCCCAAACACGGTCCTCTCATCTCCACACTTCTCACGCTATGACACAAGAGTGCTGCCATTAACACACACACACACACACACACACACACACGCATGCACACACTAAAACAAAATTTAAAAGGTAATAAAGATGTAGGGGTGAATTGGCTATTGTTGACACATTCCTGTAAACTCAACATGCAGCAGGCTGAGGCAGGTGTGTGGTACATTATCTATCTGGGCTGCATAGCACGAACCTGCATCAGGGCAGAGGCAGGTGGATCTCTCTGAGTCCGAGGCCAGCTTGGTCTACAGAGCAAGTTCCAGGACAGCGAGGGCTGCAAAGCCCTGTCTTGAAAAACTAAAACAGAAACCAAAACAAAACAAAGACAAACCAAAACAACAAAACCCACCCCTATCCCCAACAAAAGATCAAGGGGCTAGAAGAGACCACAGGATCTTGCCACACACATGAAGCCGTGGCCTTTCAGCCCCCAGAAATTATCCTTGCCCCTATTTATTAATACAGACAATTGATATTTTCTAATAAAATGCTAGACAAAAGGACAAACCCCAGTGTCTTCTTTGTGCTGGGCAAACTCTCATCACTGAAATATATTCCCCAGCCCAAGCAATTTTGAGAAAAATCTTTCTTTTAGCTCCTCCCCACATTGAAATGTGAAGAGCCACCATTGACGGATTCCAAGCTAAACCTTCAACCCTCCACAAGTATCCTAAGAGTCACAATGGAGGTGAGCTATTCTCTATTGCCTCTTCTCTCAGAGTGAGAGCTAAAGTGGAGGCAAACTAAAAGCCAACGTGCTATGCCAGCTTCCAGACTGCAAATTCATTCTGAGTCGGTGATTCACAGGAAAGAAAATATTTGTATAGTAGAAAGCATGGAGACCTCACTGGGTGTCTTTCCAAAGCTCAGTCAGATCTGAGCATGTCAGGGTTTTCATTCTGGGACCCCAGATCTACTTAGGAGTTGACCTCACTGGAAAAGAACACGCAGCATATCTGAGGAAGGAGGGCACTCCCACAGCAAGGCTGTGGTTGCTGCTGTTTGGTTCTCACCTACTGGTGCATGGCACCTTCCATTGTCTCTGGATTGTTTGAATGTGTAGAACATCAAATAACCATCTGGCACCAGGCAAGCTAGACACATTAAAAACAGAGACATTTTAGACTTCTGAATAAGCTGCCCTACGGGTTGTAAACCACAGGGCACAATGCGTGATAGCCATCTTCCCTCTTGCTTTATATTTGAAGTGTCATGTTTTGGTTCCAGCCCATGGGTCTCACAAAGGGTAGGAACACCATGGTAAATGGATATAGCTGGGAAATGTTAAGAATAAACACTTGTTGGGGGTGGGGGGAACTATTCCTTTTAGTGTGAACTTCCCTGTTTCTGAGACTC
Organism: Pachyuromys duprasi; assembly: GCA_028658305.1. Lineage (NCBI taxonomy): Eukaryota > Metazoa > Chordata > Mammalia > Rodentia > Muridae > Pachyuromys > Pachyuromys duprasi. The sequence continues at coordinate 55,898,833 of CM053766.1, forward strand.
TAGAATAATATAGGACAGAAATGAAGTTTGTTACACTGTAAATACAATGGCTCTTTCCTAATTACAAATAAATTTGCCAAAAAAGATGAATTTTATTTTAAATTTATAATGGTTTTCTTGTATCTTTAGTCTTTATATTTTTCTATGGATGTGTAGATAAGTGCGTACAGTGAATTACAAAGAACGTAAGGAAATGGTGTCTGAAATTTGCTTTAAAGTACTGAAGTAAAGATAATATGACAGATACACGAAACAAAGACAAACTGCAAGCAATTCAAAGTTGAGGTACAGGTATATGGGAGGCTCTCCTAGTTTTTATATTTATTTGAAATAAAATGCATTTTAATTACATTTTTTAAAGCCCAAGTGACAGGCCATGTGATCAAGAATTAACATCTAAATCCTGTAAGGCTGGAGAGGGGGCTCAGCTAATTAGAGCACTGGCTGCTTTTACACAGAACCCAAGTTCAATTCCTAGCACCCACACTGTGGCTTACAACCATCCATAACTGCAATTCCAGGCTTCCTGCAATTCCTGGCTTCCTCTGCTTGCCTCTGCATTACCAGGTATACATGTGGTATACATACACACAGGCCAAACATGCACACACGTAAAACAAATAAATGGTTAAAAAATGAAAACTTCTAGAACCCCCACCCAGTTCTACATTTATATAAAATAGATAGGTAGTTATACACATATGTATAGAACCTGAAAGCTAACGGAGGATGATGTGAGGGAGGAAAACAGGGAGAGGGCTAGGGGGGCGAACATGAGGACAGTATCATGCTATCTGTATATGCAAACTTCATAACGACAGTATTACGGACAGCAAGATGTCTCAGCAGGGACATCTTGCTGTAGAAAGCTGACAACTTGAGTTCTATCCCCAGAACCACATAAAGGGGAAAGAACTGACTCTTCAAAATTATTCTCTGGCCTCCACACAGGCACCACGTAACACACTCAAGCCCCTTCCCCTAATAATAAATGAAATTATCTTTTCATTCTAACAATTCTTAAACATGCTAGAAGCCTTACATTAGATGATCATCTGATTGATCCTGCTGGTGTGTTTTGGTTAAAGTGAAAAAAAAAAAAAGATGTGTCTGAATTTAAACAAAGGAAGTCCCTCAAAATTTCATGGGCTTTATTTGTGAAGTGGAGTCAAGATAGAGGAAGACCAGAAGAAATGAGGAGTGGAGGGTGAGTGGTCTGTTTTACTCTCCTACCAAAAGGGGCAGGGGCAGGGGAAGCTCGGAACAGAGGCTGGGAGTTCCCACTGGTGGGGCAGAAGCTACCCCAGAAAAATGATGGTATGAATGATAGGGGAGGTTAGGGAAGCAGGGAAGAATGGAGACAGAGAAGTGGAACCTCTGTGTCCTTTCAGGGAGCTTTCCCAACAGTAAAACTCAGCCCCACAATTGATGCTCCCAGTTCAGAAGGAGCCCCTGTTCTATGGTGGCCCTGGGAACGGGGTGCTGCCCCTTGTCAGCTCCTATAAGGAAGACGAGCAGTTCATCTCTTTCTCATGGGGCTTAGGGATGAGGGGCTCAAGCGGCTTAGTCATTTAACCCGTGCAAAGAAACAGGATCCAGCTGCTTTGGAGATTAACTGCAAGGGCACATCCTGAGATGCACAAAGAAAGACTAAGTCTCACCAGGGTCTGGAGACGCACTGACTACCTGTCTAGGACACAGCATGTTGTTGAGAAAGCCCTGGCACAGAAGGTGGGCGAGATAGCCCACTTCTCTTTCCAGAGTACCACTGATAGTGAGGATGAGCCCCCAATGGCCTCCAAGATCCCTGATTGCCTCCTTGTACAAAGACTTCTTCTGTCGACAACAGGGAGGAAAAAGTGAAGAGTGCCAGTATTTCCAGCCAGGACAGGCTCTGAGCGAAACCGGCATGCCAAGGAAATCTGTTCTTCTGTCTATGAATCGCCCCCAGGCGCAGGGTGGAATGTGTGCCGAGTGTACTATGCCCTTATCTCCTGCCATCTGCACACCATGTTGCCAAGCACCAAACTGCTACCCTGCACCTAGTCCATGGCCCCCAGACAAAGCTGATGGGAGTCTCACTGTTATTCACTCACAAGGTGTCATCGAAACAAAACAGTTGGAAGCAATGTCTAGGAGAAGCAAGTCGTGGCATCAGGGCAGTATGTCTGAAGAACACTGAGGAGGTACAGAAGAAATCTTTCCAAGACTTTTTTTTTTTTTTGCTTTTAGCTTAGACATAACTCATCTATAGTAAAAAAATATATTTATATATTTTTAATGTGTGCAGCTTGATTAAAAAGTACGTCATCTATGAATCTCGGCGTCTGTTTTGATGATGTGCTGGGTAACCCTTCTCAGAGGACAACTCTGCCAGGCTCCTGTCTGCAAGTTTAGCAGAGCTTTGTTCATAGTGTCAGGGGTTGACACTCTCCGATAGGGTGGGTCTTTCATTGGGCATTCCCTCAATCTCTGCTCTATCTTTATCCCTTCATACCATGTAGACAGGGTAGGTTTTGTTTTGTTTTGTTTTGGTGAGGGGGAGGAGGTTGGTGTTCCCCTCCCTCTGCTAGGAGACTAGTCTGGTTAGTGGGTGTCCTCTTCAGTCTCTATGGCCTCTGCCGCAAGGAGTATCTATCTGCTTGAGTCCCCCTCATATCCTCCCAAACAGATGCCGAAACTCACAGCCAAACACTATATATGGGTGATGTGTAGGGCTTCTTGTGGAAAAGTGGGAGGGAAGAGAAAAGAACCAGGAGGTGACAGGCGCTCCACAAGAAGACCAACAGAACCAACTAACTGGGGTTCAGAGGGGTTGCTGAGACTGAAGCATCAACCAAAGACCATGCAGGAACTAGACCTAGGTCCCCTACACAGATGTAGCAGATAGGTAGCTTAGGCTTCATGTGGGTCCTCTAGTAAGGGAAGAGGGGGCTGCATTGGACACAGACTCACTTGCCAGCTTTGTGATCACATCCCCCTAGCAGGACTGCCTTGCCAGGCCACAGGGGAAGAGGACATGCTCAGTCCTGATGTGACTTGATGAGCTGGGCTGGATGGGAAAGGAAGGGGAGAACTGGGAGGGAAGGAGGGATGGGGCAACAAGAAGGAGGTAAAGTAAATAAAAAATAAAACATTATGTAGCCTATACCTATGTAATAACCATTCAGTCAATATATAGAATACTTCTATCACTTCTTGTGGCTCACTCAGGACTCCTTCCAGTCAAAAGGCTAATAATAATAATAAGGTAATAATAATCTGCTGTCCATCTTCACGGACTTGTTGGTTCCTGAAAATGGAATCATGTGCTACGCATTTGCAGTACATGCTCTTCTGGTTTGTGTATCTTGCATTAGATACTATGTCTATTGGCCTCATGAATCTTGTTGCGTGCGCACAAATTTGTTCTTTTTATTGCCATGTAGTAGCCCATTATAGAAACATACTACAGTTTATTATCCATCCTGCTATGCTTGAACAGGTGAGTTGCTTACAGCTTTGCATTATTAAGAAAAAAACTCCATAAAGACTTGTACACGTGTTTTCTGGTGGACATATGAATTCATTTTATTTTCTTGAAAACATACCCAAGAAGTGAAATTGCCAGACTGTGGTAGATCTATAACTGAACATTTTCATGGATTAGCACACTTTTCACACCCATCCAAAACATATGAGTGTTCGTTTGTCTACATACTCATTAGCACGTGGACTTGAAATTCCTTTTGTTTTTAGCCATTTCTTGGCATGTGAAATGCTGTGAGTCAAGAAATGGAAACTGAGGAAGAGGCTCACTGGCTCCCAGCACCTCTCAGTTACCTCTTTATCCTAAGCATTCTTTTGTCAAAATATAGGAAAAAAAACACTACAGATGTTTTAATGTGTTTGGAGTCCAGTGACGTTGATTGGATACAGTTGTGCGCCGAATACAGTGGCTGGTTAGGAATCATTTCCCAACTAGAATCACGGTGGTTTTAGAAGACTGTGGGGGAGAGATCGAAGGCTTTCATTCAGATTTATCACCCTCTGCTATTCCTCCTACACTGCCACTTTATTTTGCTCAATAGATATTTGTGAACGAATTTCACTGGACAAGTGAGATGTTCTCACATTCCTTGCTCTATATTCTCTTCAGAGCTGAATCAAATGAGCAGAAATAACGGCACGACATGCTGTGGCTAGCTCTGGGGTTTTACCTCATTGAATCTTGCTTCCTTGTGAACTATTCTAAGCCATGGGTTCTTTGAGTCACGTGTGTGTCATGTGGTTCCCAGAGTCTGAAAGTCCTTCAGTACAGGCACCAGCAGAGCAGCCCAATACACAAAGAGGCTTTGAGGAGGCACACAGACAGAAGCAGCAAACAGTCACAAGACAGGACAGCAAAGAGCAACACACGATTTTGGGGTTCTGCTGCTGTCCCTACAAGGCCTCTACCAGCATTCCCTCAGCAGTTCTCTCCTTGGTTCTGTGAGATACCTCGGTGCTGAGTCACCGTTTTGAGTGATGCTAATTTGATGGCGCTTTTACTACTTCCTCCAGTCCTGGTGTGAAGGAGCTCTTGCTTCACCTGCTTTGGCCTGTGGACTGACAAGAAGAGGCTAAACGCCAGGAGGGCCACCCCACCTCCATCCCAACACTCCTCCTCCAGGCCAACCCTGCAAATGCTAAAATTTTTACATTAAACTCAGCAAATGATAGAAATGAAATTAAAAACTAGTAAAATAAATAGATAAGAAACCATGAGATCTGTTAAATGTTGGCCTCTGTTTTTCCTACTGTCATGGTTAGCTGTTGTCAACTTGACACAGGAAGAGTTATCCGGGAAGAGGAACCTCAGCTGAGAAAACACCTCCGTCAGATTCTCTATAGGAAAGTCTTTATAGTGGTTTCTTGATTAATGTTTGCTATGAGAGGGCCCAGCCCATAGGCGGTAGTACCAGCCCTGGGCAGGCAAACCTGGGTGGTATAAGAAAGCAGACTAAGCAAGTCATGGGGAGTAAGCCAGTAAGCAGCACCACGCCATGGCCTCTGCATCAGCTCCTGCCTCCAGATTCCTTCCGTGAGTTCCTGCCTGGGTTTCCCTCAGTGATGGGCTGTGCATAGAATGTATGAGCCAAATAAATCCTTTCTTCTATAGACAGACTGTGGTGTTATCACAGTGACAGAAGGTAGACCAGGACGCCGACTGTGTGCCCTTGCTCTGGTCTTTATCTTCTTTCAACCTTAACTGTTTTGATGCTGATGCTGATGCTTTAGGCAGTTTGCTTTGGAAAGCATAGTGTCCTCAGAAAAGGAACAGCCATGATCCCTGGGTTGCTGTGAGATGTTTTTAGGAGAGGAGCCCCTAGTGACTGTCGACTAAAGAAAAACAGTCCCTGGGTTGAGAGTTCATGAGCTGTAGAGGTAAAGCAAGAAACCAGGTCCTGCCAGTCGAGCTCAGTTTAGACAGTGAGAGCAACTAAAGAAGCCATAACTTTAAATCTTAGGGAAAGTGTCTCTCAGACTCTTCAACTAGTTTCCTGGTCTGTCTGTCTGTCTGTGACCCAAGATGTTTGCTTGGAAGATCTCACAGGTCTGCGGTACATGAAGCCATCACTATACTATGCAACGATACTGCCCTTCCCAATGTCTCAAAATGTAAAAATGCCGGTCATGAAATTGATCTGAGAAGCAGCCTGAGAGATGGAGGAAGAAGCAGCTTCAAAAAGGCTTATGATGCAGTCCTACAGAAAGAAAATTTCACATGGAAGCGTAGACCGTAAGGCAGCACCATGGCCCAGTTTTCTCATATGTATTATATTTGGTTCCCCAACGCAGTTTTTAATTCCTGCATGTACGCACCTCTTTCTGTTGAGAACATTCTTTTCTGCATGACATTAAAGGAAGATGGGGATGGTCATGGTGGGTGTCACCTCCAGAGTGCTTGAGGAAGCTTTGGGAAGTTTTATTGTTATGAGAGGCAGGCTTTAAGGGCTGAATGTGCACCTATTAAAACCTGTTGTCTCGGCCTCCCCTGGCACCCAGAGGCACTGCAACCGGATCCTGTGGTTTCTGCTAGGAAATTCCATCCCATCTTCTTAAGCATTATCTTTTTTAAATGACTAAAGTGAAACAAGAAAAAAAACGCCCTTCTCAGGTACTCCCTTTAATCCTTAACCTACTTAGCCTGTGTCTTTCAAGTATCAAAGAGAATTAACATTATGGTATGTGAGCAGCCATCTGTTGAAAAAGTTACGCTATATATAAGGAAGGTATTAACTACAGGCTGAAGTCTTTTTGCCTGATGCCAAGTGTGTGTGCTGTTTCTCCTAAACATGATGGAGCCAGAGGCCAGAGAGGTTCTCAGCTTAGGGTCTTCAATGAGATTGCCCCAAATATATGTCCAAATACAGGGTTTAAGACTTTGCAAAGTGTAAATCAAGCTTAGGCTTTTTGTGAGCTTTTGTAATATTTTTCTAAGTAATTTTCAAACTCAATTTTTTTTTAATATTTCCCTTCCTTTCTGGAAAAAGACATGTTTGGGTAGCAGCCTGAATCTGGTTTAACCCTTGCCTCCTCTCATTCAGAAAAATTCAGGGCTAGCATATCACTTTATGGGTCAGAAATAAGACACCATCAGCCACCATGATAAGGAGCCATTGATTACCTCTCGACTCAGCCAACCCTTAGGTCTTTGTTTAAATGTCACTTTAAAGAAAGGGACACACAACAGAAGATTCTCAACAAGTTTGTATGTCATCATATTGTTGTGATTGTTTGACTCTGCTTGTCTCTAGCCTACTACTGTCCCTGCCTTCAAATGAACAAGTCCCACAGTTTTGCTTTGATGGTCAAAGTATTCAGCTTCATTTTTCAACACACAACTGTGTAGGTACTGCAAAGGTACCTTTTAGTGCAATGTATATAGTCAGGGGCATCAGGCGCATGGATGCTGGCACACAGCTGGCTTGCTTTTTCTTTTCTTGTTTATTAAGTCTGGGGACAAGCCCATGGGCTCTTGATACCCACATACAGGGAGACTCTTCAATTTTAGGCTACTAGCCTCAGGAAACACCCTTACAGACATTCCTAGGGATCTGTCTCCTAAGTGATGCTAAGTCCATCCAAGCTGACAATGGAGACTAACCACACAGCTTAATTTACCTTCAACAGCATCACTTGAAGGTCAGAGGCAGACCAATCTTTCATTCAAGGATCAAACTAGTCTAGACAGCAAGCTCCAGGAACAGCCAGAGCTACATAGAAAGACCCTGCCTCAAAACAAAACAAAACAAAAAAACAAGGAAAAAAACACATTTTTTTTTCAAGAAAGATGGCTCTCATATAGGGAGCCAACAACAGAGCAAAGTATGGACCCCATCAAAGTCCAACTTTGTGAACCAATGAGTTATATGGGGGTTAATTACATGAATATGGGTGAGGGGTTACTTACAGGAGCAGAAATGACTCAAAGACAGCTGATTCACCAAAGCTGGGTCCAGCATGAGTGACAGCTCATGAAAGGTGGGAATCTGGAGTGCATTGTACAGCCTACAGTTCAACAGGTTAAAGACAGTCTCTCCCAGGAAGCTTGCCCTCCCTGCTTCTGGGCAGTCAGCTTGTCTGAGAGTGTCTCTCAGCAGTCCTTACTGCTTACAGCAGCGTGGAAAGGGAGGAGCCTAGGGAATCTGGTCAGTTTCAGGGAATTCCTGGAACTATTGAGTTGTGTATTCCCTAAGCTCAATGAGCTTCCCTGCAGGATAGCACACTTCTCCCTGCTTTTGAACATTCTGTTGTTTCACCTTCTTAACAACATCCTATCTCAGTGGTTCTCAACCAATCTAGTGCTGTGACCCTTTAATACAGTTCCTCATGTTGTTGAGTTGTGGTGACCCTCAACAATAAAATTATTTTCGTTGCTACTTCATAACTGTAATTTTATTACCGTTATGAATTGTAATGTAAATATCTGCTTTCCAATGGTCTTAGATGACCCCTGTGAAAGGGTCATTTGAACCCCCAGGTTCCCCTGTCCTATCTTAACATAGTCTGGTTTGGGGGTGTTTTGTGTTCCACTTCCCATTTAAAATCCTTTGTGTTAAGAAGATTCTCTCAAAGATGGAAGGTTTTAGTCTCAGAGGAAAATGCCACACAACAGTGAAGGCCTGGACAGCGTGAACCGGTGTTGCTATTTTGCATGCTTCTGACACAATGAGTGGAATAAGCTAGGTCTATGCGGATGAGTTTAGAATGGAGCAGAGGTAGATGGCCCTTAAGTGGCAGGATGGAGGAACCTGGATTTGAAATGAGAAATGGGTATGGAAGTTGGTCTCACTTAATAAAGTGGCCAAGAAAAATAAAATAAACAAGTCACTTTGTTTCATTATTTTATAAGTTTTGGTTGCATCTGTTTCTTTGGACTGGAAGTGTGATGGGGCATCATGGTGGCAGAGACATAGTAAAAAAAAAAAAAGAGCTGCTCACCTCATGCTAGCCAGGCAGCAAAGAAGACTAAAGGAAGTACCCGTTCAAACCCTTCTAAAGTATGTCCCCAGGACCCACTCCCTCCCACCAGATTGCACCTCCTATTGACTTCCCAGTAGTCAATTCAAATTTCAGTACATCAGTAGATTAAGCAGTTAGAGATGTTAGGGCCTCCATGATCTGATTGTCACTAGAAATATTCTCATAGATGTACCCAATCGTGAGTGTCTCTAATCTCCTACCTATCTCTCAATCCAATTAACTTGACAACCAAAGTCATCCATCACCATGCCTTACCTGCAACTTTAGGTCCTATCCAAGATAAAAGTATCTTTCTGCAGGTTATACTAAGCTCGTCAGTGTTCCACAGTCTGTGGTCTTACACAGATATGGGATGGGAGAAAGGTCAGGTGTTTCAAAAGGATATTTCAATTTCATGAATATGCAGTGTTGGAATCCTAAATTGATACCAGTTAATAGAGAAAATTACATGTTTTCTTCTCAGTGACCCACACTATGTTTAAGCTTTGTTTTTGTTTGGGTGGTTTGATTTTTTTCCTTTGAGACAGGGTTTCTCTGTGTAACCTTGGATCTCCTGGACTCACCTTATAGACCAGGCTGACCTTGAAATCAGAGAGGTCTCTTGCCTCTGCCTCCAGAGTGCTGGGATTAAAGATGTGTGCCATCACGCTATTGCTTAAGCTTTGTTAGGCTTACAAAAACAAAACAACAACAACAAAATCACACAGATGACCCAAAGACCCGAGCATCATTTTTATTTGGTGAGTTGATAAAACCCTATTATGACACAGTAAGGAAGTGGTACTTGTGTTCAACTCTTCAAAATGCTTCTCTGTGACCTTGAGCAGGCTCTGGTGAGTTCACAGACACAGCCTCAGACTGAATGTTGATATAAATGGCTCTCCCATTGGTGGGCTAGTCAGGGTTCTCCCAGGAGAGACGATAATAAGTACATTGATGAAGAGATTGAAAGACTGAAAGTGTCTTAGACGATTATGGAAGCTGGTGGCTCTGAAGTCCATACAACAGGACCATCGGGCTAGAAGCCCAGACAGAATGTCTGTGTATTCCTGAGGCATTATATTCTTCCTCTTCTTCTCCTCCTCCTTCTCCTCCTCCTTTTTCTTCTTCTTTTAGAAAGCATCATTCTTTTCTCTTTAGTCTTCCAACGAATCACATGAGATCCACTCATTGTGGAGGCTGACCAGCATCTCCTAACCCCTGTCACATATGTAAAGTACCTTACAGCAGCGTTCAGACTTGTGCTTGACAAAACAACTCAGCCCCATAGCTTAGCTAAATTATATATATCTCACCGTCACAAAGCTGGTCATGGTGGCTCATGTCTATAATCTCTGCTCTGGAAAGGTCAGTATAGGAGTATTGTGGGTTTGAAGCGAGCCTTCAAACAAACATGTCAAGACTTGTCTCAAAACAAACAAACAAAACCATCTCACTGAAAATTCTTGGCAGCAATCCTGTGAGACTGTTGGTTCCTTTCCTGAGTCCAGAAAAAAACGATATATTATCCAGCATGTACAGGGGAGAAAACAGAACATGTTTAACCTCTAGTTAGCAAAAAAGGCACAGAAGGAAGGAGAGTCTCCTGAAGAGTCTCTAGGAAGACGGCTGTTGTAGGGCAAACCTGCTGTGGCATGTGCTTCCTCCATCTCCGTCAGCCATCCCTACCAGTGGCAGACACTGGGGAGCACAGTTTAGCTATATCCAGGAAGAATGGAAGATAAATTGTGGCCATCATCTGTCACAGGAAGGTATAGTCAACATTTCTACCTACAGAGACTATTTGGAGATAGTTTTGTTAACCGAGATAAGGCACATACTAGAGGCAGTGTGCCAGAAAAACATGTGCCCTGGCTCAGAATGTGACACCGCCATGCCTGTGGCACACACAGGTAAAGGTGACAGAAGGTGTGGTTTGGGAAACACATTGGCATTGAAGACAAAAACTTGGAAACTCTTTAACTAGTAAGTAAAAGAACAGCAGAGCTGGTAGAGGAATGAGGGTGAATCATTAAAGCCACCAGAGGAAACGGAATTGGTACAGGAGGGCTTGCTTGTTTGTGTTGGCTTTGCTTTTGAGTCGGCTCTCTGTATGTAGTTCAGGCTAGCCTCAAACTCACCATGTAGCCTAGGCTGGTTTTGAATGTGCAGTAATGCTCTGGTTTCAGCCATCAAGTGCTAGAATTGCAGGCATGTACCACCACTCCTAGAGGTGAAAGGCTTTAAATTGAGATGAGAGTAAGGAGAACAGGATCCCAGAAGTTACAGAAGGGAAAACCCAACATTCCAGAGGCAAAGGCAAGCAGATGTCTATGAGTTTAGCTTGGTCTATGTAGTGAGTTCTAGAGCAGCCAGGGCTGCACATTGAGACTTTCAAAAACCAGAGCAAGCAGCCAGGGCTGCACATTGAGACTTTCAAAAACCAGAGCAAAACAAAAAAGTTAAGGAAGGGGAACACAAAGAGAGAGAAGTGGCGAGGGGGAAGGGGGGGGGAGGGTGGTGTCAGGGATTAGATGGTCCAGAAACACAAGAGAATTCATAAAATCTCCTTCCCTTACTGAGTATTTTCTCTCTTCCAATTTAAAAACCCTTTCTGAATTCTTTTCCTCTGAGGAAGATCAGATAGAACAATTTACACTAAGATCATATCTAGTTTATGATAGTGGATTAGAACAGGCTGTTTTCTTCTCCCCCCCCCCCAGGATATGATGAAAATGACAGAAAAGGATTTTTATTTGTGTGTGTGTGTGTTCATGTTTGGATGTGCATGTAGGCCAGATGTCAACCTTGAGTTCACCTTGTTCAGTGAGTAAGTCCTCGTTAGCCTGGATTAGGCTGGACTTGATAGGCCTTGAGGACTCCTTCTGCCTCTGCTTCTCCAGCATTAAGATCGAAAATCACACCACCAACCACCAATGACCTGCTTGTATGTGTGAGAGAGAGAGAGAGATTGAAAGAGAGAATGTCTCACTATGCAACCCTGGCTGTCTTGAAACTCACTACATAGCACAGGCTAGCCTTGAATTCACAGAAATTTGCCTGCCTCTGCCTCCTAAGCGCTAGTATTTAAGGTTTGTGCCACCACACCTGGCCATGCCTTGCTTTTTCACATGTGTTCTGGGCATCAACAACTCAGGTCCTTATCCTGGTGGAGCAAGTACTTTGCCAAGGATCTTTTTAAAAATGTACTCAAATCACAATAGCAAAGAGAATAAGAGTTTTCAAAGTACTCCTAGAGAAGACAGATAGAATAAAGAGTTGATTCAGAGCAAAGGTTGAAAAAATAAATCACAGCAGTCACTCTAAATCCAGAGGAGGCTCCCATCTGGATGAAGCATGAAAAGTCAAGAACAGGGAGAGGGCAAAAACAGGGTGCATCAACAAAAACAGAAAGTGGGAAAGTAACGTGAGTCTAAAAAGGGAGATGAAGAAAGAGAAGATAAAGAAAGAGAAACCATTGCTATTTGAAGCTCCGAACTGTCTCCTTTGGAAGGCAGAACAGTTCAGCCACAGGGGGGAGTAGCAGAGAGAGTCAGCTCGGCACTCCTGAGTTCTGCAGAGTGTGTACCCGCCTGGACACTGTAGCATGAATACTCTGTGCTGATTTACAGTTTCCAGACCACAGTACACGTAGACTGTGGAGGGTTCATTTCAGAGAGGGTGGGATGGAATAGTCTTCTCAAGAAGAGATTACCGGAGGCCTGCTGGGAAGAGAGCATGTTCAGTTCGGGTCACAGACTTCCTCAACAAGACGCTCATCCTGTTCTTGATGGAACCAGTGGTGGTGGTTGGGCTGCCAGCTTGAAGGTGCTACGCATGTGGCTGGCTGAGGTATGGAGTATGGCGCTGTAACCAAGTCAGAAGGGAGGAGGTGTGGGGAACAGAGGTCCATGGTACCGGGAAGTTAGCAGGTGATGTTCCAAGTTGACAAGCCAAAAGGTACTGTTAATAAACATGAAAGTAACCATCCAGTCCTGGTGACAACCACCCCTCATCCATGACTGCTTACTAAAAATAAATGTGATGATAAAAATGGCAAAATGACCCATCTGTTTCTGCCTCTTGAGTGATGAGACTGAAGGAGTGCCCCATCATGCCCAGCTTTACACGTTCCATCAAGTCTTTCCAAAGCCAAGAAAACCAAACCTCACAATGAAGGAGGATCACATGGTCAAGCCCAGATGGACCTACAGAGTGAGGCCAACCTAAGTAACTTTTATGAGACCCTGTCTCAAAATAAAAGCTAAAACGAAAGTGGAATGGAGATTTAAATCAGTGATAGAAAGCTTGCCTGTCTTGTGTAAGGCCTCCTATATTCCACCTCAGTTACTGCCAACAAAACAAACAAAAAAACAAGACCAATACCTCCACCACGACCCACAGCACGTATGTAGGATGTATGTGTGTGTGCATGTGTGCAGGGGTAGGGGGTGTATATCGTGGGTTGAACCTGAATCCTTGTACATGCTCTACCACTGAGCCCAGCTTGTCTAGTGTTGCCATAGTACTCAGTGTCCACCAGATGCTTTGTCAGCTGCCAGGAGAGAGCAGGATGGCGCCTCTGCATCTAACTGTGTGGAGATAGTCGTGTTTGTTCTCCAAGGTCACATAGCTCAGCTGACCCGAGTTAAAGCTCGTGCAAGCCTGAGGTCAAAGCACTGAGATCTGAATCCTGAACTGCAGCGGCCAGCTTGTTTCTCTGAGCACGGCTGTCTGAGTCGGTACAATGTTCCCAGCTCAGTTTACAGGATCAGGAATTGGGTGGGCTCAGACTCAGAATGAGCAATCAAGCATTAAAGCGGCTTACAGCTAAAACAGAGAAGGAGCTGAGGAGGAGGCAGAGAGGGAGTATCCAGAATTAATGACCTCTTTGATAGTGAACCCGACACCAAATGTGGCATAATCCCAATAATCAGCTTGTTACCTTTGCTGTGGGAATATTGTGGATTTCTCTTTGGGGCATGCAGGCGTTCTGCAAGTACTAACTGAGCCTTTACAATGTGTCAGCCATTCTCTAGCCCAGTGGTTCTCAACCTTCCTGATGCTGCGACCCTTTAGTACAGCTCCTCGTGCTGTGGTGAGCCCCAACCACAAAATTATTTTTTTTTACTAATGTTATCAGTCATATGCAAATATATGATATGGAGGATATCTGATATGTGGCCCCTGTGAAAGGGTCATTTGACCAACCCCCAAGGGGTCATGACCCACAGGTTGAGAAATGTTGCTCCAGGCCTTGGGATGGAAGAAGTGGGTTTTTCAAAAGTCTGGAAAATGTAGATAAAGGTCAGAGGCAAACTATTAAATAAGTAAGCAGGACACTGGACCTGGTGGCGCACACCTTTAGTCCTAGCACTGGGGAGGCAGAGGTAGGAGGATTTCTGTGAGTTCAGGGCCAGCCTGGTCTACAGAGTGAGTTCCGAAACAGCCAAGGCTACACAGAGAAAACAACAAAAAGTTACTGGAAACGAGAGACTCATCGATGAAAGCAACATCGCTGGAGACCTGGAGAAGCTACATAGTGTGCTGAACTCGATGAAAAATGAAAGGGACTGTTACTGAGAAGTTATTAAGACTATCAAGAGAATGACATCAGAGCATTAAAACAAGCAGGGGCCTTGTTATGCGTAGAGTGCCATGCATTTCTCATGAAGGACCCTGTTAAAACATCCAGTTTCCAGACAGATATAGACTAGCCAGGAGAATACCTCAGTGTTTATGAAAGAAGGTATAGTCAGATAGACTGGAACAACCTTCGTGTTCTTACTGCTCACGGTGACATCATTATTATGAGACTGAGCCTCATGGACAATACACAGGGATGCCGGTGTGATCGTACGGATTAGCTCCTACCTCCCTGCATACCAATAAAAGCGTTTCCAGGACAGCTAATGCGAAGTTTGACTCAGAAGACTGCCAACTCAGCTCTGATCCTTCTTTGGTGAGGCTCGCTGCTTAGCAGTGTCTGCAGCCAGGCACGCTGAGTTCAGCTTTAGATGCAGCCTCAGGAAGGAGAAGAAACAGATAGTTGAAAAGCAGTAATTTATCCTTCCAGCACCTGATACCCACTGCAAATAAACAGTGCCAGCTGGTTCCTGGAAATGCATGCCTCTATCCACTGGGAAATAAAGAACAGAAAATGTAGAATATGCTAACATTTTTAGCACGAGTGAAGAGTGCTTAATTAAAGAAGCAATTAGCTTTGTACTCAGGAAGGGACAAAAGGATGAATTATGCAAAAATGGATATATGCGGCAATAACTTTTATTTTATAAACTTTATAAGTTTAGAGGCTGGAAGGGAATGACTGCTGGTTTGCAGGGAGAAACTCCTCCTCCACCTTAGGAGAGGGAATGTCTGAAAGTCAAGGACATAATTGAACCATGGTATAAAGGAGTGTCTTAGTTAAGATTACTATTGCTTTAATGAAACACCATGACCCAAAGCAACTTGGGGAGGAAAGGGTTTATTTGGCTTACACTTTCACAGCACTATTCATCACTGAAGGAAGCCAGGACAGGAACTTTAGCAGAAACCTGGAGGCAGGGACCGAGAGGTAGAAGCTGATGCAGGAGTGCTGCTCACTGCCTTGCTCAGCCTGCTTTCTTATAGAACCCAGGACCACCAGCTCAGGGAGGGTACCACCGCAAATGGGCTGGGCCCTCCTCCATCAATCATTAATTAATAAAATGTCCTACATGCTTGCCTGCAGCCAGATTTTATGGAGGCATTTTCTCAGCTGAGACTCCTTCCTCTCTGGTGACTCTAACTTGTGTCAAGTTGACACCAAACTAGTCAGCATAAGATGTAGCTTTTTTTTTTTTTTTAAGCCCACGTATCACTGTGCAGCCTTGGCTATCCTGTAACTCTGGATGTAGACCAGGCTAGGCTCCAATTCATAGAAGTCTGCTTTCTTCTCCCTCCTGAGTTTTAGGACTAAAGGCATGTGCCATCCTTCCAAACCAAAGAAGGAATTTGGGTGTAGCTAACAGGCAAAAAGCACTGACTTGCTGATAACTGATCTGTTTGGGTTTCTGCCGCTTTTTGTGTTGGCCTCCTTGGGCCCTTTTCTTTTCTGTTCGGCTAATGTAGTAAGAGACTTGAGGGGATTGTTTGCTTTGGTGGGCCTTCCATCTCAAGAAGGCCAAATCATGGTTGGTAAAGGCCAGGTCTTCTCCAGCTCTCCTTCCGAAATACTCTTTCTTGCTCTCTTTGAGTTGTGCCTTTTTTTGTTTCCCATTATCACGAAGTCAAGAGAATGTAAGGTCTAAGACACAGGTGCTCAGTCTAGTAGGAAAGCACCAAAGCTGCCTTTGTCATAAGTTTTATGTCAGAAATGCCAAAGGAGAGTCTTGACCAACCTATAAAGCTGAGCTCACCTAATAGGGGTAAAGAGCTTGAGGCCTCATGGCCTGGAATCTAATATTTCTATAGGCCAGTGGTTCTCAACCTTCCTAATGCTACAGCCCTTCATGTTGCGGTGACCCCCAACCACAAAATTATTTCTTTTGCTACTTCATAACTGTAATCTTGCTACAGTTATGAATCATATTGTAGACGTCTGTTGTTTCCAATCTGAGGCTAGACCAGTGCTTTGGGTACCCTAGACCCGCTCAGCTTCCTGACCCAGGTCCACCAGAATCCTTATAACATTCTCCACCCTGTTTTCCTTTGCTTTTATTTATTTATTTATTGTTTTAATGCTGTGTGAATTGATCATTTTAAAATTTTTGTTATTTTTTAATTGTGTACCTGTACACTCACTCCAGCGCAGGTGCCTGGAGAGGCCAGTGGCATTGCTTCTCCTGGAGTGGACAGGCCCCCAGGGGTCATGACCCACAGGTTGAGAATCACTGCTAGAGAATGTCCCTCTTTCCAGCTTGTAAATAAAGCAAGCACCATGGTCTTGTGTGGTGCTAAATTCAAGCTTCCCTGACCTTTACCAACACGTGGTTCTTCAGGTAAGAAGACAGAAGAGTTTGGGATCAGGAGGTCTTGCACAAGCTGTGTCTTATGCCAATCAAGCATCGGGGCAGGAGAGATGGCTCAGTGGTTTAGAGCACTGGCTGCTCTTCCAGAGGTCCTGAGTTCAATTCCTAGAAAACATTTGGTGACTCACAACCACCTGTGATGGGATCTGATTCGCTCTTCTGGTATGCATGAAAACAGAGTGCTCATACACATAAAATAAATAAATAAATCTTTAAAGAAACACTTCATAATAATTTCCAAAAAAGAAATGGGGCAGAGTTAGCAGAAAGC
Source organism: Pachyuromys duprasi (assembly GCA_028658305.1). Classification (NCBI taxonomy): domain Eukaryota; kingdom Metazoa; phylum Chordata; class Mammalia; order Rodentia; family Muridae; genus Pachyuromys; species Pachyuromys duprasi. Next base: position 55,915,603 of record CM053766.1, read on the forward strand.
TGCTGTCCAATGAAATGAAGTCTGCAGGAAGTTAATGTTGCACAAAGGGAAATGTGGGGGTGTTTCAAGAGCATCACAGATAAAGCACACAGCTGCCTTGGAACTGAAAACCATGTTCCTTCTCTACACATCAGAGCCTCAGGAAGAGTCTTGGATCAGACTAGCCCTCATAACTCATAACGCTATGGCTTATTGTAATCCAATCAAACCCAGTGAGCTCTTATGAGCCTGATAATGCCGGCAACATGAAAGGCTAACTCCGCTTTAAAGGCAATAAGAAAATAGTTCGTTCTGAGCCAAATATGAGTGAGCATGGGCCAGGAACAAGGGTCCACGTTACCCTGAATGACCTGCTTCTCTCACATCTGCTCCACTATGGGAAAGGAAACATGGACTTTCATACCACAGAATAAAGAGGGTCATAAACCAATCCATGTAGCAGACATGTTGGTGGGAGCATCAGGCAGGTGCACTGACGCTAAGCAAGGGGATCCTTCCTGTAGGTCTTGGCTGCTGTCTTACAGCCGTCTTAGCTTTGGGCATTAGCAGAGACCATAGATCTCTGTTAACGCCAAGAGCTTTACCTCACGGTCTCAGGATGCTGGGTCAGACACAGAGGTTGAAAGAAAATGGATGCTACAGGGACCAAGATAACCCAGGAAACATTTTGGGTCTTGACCCTTCAACATTCCATCTCTCCACAGTCTGGCTGTTTTGCTCTGCTGAGGTCCAGCAGCCCATAGCCTCTGTGCCAAAGATGCAGTTTGTTCAGAGAACCTTGGTTTTACAGCAGGCGAGGTTAGTCAGAAATAACGTTTTATTATAGCATCGAGGAAGTTAATTTATTTAGACTTGTTTATAACGATTATTCATTCATTAGCATTAATTTGACACGCCGTTCTGCATCAAATTCGCCTCAGCCCTCTCTCAAAAGCAAAACAAGTTTTATTGCTGAATTTGACCAGGGCTGGGAGAAATGAGCGCCATGCATCATTATTTGTGGGTAAAATCAAAGAAGGAGCGAAAAGACATTTGATTAAAGCTTCTGAGCCAAGTTCGCCCCGTCTCTGACCTTTCCGATCCCACCACCCACCCTCCCTTTCCTGTGATTCTCAGCGAGAGGCCCGCTTAGCCTGTTAGCCCCTGGAGCCCGCAGATCCTGTTACTGTTCGCATTCAATTCCTTCAACTCCACTTGGTCCCAGCAATCTAGTCTCCCTGTTTACACGGTATCTCTGTTGTCCTGCCAATGGGCCCTTCTCCTCTCCTTCCTGGCTCTAGCTGAAGTTCATGTTTCCCCGGAGGATTCCATCCTTTGCCTTGCAGCCCTCTGAAGTGGAGCAGCTCATCATGCACACAGACATACCCGGATGTCTGTAGCCTTCTGCCCACAATCCACCGCTCTTTCACATTCTCTGAAAACTCCTTCCTTTGCGGGGGAAGGGGAGGGAGGGCGAGGGGGGCAGGGAGGGATTCTTATCAATCAGTTTCTCTCTATATTAGTTTCTTTTGCTGGAAAACAAAAATCGCCCAAACCAAGCAGGTTTCAAAGATCACAGTTGTCTTGCAGGCTTGGAGGTCAAAAATCCCGAGGAGGCTACGCTAGGATAAAAGCGAGGAGCCCTTTCTGGAGACCCAAAGGAAAAATGGTTGTTAAGCCTAACTTACTTTTCTAACTTCTAGAAGCTGTCATGTTTCTTTTTTTATTAATAATTTTTATTTTTTATATTAATCA
>CM053766.1:55923936-55976415 GCA_028658305.1 Pachyuromys duprasi
AAAAAATGAAATAAAAACAAGATAAAATAAATACATCTTTCCTTACAGTTGCCCGTTTCCCAGGCTACCTACCCCATCTCATTCACACTCCTGTGTAGGTGAGATATAGGTGGATTGCAGGATGTCAGCAGGCCTGTGAAAAAGCTGCTTCCTTTGGAGTGAAATGAGGAAAGTGTAGCTTTTAGGCTTGAGTTCAGCAACCAGAAATAGGAACATGATTAAAAGTTTGGGGAATTGTTTCTCCTACAGAAAAGAAAAACAAAAAAAAAAAAAGATGGTGGTGGTGCTATTTAAAAAATAAAATAGAGTTCGCAGGGAGTGGTGGGAGGCAGCGATAAGAGGACCTCTGGGTTCGAGGCCAGCCTGGTCTACAGAGTGACCAGGACAGCCAGGGCACACAGACAAACCCTCAACAAACAAACAAGAAAAGAAAAGAGAGTCCAGTACAAAAGCCTGACAGCTTGTGCGGGCTGAGGAATGGGCTCTGCAGCCCACGCTTCCTTATTCCCTGTGAGTCTGCTGCTGCCCAGTGTGGGGCAGTGTCGTGAGCGCCAGCCTCTGAGAAAGGCATTCACAGGCGCTCAGCTCACATCACTGCTGCATTCCAAGATGATTTAGGAGCATATCACATGAGCTTATATGATCAGCTTGGATGTGCACATCTGTGCGTGCCTTTTGGGTCCCTTTCTTGATCTCTCTCCACTTTACTCACTGAGGCAGTGTCTCTCATTGAACCTACAGCTCATCAGTTTGGGCATCATAACCGGCCTATTTGCCCTAGGAATCCCCCTCCTTCCCTCATCTCTGCCTCCAGAGCACTGGAATTAGCAGTGGGTCAAGTCATCACCCCATTCCTCCATTCACATTTGTAACACCAAATTTCCTTTTAAAATAACACCTCTAGTAAAAAAAAAATATCTATTTATACTTTTAAAATATATAAATATTTTAGTAAAATTTAGTAATACTTTATTATGAATTTTGAACTAAGTTAATTTTTAAAAAAATCTAAGTGAGGTGGTGAATGGGTGTGGTAAGTTGTGTTCAGATGGTATGAAGATGAGCCTGTGTGAGAAGCACCAAATCGATGAGAATGAGTTGGTTCCTCCAAAGAACAATCCAAAGATGAGCTGAAGTGATGGCTCAGCCAGCCAAGTGCTTGCTGCACAAGCCTGAGGGCCTGAGTTCAATCTGCAGCACCCATGTAGAAGGCCTAGCCTGGTGTCATGTCTAGCAATCCCAGCACCGGGGAGGCAGAGACAAGAGGGTCCCTGGAGCTCATTGAAAAGCTATTCTAGCCAAATCTGTGAGCACCAAGTTCAGTAAGAGACCTTGTCTCAAAACATAGGGTGGAGAGTGACAAAGATGCCTAATGCTGACCTCTGACCTCCACACACACTGTCACACACTCTTAAACATTCTCACACCACACGAACACATACATACGCCCACATACAAACGTACAAATATGATGGCAGCACTGTGTACCACAGGTTACACCACCAGTCTATCATGTAGGTGAGCCCTCTGGTTCAGACTCATGCTCCCTGGCAACACTGTAATTATAACTGAGGCGCTGCCTCCCAACTGTAATGCTCTCATTAGCAAACCATGAACATCTGGCTTCCTTTGTAGTTTATGACTCAGTAACAATTAATTAATCAACATTCTTGTTTTTGAACATAAGCTCACATGAGCTTGGATCCTTGTTCTCGCAGGCTTGGTTCTGAGCCCGCAAGACTGAAGATGACGGTGTTGACTGGAGGTCAGCTTGGCGAGATGACATTGTGCACACGCTTGCTGCAGTGCTGGCCTGCCAGCCTTCCTTCCTCGGGGGCGCTCTGCCCTGGTTGCATGGTTTACATCAAAGGGCAGCCCCATCTTAGCATTCACTGCCTGCCTCTGTCCCTGCTGCTCACTGCTCACTGTGCTTCTGTGGCCTCCTCGCTGTCTGATCCCGGCTTGTTTTCAGAACTTCTTCCTAATGACCCCCTCTTACCTTTGAAGGCCTTTGAGCATTTGATGCCTTCCATCTGGTTCCTGAGACATCACTTCTTTTTGTTTTGTTGTTTGGTCCTCTGCAAATGCTTTCTCCTCAGACAATTCTCCCATTGCCCCTAGATCATAAATATGCCCATGGTATATATCAGAACAGAGCTCTAGGGTGAGATCATATGGATTCATGGTCACTTATCAACTGTGTGAGCTTGGGAAATTTAGCTAACATCCCTCAGTGCCACAGATTATTCACTGGAAAAGAACAATGGCAATAGTTTCTTCCAATTAATATTGCTGGCAGTAGATAACACACCCAAAGCATAGGACTTGGCAAATGGTACACATCCAATAGCTGTAGCTGCTTGCTCCTTGACCACATGCATGACTTCAGTTACTGTACGGAATAATACCATGAACTGTACACAGCCTTCTGTTTTCCCCAGAACTCCAAATTGGTGTTTAAGCTGCCTGCTGACATTTCCCACAGGCCCCTCAAAGTGAGCATGTCTAAAACAGAATTCATCAACACCCTCCCACCCACTGTGCCCCATTTCCCAGCCAGCCAAAATTCCCATTTCTTACCTTTGGTCCCTAATGATGACTAGTGTTAGGACAAGCCCAGGCATCCAAGCAGGTTAGAAGCCATTGTGAGGTCTCACCTTGACCGAACATCCCATTTATCTCCGCCATCAACTGAATTCTTTCCCATCTATACTTCCCAAATGTGGCTTTCCATTTAGCTTATCTTCGACAACAGGGCCTGGATTTTCTCTTTTCTTTTACAGACCATCTAACATCAGTACTCCACTTGCATGATCCACCGTGAGCCTTTCGCGTTCTGACTGCAATTTGCTTCCTCTGCCCCACCCCCTCCAACCTGACCAGTGCTCGGGCTTCCAGAAGTGTTTTGACCTACATTTTGTGTTCTTGTGTTTAATCTGAGACAGGGTCTTGTTCTGTAGTCCCCTCTAGCTTGGAATTCGCCACAAGGCTTCTTGGTGATCCTCCTGCCTCAACCTCTGTGAGTCCTGGGATTTGGGCATGTTCCCTCATGACTGGTTTGTTTTAGGGGGGTTACTCTTCCCTTGAGCCTCAATTCTCTGTCCTGGTAAACCCCGCCTTAGATATGATGCTCGTCTCAAACATCACCTCTCCTGGGACAGGTCCTTGGGGTGAGAATGTACCTTGTTCCTTAAAACAGCACTGATCGTTGATCGTGTTGGAGTGACACTGTCTGTGTGTCCTTTACCCACTGTGAGCTCCTTGAGGGCAAGCACATACTACAAAGCACTGATTTTCCCGACACACAGGGTTACAGCAAGACCTGCTCTCAGAAAGCAGCTGCCATTGGTTAAACTGAGAAGGACCAGGCCTGGCTCCCCTCCCCCCAAAAAGTCATCAGTCCCAGGAGCTAGGCCATAGGTCACCAATTCCAGGAACAGGACCATACAATCCCCTACCCAAGGAACAGCCTGGAGATAACCACAGGAATGGGAAGGAATCTCATCTCAGGGTGGGGCATCTGTGCTGGGCAGCCTCATCTCATCCTGTAGTTGAACATTCATGGCACAGGAATGCAGCCCACGGACCCCTGGACACAAGCCAGTCAGGGGTTGACCCTTGTAACTTCCCTGGCACCCACCAGTTTGAGCCAGTTTGAACCAGTTTAGAGAGCCTCCCAACCCCTATTCAAGCTCTAGCTAGCCCTAGCCAATCACTGGTACCCTTGCTTTTGACCTGCGCCAGTCACAATAAAGATAACCCAACTGTCCCTAAAATTCCCTTAGATCACCTTAAGTAGAGCTCTTGTGCTTAAGTGGGGGTTGCCATTCTGCCTGGATGGTGGTCCTCTGGGGTCATTCTTTCAGCGTCTTCTGTACCCTAGCAAAACAACTGTCAAATTCTGGTCTTGTGTCATGGAATCCGGATTTGTGATCATGCCTTCCTCCATCTTCTGTGACTTTGGCCCCTTGGTCTCCTCCCTTGATTTTCAGCCATCAGGGTTGTCATGACTAACTGTGACAGTTCCGGTGGCTTAGATAAGAGACACTCACTGCTTCTCAGTTCTAAAGGCAGGAAGTCTAAGATTAAGGTGCCCAGGAGGACACACAAGGCCAACTTCTCAAGGCCTTCTTCGTGAACATAGAAAGGGTGAGTTCAGTGTCCCTATCCCCACCCCACCCCTTTTTTTTCTGAGACAGGGTTTCTCTGTGTAGCCTTGGTTGTCCTGGACTCACTTTGTACACCAGGCTGGCCTCAAACTCACAGAGATCCACCTGCCTCTGCCTCCCCAAGTGCTGGGATTATAGTTCTGCACCACTGCGCCCGGGTTCCATGTCCCTTCTTAGGAGGACACCAGGATTGAGGTCCCACCTTCCCATATCATTCAACCTTTATTACTTCATGGCAGGCTCCAGCTTCAACAGAGTGATATATCAGGGGTTGGGGCTTCGAAAAGGACACAATGAGTCAGTCTGTACTGTTTTTACCTGTATCTCAGCAGCCAGAGTCGAGAAAAGCTTGAGCCATACCAACTAGTCTCACCTTAAATTTTGGATCTCTGGGCCAGGGAGATGGCTCAGCAGGTAAAGGCTCTTGATACCAAGGCTGATAACTTGAGTATAAAGTCAAACTCTACATGGTGGAAGAAGAGAATCAACTCCTATAAATTGTCCTTTGACCTTCACATGTATGCACACGCATGCCCCCACCCACACATATGTGCCACACATTCATACACACACACCACACAAATAAGTAATTAAGTGCAATAAATTTAGAATCTCAAACCTTAAGAGGCCATCACCAAGCAAGCTGATCATATATTATGAGCCCATCCACTCACCTACGCCCAGAGAGGACTATTTCATACACTCTTTGTCCTCCAACCCCCGCATGACGTCCTCTGTCCCAGCAAGCACACGGAGCACTCACTTCTGCTTCTCTGCATCTATACCCCTCTCTATACACACACATAAATACACACTTCTGTCTCTCTCTCTCTCTCTCTCTCTCTCTCTCTCTCTCTCTCTCTCTCTCTCTCTCTCTCTCTCTCTCTCTCACACACACACACACACACACACACACATCTTTTTAAAAGTAGAAGAAACAAACAGGTCTGGGTATGATGACTACACTTGCAGTCCCGTCTATTAGAAAGCTAAGGCAGAGTTACCACAAGGCCAAGACCATCCTGACCCCAATAGCAAGACCCCAAAAGCAACCAACCAACAAACAAAAATAATAAAAAACAATAATAAAAACAAAACCATGCTTAAGGCTTGCCTTTTCTGATTGCTGTTTCCTTTTGCCTTGTAGGACCCCTCGAAAAGATGCTTCCGTGGGATCTTTTCAAGTTCTTTCCAGGACAGGCAAGACATGTCCCCTGTCCTCACCACACATTCTCTGGAACCCACCCCAGGGGGGTTGTCACCAAGTCTCCTACTTGCTACTCCAAAGGGTACGTCCCTGTCTTCGTTTTTCTCGACTCACGCGCAGTCACTGGCAGAGTTTGTTACTGTCTCCTTACAATGCCAGCATCCAGACTTCAAGGATGACCTGACCTGCTTTCTTGGTGGCCCTGTGCTGGGCAGTCTCTTTTAAAATCACACGTTGGGGGACCTTCTGTAGTAGGAGTTTATAGTCACTCTGGGGCCCCTGGTAGCAGGCACACCCCTTGCTATGACTCTCCTCTGAATTCACTTGACAGTCAACAAACATATCAAAATAAAGATGCCACAAACAGCACCCTTAGCTGTCCGTGTCAAAGTTGTTCCTCCTTCGATCCTTCCCTTTTTGATAAATATTGTCATGTTTCACACAGATTTTTAGGTCAAAACCTTTGGTGTGAGCCTTGACTCTTTTTCTCTTACATCTCTTTCTGGACTACCAGGATATGGTGTACATTATAACTGCAAGATAAGATGGACCATGTACCCTCTCCCCTGCTGCCATATGAGCCTTGTCACCATATCACCTCCCTTGATCATTGTGCCCCCCCCCTTTGAGATGAGGTCTCTCGATGTAGTACTGGCTGTCCTGGAGCTTACTGTATAGACCAGGCTGGCCTTGAACTCACAGAAATCCCCTTGCCTCTGCCTCCTGAGTGCTGGGATTAAAGATGTGCACCACCACACTTGACCACTAGCTTCTGTTCTTGCCTCTAACATCTATTGACCGCACAGTAGCTACGGTGGTCCCACTCATCAGAGCGAGGAGGCTGGAGAGGTAGCTGAGCAGTGAAGAGCGTGAACCATGAACAGCTCTTGCAGGAAAGGGAGTTCAGTCCCCAGCACCCATGTAGCTCACAATCACCTGTTACTCCAATGCCAGGAGATCGGGAGCCCTCTTCTGGCCTACTCAGGCACAAACACACAGAAATTTAAAATGATTTTTTAAGTTATTAGATTATATTGTCCTCATCCACAATATCCTCTGATAGTCTTATCTCACATGGAATAAACCCAAATGCCCCAGAGGTCTGGGCCACCGGCGATAGCCACATAGTTTCTCCCTCACCTCATTGGCACCATTCCTCAGGAAAGGGTTGCTGATCACCCCTCCCTATTATCAGTGAAGATATGCCATCACTCTGTCCTCTCAACTTGCCCCACAGCACACACGATGACATGTTTCCACATGAGCATTTTCATGCTGGTTTAGTGCTTTTCATCTGAGGTATGAGTTCCGGGGAGGCACACAGAGCTTTATTCACCGCTGTGTCTCAGCACCTAGAATGGTGTCTGGCACATGGTAACCCTTTGCATCTGTTTGCCAGGGCTGCTGTCACAAAGTGCCGCACACCGGGTAGCTTAAACAACAGAAACTTAGCTCTCATAGCTCTGGAGACTAGAATTCCAAAAGCTAAGCGCTCCTTCTGATGGCTGTGAGGGAAGGGTGTGGCCCAGACTTACAGACGGCTTACAGATGGCATTTCCCCCTCGCTGTCTCTTTAATGATCTCCCCATTTGTGCATCTCTGTGTTCAAATTTCCCCCTTTTTACAAGTACACAATCATACAGTTAGTATTCACCCTTAGGAACTCACTTGAACTTGTTTCAGTCCTACAAGGATCCTGTCTCAGGATGGGAGAGGTAACTCATGGGTAGAGAGGATCTGCACAGCACAGGCAACACCCAGGGTTGGATACATAGAATTGTGGGGAAAGCCTCTCTCAAACTAAGATAACACTGGGAAATGGTGGAGGTCAGGATTTCAGTATATCAGTCTTGAGACTGGATACAACATGTAACTGGCCTCAGTGACTTTCCTTTTCTAATTTATTTTTTACTGGATTTATTCATTGTATTGTATTCTGAGTGTTTTGCTTGCGTGTGTGTACATACAGCCGTAGGAGGTCAGAAGAAGGCAGCAGATCCTCTGGTATCAGAGTCACAGTTGTGAGCCACCATGTGGCAGCTAAAAAATGAAGCCGGGTTCTCTGTAAGAGCAACAAGTGCTCTTAATGGCTGAGCCGTCTCTCTAGCCTCCTTGATGACTTTTTTTTAGTGAACAAACAGAATCCTAAAAGTTAACTGATGGGATAAGGGAAAAATCCTCAGAAGAGCTGTGTGTAACACCAAACCTTGCCTGTGAGAAAGGCTCTCCCCAGTTTATTGTTCGCCTTTTATCTTCTCATAGCCAATTACAACATGTTTATTAGACAATCTGCACTGAGTAAACAAACTCCTGAAGGTTGACTGATGAATAAGAGGAATACTCAGAAGAGCTTTGTGAAATACTAAACCTTGCCTGTAAGCACAGCCTGTGATTGCTCTCCCCAATTTATTGTTCATCTTTTGTCATTTCATGTCCAGATACCACACGCTTATTGTACAAATTCTCAGAAGCATACTGAATTCCATATACTCCAAAGCTGACTTAATTCACTGAACTAAAACAGAACCCATCAAAGGGTGCTGTTGTGAATATTGTTGACAAAAGTACTGGGACCCCTGGATAAATTAACTTAGACACTAGTTATTACTCTGCAGTTGCCCAAATACACACCAGGGGTTTAAAGCACAGAGAAGAAACAACCTGGGGCCGGGAGGTGGTGGCGCACTCAGAAGGCAGAGGTATGTGGATTTCGCTTGAGTTCAAAGCCGGCCTGGTCTACAGAGTTCCAGGACAGCCAGGGCTACACAGAGAAACCCTGTCTGGAAGAACAAAAGGAAAAACAAAAACAAAGGAAGGAAGGAAGGAAGGAAGGAAGGAAGGAAGGAAGGAAGGAAGGAAGGAAGGAAGGAAGGAAGGAAGGAAGGGAGAGAGGGAGGGAGGGAGGGAGAGAGGGAGGGAGGGAGGAAGGAAAGAAGCTGGGAAAAGTGAAGCAATCTGTGGTCTTTTAACCACTGGGAACACGGTGAAAAGGTCATCAGAGTAGTGAACTAGATTAGTAAGAAACCAATCAAGTATTTCTGTCCTCTCTTGCCAGACACTGCTCTTCTGTTTGCTAATTTCCAAACCACACACAAAAAGAAACAAAAACAAAGAAACAAAAAGTATAAAACCCAGCTAAAGTCAATTACTGTGCTTCTGAGGAAAAGGGCAGGTAATGGGCACATAGATTAAGTATGTGCTTTAAAAGAGAAATCAGTCTGCATTTTAAAGGACGTCATTACATAGAGAATTCCTTAGGACCTGTGAGTAGACAGAGTTGAAGCAGTGAAGAGAAGTCTCTCTACATGTGACCAAGTATTCACAACTTTACAAAATACCCTGAGGCGGAACAAGTTGAATTTGTTTCAACTCCTGACTCCATTTGAGTAAAACCTCCTTCTCAGTGGCTCAGGTGTCCCGGAAAATTAAAATTTAGAGCCAAACTAATCTGACACATAATTAATAATATACCTTGTTACGGTGGTGCTTGAAAACGGAGTGAATGGGAAGCAGCCCTCTCCAATGATTAGTTTAATTAACGCCTTCCACAAGAGTGCTGAGGTTCAGCTGGGCGGAGAGTCAGGCGCAAAGTGGCTGAGCCGCCTCCTGTGCGGAGGGGCCCTTCTGAGAAGCTTTGAATTCGGGAACCTCGATGTCCCCAGCAATAGACGGTTTTCCTGGTCCGAAGGGGACACACAGGCTCCCGTGGACAGTGCGGATTCTGGCACCTGAGCTCTATAAGGAGCGCTCCCACCTTTCATGTCCTGGTAAATCCATCTCTCTCTTCAGATTCCAGCTAAAGTAAAATCTTGGTACTTTCGCTCATCTAGTCTTCATGACAGCTCATGGGTGAGGATTACTGAGAGTACTGAAACGCTAAACCGTGATGGAACTTCTCGCCCATATACCACGTTTTCTTTCTACTCTCTACAGCACTTCCGGTTCACAGGCTAGGGAACTTAGAAAAAAATCAGCCAGAGTGGGAGAGATAGAGAAGTAGGGATAACAGAGGAGCCTAGAATAATGTGTTGTCTCGGGGCTAGTGAGGTGACAGAAGGTGACCTGAGCTGGCACACTGTTGACTGGAGAGTACAGCAAGTCCTGACAGGTGAACAAACAGCAGCAATGACTTAGGGGGATTTGTACAAGGTATAGATAGACCTTAGCAGGGTGGGCGTGTAAAGCACAAAGTTGTCAGAATGAAAATGGGAAACCCTGGAGGAGGGACTCTCGTAGAGTCTTGTATAACAAGGACTGCCCTCAAAATACTGACAGAATCGCAGTATCACACAATGGCCTCTACAACCTTACACTACAGGGCGATCCTGCAAGGACATTTGATCTGCTATTTTCTGTTTAAACTTGGACTGACCTCTGACCTTGAACACCCATGTCTATTAATCTGCTTGGCCAAGGGATTATTGCACCAAAATATTTTGTGTAATCTTCCTCATTTTTGCCTTTAAAAAGCTTCCCTTTCAGCTAACTGTAGCTGCGCATATGTTGAAAGCTGCCCATATGTTGAAAGCTGCCCCTGGCCTCACCCTCCTCGGCTGGACACACTCAGTTTATTCACTATGCATGTCCAATCTCCTCACAACGTGCTTTTCCCAAGTAGGCTCATTGGCCTTTGCAGAACAAAGATATTTTCTATTTGGCTGGTAAAGGCCTCTCCCCAGATTCTGGGTAGCAGGTGCTGCCCAAGATACTCTGAAAACGTGCAGCTCCTTAGTACCCTTGCGAGGAAGTGCCTCTCATACAGGTTTCAAGTGGTTTCTGTGTTCAGAAACAAAACTCTGCAAACAGGATAATTGCAACTATGTCTCGTTTACCCAAGTCCTGTTCTTGCCATTGTAAGGAAGGCCAGGTGTCCATACCTCACATGTGGCACTAAGTGTGTTTGTCCTTCAAATACGATTCCTTTCTTTTTGCTTTTATCTCAGTGTTAGAACTGCACTGTTTAATAATTTATTGCAGGAGAGGTCCTTGAAACAAAACTGCTGCAGGGACGTTTCCTAGACTTGCTGAGTTTGCCAGTATTCCTGTTTAATCTCTAGCCGATTGTTACGATTTGGATCTGAAGTGTTCCCTGAGAGTCAGTTGCTAAGGGCTTTGTCACCCATCTGTGGTGCTCTAGGGCAATGATGGAATGTTTAAACATGTGACGGTTAAAACTGATAAAAAGGCATGGAGAGATGGCTCAGCACTTAAGAGCACTTACTCTTCTTGCAGAGGACCCAGGTTGGGGTCCGAGCATCCACGTGGCAGCGCGCGTGCCTCTAATTCAGTTAAATTGGCTTCTGGAGCCCCCTTCTGGCGTCTATAGGCACTGCATGTATCTGATGTCCAGCACCCCCAAAATAAAATAAATACATACATACATAAATAAATAAAAATCTAAAAGGCATATTGATCATAAGATTGACAGGAAATAGAGCCACCTAGAAACCAAGCCCATGGTATGTTTGTAAGGGATTTTTAGATTGGGCCGAGGATGAGAAGACCCCTTGATGCCGGTGGCATTATGCTATTGGCTGGGCCCGTTGACTGCAGGAAAAGGACAAAGTGATCTGAGCGCTAGCATTCAGTGCGCTCTGCTTCCTGGCTGTGGAGAAGATGTGACCAGAGCCTCATGCTTCTGCCACCATGCCTTCCCAACCATGATGGACTGTGCACCCAAACCAAGGGCCAAAGCTTAAGTTTCCTTCCCCAGCGTTTTTTCTTAGCTCTGAGAAGAGCAACACGGGCAGTAGTGTCCAGAGGCTGAATGACTCTTTCACAGGGGTCACCTAAGACCATCTACATATCAGATCTTTATATTACCATCTGTAATGGTAGCAAAATTACAGTTATGAAGTAGTAATGAAAATAATTTTATGGTCGGGGGTCACCACAACCTAAGAAACTGCATTAAAGGGCCGCAGCATTAATAATAGTTGAGAGCCACTAGGATAGAGGTACAAAGTTAGGTCATTGGGGCGTGCCCTTGAGGGGGCTAGTGAGACCCCCATCCGGCAAAAGACGAGCAGGTTTCCTTTCCCACGTGATTGCACGTTTTTGTTTTTGTTTCTACCTGCGGATTGCTACATTGCTCAAAGGCAATGAATGGCGCTAACAGACCTTGGCTTGAATCCTGAAGCCATGGCCCAACACAAACTTCCCTTCCTTTAAGTAGTGCATCTCATCTGAAATGCCACATCATCTGAAAGCTAACTCAGCTCTTCAGAATTTTCTCTTCAATGCTTCATTCTTGGGTTTTAAGGTGATGAGACTTCCAGGAATCTCGAGTAATAGGCAAAATTACAAGCTTTTTCTCCTACCTGAGATAGTCTGGCCAATTCTCATTCCTTCTCAATACTCTGAAGTTTTTGCTGTCTATTTTATTCCTTTGAAAATGGGCTACTGGTATGGCTTTCAACATCCCCATGGTACAGGCCAACCAATGTAAAATCGAAACAATGGCTCCTTCTGGGTAGGTGTCAACAAGGTAAAGGAAAGGGTCTCACTGTGTAGCCCTGAATGGCATGGTGTTGGCAGATCTCACATAGTCTGTCCCCAGAACTGATAAAAATAAACTTCTCTTAGGGTTCAATGATGTGGTGAGAAGAAAAATTTCCTCAGGAAACTTTTTCTTATTAAAGAAAACTGTGAGAATTATTTCATCAGAGCACAAAAAATGAGATGTCTCATGAATGATTTCTATGACTGTTTTGACTCTGGTGTGGATATCCTGCTAACCCTCACCACTCTGAGGAAGGCAGGATAATACTCAGAGTTCATCAGACAACAGGATGCTCACTGCCCAGAATTGTATTTTTCTTTCTTTCTTTCTTCCTTCCTTCCTTTCTTGTTCTGTTTTGTTTATTTGTTTGTTTTTTGAGACAGGGTTTTTCTGTGTAGCCTTGGCTGTCCTGGACTCACTTTGTAGACCAGGCTGGCCTTGAACTTACAGTGATCCACCTGCCTCTGCCTCCCTGAGTGCTGGGATTAAATGCATGTGCCCATGGGATTAAACACCTGGCCCCAGGATATTTTCACATAAGCTGTGTATATGGCAGGTTTACCAGCACTGAGTATCCCTGTGGTGTTGTGGATATACACATGATTTTGTTTTAATCCTAGGTGTGGGATGTGGGACTGATTCAGATGGTCCACAGCAGCAGACTATTTGTCTCATGCTGGCTCTGAGAGGAGCTCTTTGCCAGCTGCAGGTAGTTTGGATCTGAGGATTCTGAAGAGAAAATAAATACCAGAGCCCAGAGAGTGTGGAGCTCAGAGAAAGAACAAAGATGCTGCTTCCCTCCTGCAGCTTCTGGTTGCTCTTGATGCATTGAGACAAGAATATGGAGATCTCTTGAACGGAGGACTGGACTGGCTCCAAGGAAGCCGATGACCCTAACCAGCAGGAGGCAGCTGAGAGAACTGCGCCCCTCTCCCACTAACCCTTTCTCTCTTCCACCTGGTGTTGGGATGTGGGGGTGGAGTAAGGAGAAAAGATTTTGAAATGTAAGTAAAAGAGTTTTTAATAAGTATGCCCACACTGAGGCCTTCTCAAACCAAGGTTGCTCACTGGACTGCCAGCTTTATTGGGCGTGCATTTTGTGACCAGTAACATCTGACAGCTGCCAAATGGTTTGAAAGGTGGGTACAGTTTCCTGTTTTGAACTCCAAAAACCTCATGGATGATAGATAGATAGCCTATCAGTTCTTGAAAAGGGAAAGTTAACTTCTGTTTCTCCAAACTGGTAGTGATCCATGTATTATTTGTTTGGCAGTAGGACATTGGAGATGCAACCCTGGGCTTCAGGCTTTCTAGATAAGCCTGCCATTGAACTGAATTGCCAAGCCTGTGTTGTGTAAATTGAAATGACTATAAGAGAGATTAAAAAAAAAACACAACGTTCTGTTAGTAAAGTTAAAACCAAACAAAACCTGCTATCACTATAGAAAACCAAGAGATTTACCAATGAATACAAGAAGAATCCCACTTGTTCATTGTGGAGTAGCCTTGGGCTTCGAGCAGGGGAGCCCACACAGCTGGCTGTACAGCTGTTGAGGGACAGAAGTGGGTCCTACAACCTCACACTCCCATCATTTTCTGAGCAGAAACTGTCCCCCATCCTATAGTATGAGCAGCCAACACTCTTTTGTTAGTATGACATCTGCTTCTTACTGTGCTCCAGACCCAGATGTACTTGTCTTATGATTAACATACTTCACCCTCTCCACAACCTGTGACACGGGAGAGCAGCTTGCCCTAGGTCACCCAGAGAACCATTCTGCTGAGCTGGAGATCGTCCCCAACAGCTTGGCTTCATGACGTGAGCACTTAGTTATGTTTAAAATGGTTCCTATTTTTGTTGGAGATTAGGAAAGGGTCCAACACAGATGAAACTGGGAGTTTGTGCAGAAGCTGGGCAGATCTGAGATGGGGGTGCTTTTCCTTCCCCTCAGCCTCCCACTGACAACAGGGGAGAATCAGGTACCCACTCCTCCAACCCCACACCCCCAGTTCCCCTGTGATCGTTTCTGTGCGTATGCCTCCTGTCAGCCCTACCTTACACCAGCCCATGTAGAGCTCGGCCAAGGCCCCTGGATAGTTGTTAAATAAAAATACGTGACACTTGGTGAGTTACCTGGGGTGCTTAAGGTTTTCAGATTTGTAACACGAAGCATAGTGGTGGAGCACTGGGAGGCAAAGAAGACCCCACAGAGTGACGGAGTGTGGAGGGCCATGAGGATGCTGTTGTTACTTCTAACATCTAAAGAATTGCTCTCAGAGGAGGAGGAGGAGGAGATGCCTCCGAAATCAAAGTGACAACCCTCCTGACCCAGGGAGATTATTTTGTAAGACAATAATCGGACGAGACAGAAAGGCACCACAGGAATGAGACAGCAGGAAATGGGGATAGGGTAGTCTCTGGTTTCAATTTTCTTTGTCTTTACAGGTTTAATGTTTCACTGTAATCCCTTTTGTTCCCCTTGTTGAAATCATACTATTTAGACACTTGATTCTAGTAGAATCTTAAAAAACAAAAACTGCATGCCTACATGCGTGCCTGCAGTGTGTGTGTGTAGGCCAGAAGTCAACATAGGGTGTCTTCCTGGTTCATTCGCCACAGTTTTTTGTTTTTTGTTTTGGAAACAAGGGCTCACTATGTAGCCCTAGCTGCCCTTGAACTCACTACATAGACAGGCTGGCCTCAAACTCAAAGAGATCCACCTGCCTCTGCCTCGTGAGTGCTAAGCTTAAACGTGTCCGCCACCCATCGCTGTGCCTGGCATCCACTTAATTTTTTTAAGACCAACAGAGCCATCTCCTCAACCTGTCTGATCTTTAACTGCATGATTTCAGAAGGCTGAGAAGGTTTGGAGTGAAGCTGCATGCTGTTTAGTGTCGCTTACCATTTCGTGTGTATGCTGAGCCCATTTTCTGTGGGTGCTGAGCAAAGGCTTCCAACTGTAGATCTAACAGTCAGGGTGATCAGATAGAGAACAGACTCCCACGGAGGCCAGGCCCCACGTCTCAAGCAGAATTATCATGGCAGCTTCCCTCCACACTCTTTATGTTCTTTGAGTCTAGGCAGGCCCTCGTGGCAGGGTTGGGCATGTGTTGTCTCCTCCTTTTCAACTAATCCTCTCCCAGGATTGGCTAGCATAGAAACTTTTGGAAGGCTGCATTAAGTATAACAACTGCCAAACGTTCTTTCTTATGAGTCCCTGAGATCTGCCCGCAGTGGGTCCATGGTGCCCAAGGTGGGCACTCCTGACACAGAGGGTGTCTCACACAGACTTTGTGACTGTAGATAAGTGGCTCTATGGAGACTGGTTGTGGTGGTTTGAATAAGAAATGTCCCCTCCACCCCCTGCACAGGCCCATTTATTTAATCACGTACGTGGTCAGGCCCTGGTTGGTGGCACTCTCTGGGGGGGGAAGTAGACCTTTCTTTATACTACAGGAAGTGCATCACTAGGTGCAGATTTTCAGAGTTGGTAGCTTGGCCCCATTTCCGCTTCATCCTGCTTGCTGTTTTCATTTGAGGATGTGATCTCTCGGTTTCTGTCTGCCATGTCTCCCCCTGCTATTACAGAATTTCCCTCTGGAGCCATAGCTCCCCCGCCAAAAAAAAAAAAAAAATCCTCTCCCTTCTATAGCTTGCCATGGTCATGGTATTTATCACCAAAAAGAAAGAAAGAAAAAGAAAAAAAGTAACTGTTTCAGACATCCCTGGGTTGCGACCTGCTACAGTGTGTGGTTGGCACACCCCGCTCTCCACCCTGAATTCCCCAGTGCAGGGGCAGGGCTTCCCCTCTCCCAGAGGTTCTTCACCATATAATCCAGACATTTTGGTTCCTGTCTATCTCCTCTGCTCTCTCTCCTTCTGTATCTCTCTTCTTCTCTTCTCCCTCTTCTCTGAACATGCTTCTCGCTCTCGCTTTTTCTGCCTCCTCCTCCTTTTCCTTCTTCCTCCCCATGCGTGGCAGCATGCTGTCAAAAAATCTGCTTTTAAATGCTTCGTTTTGCCATTAGCTCATTCTGTTATTTCAATCAGTAACTAATACTCATTTGTCATTAAAAATACTAGCAGCTGGGACGAGAGAGAAGGCTCAATGGTTAAGATCACTGGCTGCTCTTCCAGAGGGTATGGGATCAAAATTCCCAGCACGCACATGGTGGCTCATAATCATTCGTGACTCTGGTTCCAGGGGATATGACAACATTTTCTGGCCTCTTTGGGAAGCAGACACACATGGTACACAGACATACATGCAGGCAAAACACCCATACGCATAAAATAAAAATAATACATTTTTAACTTATAAAAAAATCCTAGTAGCAAAAACATCCTTACATGTAGAATAAGAGGCTAAAATTAAAAATCTGTCCAGGATGAAGCAGAAGACAGGCTGAAATCTAAGCTTCCAGCCCCTGCTCGGGGTCACTTTCTCTGCATGTCCATAGATAATGAAAGTGCCTGCCAGACAGAGCCCTGGCCACTTAGGAGATGCTCTCACAGAACCCCGATGATATGCTGATGAGCTAGCAAAGGTCAAAGCCCGAGAGAACTGAGACATGCACACTGAGTGGATGCCTGGCCAGACTCTTCAAGAGCGTTGGAGCTGTCGCAACCCAGAGAAGACTGGAAATGAAATGTGGTTTCCTGACTCCTGGAACACAAAGACAACATCGATGGAAATCTGGGGCCAAAGAAACAGACCCGAGATTTTGACAAGTTTCCTACGGTAATGTAAGATGTAAAGAGCAGAGACACTAGCATCTTTGCTTTGCTCAGCTTCACCGTCAATCTGAGTGTTGCTCCAAAATGAAAACTGTGTGTGTGTGCGCGCGCGCACACAGTACTAGGGATTGAACCCAGGGCTTAGCATATGTTAGGCAAAGGCTCCTCAATGGAGCCACGCACCTAGCCCCCAAACAAGCCCTATAAAGTAGGTACCATAGATATTTCATTACACAGAACTATAACTTAAAGGAGTTTGGTTACCATGCCATCACAGCTGCAGGAGAATTCTACTCAGCTGAAACAGGATTGTATCTCGTGGGCCATTTTCAATGGTTACTAGAAGGACCTGACCTCTGTTGTCCCATTCTTCCTTTTTTGACCCAGTTTCAGCCTCCTACTCTGACTGAGAACACTTATGAGTTCTATTTTGTTTAGTCCTCAGGACAATCCTACAGCATATCTGTACGTTTCACACACAAGAAAACAGGATTGGAGGGGGAGCAAAAACTTGCCCAATATCACACAGTAACTAACTAGAGTGGAGCGCAACTCTATCTAAACCCCAAGTGTTGACTATAGGGGGCCCCTGGGGTAGCCACAGAACATACCCAGACACCAAATTCTCAGCACAAAGCAGGATCAAGTTGAGGGTGTCTTTGGATTGGGCAAAGGCAGCTTCAGGTATTTCCACAGGAGTGGCTTTTAAGGAGAAAAGGGGGAGGCCTGTGCTAGGATGAGTTGGGAAGTCCTGATTGGCCATGTTCGTCAGTGTGGCCAAACAATGAATTTTGATTACTAGACCTTGGTGTTTAGAATCAGGAATGAGTCAGTGGCCAAATAAGGGACTAGATCTTGGGGCATAGCTTAGGAACACAATCTAACACTTTAAGCAGGGGAGAGGGAAGAGAGGAGGCAAAACCTGCCGGAGCCATATTTGCCATGCTCAAGTCCTTCCTTGGCCTCACCCTGAGTCCCTTTTGCCTTAACCATCACAATGATTAATACACATCGTATATCACAAGCAACTGCTCCATGGACTAGAAGCTCTCTTAGCCATTTCCCGTGAAACAGAACTGTCAATGGGACAAAGCCTACAAAGTGTAACAAGCACTTAGGACATCTTTTCCAGAAAGCATTGCCTCCTCACTTGGGCCTATGAGGTACCTAAGAGCAGAATGGAGGCCTAGAAACTCTGCCTTCCTTTACAGTCTGACTCCTTTTCTTTAAGCCGTCTGCTTGCTTGTTCTTGAGCATGCTAATTACTCAAGAGCATGCTCTCTAGAAACCTCAAGCTAGCTAACCTAACTCCCTCCCTTCAAGACTGAAGGCACAAGGACAAGAGTAACTGAGGCATTTTCCTGCCGTCTTTTTTTAGTGCCTTGTTCCAGAACTCCAAAAAGTACCTACGGGTCTTGTGTTGTCTCAATCCTGCAATTTCCAGGAAAAACAGAGACTTCCATGACCAGAGACTCCAGATCACACAGCACAATCATCCAGGGTGTTGAGGCTGCAGTTCGGGTGTGAGCTAGTCTCTTCAAGCAATAAGGAAATCTTTCCACCATCTTGCACAACCAGACGTGAGAACAACTGGTCCACACAAATTAATTACGGGCGCTTTGCCCCCACTGCCCCAATTCTCTACTTAAACCTAGTGTCAACGTGAGTTTTAAACCTTAAAACTCCTTCCCAAGACCCTTCAAAGCCCTCGGCTCTGCCCTGGTACAGGTCTTTTAATAAGCCAATCAGAATTAATTGGGGAACATGCCTTCTCGTCGCATGTGGTGGGGTTGGTCTGATGCTTGTATTTTGATGCTAATCACTGGCCCTCCAGATCTGGTTACTGCCCTACCCTTGTTGTGTGAACCTGCCTAAGACATTATTCCTGACTGGTTGATTAAAAGGCCTAAAACCTGGGCAGGGCAGAAGAAGGTAGGCATGACTAAGGTTCCAGAGAATCACAGGAAACAGACAGACAGGAAGAAAGGAGACAGGAAGGAGGGTGCCATGATGGGTTAGCATGGAGAAGGAACCATGTGGGCTAGGAGGAAGGACTCCAAAAATGGCATGGAAAGGCCTAGATGAAGAATACAAGCAAGTATTTATAAGACTATGGATGGAAGGTAGGAATAGTTAAGGCAGATGGCACTGGATAGAGGCTGGGAGGTGGCTAGGGAGGTTGTTGAAATAGCATAGGTAGAAATATTCCCAGCCCAAGGTAAATGGGAAATTATAAATTCTAACAGCTGTCTGTGTTTTATTGATTGTGATATCAGGTTAAATAATACCACCATAAGAATCACAGGGCTAATAATAGACTTGACTTAGCCCAACACCATTTTACTGCCAGCAACACAGTTATGAGCCACCTGATCTGGGTGCTGGGAGCCAACCTCTGTTCCACTGCAAGAACACTTCTAACTGACAGCCATCTCTCCGGCCCCTAGCTATGCTTCCTTGAGATGGCATTTTGGCCTGCTTGAATTGTTTGGGTGCCTCTCAGAACCCCAGATAACGTGGCAGGTGCCAGGAGATAGGAAGTCCAGGATGGTGCTGCAAACATAAAGACTTGCCAGGCTGTGAGGCAGGAATGAAAGTCATGGTGAGTTGACAGTCAAAGCAGGGGCTGGACAGACAGCTCCACCGCACTGCTCAGGGCAAGCTGGAGGCTCTGCAAGGGAGGAAGGTGAGAAATGAAGCCAAAAAGGCCAAAGAGCTGAAGAGAGGGCTGCTAAGATTGGCTCAGCAGTGGAAGTGCTTGCTGCACAAAGCTTGATCCCTGATCACACTGTGGAAGGAGAGAATAGCAAAGAAAGGCTGGACTGAAAAGGGTCTGTTCCACAATCCTCAAAAGAAGAAATGCAAATACAAATGGCCAACCGGTACTTTTTTTTTATCCATTGCCATTTATTTCATTATTTTTCCACCCACCATCCATGCTTCTCCTCCCACAAAGGAAACTTTACCTTTCATTTTATTTATTATCCCCTCCCTTACATTTGTAAGTTATTTTTCCCTTCAATTTCGTCTCCATTGTGGCCTCCATACTGTGACTTTCTTTCCTCCTCCTTCCCTCCTTACTGCTGTTTTCAAACGGAAAGCCTAACTCTCACAGCAGGATCTCTGGATGTAGGCAGTTTCCTAACCCTCTGTAAAATGATGTATAATTTATGAGTGATTAAAAATAAGTTCTTTGTAGCATTCATAGCGTCATTTATTGTTTAGTTATACACAAACAAGCTGTGTACTTTACATGGACAGATGGACTGACTGAGTCTGGGCCTGGTTTGGGCTTTTGACATGTCAAAGCCCACCCCCATTGACACACTTCCTCCAACAAGGGCACACCTTCTCCAACCAGGCCAACCTGTCAGAGCTTCTAGGGGTCATTCTTATACAAACTGGCCCAGAACTGTTAGGAGTTGATGCTTCAGCTTCCTTATAACTATTTTAGGGCACAGTCTCTCTCTGCATGAAGCAGCAGCACTATAACATCTAAGTCTTCGTCTTCATTAATACTCTCCCTATGTATGCACCAAGAACAAGCATTTCACTTGTTCCAATAAGATGCTCATTAGATAGACCTGCAAGTGCCATAGTCTTCTGCTTTTTAAGGACGTAAAGAACACTTGTCCCCAAATCTTAGAGACGTGTTAAATGGTTTATATAGGTCAATGCACCTTTCATTCTTTCTGATGGAGACATGAAGCTTTGCCTTTGGCCTAGAGATTCAGCATACACATACACCGTGCCTTTCTGCTGGGTGTTCCTAAGAGCCAACCTCACCATTATATTTTGACTCCCGTGACTGGCCAATAGGTACTTTTAAAGGTTTTCAACATCATTAGTCAACAAAGAGTTGCTCACCTCAATCAGAACAAGCTATCAAACAAGGGAAAGGATGATAAAAGCTGGGAAGGACAGGAAGCAAAAGGTGCCCTTATGCACCGCTGGTGGGAGAGTGGCTAGGTAGAGCAATTATGAAAATTAAATGGAAATTTCTAAAAAAAAAAGAATAGAATTACTATAGGACCCTGCTATGCCAGTGCCAGACACATGTCCAAAGGTGTCTGTGTGCTATCACAGAGAGATTCGCACATCCATGCCTGCTACTGCATTATTCACAATAGCAGGGCGATGGAACTAGCCTTGATGCTAGACGCTAGAGGAATGAGTAATGAACACGTGATGTATATACATAGAGGATTCTTATTTATCTTTAAAAACTGAAACCACAAAGTGTACAAGAAAATAGATGGAGCTGAAAAGCATCACATTAAGTGATGTAGCGACTCCAAAAGCACAAACTCATGTGTTCTCTCTCACTTACAGATGCCTGTGTACAATGTGCAGACAAGTGAAAGTGAGTGTGGGTACAGGTTATGAAACTAGACAGAAGACACAAGAAGGGAGCAAGGGGGCTGAGTAAAGGAGCGGGCAACAGCGAACAGGGACAGGAGAAAGAAGGGGCTGGACAGATGCTCAGAGGTTAGCACTGGCTGCTCTTCCATAGGTCCTGAGTTCAATTCCCAGCAACCACATGAGATCTGGTGCCCTCTTCTGGCCTGCAGGCATACACGCAGGCAGAACATTGTATAATCATTAAAAAAGGAAAGAAAAGGAAGGAAGGAAGAAAGGAAGGAAGGAAGGAAGGAAGGAAGGAGAGGAGAGGGGAGGAAAGGAAAGGAAAGAAAGGAAGAAAGGAAGGAAAGAAAGGGAAAAGGAGGAGACAGGAGGGATGGTTCAGCAATTAGAAAAGATCACTTGCTGCTCTTGCAGAGAACCCAGGGTCAGCTCCCAGCACCTGTTTGGCAGTTCACAACCACCTATAACTCCAGTTCAAAGGAATCTGACACCCACTTCTAACCTCCACCAGCACAGGACATGAGTGTGTTACCCATATATATATGCAGGCTAAACCCTGGTAGATTTAAAATACCTTTTTAGAAAATAAAAAGGAGGCTGTAAGGGTGGAAGAGTAAAGGGCAGAAGAATCAGGGGAATGGGCAAGATACCAGGGGAGAGAATCAGCAAAAATAAGTTTTGCCAGAATGAAACTTAAACTTTGTACACTAATTAAACAAAATTTAAAGAAACATTTATTTTACTTATTTATCTTTTGGTTTTTTTGAGACAGGGTTTCTCTGTGTAGCCCTGGCTATGCTGGACTCACTTTGTAGATCAGGTTGGCCTCAGACTGACAGAGATCCACTTCTCTTTGCCTCCTGAGTGCTGGGATTAAACGCGTGTGTTACCATGCCCAACCCAAAAACAATTTTTTGAAATAAGGAGCAGAGATTTTAGATAATCTTTCATTTTAGCAATCTCTTATGTAGATAAAAGAACAGAACACTTTTACATATCTATTCCAATTATTAATTTTCCCCTTCTCTTTTCTTCTTTTCTTAGTGCATAAGTCATATATAGGAGCTTTCCTCCAGTGCTGGGGACTGAACCTAGGATTTGTAAATCAAGCACTCTACCACTGAGCTGTAGACCTAGAAAGCTTGAGGCCTTTTGCTTGTCAGGCAAGCACTCTACCTCTGAGCTATGCCCCCTGATCCAGCTGATAAGTTTCTGATAAAAGCACTCCTAAGATTTGGCACAATTACACAGAGATGGTTTCATAATTTTAGCTATTCTCCCTTTCTCTGTGTCTGCCTCTGTGTGTCTTTCTGTCTCTGTGTATCTGTCTCTACTCTACTCTACTCTCTCTCTCACAGTCTCCCTGTCTGTCTCTCCTTCTGACTGTGTAGCTAGCCTGCAACTCACAAAGATCTACCTACCTCTGCTTCCAAAATGCTGGTGATCCCACCATGGTTGGCCCTCTGTCTGTCTTTCTTTTTATAAGTTCATCAAGTTCGTTTTTTGTTTCCACTACTATTATTCTGCTAAATGGATGTAGCTTTAAAATTACTTACTGCTACACCCATACATCACTCAGACTCAAAAGTTAGACATCACCCAGGCATCCCTAAAATGGAAATCTGAGTCCTCAGACCCTAAAGTGATTCATGTTGTACATGAATCAGAGCGGAGTGAAGATAGGTTTCTTCCCATTGGGCTTGCATGCATGAAGGCAGGTGAGAGGGAAAATAAAATGTCTTTCTTGGGATTCCTTCTGTCCATCTTATCAGGCAAGGAACTCATGCACACCCAAACCAAACAGCATATTTTCAATGCCAGCATCTTGGTGCAGTCGATGAAAGAGTGGAGGTTGGGAGGAGGACTTTTCAACTTAGTACACTTTACCAGTGTTGCTCAACTGCGTTGGTTCTTGAAGGCAGGCAGTATTGCTGGGGTAGATAGCTGGGAGCCTGACTATGGCCACTAAAACAGAGTTGTATTACTCACCAATGAAACCGTAATACACCTTCATTCCTCCATCAGCAACATGGAAAGTAAACCAACGAGCACGCTTACACTGGGTTAGTGACTAAGCATGATCACATATGTTGTGTTTCTGGAGCTCAGCAGCCACCTGGGGGGAGGGGAGGGTGAAGATCACTATGCATTATTGCCCCTTCCACTATAAGGCAAGTTAGACTCAGAGAGATTAAGCACTTGAGCTTGGAAATGACATAGCCCTGGGTAGAACTAACATCTTTTGACTCCATTTCTCTGATTTTGGACCAAACAGCTAAGAAAATGACATGCCACATTCGATTTTCTAAAGACTACCATGGCTTTAAGTTTTCATGGGAGAACAATACTTTGAGGTCAGTAAGTACAGGCATACCTCAAGCATTGAACTGATTTTAAAAAAGCATCTCATAGCTCGTTCCTCTGCTGAATTCTGAGACCTACTTGAATGAGTGTTTCAGGGTAGATAAAACACTGTGAGCACAAACTTGAACTCTATCTTAGAAACTTCCATTGATAGATGCCCACTTTCCAGGACCCTAGAGCACTTCTGTGTACTCTACAGGAGGTACCTACAGATAGTCTGGCTCTGTCTTCCATGCTGTTAATCACCACCTCTCCAAGCACCTACACATTTTCAAAATTCAGTTTCTAAAAATTAGGCATATATGTCAGTTACAATCTATTAATTTCTTTGAGACAAATCCTGCACAAGAGTGGGTTCCCCCATCCCTTTTCTGGTAGGTTTCCACCCTGAAAAAAATAATTTTAAAGAACAGTCTCCTACGAGTAATGAATAATATTTACCGGGTTACTTAGCCAACAGGCATTTGCCTAGCACCTACTCCATGCCAAGCAGCTGGAGCACAAAAAGAGGGCAGAGAGGCCACCTGTACTTAAGAAAGTTCTAAAATAAGCCCAAGTTGGAAATATGTGCACCATCAAAATGAAATAGGGTGATGTGATGGAATTGGATGACTTGAAGCAGGGTGAGTGACTGAGAGCCAGGCTGTCATCAGGCACGGCATTTTGAGGACCTGGGTTTAAGATGATCTCGAATTTCCATGCTTCTAATGGATGCCTCACTGGGTTCTAGTTAAGACTCTTCCTGTCTTGTATTTCTAAATTCACCCGGTGCTTGGAAGGAAAGATAGTAAGGTGAACTATAAAATTACCCTTCTCAGTTTTTCCTCTTCCCTAGATGGTTACATCAGTTGCACCAAGAGGCTGACCTTGAATACACACTGTTTGGTTTGGAAGTACATGGGTTCCTTGCATGATGAGATGGAAAGAAGGAAATCCAAGAAAGACGTATCATTTCCCCTCTCACCTGCCCCCAAAGAAGCATGCACAGTGGGGAAGAATCCATTTTTGCTCCACCCTGGTTCATGGACAACATGAATCTCTCCAGGATCTGAGGACCCAGATCTCCCCTTCAGGAATGCCTGGGTGATATGCAACTTTTGCGTGTGAGTTTTCTTTTTGCTCAAGAAATGTTTAAAAATATGTACATTACAATCTAGGAAGTCTAGTCAAAATATGGCCACCCTCCTCACTAAGTGAGTATCAGGATGGAGAGGGAAGAGGACCCAGAAAACATGGAGTTTCCCGGTCCAGAGATGTGGGGGTTTTGTTAAAAAAAGTGAAAGTAGTGAGCCAAGTCTGAATAGACACTTGAAGACTGGCATCGAGGAATAAATTATCTTTTATTTAAAGGATAACTACTAAGCTGGAATGTATACTCAGTAATGTGGAACAGAAAGACAAAAACAAAAAACAAAGCAAAAACATGATTTCTTAACTTCCAGGACAATTTAGACATTCAATAGCTGTGAAAACAGTACATTCTGATGAGGTAAGATGAGGGATGCCAGACAGTGCTAGGTTCTGTTCAGGATCACATTTCCTTAAAACACAGTCAGATTTAGATGAAAACTATGAAGCTTATTTAGTAAATGTGTACTTTTAAGAAATAGTTTGGCATGGATGGCCTCAGCCATGTTCTTCTTAAAGAAATCACTGTATATGTGTCCAGGCTTCTTTATTGCAGGACAGTGTGAAGGGGTAGGGAAGGCTTCCAGACAGATGCCTATGTAGACCCACCCTCACACAATCAAGTCACTGCCCTTTGCAAGTTTTATTCAAGGCTACAAAAATGTGACATGAACAGAGACAGGAGAAGTCTAATGAGCTACAAAGGGAAGGTGAGCCTGTACATTTCAATTTTGATGGGGATCTTGAATTATAAGGGGTACAAAAAATATAAAGGAGGATACTCTGCCATGATTTTTTTTTGTTTTTGTCATAGATAAATGCTTAAAAATATATTCAATGCTCCAAATGTATTGTTGGGTTTGGGGTAGAAGCCGAGAAAACTCACTTCAGAGAAGCTTTAAAAATGAAAGCACTATTTTCTGCATGCACAGGGAGGCAGCCAGTCTGAAATCTGAAACGCATCCCTGAAGGGAGATTTAAAGGATGGGAACACCGAGCATGGGGGATCAGGGTGGGCTATTGCATTGACCAGTAATATTTTTTGACACAGGGGGCTGAGCAAGGAAGTGAATGTGGGTGAGCAGGCCTTTCCAGATCACCTGGTTGCAGGACCCTCCACTTAGCTTTTTTGCAATCACGTCCCCTCTTGTACTTTGGCCTGGAATTCAGAATGATAGGGGAACAAAGAGGTGGACAAGCCGCAGGTCGCTAACTGGGAAATTTACAGTGATAAGAAAACAAAGGAGCAGGCCAGCTTTAAGTCAAGACAGGCAACACATTTACGACTCGTATGCCTTAGTTTAGATAACAGGATAATGGTAACTTCCGTCTTTACCAGTAAACAGACAACCATGAAACATCTGAAGAAGCATTGTGTCCGCACTAAAGATAGAGGTTGTACTTGAGATGGCTGGACTCTGGCAACTGTCTCCTAATGGAGAAATTTTTAATGTGGAGCTCCATAGCTTCTGTTCCGAATTCCTAGTCTAACTGCAGAGTTCACTGAGTTGTGTAGATTTTGGATCTGGTTAATTTTTGGTGTGTGATATTCTTGTTTGTTTGCAAGGTTTTTTCAATGATAAAAATTAGTATTTTTCTTTTCCTTTTTTCTTTTTTTAAGACAGGGTTTCTGTGTAGCTCTGACTGTTCTGGAATTCACTCTATAGACCAGGCTGGCCTTGAACTTAGAGCTCTGCTTGCCTCTGCCTCCCAGGTGCTGAGATGAAAAGGAATGCACCACCACTACCTGGCTTAAAAAATTTAAAGGTATTTTAGAAATAATGTTTAAAACTAACCCATTCCTTCTTCCAATAAGATGTCTGAAGCCAAGGTTAACGATTTGCTGAAGGTCACACAGCTGGCTTGTGACAGAGGCGCAAGCTCTGGGCCTCCTGGTTTCCTGGTGCGATCCTGCAGACTCACTCTTTTTTGTAAAAAGAAGCAGACCACCTCGGCAGGCATCCTGGACACACCTGTGATCTACTTGTCAAGTAGAGGCAGGCATAGTGAGTTCAAGGCCAGCCTGGGCCACAAGAAGCCCTGTCTCGGAAACAAACCTCTTCCAGATACAGCAAGACCCATGCACATAGGAGCTCATAGAGACCGTGGCAGCATGCATATAACCTGAACAGGTTCAAACCAGATGAAATACCAGTGCTGAGAAGGGGAAGTAGACACAAAGCCCTGCCCCAAACCAGGAAGCTATTTACAATTGATACCTGCTGGGAAACGGAAATCTGTTTTCTCCCTCCCAGAGCAGACTCCATGTTCAGGAATAATTGGTCAATACAAAATGGACTCCCTGGTTTTTTTGTACCTTTTTTTTTTTTTAATTGAGGGAGAAAGGAGATGAAGTTGGGTGGGTAGGGCACAGGGATGATCTGAGAGGAGTTGGAGGAAGGGAAATAACACGATCAAAAAGATATTGTATAAAACATAATTAATTTTTAAAAACACACAACAAGAAACGGGCTATCAAAAAGCCCATGCGCAGAGTGAAAACTGACCAAGCCTTGAGCGACAAGACTGTTTAAAAAGAGAAAAGTGATGGACAATTAGAAAGCGTTTAGCATGTCTCTCACATCGCATAGTTCTTAACTGCAGGGGGATCTGCCCTGGCAGGCTGGGTATGTCACCCACAGCGGGATGTGGTGGTAGTGACCCTCTTAACCATGTGTGTTGTGATACTGAGGCATTGTTCTCAGTTGCTGGCCGTCCGAGTGGACTCATTTTCACACACACATATACACTCATACGAGCACAGCCAGTTTCTCACTAACTCCTCTCCTTCAATTAGGACAGACTCGGCAGTCTGCATGGTCAGGTCTTGGTCGACAATACCAAACTAACTTCCAATCCATCTTATGTTCCAAGCTAAACACTGACTTCTCCTTCTCTTCAAGATGACATAACCATAAGCTAGTCTCTGCAAAGCATTCCACAGGCTGACATCTGCTTTTCTCTCCTCAATTCCCAAAAGGATGCGATTATAAACAGAGCTTCCAGAGATTTCTCATTTGTCTGTTTCCATTATTTCACTGCTTCTCCGATTTCGGTCCTGGGGGTCTCTTCTACTGGCTGCTTGTATTTGTGTTACCTAAGAAATAAATCCTCTTAATTAAAAAACAAAGAGTCTGTGGTGGCAGAGTTCTAGGCGCAATGTAGATGGCACCTGATTAATCCTGTTCACCGAGATCTCCAACGAGCAGCCTCGGTTTTGCCCATTCTCTGTACGCTCCGGACCCGCCAGCAACAGCGAGAGACAGTGGAGGATGTGTGCGCGCTTTCCTCAAGCCAGTTGTTGAAAACAGAACCCCTTGTTTTGCTCCACAAAGATGGGTCTTTTTAAAGAAAGAAAGAAAGAAAAAAGGTCTTTTTAAAACTCCAGACAAAGAAAATTCCTCGTATTTAGGAAAGGGATTTAGATGCTGGAGCTGCGCCTGACTAGGTCCTTAAAGCCTGGCTGGCTCCGTTCCTGAAACAAAGACAAAATCAGCCCACCGCTCACCCCTGAGACCAAACAGCAGGAGAGGAAGCCCATGCTGCGTCCAAAACACAGCGCGGCAGTGTGCACACCACTGAAGAAGCGCTCTGTGGAGCAGAAAAGCTCTGCCTGTGCATTCACACGGACCTGGACCCCGACCTGAGTCCACTGTGAGAAGTTACTTCTTTCCTTAAGATGAAATAGAAGGAAGGATATCGCTTTTCTCGTTGGTTCTCAGGATGAGCTGAGGTAACTCCCATACAACCAAGCCCTGGCCCCAGCGCCAGTAAATGTAATCATTGAGAGACAGCCGAGGTGTGACGCAGGCAAATGACCTCGGCTTGGGAGTGAAGGAAAGAAATCCCATACGGAGGGATCTCAAGCCAAAACATCTACCCCAGACAGGCAGAATGGCCCAGCAGGCCCCACTCACCCACTACGGCCAAGAAGGGTTCTGGCTAATTTTAAGGTTTATTCAATCAATTATAGACTTACAGAATAATCAAGCAGTCTTTGTTTCTCTTGGCAAAGTCCTGCTTTGCAAAGTCCTATTTGGCAAGAGGAAGCCTAAATTTTTTTTTTAATTTAAGAAAATTGTTTTAGCAACCAAATATAGATTGTATGAACAACCTCAAAGTCCTTTCAGTTCAAAGCATACTGTTTCTGACAGCAACGTGCCCTTGCGTGGAGCATGTGGGGGGACAGACCTGAGCTTTGGAGTCACGTGGACAAATGTAGCCTGGATGCCTCCTGCTCATGTTGTTTGGAAACTGGTCCAAACCTATGGTCTCTTTGAAACTTAGGTTTTTCAATGTGGTAACTAGAGATCGGAATACCTACCCTATGGCCTGTGGTAAGAGTTCAACAAGGGTGAAGCGTGCCTAGCATGGTTCTACACACACAGCAGCTCACGGAAGACACTCAGCAGTATGTCCTAAGTATGTCTCTATAAAAACCTCCTGGGAGAGAATTAGAGCTGTGCTTAACCCATGCCATTTGAGCTCCCTATTGGATGTCTTACGTTGACAGCCTGTTGAAGAAGATACTACCAGCCAGAGCTTGGGTGTATGGGAGTTACCTCCTAGCGTTTTTGAGCTCCAGTTCATCTTTAGGAAATAAGAAACTTCTCCCAGGAGACTCAGGTTGGGGTCCAGGCCAGTATAAGTCCATAGGTGGTGTTTTCCTTGGTGTTGAAACCTGAGGTAAAAGGGTTATAAGCTGGAGGGCAATCTGAGCTAAATAGTATCTGGCAAGCCTAAATTCTATAGCAACACCTTGTTTCAAAATGAATTAATAAGTAACAAATGGATAAACAAAATATAATGAGTCCTGGTATATCTATTACACCATTTAACAAATAGGTATAGGTTTGGAGAGATGGCTCAGTGGGTAAAGTGCTATTTTGTACAAGCACAGGCTCTGGGTTCAACTCCCAGGGCCTATGTACAAAGGCAGACTTTGGGGCACACTGTAATCAAAGGCTGCGGAGGCAGATACAGACAGTTCCTGGGACATGCTGGCCAGCCAACCTAGCTTAATGGATGTGTTCCAGTCAGGTGAGAGAGCCTATCTCCCACACAGCTCCTGAAGAACGACAAGTAAGGTTGTCCTCTGTCCTACACACACACACATAAGCAGCCACATGAACAACTGTACTCTCACACATACAAACATGAACGTAAACATACATTCACAAATAATAATAAAATAGATTATGGGCTGTTGATGTAGCATGGTAGTAGAACCTTATATGTAGAAGGCCATGTGTTCAATCCTTAGCAAAGACACACATATAAGCATACACGTATACAGACTTACATACATACATACTATGGTTTGAATATAGATAGTAGTCTCCAAAACCTCCTGTGTAAAAAGTTCAGACATCAGGGAGGTGTCTGGGTGTCAGGTAAACCCTTAGGAGTGGGGCATCATGAGGCCTTAGGTCCTTGGTTCATTAGAAGCATGTCTTTGAAGGAGACAGTGAGACCCCAATATCTCAATGTCTGTCAGATGTAAGAGGATGGCCTTACCACATCTTTGCCAGAGGCACAAACAATAAGGTCGTCTAGTTTCGGACTACCACTTCTAGAACTGTAAGCCAAAATAAACCTTTCATCTTCATAAGTTAATTGTCTCAGGCACTTCATTATAGTAACATGAAGCATTCTAATATACCTACTATTACAATAGAATTGAAATCTCCTATGCAGTCTCCTTCCTCATTTATTCCTTGACACTTTCACAACATAGGTGTACACCTTCTGATATAGTGGTTTTATTAGTGTAATAAATTTCTGTTCAATAAAAGCTTTATTTGCCGACATGTACTTAGCCAACTGAGTTCACTGAAAGTTGGAGTAGCTGAAAAATCAAAGCAAGTCAAAACTGTGAAAACGTTCGCAAAAGTGCTTATTTTTTACTTTTGTTCTAATTGTTTCTCAAGTTTGCCTTTGGATTTTTGAAACTTCACTTCTCAGCCTTTCTGCTAAGATCAGGTATAGATTTTTTTTTGGACCCTCATAAGTTCTTAGGAGAAACACTAGTGTTTAAAAATTCTTATGTAATGGATTAAATGATTTATTATTCACTGTAAGCATCCCTGTGTATTATTCCGCTCCACAACCTCCGCCGACATGGCTGCTGTTGCATAAACTGTAAAAAGGCCCAATGGAAATAGGCCTGCGACAAAGAGAATGTTATTTCAGTAACTGGCTTCAGGACTCCTGGGACCAGTTTGTATCTCTGGTTACATAAGCAGTTGGGTTTGCAGTGATACTTGGACCACCACGGGTGGGCGCCTGGAGGAGCTGCTCTGAGCACATAAAAGGCAGCCCAGCTGGACATGAGGCTTAGAGAGGTCTGCCCACAGTGCTGGATGGAAACGTAAAGGACAAGCGGAAATTACCAACCCAGCCGTGAGAGGCAGGGAGGAGTGAGGGCGCTATTTTAAGCACAATGAGAGGAGAATTTGAAGGGAAAAGGGCAGGACAGATTTGGACAGTAGGTGGCACGATGTTTTTCTAGTGTTGCTAAGAATTAGACTTGGAAGGTAAGACCAGAGGGGTCAGGTAATCCAGGAGAAACGCCACAAAGAGTTGTCACAGAATGCATACTCGCATACATACATCCATACAGATATAATACATACATATGCACATAAACACACACATACATACAGATCAGCTTGGGAACCTGTGGGTAGAGGTAACAACTTACTGTAAAACTTGACTGCATTAACACTCTCAATGTAATTGCTCCCGAGGCCTCCACCGTGACTTCCAGAACTTACCCCCCAACGGACCAAAGTGCTGACTGGGTGCATCAAATCCCAAATACTGGTTAATGACAGTCCTGTGTGCCAGCTCCCCTCTGAAGGGTGTGCCAGAGAGGACCTTAACCCAGAGAGGACCTTAACCCAGAGAGGACCTTAACCCAGAGAGGACCGGCCATCATGCCCGTGGAAAACAGAGACCCATAGCCAGGGAAACCTGTCAGACTGGCTTGAAGACCACTTTGGTTTTGTTCTGGGATGGGAGGGGGGGTTGCTTCAGCCACAGTTTGGGCTCTTCTGGGATGACCAAAGGCCAGACACGCAAGGAGATTGGGTCCAGTTTTAGACCCACCTCAAAGGCTAAAAACAGACTCTTGGACCCCCAACTGCAGAACCTGGACCAGATGGTAGGTAACCAAGCATCCT
The DNA here is from genome assembly GCA_028658305.1 of Pachyuromys duprasi. NCBI lineage: Eukaryota > Metazoa > Chordata > Mammalia > Rodentia > Muridae > Pachyuromys > Pachyuromys duprasi. The sequence goes on from CM053766.1 coordinate 55,955,594, forward strand.
TTGAAAAGTCACTGTGGGTGAGCCAGGTAGTTCATCTGTCCCAGCTGAAGCAAAGGAGAGGGCTAGACATAGCCTCAGAGAGAAGCAGGTGTTTAGCAGTTTCCGGGAAAGGAGGGCACCAGCAGAATGCCACCTGCAGCAGCTTCTCCAGAGGGCCGGGCTGGACCACATTCTGGACCCTTGGAACAGTGGGAAGCCGCGTGGCCATACACGGAGTACATGGAAAACTGTACTTGACAGTAATGCTCCCTGTGGGACAAACGCATTACATGAAGTGCTCAGAGGCACACGTCCAGCGCAGATAAGGCAAGACGGGTGGTTTAGAGCCAACGGGACTAGAGCGGGGAGAGGGCGTTAACACATCTGGAAAATGTGAATTCAGAGTGGGAAAGAGGGGCTGCCCTTCCCTTTTCCTTGTGCGTCACAAAAACTGTCCTTTACGGTTAGCGCGGACAGTCTCTTTCAGCCTCAGCTCACGGTCAGGCTGCTGAGCACCACGGGGTGGCGCTGCCGTCTAATCTTTTGTGTCCAAGGTCAGCCCGTCTCTTTACGATGATTGCAATCACTGTGTGTTGACTGCGTTGTTTTCTTGTTATCTTACAGACTGAACAAAATTTGGAAGTCACCGTGAAGGAGAAAATGCTCTCTGAGGCGGGCTCAGAATTCTGGCCCTCGTTGCAGTCGCATTTCTCTGAAATAACGAACCCTCATTCATATTTGTGCTCCTCTCTCCCTTGTGACATTTCAAAAACAGAGGTCAATACGGCAACTGACAGAATCACATGCTGTCGCTGCCGAGGTGAGACTCCAGACCACGGGAAATCCTTTGGATAGTGTTTTACTTTGCCTCGTTGGTGCTATGTGCTTAAGTTCTGCCTCAGCTGTCCCTGGCTTGACTCTCATATGCCCAGTCTTGCTTCCTTACTCCTAAATACACTGAAAACAAGACCCATCCAAGGTCTTCCTGAGACTGTCACCATCTGAGAGGAGGAAGTCAACACACAAAGGGAAACGGAAATCAGAGAGGAAGACTGGGTGCAGTCAACCAGAAGGCCAGCCCTAATGAAGGCATCCTGTGGTTTGGCTATGTGAGCCAGATGGTTCACATCTGAAAATATTCTGTTTCAAGGCTGGCTTGAGCTGGTTCTTCAAGCAGGAAGTCCTGGCTGGTTTAAGAGGCATCTGAACAAACTGCATGGCTTCTTCTTAGAATTGTTAGTTTAAAAGATTCCTCCTCAGTTTAGATGGCTTGTTGAAATTTTTGTTTGATAGCACAGGAAAGCTGCTTGATCATTCTGCGTCTTGGTTTCTCTCATTTTCTTTCTTAAAATTTTTTTTATTATTAATTAACTTATTGATTTGTATTGAGCCAGGATCTCATGTACCCGAGGCTGGCCTTGAACTCTGTAGATAGCTGAGGGTGGCCTGAGTTTTCGGATCCTCCTGCATGCTGGGATTCCAGGCCTGTGCCACCGCGCCTGTTTTCTGTGGCATGGGGAATTGAAGGGAGGGCTTCGCCCATGCTTGACAGGCCCTCTGCTTAGTTTCTTCCTCCTGAGCCCTGCTTAGTTTCTTCAGTGCAGAATTACATTAGCCAGTGCCTACTTCATCGCATTGTTACAAGGATTAGAAAAAGTATTACATATGTGTTGCCTGAAACAGGGCCGGCTTGTAAGGAACCCGACCCTCTCTCTTCATCCACTTAAAATTATTGGCTTCAGGCTCATGTCATTCTTGGCCATGTAACTCTCTTGGGAAATACCTCTGCTGCTTTGTGGGTTGGTGAAAGCATGGCGAGAGATGGTAATGGTTCATATGGAGTTCCAGAAGGCAAACACCTAAAGGAGCAAAGTCAGGAGCCCACAAGGAATAAGAAAGCAGCCTTGGGTAAGAACACTTGGAAAGACAGTGGGGACTGCAGCAAAATGGGAAGTATGCCACCCGCACCATCGCCAAACAAGGGTTTGTCGTCACCGAATCTGACTTGTATGCAAAATAGTACATTTTTGCAACATTGGTTAAACAAAGGAGACCAAATAAAATGCACCTGCCAACAGCCAGCCTGAGGTTTCCGTTCATAAGGTTTATGGAGCAGCCCATTAAACAGCAAGCTTTTTTTCCGTAAGATGTCTTAAAATAATAAGTGAATATAAACTGTATAAAATCATGTTGCTGAGGTTACAGTGAGGACCAGCAGTCTTCTACTTCGCCCCTCTCAGGCTCTCCCCCAATGGTCATAATGTCCTAACTAATACCATTACTCTTTATCCAGTTTTGCTTTTTGTTTTGTTTTGTTTTGTTTTGTTTTGTTTTGTTTTGTTTTGTTTTGTGGGGTTTTTAAAATCTGTTTTGTGTTTTGTGGTTGTTGTGTTTGTTTGTTTGTTTGTTTTTGTTTTGAGACAGGGTCTCTCTATGTAGCCCTGGAACTCACCATGTAGACCAGGCTGGCCTTGAACTCACAGATTCACCTGCCTCTGCCTCCCAAGTGTCGGGATTAACGGACTTGTGCCACTACGTGCAGATAACATACCTAGTCCTTATCATCTCATTCCTGGATTGGGGAATTAGTGGTTTACTGGTAGAACAGTCGCCGGGCAGCTCCTAGGTTTGATCCCCAATAACTAAGTAAAGACAAAAAAGAAATTTGTAATAAGGATTTAATCATAAATCTGTTACTGTTCACGGGGGGGGGTGTGCTTAAAATATGAAACGTTATGTTTCCCCTGGTTGATTCCTTTTAATTTTATAAATTTCACTTTTTAAAACCTTGCAAACAAACACAAAAATCACACACCAAAATTAACCAGATACAAATCAGAGAGCTTCTATACAGCCCCATCCCATCCAGTCTGTCCTGTTCCGCCCCTCCTCCCTAGATGGAGGCCATCATCTAGCTCCCATTTGCTAGAATTACTCACTTGGGCCAACAAGCCCAGCCTAATTGCTTTCCTAAGGCTTGTGAAAGCTGAATCAGCAGGATTAAATCACAACCACAACAGTTACTCGATGGAAAGATGTGATGCAAAGGTTTTTTTAAACAGCCTCGGTTGTCCTGGAACTCTTCGTAGACCAGGCTTGACCTGGAACCCACAGAAATCTTCTTGCTTCTGTCTGTCTGTGTGTGTGTCTCTGTCTCTCTTCCTTTCTTTTCAGAGATGCGTTGTGCATAGCCTTCAGTAGTAAATTACATCTTTTTAGGACTCGCTTTGTAGACCTGGCTGGCCTTGAACTCACAGAGATCCGCCTGCCTCTGTCTCCCTGAACGCTGGGATTGCAGGCATGTGCCCTGTGGCTTGGCTCAGTATGAGACATCTTTAGCTGAAGGGGTTAAAAAGAACCGGAAACCGGATTTCCCAGCTCTGCTACTGGTGCTACACTGGGTGGACTCCCTTGAGGGGGCCCGATCCTGTGTGTAGTAGGATGTTTATTTCAAAGCATCCCGGGCCTCAGAACTCAGCAGATAGGTCAATGCTCCCTAGCCTGCCCTGCGCTGTAACATGCAAGCACCTCTCCAAATTTTGGCAAACGTCCCTGCCTTAAAGCGATCTCAAAGGCAGCGAAGGTAGGGAACAGCTGCCACCCACGGCGTTGGGAGAGAGGAAGGAGAAGAAGCCGGAACTGCTTAAATTAGCATTCTGCTGATGCCGCTCTCGGCACCGGGCGCGGTGAAGCTAGTTCTGCCGGTGCTGCCAAAACTGCAAGCCAGACTCCTTTGCGGTTTGTGGGACGAATCTGCTCGCTTCGAAGTCCGCCGCCCTGACCTCTTCGGCCTTCCTCGAGCGCCCCCTACAGGCAGAGCCAGGCAATCCCCTTGATTGAAGAGTAAGACCAGAATGGGTTCAGTGGAGACTCTTTGCTTAGATCATTCATGTATTATCAGATGTGATTCTCACACTTTAAAGAGTTGACTAACCACTAACCCGAGGCAAAGCTGGAAATCTATGCAGGGATAGAGGAAGAGCAAGGCAGGTTTGAATTTACACTTGTGGACAGCAGGAAGTTTGAAGAGCGTAAGCTAATGTACTTCTAGGTAACATACTGTGCACCGTTTCCTGGTGGCTGATCTTACCCTCTGTGGATTACTGTTTTTGTTCTCGTCTTACTGGTTTTGTTCTCGTCGTAACTTTACTTCCAGCCTTGAGGATATTTGTCTTAATCCATCTGTGACCACTGTCCCAGGCAGTGGCAGTGGCCAGTGCTGCACTTGACATTGTCTTTGCCGTTTTAATGCCTCCTTCTCCCGCGAGACTGTTAATGCCTCCACAGGAAGTGTTTTATTGATTTTTGTGTGCCCGCAGTCTAACTTACGAAGTATTCCTTAAAGGCCTAATAACGGACGAACTATCTGGAAGGCAAGAGAAGAGAAAATATAAATGTGCAAATATGCTTGTAAAACAAAAAACAAACAAACAAACAAAAAAACAACAGCACCTCCCTCCCTGGGTTCTCAGATGACAAGGGAATTAAAACAAAATTTAAAGGCCAGGCAAGGTGGCTTACACCTTTAAAGACAGAGGCAGGTGGATCTCTATGAGTTTGAAGCCAGCCTGGTCTACAGAGTCAGTTCCCAGGCAGCAAAGGCTACATAGTGAGACTTTGTCTATATACTAAATACTGTAGAATTAGCAGTTACATTAAATGAACCCTCTTTTTTAAATCTACAGGATTATTTTGTAACAATGAGTGATTCTGGATGGATGATGAATCTAGAATATAAAAGATTTTGTCAGATGACAAAAATACACTATATATTATAGGAAGATGTCTATGCTACACTGACTTAGCTCCCTGAAAAATGGTCTAGCCCAGTGGCCCTCAACCTTCCTGATGCTGTGCTCCTTTAGAACAGCTCCCCCTGTCATTACGACCCCCAACCATAAAATCGTTTCTTGTTGCTACTTCATAACTGTAATTTTGCTGTGTTATAAATTGAAATGTAAATGACTGATATGCAGGCTATCTGACATGCCACCTCTTCAAAGGCGGACAGACCCACAGGTTGAGAACTACTGGTCTATCCCATGGAGTGTTTCAGGAGCCACACAGAAGCACTTCTGTTACCAATGAAGGCTTTGAATGGCTTCACTGTGGGTACCTCAATTCACTCTTAAAAACTTGTAGCAAGATTCTTGAATTTTAACCAGGCAGTGCTGGCACACGCCTTTACTCCCAGCACTCAGAGGCAGAGGCAGGTGGAGGCCAGCCTGGTCTACAACGTGAGTCCAGGACAGCCAGGGCTACACAAAGAAACGATGTCTGGGCAGAGAGGTACATGGAGGCATGTGTGTGCCGTGTTACCCGTGTGGAAACAACATGTGTAAAAACAACCAAATATCGCTATAAGACTGACCATACGACTTTGGGGGACATGTGGGTCTTTGGAGAACATTCTAGATCCGAACTAAAGCAACCCTAAATGATCCTGCCCTTGCTTATTACTCTGATCTCATCTTTACTTCACTGCCTTCCAGTCCTCCACTTTAGTTTTCCTGATGTTCCTTGAACATGGGCATAATATTTCTACCTTAGAGCCTTTGCACAAGCAAATTCTTCTGTCCAGAATATTCTTCCACAGATGTTTGCATGGCTCACCTCCTTTTGTTTTTGACTGCATAAGTATCTTCCTTCCCTCCTTCCTCCCTTCTGTCTTTCCTTCTCCCTGTCTTAGTTAGGGTTCCATTGCTATGAAGAGATACCATGACCTTACAGTGACTCTTATAAAGGCAAACATTTAACTGGGACTGGCTTCCAATTTCAGAGGCTTAGTCCATTATCATCATGGCAGGAAGCGTGGCAGCACATAGGTAAACATGGGGCTGGAGGAGCTGAGAATTCTACATCTTGATCCAAAGGCAGCCAGAAGGAGACTGTCTTCTGCAGACGGCCAGGAGGAGGTTCTGGATCACACTGACCAGACTTGAGCATCTATATGAGACCTCAAGGTCTTGCCTCCACAGTGACATACTTCCTCTTAACAAAGCTACACCTCCTCCAAAAAGGCCACACTTCCTAACAGTGCCACTCTGTAAGGGCCAAGCATATTAAAACCACCATACTCTATTTCTTTCTTCTTATGTTATTGGGATTAAACCCAGGGCCTTAATCTCTAGGAAAGCCCTCTAACCCTGAGCTACATTAGCTTCTAGATAAATATTTACGTTTTATACAAGGGCTCATTAAATTGCCCAGGCTGGCCTTGAACTAACTGCATAGCTCTAGCAGGCCTTAAATTTGCAGGTAATCTGCCTCAGCTTCCCCTGTAGCAGAAATCACGGAGATATGGGACTGCTGGAACACATTCAATGTGCCTATTTTGGTCACTGAATTCAGAACCTGTCTAGCACACAGTGGGGTTTAATTAATATTGTTGTTACTGGTGTTGTGGAGGCAGTGGAGGATAAAACCCCTCTGTGTGCTAGACTCTGATCTGAGTTCTGGGTTCAGTAAGCAAACACAAACTCTGCAGTAAACAATTTATTTGTGGTATCTAGCATATTCAATCATGACTGTGAGGGATCAGTGTACTGTTCTCTGAGCTGAGGAGATCTAGCCAGTATCACTGAATGAATGAAAACTAGATACAATCCTATTTAACCATTGCTTGTCTATGCAATTGTTTTTGAAGAGATCCTAAGGTCAAGATTGTCCTGGTCAAGCTGAAGGCTAAATATTGTTAATAGTTATGGCTACTGACAACAATGCACTGTCGTGACATTGAAAAAAAAATCACACAATCCTCCTCTGCAGATTTCGAAGAACCTACCCTTTTTGAACTTTCACAAGGAAAACTTCCTGTCTGTACCTCAGTATTGCCTGGAGTGTAAACCACAGTCACCAGTTTCTGCCACTCAAACACTGACACAATATGGCCTCAGACAGAGCTGTGAGACCAGGTTGCCATGGCAACCTCTATTCCCATCATCATGAACTAATTGTTCAGTTCTCAAACTGCATGCTCCTGAGGTTCAGCATGCTTCCACTCTGTCAGACCTCAGCCGTCAGGAAATTAAATGGTGTGTTATTATTCATCATAGTTATTCGTTAACAATTTTTATTTAGAAATGGGGTAGGATATGGAAAAGGGTTTTTTTTAAGGAGGTCTTTTCAATCTATCTAGTACTACTTTAAGTATTGGCACCAGTTTTGCCTGTTGTTGGATCATTCTCCTTACTTTGATGGCCCCCTAAGTTGTACTGGCCCTGTCACATACCTCCATCTTTCGAGCATATTTGTGTGTGGTTCAAGATAAGAGAACTTCACTTCACAAAATTTGCCTTCTTGGTTTCATTCTTTAAGAGACACCAAAGAAAAGAATTGTGGGAGAATATATGACCAATGTGATTTTTGGAGGGGAGGAGCCCGTTAAAAGAAAAATTAATCAACCAAAGAGTCTTCAAGTTCTTGGTTATTTCAAAAAAGAAAAAGGGTCTACACTGTGTAATTAATATATTGTATTAATGTAACTAGTTTATTATATGTTTTAAATGTATACTTATAGTAACTTAAGTCATAAAAATAAATGGAGACTTCCTTTCTTTTCTTTTCCCCGTACTTCTTTGAGACAGGCTTCTATTATGTAACCAAGCTGGCCTCAAACTCAGTCATTTTTCCAGAACTATCCCATGAGTGTTGAGATTACAGGCATTCAGAGCCACTTATGGTTTATAACCCTTTCCACCAGCACCCCCAATACTATAATCTTTATAAATAGATTAATTTTCTTACTAATGGAGTAAATTATCTCATTTTTCTGGTTGTATTTTTAGTCCTCCACTTAAACAAAGCTTCTAGCTCTGTTTTCAGTTCTAACCTTAATCTTGAACCTGAAAAGATCTTGGGACCTGAACTGAGTGGCAGTAAGCATTAATGAGGAGAGATGCAAATGTGAAAATGAGTTATGAGATGGATATAAAGTATCTTCTTCTATTCCTGCTGCTAAAGCTTTATATTTATAAAGAGAAGGTTGTTTATATTGTCACAGTGAATGTTTATTTTTATAAACAACAAAATTGAAGTGTCTCAGGGCAGTGGTGGCACACGCCCTTAATCCCAGTACTCAGGAGGCAGAGGCAGGCGGATCTCTGAGTTGGAGGCCAGCCTGGTCAAACAGTGAGTTCCAGGATGAGCAGGGCTACACAGAGAAACCCTGATTTGAAAACCAAGAGAATGGAGGGAAGGAAGGAAGGAAGAAAGAAAAGAAAGAAAGAAGGAAAGAAAAAGAAAGAAAGAAAGGAAAAGAAATTGAAGTCTCACAGTGTAGTTCTAGAGGCTGAACACACCATAAACAACATCCCAGTAGGTCAGTGTCTGATGTGAGCCTACTTACTTCTCAGGGTATCTTCTATGAATCCTTGAATAGTGGAAGGGACAGGCAAAAAGGCAAACACAATCTCCTGGGCTGTTTTTATAGGGGCCCCAATCTTGTTCATGAGAACTTCACCTTCTTGACCACTTCACCTCCCAAACTCCTCCGTGTGTGTGTTTATGTGTGTGTTGCATCCATGTTAGTGTCCAGGTCTGCATGCCCGTGCCCATGAATGTAGCAGGCCAGAGGAAGACATCCAGTGTCTTTTCTATCCCTTTCCTCTGTATTGCTGACTTAGGGTTTCTAGAGCTGTGAGGAAACCACAGCCACTCTCATAAAGAAAAAACATTTAACTGGGGCTGGCTTACAGGTTCAGAGATTTAGTCCATTATTGTCAGGGCAGGAAGTGTGGCAGCACACAGGCAGACATGGCACTGGAGAAGGAGCTGAGAGTCCTTGGCAGCAAGGAGAGAGGGTACGCTGTGTCTGGCTTGAGCATCTGAGACCTCAAAGCCCGCCCCCAGTGACACATTGCCTCCAACAAGGCTGTACCTCCCAGTCCCTATGAGCCTGTGGGGGCCGTTTCCATTCAAACCACCACAACTGCCTGGAGACAAGGTCCCTCACTGAACCCGGCTCACCATTTTGGTTAGGCTGGCTGACTAGTGAGTTTTGGGATGCGCTTGTCCCAACCCCTTCCTCCCCCCAGTGCTGGGGCTACAGGCATGCAGAGCCATGCCAGACATTTTACATTGGTTCTGGGGACTCGAGCCTAGGTCCTCAGGCATGCATTCTCACCCACTGAGACCCCTCCGCTGCTCTTCAATACACACACTAGAGGGACACAGGCATTCAGAGCAGAGCAGAAGGTGAGGAGAAAAGCAGGTGACTGCCAACTTGCCATAAGGGTGGAGCCAGTAGTAAACTGACATCACCAGCCACTGAGTTAGGGCGTCTTTTCTAGAATCCCTGTAGAAGCAGCTAGAGATACCCATAGGGGCATGTGGCCCAGCCGGCAGTTATGTGAGCTAGACACATGATTTCTCAGTGGTTAAGAACATTTATTTCTCTCGTGGAAGCCCTGGGTTCAGTTCCCAGCACCCAAGCAGTAGCTCAAAACTATCCATGACTCCATTTTCAGGGGTAGAACACCCTTGTTTGGCCTCTTAGGACGCAGCGACACACATGGTACACATGCACACATGCAGGCCAAATGCACACACATGAAATACAGTAAATTAATCTTTTTTTTAAATGTTTAATAATGTGGTCACACTCCTTTCAAAAAAAAAGAAAATGAGCAGGGCAAAAGTTCGGCTTGTGGTGTGTTCACTGGTAAATTATCCCTGTTGTACTTCTGGCTGGGAACTGTTTCTGATTGCACTAAGACCCAATGGATTGGAGTAAACCAGATTGGCATCAACTGGGGCAAATGGCCAATGAGAATGAACTTTGACATTAGCCAGTGTCAGCCAGGGCCCAGTGGTTTACACCTGTAATCCCAGTACTTGGGAAGGCAGAGGTAGAGGCAGATATCTGTGAGTTCAAGGCCAGCCTGCTCTACAAAGCGAATCCAGGATGGCGAGGGCTACACAGAGAAACCCTGTCTTGAAAAAAACGAAACAGCAACAAATTAGCCATTCTAAAAAGATAAAAATTAAAAACCTGGAAATTCACAGCAGTGTCTTTCAGAAGTGGCCTAGTTTCTCCAAGCCACCATAAGAAAAATCTTTTAGCATGATAAAGAAAGGAACTTTAAAATAACCAATCAGCTTTAGATTTTTTTCATTACGTGTAATTATTATGTTGTGCGTGGGAGTAAAGAATAACAGTAAAGTATTGTATTTAAAGTCACTTGAAGCTCTGAGCTAGATGCCTTCTAACTAACCCCAGAAGAAAGTGCAGGGCATTGAAAACAGGGTTAAAGCTCTAACAGTTCACCCAGCATGCTGCATAAGGAGCTCCAGAGAAAATGTGAGTGCCAGACCAATTACAACCGATTCTCTTGATGTGTAGCCCCAATGTGCATGCTTTGTAAAGCTCCCAGGAGGTTCTTCATGCAGCTGTGGCTGAGAACAGCTGGACTAAGCTACATAGAGGAGCTGTGGCTGAAAATCACTCTATTGCTTTTCTGTGTCCTCCCCTCCCACACTCTCTTACCAGGCAGGCTAGATCGCTGCCATCTGCATGCAGAGATAGAGAGGTATCTTAAGATGGGGCTGGGCTTCAAATCTGTCCACTAAAGAGACCTTGTCTCATCCTCCCTGTAGCTGGGGCTCCAGGCATGCAGTACTATGTAAGGCTGAGCGACCCTAGCACACTGTCAAAGCATCCCCTGCTGTCCTCTTACTCACTGATTACTCATGCGTGTATCTGTGTGCCTTCCTGACAGGTTGGCTGATTTTGTGCTTTATAGCCAGCTCTAAGCACAGTGCCTGGTGCTGAGTTCACATTCAGTAAATCTATATGGGCAGGTGGGAATGTGGCTCAGGGGTTCAGTGATTGCCTATCGTGTGTGAAGGCCTGGGTTCAGTTGGGCCCCAGCACCATAAAGAAAGGAAAAGCAGAAACAAAAAAAGATGTGTGTACAAACACATACAAATATGTGTATATGAAGTCATAAGCTAGTTTCAAAGTATCTCCAGATTAGATGGTGGAAACTGAAAGGCTTTTTCCCTCTCGTAGGAACTAGTTCTCCACTTCTCCAACATCACCTGAGACTTAGAAAAAACCTGCAAGTAAACTCTTTCCACTGCAGACATTCTATTCTAGAACCCGTGAGCCAAGAACCAGGGACAAAAACAAAACAAAACAAAAACCCAAATATTAACTTTCATTATAACAAACATGCACATATATGTACACCCACATATTTGTGTATATTACATATAATATCATATACCACACGCCAGCAAGAATAACAGAAATATGCAATTTTAGATGCATTTCTTTAGATGCACAGGAAGCCTTCCCAGAAGAAGATATGAAGAGCTCCCAACTTCTACCCACCGGACCAAGAGGCTTTCATCACTGAGGCCCAAGGCCAGGAAGGAATGCTTAAGGGAATTCATATATAATGTCCAGAACAATCCCAAGGTAGACTTTGATTTCTGAGAGTCTATGACGTCTTGACCTTACTTAAATAGTAACTTTCAGGAAAAGAAAAATGGAGGAGGGGAGGGGAGGGGAAGGGCTGGAGACTGAGAAAGATTTCGCTCCACAACAACAAAACCCAGAATCAGTGAATTGATGGTGTATTTGATAGTTCCTTACTTCAAGACTATTCACACAAGCCAGGAATGAGGCAAAAGGATATGGCCAGCTTGAAATAAGCCAAGGCTATACAGTGAAACCTTTTCTCAAAATTTAAAGAAAATGGAAATGAAAAAGGAAGGAAGGAAAAGGGGGAGGAGGGAAGGAAGGGTGACATTCTTAAATCGGGATTCATGGCTGAAAATAAATAATAAATACAGCACCTTATTTAAAGACTATCTAACTGTATTATAGCTTTCAGAATTTGAATATGGAGGAGCAGATGTGTTAAATAACCTTCATTTCCAAAGCAACACAGATGCATGATTGATTTAATATTTGATAGTCTGTGTTCGGTGTCCGCAAGGTTGATTCTAAACGCGTGCACGTACCACTGCAGACATCCCCTATCTCGATTCAAAGCCAGAATGCACAAAAGGATGCCAAGGACACGTGAAGAGCAAACTACAGCCTGAGCATTCAGGGAATGTTTTTCTTTCTCTCCATGTGTCCATTTGCTTCTTTCGTTTAAGGCATGTGCCTGAGTTGGGTCCTTTATTTACAGGGCCTTGTAAATAAGTGAAACTAGCAAAGAAATAAAGTCTTTACAGTTGCTTGAAAAGGAAAAAAAAAACAAACCCGCAATCTGTTTTTGTTGTTGTTTTTCAAGACAGGGTCTCTCTGTATAGCCCTGGCTGTCCTGGAACTCGATTTGTAGACCAGGCTGGCCTCAAACTCAGAAAGATCCGCTTGCCTCTGCCTCCCTAGTGCTAAGGCATGTGCCACTGCCTGGCTGAAAACTCATTTTTGCATAACTATCTAGAAATAAGAATTCTGAGTACACTTAAAAAAAAAGTATTTTCCTCTGAGACGGTCATTATGCATTCTGTACTTTTAATGTCAGTGTTAAAGCGAAGGTAAGATTTTACGATGTCTAAATTACTCAAGTAATTCCATTCTGCTGGAATTGAGCAGCACTCAGGAGGCCGCAGAGGCAGTGAGATCTCTGTGAATTTAAGACCAGCCTGGTCTGCATGATGAGATCCAGAATAACCACGGCTGCACAGTAAGACCATCTCTCAAAAAGAAAAAGAAAGAAAAGGGGGGGAGGGAGAAAAAAATTTAAACATTACAGATGTGGATCAATGAAACCAACCAAGAAGGCTACCAGGAGTCATTTTCCTCTAAATCAATAGAACACAACTGTGTGAACTAGGTCCTGACAATGATTTGTTTCCAGCTCCTAAAATGCCCCTCGTGTACCACACTCTATTTCTCTAACCCGAGCGCGCGCGCACACACACACCCCCAATCAAATCTTTCTTCTAATAGTATCCCAGGGTGGTGGGAATGCAGCTGGCAGGGCGTCACGTGACCTGCAGCGTCGCTTACCGTGCACCGCTGGCCTTGCCCTGACCTCGCTCTCCTGCTGCTATCTAAAAGCCTTTTCTGAGACAGCTCCACCTGCCCTGCCACTTTGCCACCTACGTCTGTGCCGTGTGACTGAGCTCCCACTAGATGCCCCAAAGCAGCTCCATCTGCGTTCTCGCTGTGACAGCCTCCAGGGACAACTGAGAGATAACAAGAGCAAGGCACGGGATCAGGGCGTTCTGCGCTACTCTCCAGGTGATAGCCATCGCAACGCAGACTCCAGGATGGACCAAAGAGTAAGCGGCAAACGCAGATGCTGTCGATTCCAAGTCAGACAAGCAGGGGCAGCACAGAAGCCCCGTGCGATTATCAGTCTGCACCTCGGTGGTTTCTGCCCATGAGAAAAGCTGGAAAAGAGGATGCCCTAAGCCTGTTCAGTCTTGGGTCTTCCATTGACCAGCAGTGTGATTCTTGACAGGGTATATTTTCTTCCTCTGAACTGGGTCCACATTTACAGGGACAGATAAGCCCCAACCCTGGGTCCCCTTCCCCCCACCCAGAGCTGAGATAGGAGCGGTTCACTTTTCCTGTTCACCTCTTGGGTACTTCGTGTCAAGGCAAATCCATTCTTCTGAATTCTTGCTGGGCTCACAACACCCCCCCCCCCCCCAGCCTTTCCCTCAGTTCTGTTTTCCATCACTGGGCTAGTACACACCATCTGTTGTAATCAGTCATTCGACACACATTAGGCTCCCAGTGTTGAGCGAAGTGGGCGTGTTCCTCACGCTCATGAAATTTACAAGTCAAATTAGAGAAACAGACAACCAATAATTATAACGCTGCTGATAAATAAGCTGGAGGAGAAAATGCAATGGCAAAGCAACACCCACCCTACTGGAGTGAACGTCGTGGAGGCTTTTGCAAGGAAATGACCCTGAAGCAGAGATCTAAGAAAGAGGAGTTAAGTAGATTAAGGGAGGTTGAGGAAGAGGTAGCAGAGTGTGGCCTAGGGAGCTGAGAGAAAGCCTGAGGGAACAGTGTAGGAACCACTTTTGGGGGCTTTGGACTCTAGGTTAGAGGAATGAGAAATCACTGAAGGGCTGTATGTAACAAGAGTGGGCTTGCATTTTAAACACACGCACACCCACCACCCCACCCCACCCCAGGTGCCACGCTTCACCCCTGCAAGGGTGCGGACAACACACTGCACGGGTGGAGGAGTAGAAATGGAACAGCAGGCAGGAGGCTGTCGCCAATGTTCTGGGTAGGGGCGAGTGACCTCCTGGACTGGGCCAGCTTGCAGAGTGTGTTGACGCGCAGAGCTGAGTGCTGTGGTGACCGGCTGCGCAAGATGGATTCAGCCTCTCCCTCAGCGCACTTGTGAGGAGACAGCCCGCGTTCCGGATAGGGATACATACGCTAGGACTGGAGTCACCCAGGCTGGCCTGGAACTCTGCCTGCCTCTGTCTCCCAGCGTCCTGCGAGTAAAGGCGAGGGCCACAAAGCCTGGCAGGGACAAGCAGAGGTTTTAAAAGAGCCCCGCGGCACTCTGTTCTCCCCTGGGCTAAAGCCTGCCCCTCTACACAGCCCTTTCAGATAAACCTTGTTCCTCGAATTTTCTTTTATTTTCTTCTTTCTTTTTTGTTTTGTTTCGTTCTGATTTTGGTTTCTCTGTGTAATAGCTCTGGCTATCCTGGACTCGCTTTGTAGAGCAGCTGTCCTCGAACTCACAGAGATCTGCCTGCTTCTGCCTCCAGAGCGCTGGCAATAAAAGCGTGCACCACCTCGCCTGGCTGTTAACTACGTTCTTGTCTGGATTTTAGATTTTAGAGTATCTCTTTTGGCGATTTTACTTCTTTGAAAAAGAAACAGAGGTCTGCCTTGTCCTACAGTTCCGGTCTGTATCTCGGTTCTCTCTGGTTTGCAACCTCGGGTTCAGAGAAGTACCAATGCTCAAGGATGCCAATTAAGAAAACCTGTGCTAACGGCAGATCCAACCAGGCTAGCATCTCAGCACGTGATCAACCAACAAAGTGCAGAGAGTTGGGACTCCGTGCCCTCGCCTCCGGAGACTCCTGGCTGCAATACAGGAGCGCCAAGACAACAGCTCTCTTCCTCCAGCTATGACGGGAGACGTGCTTTTTCTAAAAACCTTCCATTTCCAGCTTCTGAGAAACGCGGAATTATACGTTCTCACGGTAATAGACTAATGACTGGTTTGCTGAATTATTTTCACCACGGTGAAACTACCTTAATACTTTTGCTAATACACAGCGAGGGAGCAGAGAGCTAATGCTTGCAAGGTCACTCACACCAAATCCTTACTGACACTCTTTTCTGAGAAAGGTGACTTTCAGGAAAGGACAGACCTCTCATAATTTTCGCATTAAGTTTCAGAGCATGAAACAGAAAGGACAGCTTGCTAGAACTCCTGAGATCATGAAAGTATGCTAGAATAAAGAAACAACAACAAAAAAGACATTTTACAATAAGTAGTTAACTGATTTTTTTTTTTGCATGAATACATTCACACGACAGGCTGCATAGTAAAAAACCACCCTGAGTGTTTAATAGTGTATTGCTGAATGATAATTTACACTGGTGGTGTCTGCGCACTCACCAATTCATGCAAACTTAATAATAAGAAGCTTGAGGAGAAAATAAGACTCTAGGAATAATGATTAATTCCCAACTGCAATTAGCACCTCAGAAGGTCTCAACAGAGATGCTAGCTGGGTGTGTGGCAATGATGTAATTCAAGTGTTTGTCTGGGCTGAGCTACATTGAAGATGATGGGGGCAGGGTACACACAGTCCCTTTTTAAATTATATTTATTTTGTGTACATGCATATTGGAAAGGAGGGAATGTGTAGAGGTTGGAATATAACTTGTGAGAGTCGGTTCTCTTCTTCTATCATGTGGACTCTGAGGATCAAGCCTGGTGGCAGGTGTGTTTACACGATGAACTATCTCACCAGCCCTCTGTCTCCCTGTGTGTTGGTACTGTTGTTGTTTATGCAAATGGGTGTTTTTCCTGCATCTGTGTCTGTGCACCACATGTATGCCTGGTACCTGAGAAGGCCAGAAGAGGGCAGTGGTCCCCTAGAACTGTAGTAACAGTTGCAAGCTGCCATGTGGGTGCTGGGAATCAAACCTGGGTCCTCTTGAAAAGCAGCAAGTGCTCTTAACTGCTTAGCCATCTCTCCAGATCCATCTCTCTATTCTTCTCAGCATTTAAAGATTTTTAAGATTTCTTTATATATTATGTATACAGTGTTCTGCCTGTATGTGTGCTTTTATGCCAGAAGAGGGCACCAGCTCTCATTATAAATAGTCCTGAGCCACCATGTGGTTGCTGAAAATTGAACTCAGGACCTCTGGAAGAGCAGCCAGTGCTCTTAACCTCTGAGCCATCTCTCTAGCCCAGATCTCTCTCTCTCTTTCCTCTTTCCTCTCTTTCTCAGTACATTATTGCAATGTATATTATTGCTCCTACCTTTATTCCCAGCAGAGACAGAGGCAGGAGAATCTCTGTGAGTTCAAGGCCAGCCTGGTCCAGGACAGCTAAGGCTATGCATAGAAACCCTGTCTCAGGGAAGAAAAAGAAAGACAGACAGACAGAGAGAGAGAGAGAGAGAGAAACATTTACTCGGGGTTGGTTTACAGTTCAGGGGTTTAGTCCATTGTCGTCATGGTGGGAAGCATGGCAGCGTGCAGGCAGACATGATGGCTGGAAAGGTAGCTGGGAATTCTACATCTAGATTGGCAGGCAGCAGGAAGAACAATGCTGCACTGGACCTGACTGGTATATGAAACCTCAAAGCCCACCCCCAGTGACACAGTTCTTCCAACAAGGCCACACCTCCTAACAGTGCTACTTCCTATGGGCCAAGCATTCACACACGAGTCTATGGGGACCATTCCTATTCAAACTACCACCATTAGGTATATTTTAAAGGACAAATTTATTCACAATTTTATTCCTTACCACCTCAAACACGTACACATCTCTCTTCTTTTTATTGTATTCTGTTTTATATATTTTGTGTGCACACAATGGTGGAGGTCAGGGGTTGCCTGTTGAAATAGCTTCTCTCCTACTCATGTAGGTCTCAGGGATCAGACTCAGGTGGTCAGGATTGCCAGCAAATACCTTTACCCATGGAGCCATCTCTCTGGCCTCTTTGCTTTTATTTTTCATTTTTTGTGTTTTGAGACAGCATCTCATACATCCCAGACTTGTCTCAAACTCACTCTGTAGCCGAAGACAACCTGGAACTCCAGAACCTCCCACTCTGAACTTCCATGTGTTCTGATTACAAGGTATGCCAATAGGGTTGGTGATAAAATCTGCCTTTTCTAAACAAAAGACGGCTGGGGAGTGCAAGTGATCACACCCACTTCCAACCCTCCCTCTGACCTTTCATAGACTGGAGAGCAGTTCATGTAAGTTATGTGGAGTTCTACAATGAACTGGGTTTTTGTGTTCACAGTTATCAGAGAGGAAGGAGCCTCAGTTGGGAAAACGCCTCCATGAGATCCAGCTGTACGGCACTTTCTCAATTAGTGATCAGTAGTGTGTGGTGTCATCCCCTGGGCTGCTGTCCTGCGTTCTAGAAGAAGGTAGGCTGAGCAAGACATGGGGAGCAAGCCAGTAAGCAGCACCCCTCCATGGCCTCTGTGTCAGCTCCTGCCTCCGGGTTCCTGCCCTGTTTGAGTTTCTGTCCTGTCTTTCTTCAATTGTCTTTGATGATGGGGCTATCAGGAGGAGGGGGAGAGAAGAAAAAGAGGAAAGTGGCACAAAGCAGCATGCCTCCTCAGAGGACCTGGCACATACTTTTCAATCAGCTGAATCTAGAAGCGAGAATTTCTACTTTTAAGAGACAGGACCTCACTACGTAGCCCAGGTTGACCTTAAATTCACTCTATAGCCTCTTTAGTGCTGGAATTGCAGATGTGTATGACCACCTAGTTAATTTCTATTTATTATCTACTTAATTATTTGCTTAGAGACAGGGTCTCATTTTGTTGTTCTAGCTGACCTAGAGATGACTTTGTAAACCAGGCTAGCCTGGAACTCATACAGATCTACCTGCCTCTGCTGGGATTGGATGTGTACACCATCATACCTGTTGTTTTTGAGGTTCCCAGCGGATGGTCTGTTAGGTTTACTTTGAATAAAGACGTTCTGGAATGATGTTCTGATATAATCTCAGCTCCCTCTTCCTATACAATCCTTCCTATATAACCTATAGAAACCTCTCATCTGAATTTAGAATTCAACAAATTTTTATCTAAAATCCAAGATCAAGGTACAATGGGGATTTTTTCCCTAGTGTGAAAACATGACCTACCTTTTGACCAGTGTTAGTACAGTAGAAGACAGAATATCTCCATGATTTATCCTGACCAGCAAAGGATTCATGAGAATTTTCATCACCAAATAGGAGTTTCTGTTTTTATATCTGTCTGAAGAAAACCTAATGGTGGAATTAACAGGAGGAAGGGCTCACTAAAGAACATTCAGTGGGTGGATTTTTAGATGATGTCTTTGGCTTAGTAGGGTGAATCAGCACAAAAATCAGCTTGGATGGTATGCAGAGAACAAGGAAGTGAGTTTTTTGTTTGTTTGTGTTTTGTTTTTTTTTCTATATAGAAACTGTCCCCACAGGACCACAGTCTTCTCCAGGCTAATACATGAAGGTTGCCTGATGTTTGAATGATTATTTAAATTATTTTTAAATTAATACAAAACTTGTATTGCTTTGTCAAGGACTGTAGTAGATTATATTTGAAACTATTCTTTATTGATCTGTTATTTGAGAGCGACAATTCTACTCACTTTGGGGCCTCAGGCCCACGTTGTGGTAAGCTGACAGCAATTCAAATATGATCTTAAAAGCACTTCTAAGCATGACTTCCGGGGCTCTACAGGCAAATGCAAACACGTTCTATCTCTCGATGTCACCTCTGGGTTGGAGCAAGAGGTGCTGGCTCAGGTGGAGCCGCTTAATTGGTAACCTAAGATATGTTTACGAAACCAGATGTGCAAGACACTTTGCTCACCCAGGCCACCCCACAGAGCGGTTTGACCTTAACTAGCTCACAAATCAAATCTCTATTTTTGCAGACAAAAGATTAATTAGCATCTGCCAAGACCCATAGTGGAGTGTGAAGATGACATTGCTTCTCTGAGACCTTAGGCAAGTGTGACGGTATTAACTGGCAACTTGACAGAATCTGGAACCGTTTGAGAGCTAAGCCTCCAGGCACACCTGTAAGGAATTACGTGGACTCTGGGCATGCCTTCGATGAATATGTTAATCAGGTTAATGGAGGTAAGAAGACATACACCAAAAGTGTGTGTGGGGGGGGAGGGGGGAGGCATTCCTTGACTGGGGTTCCAGACTGTGAAAAAGGAAAAAGCCACCATGTGAGTACACACATTCATCCATCTCTGCTTATCGGTTAAAGCGGCAGTGTGAACAAAACCCTGTGACTTTCCCACAATGGCTGACATGGGGCTGTGACCTAGAGTAAACCCTACCTTCCTGAGTTGCTTTATTTCCGGGTATTTATCCCAGGATGTTTATCACAGCCACAGGAAAAGAAATTAAGACAGCAAGTTATCAAACTTTATCTGTTCTTTCACACCCACCCACCTTGTCCGGGGCACTGCAGGAAGGGGTGGAATCGTGTCTATAAAGCATCCACCAGTTTCCAAGAGAGAGAAGGCATTCAACAGTGCCACTCTTTCTCTCTACCCTTACTCCTGCTGTCTCATGCACACCTGAAAATACTCCTACTGATGAACACATGGCAAAAAATGCTTGAAGAAACAGCACTCCAGGTCAGCAATTTCCTGTCCTCACAAAGGACGTGTAAAGGGAAAATTCACACAAATTTGACTCCAGGTTTTGTTTGTCCTGCATCAAACTGTTCTCCTTCATGTCATTATGAAGTGTGATAACCTTCTCACACCACCTTGCTTCCTCTGCCTAACGCTTTCATAGGACAATGGACAATGAAGAGCTTTATCCATTCCGCTAAAATTTTTATGTTGGCTCCTAAGCTTCAGTGCGATAGGAGTTAGAGGTGGCTGGTTCACGAAAGCAGGGTCTTATGAATAGCATTAGTGCCCTATGAAAGGACTCCAGGAAACCCTACTGCCCCTATTCCAACCAGGCGGCTACACACAGGGACAATGACAATCTATGAACCAGGAAGCAAGCCTTCAGCAGACACCGAAATCAATCTTCCAGCACCTTCATCTTGGCTGTTCCAGGTTCCAGAACTCTAAGAATTAAGCGGGACCGTTTAAACCATTCAGTCCATACTAGTTTGTTATGGTAGCCTAGATAAACACTAGCTTAAAAATACCTTGGTAACTAGTCATCATTCATAGTTGGAAGCCACTACATTAGATAGGTAGGCAGATAAATAGGTAGGTAGGTAGATAAGTAGGTAGGTCGATCTATAAATAAAGGAGATTGTGTAGAGATAACAAGAAAGTTAAGATAAAAATAATCAAAAGTAGGTATAGAGGGTGAAGGGCTAGCAAATGGGTGGAGAGAGGCAGAAGACTTATATTTGCATTTTACGCTCTCCTAAACTATTTGGTTTTTGCATGTGTATGTGTATACACATATATATTCCTATTATACTTTCAACTTTCCCACTTTTTGATAAGTAGTGTATCTCAGAGATGCACGAGGCCTATAGGGGGGAAAAGCAGAGGGAGGGAGAAAAGCCTTGAGCACAGTCACTCAAGAATCAAGGTCGGTGGGCCTTTCCATCTTTAGCTGGTGGTTATGAAGGTCACCTGAGAACCAGCATCCAGAAGACAGGACAAGAACAAACACGAGGAACCATCCAGGAGAGGATTATGATGAGA
>CM053766.1:55976915-56043474 GCA_028658305.1 Pachyuromys duprasi
CCTGAAAGTGCAATACAAATCAACCCTTTGTGAAATTAACTGCAACCCCAAAATGGCAAATCATACCTGCGGATCTTTGCTTAAATTGAATTGGGAAGATCCACTTCTTTTTTTTTTAATAATCAATTTTATTTTATTTTATGTGCATTGGTGTAAAGGTGTCAGACCACCTGGAACTGGAGTTACAGACAGTTGTGAGCTGTCATGTGGGTGATGGAAGTTGAACCTGGGTCCTTTGGAAGAGTAGACTTAGTGCATATATATATATATATATATATATATATATGCATACATACACACACACACACACACACACACACATATATATATATATATATATATATATATGCACTATATGTTTTGTTACTCTAGAGAACCCTGACTAATACACCCTTTTCTCCCTAAGTTGCTTTCTGTTAGAATGTTGTAACACCTTTATCGGACTTTTGACCTGGTAGGATAATAAATCTGTATTGTTTTGGACCACTAACATCGTTACTAAGTTGTTACAGTAGCAATAAGAAACTAACACAGGCAGGTGGAAAGGCAGCTTCTGTGTAATATGTAACTTGGTATTGTTGAATTTCTTCTGAAGACATTTGGACTTTCTGTCTATGGAGACTTGAGACAAAAAGATTTTAGAGCCTCCATCAAGAAATTGAGATGAGCCGGGTGGTGGTGGTACACACTTTTAATCCCAGCACTCAGGAGGCAGAGGCAGGCAGAGCATTGAGTTTAAGGCCAGTCTAGTCTAAAGTTCCAGGACAGCCAGGACTGCACAGAAAAACCCTGTCTCGAAATACCAAAAAAAAAAAAAAAGGAAGAAAGAAAGAAGAAAAAAAAAGGAAAAAGAAAAGGGTTACTTGGCTAGTCAGAGTTGAGTCAGGACAAACCCCCAAGTTTCTAGTTTTTTTGCTAACAAAAAGGCTGGCACATAGAAGGTACTAGGTGCTTGCTAGAGGGACAGTGAGATGGCTCAGTAGGTAAAGGCATGTGTTGGCAGCCTTTCCCTAAATTTTACCCCATCCATCCACCCAATGAAAGGAGAGAAATGACTCCCAAAGCTGTCTTCTACCATGAGCCATGGCATGGCCGTGTCTACACACATGCACATACACAAAATAAGTAAATAAGTAAACATAAAAATAAGTGCTAGTTATTATATTTTTCCTTTTTAAGTTATATACACGTTTAAAAATTTGAAAATTGTCAAGTATAATTGTGAAGTTATACTTGATATTTGTGTGTGTGTGTGGCGGGGGGGGGGGGTTGGGGGGAGCGGCGTGGTTTGAAACAGGGTTTCTCTCTAACCCTGGCTGTTTTGGAACTCTAGACCAGGCTGGCCTCCAACTCACAGCGATCCACCAGCCTCTGGCTCCCTGTGTTCTGGGATTAAAGGTATGTGCCACCACGTCCAGTAAAACATTTTCTTAGGACACTGTGTGAGCAACAGTCTGACGGAGGAGTAGAAAAGCATGGGGGCGCCTCTTTGTGTACCCTGGGCTATTCTGCGAAGTGCTCTGTTGACCAGGCTGGCCTGGAACTCTTAGAAATCCGTCGGCCTCTGCCTCCCAAGTACTGGAATTAAAGACATGCTCAATCAGCACTCGGAGTGATTTTGACTTCTAAGGAAACAAAATTTGGAGTCTAGGACTTTTCACCAGGGGTGGCCATTGTAAGTCACATCTGTACAGTGGTCAAGAGGATGGGATTCTCTTCCAGGGGCTAGACTCTGATTTCCAACACCCACATGCCACATACCGGCTCACTACTCTTTCTAACACCACTCCTAGTTGATTGATGCCCTTTTTTGTACCCTCCCAGGGCACTGCACATTCGTGGTACACAGACTGTATGCAGGCAAAACACCCTTACATATAAAAAAATTATTTTTAAAAATAGGAATGTGTATTTAGATCATCAAATTAGTCTCCGGGCAAGCTTTTACAGCTGTTACAAGCACAGATGTTATTTTGGTTTAGTGATGTTTCAGACCAGTCTGCACCTGGTGCTTTCTTTTTAAATAAATAAATGTTTATTTATTTATTTGTTGGCAGGAGTGGGGGTGGACGTGGGAGTAGCCAAAGGTGCAGAGTAGATCAGAGGACTACTTAACAGAATTTGGTTCTCTCTTTTCTCCTTGAGAGTGCTAGAGAATGAATTTACCAAGCTTCACAGCCAGGACCTTTACCCGCTGAGCAACATCACCAGATCTGGTGAGTTTTTAAATGGGAAGGAAAGAAATAGGTCCCTTGGAAATGGAGAGAGATCTCTGAATCATGAGCCGGTGTCAAAAGGTGAATACCTTTGCAAGACATGTAACCCCAGTTAAAATACTTATGTCCCATTAGGCCTTAGAACTCTCATCTGTAAAATGGGATGTTTGGATCTGGGGACACCTCTTAAATTTCCCTTCTAGCACAGCATTCTGAATCTAGGAGTTCCTAGGTTTACGATACACCTGCTGTGTTGTATTAGCTCTAAAACGAAGTTAGAAGCTTCTGAAGGGAGAGAACCTATTGCAGACACAAAGAGGTAAAAAGCAAGGGCAATGAGGGAGGAAGGAGGTTGAGGGAAGAAGCGAACCGGTTACAACTACATAAAGGAAAAGAGATGCAAATATGAAATATGCAACTAACTCCAGGTAACCACAAAATTCATTCCTCTGAAAGAGACATAAGACATTGACCTGGGCATCACATTCTGTTTTTAATTGTGCACACATAACTCCCACCTCCCGGAGCCTTGGAAGCCGAAAAACCTTAAGAAAAATGGAAAATATTAAAAGAAAAAAAGAAAGCGCCAGAAACAGTTTAAAAAGACTGTCTGGATATAAGCGGGGTCCGCCGGCAGGCGAGATGGCGGAGAAACGCAGGAAAACTGCGCCCCTCGAACCGCGGCCTTAACCCTGCACACAAAGGAACCAGTCAGCGCCCTCGGAGCCGCAGCGCACCCCCAGCCGGGTCCCCGGCCAGCGCCAGTGGGCCGCGGCGCCCTGGTCCCCGCCCCGCCCGGCCCTCGGAAGTGACGTCGAGCGCCCCGCCCCCACCGCTAGATCCGCTGCTGCTGCCGCGGCGGGCCGACCTGCAGGAGGCGGCGGCGGCGGCGGCCGAGGCCGAGGGAAGATGGCGGACGGTGTGGACCACATAGACATTTACGCGGATGTGGGCGAAGAGTTCAACCAGGTAGGTGAGGGTCCGGGCTCCGCCGCCGCCGCGGACGCTGCCGCGGCCCGGACGCTGACCAGGGCCGCTGCGGGCCGCGAGCCGGCTCGGCTGCAGACCGTGCGCCCTTGGCGCCTCCGGGCCGCGCCGCGGCCCCTCACCCCTTGTTCTCGCGCGTCGTTTTGCGGGCCGCGGGGCGCTGGAGCGCGGGGCTGGGTCTCGGTGCAGCCGCCGCCCGCCCGCCCCTTCCCCGGGGCGGCCTCACGCCCCATTGTTGGCTACGGTGGCGGGCGCTTCCCGCCCAGCTAGGCCGCGTGTGCGGGGCGGGGAGAACGGGCCGCCGCGCCCCCTCCCCCGCCGCCGGCCCGAGCGGGGGGGGAAGCCCTGGCCGGTCGCGCGCCGGCCGCCTCCATCCCGGCCCTGCCGCCTCGGGTTCCGATTCCTCCCGGTCGCTCCATTTTGTGTCTCTGTCCGCGCACGGTCGCCTCATGGAAGGCCGCGTTCACAGCCCTTTGTATCCCCGCGCGCCGGCTCTCTCTGGGCTCCTGCTCGCGTTTGCGGCAGCTTTCGGCGTGGAGCCCCGGCCCCCGAGGCGGGAAAGGCGGCCTAGGTGTGGGGTACGCCTGCAACAAGTCATCTGACTCTTTTGGACCCACCGATCTCGTTTTAAAAGTCGGTGCGTTGGCCTGCCTTGGGTAGTCGCGGGTTTGCAGTGCCTCTGAGGCCCAGTCCTCGGCCTTTGTGAAGAAAAAAAAATATATATATCTGTGAAGATAAATGGCTTGCGCCAGAGACTCGGGAAGCGCGGGGCCGGGGGGGGGGTCGTTTGGACAGAACAAAAAGATGGTGGTACCTCGCTAACAGCTCAGGGGGACTGAAAGGAACAGCGGCCGCCCGGAATTGTTACGGTGTAGCTGACAGATCGGTGTGGACGTGACTGTGGTTTGAAAGCGAAGTGTTTGCCCCGTGGGCTCTGTCTGCCTCACCGTTTGAAAGGCTGGAGAAAGGGAGACCGCGTAAGGTTTCCTGGTCTCACGGGCCACGAATGCCTAGAACTAGCTGTGATGTCTCATGGGTGAACGAACATCCTTGAAAATGTCGGGTTACCACAGTTAGTAACGATTACCCTCTTAACTCTTCAGATTTTTCATTGCGTTTCGTATATTCCCGTTTTTCAAGTTACACCCAACCATAGTGCAACTAAAAGCTGTTTTTAAATTTAGTTTTTATGTCTTTTTCTCCCAGAATTCTGTATTTAAATTTGTTTGTTTGTGTTTGAGACAGGGTTTCTCCCTGTGTAGCCTTGGCTGTCCTGGACTCGCCTTGAGTAGACCAGGCTGGTGGCCTCGAACTCAGAATCGCCTGCCTCTGCCTCCCTGAGTGCTGGGAATAAAGGCGTGCACTAGCACGCTCGGCTATTTAAAAATTTTTTTAAGGTTCAAATGAGAAAATACCTTATAAAATACCACTGACTAATATGATGTTTCCTTTCCATTAACTGTCTTTATAACTAGGGATGCAAGACTTACAAAGCAATGGAAGCTCTTAACTCATTGCTGCTTTGTTTTTCAAGAATAACATTGTGCTTTTGGTTTAAATATCAGAAAAGAAAAAATTTTGTTTTCTTTTTTTTTTGGAGACAGGCTTTCCTGGAACTCAGAGATCCACCTGCCTCTTCCTCCTGAGAGCTAGGAGTAAATATGTGCACCACTATTTCTCGATTAAAAGCAAATTTTGATAGTTTAATTATGTAGAAACTAGATATTTATAAATGTAATTAACCCATTGCAATAAAACGTTAAGTTTGAAAAATCTGTTTCTTTTCCTCTGCCTGAGTTGTGTCAGTTACGACTTAGAAATTTTCTTTGAATTTTTTTGATTCCAGTGTTAGTGTGCTTTATTCTCAGCAGTGGAGAGACAGAGACAGGCAGATCTCTGTGAGTTCAAGACCAGCCTAGTTTACAGAATGCGATCCTGTCTCAGAGTGAGGGGGTTGGAGGAGAGAGATTAAGCTTTCTATAGTATCTACATAAAATTATTTTCAGACTGTTGAATACTTAATTTGAGAGAGACAGTATCCTTATGCATATAATTGTATGAAGTGGTACTTTATCTCTGCATTAACTAGGGCTAGCAGGAGGGTAAGAAGACGTTAAACTTTTTTGACCCCAATGAGGAACTACTTTGTATGCCTCCTTTTTATAAATGTAGCTTTTCACTAACTTGTACTTTTAGCATTGTATCTGATACATGGTTGTGTACTTATACAAGTAAAATCATTGTAGGTTTAAATAGATTAATTGAGAGATTGAAGTAGAGGCTTTTTCCAAAACCTGTTTGCCTCTGTGCACTGAACCCATGCACATCTGGGTCTGCACTCTGCCCCTGAGCTATATCTTCACTCCAGAGGCATTACGTGTTACTATTTGCATATAACTGGCTTCTAGGATGTGCTTGCTCTGAATTCCTGAACAAAAAAGTAACCACAAAAAGATTGCCAGTTATTTTGAGATTGTCATGTTTTCTATAAGTGTTACTATGTATTTCTGAGCTCTTACCAGAATTAGAAGCAACAACAAAATTGTGTTCTCTTTCTCCTTTCTCTTCCTGTTTTTTGTTTGCTTTTCTTGTTTTTATTTGTTTTGTAGCTCTGGTTGACCTAGAACTTGCTGTGTATTCCCGGTTGACTGTTATTTTAAATTTGTGGTGTACCTGATGCCTTAGTCCCTCCAGTGCTGGGATTACAACCTGGGCAACCCATTGGGCTCAGTTGCTCCTTTTTCCCCCTCACAGTTGGGAGTTGGCACTCAGACCCTTGCTCATGCTACATCCCTAGTAATTTGTTCTCTCTAAATAGATGGTAGCTGCCATAATAACCAATGTGATTATTTGATTGTAGTTGAGCAAAATATTTTTCAGAACTAATCATTAGCCTTTTAAAATTATAAACATACATATATTGTTTTGAACTTTTTTCTTTTTTTGCTTCATTAAAAAATAATTTTATGTGCATTGGTGTGAGGGTGTCAGATCACCTGGAACTGGAGTTAAAGACAGTTGTGAGCTGCTATGTGGGTGCTGGGAATTGAACCTGAGTCCTCTGGAAGAGCAGCCTTTACTCTAACCACTGAGCCAGCTCTTTAGCCTCCTAAAGACATTTTTTTTTTTTGTTCTCTGTTGTGAGGTACAGTTTTAATTTTACTTTGTATTCTCTGAAATTCTGTGTAGTCACTAGTCTCTTTTTACTCTTTAAAATGGCATACTTTGATAAAGCTTTTCTGCATTTTGGTAAAGCACAGTATTGCAGATGGTATGAGACACTGAGAATAGCTTTAGTTTAGGGGTGGGCTGAGACTAGGTTAGTGTATTCACTTCCTTTACTAGGTGACTTTAAGAATGGAAAATGAAGATGAGAAGGCACAGAAACACATTGGCTGCTTAGTTCTTTTATTAAAAGTTTTTGGATGTGGACAAACTTAGAAAGTTGCTTAGTAGAAGGAGAGTATGAACTACTTCTCGATCTGTACATTACTTGTACTGACTCTGGAGTTAAACAGAAAGCAGTCCTTCCCACCCCAAGATTTACTTATTCTTTAATGTGTATAAATTGTCTGCATGTATGTATGTGTAGCATATTCAGTTCTGGTTCCTTTGGAGGTCAGAAGAGGAACCTCTGGAACTGGAGTTACAGATGGTTGTAAGCTACCATAAGGGTGCTAGGAACTAAACAAGAACTGCTCTTCTTTGCAAGAGCAGCCAGTGCTCTTAACTCTTGAGCCATCTGTCTAGCCCCAGAGTTTAAAACTTCTTGAGTAGTTGGTGCTCAAAAACCTGTAGGCTTTTTTTTTTAAGATTAAGTATGCTCAATTTATATTCTGCATGGTCCAAATGATGTGTATTTTGTTTAGCTGGGGGTCAGAAGCTGTTAATAGAATTTAGTGTCTACTCTGTAAGGTTGTACATCATTGATAGCAAGCAGTTTCAGTTACCTGCTCACTTAATTAAAAGCAAATGGAGGCAATGGTTGGGGTGGGGTGGTGGTGTCAGTTTGAAATTAAGGATTTAGATATCCTCATAAGTCTAATTTTATTGAATGAATCATTTCCTTTTATACTTTGTCATTGTATATGCAATTTAAAGCAACTATTAGTTATCCTGTGAAACCTTATTTATGAAATGCTTAATGAAAATACAGTTTAAAGAGAAATCTATAGGGGCTTGAGAGATGGCACAGTGATAAAGATCTAATGTAGCATTTTATAGGAATTACAGAATTAATACATTTACATATTTGTAAAAAATATGGAAAAAAAGAATCCATTTTCTGTATCCAAGAATTCAAATGGAGGGCTGGAGAGATGACTCAGAGGTTAAGAGCACTGGTTGCTCTTCCAGAGGTCCTGAGTTCAGTTCCCAGCACCCACATGGTGGCTCACAACCATCTACAGTGAGATCTGGTGCCTTCTTCTGGCCTATAGTATATTTACTATATGCATAATAAATAAAATAAATCCTAAAAAATGAGTTTAACTGGAATCTAAAATATTGACTGGGTGAAATCCTACCTCTTCTGCATAAGTACAGACTTCTTGACATTATTCTGTAAGCCAATACAGTATAATCACTCTTTCTGTAAGCATCTATATTATGTTAGTTTTAAGAAATCTAAGATAATTTAAAGTATATGAGAGGATGTATAGTTTATGTGTAAATACTGAATCATTTTACATAAGAGGCTTAAGCATCTGCAGATTTTGGTATTCTTGAGTGGTTTGGGGATATGTTGGAACCAGTTTCTTGCTATTGGGTTTTGTGTGCAAATTTTTCTCCTACATACATTGAACACATCTTGTAATACGGAGTATAATTCCCCTTCTCTTTTAACGGAATGGCTGTTTTTTAAATGGAATGACTGTTAATGCTTTTCGAAATAGGTGCTGTCCTTCACCGCCACATACAATGTACAAATAATAATAGCTGTGGCTCTGAGAACACCAAACCCGTGTTGGGCGATCAGGGAAAATGAGTGCTTTAATAGCTCTACCAGGATAATGCCAATAGCATACATTACATACAATTTATCTGTGGCGTTAAAAGTGTATAGGGTGTGATTAGGGGTCAACTATCTAAAATTTTGAAGGAAGGGAGATAATACTAATGAAAACTAAACCATTGCCTTGAGAAAATGAATGGGGTGTTATTTTTCTATCCATGATAATAACTTTAAGTGTGGTTTCTTACTGACAACAGATTTGTGTGTCTTGTAGGAAGAAAATAATTATCCTATAGTGCAAAATCTTGAAAGAAACAACCTCTTTTTTTTTTTTTCCCCCAGCAAAGGCTTGCTTGTGTCCCATGCTGCCATCAAATTTATGGCAGTCTTCTGCCTCAGTCCCCCAACTGCTAGGATTACTAGATTTCATACCTTGCATGCTACTAGAATGATTGTAGTGATTTAGAATAGTAGTGAATGAAAAAGTACTTTTACTTTTTTCACAAACTCTAAGAGCTGTTCTTTTGTTTGTTGTTGTTTTGTTTTTTTGAGATTGGGTCTCACTGTGTCTTGGAAACCATTATGTAGACCAGGCAACCTCAAACTCATAAATATAGCTACCTGTCTCTGCCTCCAGGTGCTTGGATTAAAGGTGATTGACACCATTCCTTGCCTAAGGGTTGTTCTTGCTAGAAGTTAGATATGCACTTTTATTGATGATTAGGTCTTGCTTAGAAATATGGGTAAGACTGGGTGATTTTTTGGAATCTGAAATGATGAGGATATGATAAAATTTGACATTTTTGTAAAGATTTATTTATACAGTATTCTGCCTGCATATGTGCCAACAGGCCAGAGGACACCAGGCCTCATAGATGGCTGTAAGCCACTATATGGTTGCTGGAAATTGAACACAGAACCTTTGGAAGAACAGCCAGTGTTCTTAACTTGAGCCACCTCTCCAGCCTTCAGTTTTACATTTTGTTGCCATTGATATGTATTAAAAAAAGACTTCACATAGCAGAACTTGATTCTCTTAACTTTCTTTTGCAAAGTAGAAAGGTTTTAGTTAATTTAGTAGGTCTTCAGAGTTCATTTTTATATGTGACCTGTCATAGGCATATAATTTCAAGTGTGCACATTTTCCACTTGAAGTAGAAACACTTGAATGCGTTCTGGGTTTTCTTTAAAATAATGAAGCTAGGAAAGGAAGATCACGGACACTATTAAGTGTATCCTTTAAGTAGCTTGCTTGGCAATGGCAGTATATGTATTTGGATTCATTAATGCTTTTTCACCAAGTCCAATGTATACCGTTTGGGTTAAGAATGCAGTCTGTGGCCTTGGAACACAGTGAAGCTAACTATTCCACATGGAGATCAAACCCCAGGACCATGGTCTGAATTAGCATCACTTCAATCACTTGGAAGCAGTCCAACTGCCAGACAAAATGACTGTTCCTAAATAATGGTAGAATCATTTGAATATGGAAAATATGGTTAGTATCACCGTAGGAAGTTATGAGCGTACAAAAATAGTTATTGTAGTGCACCAGGTTAGTGTAGCTTCAGTTACTGCCTGCAAATGATTGTCTACTTATGTAAAATTTTCATACATTTCCCACTAACCGAAAATTATATCTTAATCTTCTCCTGTAAGTGAAAGTAGAAATTTAAATACTTTTAGTCTTGTACTCAATAACCTTGCATTCTATTTTACTTTCCTTTAGACTGTGTATTGTGGTTAATCTCTGTTGAGGATGGAAATACAGCTCCCTTTGAGTAATTCTAATAATCTTACTTGGTGTCCAGAACCAGAGTGTCCACTCTTCTTTGTGGGAGGTTTTTAGTATCAATGTATGGAGCCACTGTTGGCAGCAACAGCACCAGAAGTTTCAGGTGACATCACAAAGCTTGGCCTCCTTTTGAAAAATGTTTACTATCAGTGCAGTTTGAGTATGCTTCTTTGATTAAAAACTCGTTACCTAGATATTATTTTGTCATTGTTGTACATTAAAATCAATAGCATTGTTCACTGATTTGTCTTAATTTTTGCCTTTTGCTGAAGGTAGCTTTTGTTCTTTACTATCTTAGGTCTATTAATAAGACTTATAGACATCCTGCTTCATATTAAGTAAAGTAAAGTTGGTATGCAATATATTGGTAATTTAAAAATTACATAATCATTATTAATGCAGATTACCTAAAAAATGGAAATTTGAAGTCTCCTTGACTGTCTGAATAATGTTTTCCCTCCTTGTCTGTCTGTCTTTCTTTCTTTCAAAAACAAGTCTTATTCTGGCTTTTTGGGGGACTACTGGAACATTAGCCATTGTTCCTATAGTATCTTGGTGTATAGTATAGTCTCCTTGGTGCCTATAGTATCTTACAGATCTTTTTACCATCATATAGCAGTGGGGTCTTTTGGTCATTATCATATTAGAGTTCTCAAAACTAACTCTTGTATGCCATATGTATGACATTTCTTAGTAAATTGTATATATGGGAGACCTTAAGTTATGCCTGGTTATGTCTGAGTTAGGTTGTTTTATATTGTTTTTAATTTATCTCAAAATTTCCTCATAAGAGTAAAATCGTTCACATTGATATAGTTACTTAGTCTTAAAAGGGGATATTGACAAATTGAATTATTTCTATTAAATAAAATTAAATAAAATTTCTTTGTTGTTTTCTTTTTATTCCTGGCTTATCACTTAGGCATGTAAATGACACCCTAGCATTGCTTTAATTCTACTGGTGACAATGGCAAAGTTTTACTAAATCCCATGTGTATTACTTTTCACTTGCTAATATACTCTCTAGATTTTAAAAGTCGGGTAAGCAGTAGCTCTTTGTGTACTGAGAATAATACAATTACTGCAAGCTATTACTTTGAATTGTTTTATTTATATTTTTTGTTTCACTAGGTAATTAAGACTTTGAAGCATATATGTCCATATATATGTATATATCTGTGAGTGTGTCTTTTCTATGACAGTGTAGAAAACATTAGCTTTCTCAGAGTGGCTAAATAAGATCTGAATACCAAAGAGAATACTGGATGTTTCACTTGTGCTCACATATTAAAAACTTAAATACCTCTTTTTGTGTGTGTATGACAGTCTTATGACAAACATTCTTTTGCAATTTATCTATTTTCATTTATATGCTACTTTTGTTTTTCTTTTTCTTCCTCTCTCTCTTTTTTTTGAGACAGGGTTTCTCTGTTTAGCCCTGGCTGCCCTGGAACTCACTCTGTAGAACAGGCTGGCCTTGAACTTAGGGATCCGCCTGCCTCTGCCTTCTGAATGCTGGGAATATGTTCTTGTTGTTGTTAAGAATATTCAAGGAAGATATTAGTTAATATCACAATTCAGGAACACATCTATTATAAAAAAGTTGAATGAATTTGTATTCACATTTATTTAGTATTCTGACTTTCATATAATCTAGAACACTATTTCTATGTCTTAGGAAGCGGAATATGGTGGACATGATCAGATAGATCTGTATGATGATGTCATTTCTCCATCTGCAAATAATGGCGATGCCCCAGAAGACCGGGACTACATGGATACTCTTCCACCAACTGTTGGTGATGATGTGGGTAAAGGAGCAGCACCCAACGTTGTCTATACTTACACTGGAAAGAGAATTGCATTGTATATTGGAAATCTAACTTGGGTAAGTAAAGATAACCGATTGTTTTCAGTCATTTCAACTGCCCTAGTAGTCCGTGGTTTTGCCCAGTTTTGAAAAAAATTGACATTGCTATGTTTGTTTTTTTTTCTTGTTTACCTATGTGATGAGAAGGGCAAAACCAAGCTCTTTTAAAGATATTACAGTTATTATAACTTTGAATTTCATAGTCTGGTTCAGGTATATACTACGTAAATAGAGTTTGCATTTATCTTCACTCACACTTTTTACGTTCCTACCAGTTTGACTAAGAAAAATGTTTACATGGGGTCTCAAATTAAGAATTCAAGATTATAGGAGAAAGATAAAATATTACTATAGCTTAAAAATACTCATTTTCTAATTCATATTAGAGATTTACATTTCATTTCTGTTTTTAAATTTGAAATTAGCTAGTAGAACTTGTTATATACTTTATTATATTTGTCACCTGGATATACTTTGTATTTAATTGTTTATATTGGTTGAGTGCTTCATGAACTGAATGTCTACTATATCTATGTTCTATTAGTGTCAAATCTGAAATAGTCACTAAAGCAGTCCTCTAAATTTTTTTTAGTATCAACTATTATATTGGAAGCTTAAAAGTTATAGGAAACTGTTTATAGCATTTTATGTGAAAATATTGGGGCTTTATTTTAATTTAATTATATATATATATGGGTGTGTGTATCTATGTGTTTGTGTGTTTGTGTGTATGTGTGTCCCTGTACCACATATATCCCTCAGAGGCCAGTAGAGGGCATCAGACTTCCTAGAACTGGAGTTATAGATCATGTGTTGCTGAAGGTTGAACCTGGTATCTTCCATTAGGTCATCTCTCCATTTTTGTTCAAAATGACAGAGCCTCCTGTTATCCAATCTGAACAGTCTTTACAAAATTGGAAACAATAGGAGTGTAACATGAGACTAGTTGCTAGATGGGAATTGGCAGCAGGGGTGCAGTGGTGCACACCTTTGATCCTATCGCTGGGGAGGCAGAGGCAGACAGATCTCTGTGAGTTTGAGGCCACCGTGATCTACATGGTGAGTTCCAGCATAATCATAGCTACACAGAGAAATCCTGTCTCAAAAACAATTGGCATGTTTCTTTTTTGTGACTTTGAACAAGCTATTTATCCCCTCTGTTGCATCTTGAGAAAATAGTAGGACTTCGGTAAGAGCTAAGTATTTGATAAAAACATACATAGTAGGTATTCAATATAAGTGAGATTGGTTTTATTGAGAATTTAAAATCAGAGGATTTTAAAGCTGGAAAAAAACCAGAAATTTGTAAGGAGTAAAACTGTATCTGTCTTCAACGGCATGTACTTTATAATTTCCAAAACTCTTATCAGGAAATGAAGTTAGGTACTCAAGATGTTTTCCTGTTATTTAAAAGTGGGAGGTTGACGGCTGGTTACTATACTTAGAATGCACTGCACAGAATCTTCTCCTACTGATTACTTTCCTTTACACTTTAAGTGTGGACAGTAACCCTGAATATGTTTTCATGGCTAATAAAGTGAAATGTCTTGCAGTGGACAACAGATGAGGACTTAACTGAAGCAGTTCATTCTTTGGGAGTAAATGATATTTTGGAGATAAAATTTTTTGAAAATCGGGCAAATGGACAATCTAAGGGGTAAGAATTTTGGTTTTTTCCTAATATAAGCTGATGGTGATTACAATTTACAAATTAGTTTTTCTTAAGTTTGATGCTGCTTACGCATGTAGACATGTGAACACATTAGTGCTGACAAGATGGCTTGCTGCACAAACCAGTCTGAGTTAGTTCCCAGGAACCAACGTGCACACACTAGAAGGAAGATCTTAGGCAGAGGTTCATACTTGAATTTCATGTTCCTTTTTTCTTAAAAACACACTGAAGCTGCTTAAGATGGGACTGTGGGAAGATGTGGCCTGTTTCTTGTCATTACTGAGTACACTCCTTCTGGGGTTGAAATGATAATGCTAAGAAGCATTATTTTTGTTGTGATTAAAAGATAGGGAAGGGGAAAAAGATAGGGAAGGAGCCAGGCAGTGGTGGCACACACCTTTTTTTTTTTTTTTAAATAAATTTATTTATTTGTATATCAATCACAGGTTAGGTTTTTTGCATCCCATACGTATTCCCCTCCCTCACTCCCTCCCACCCTTTCCAACCCTCCCTCATCTCCTCCCCGCCCCCTCCAAGTCTACCAACGGGGGAGGATCTCCTCCCCTTCTATCTGACCCCAGATCATCTTGTCTCCTCCGGGCTGGCTGCAATGTCCTCCCCCGGGATCTAGCCAGGCTGTTACTCCCTGGCATGTATGGGGGAGGATCGAAGAGTCAGCCATCAAACTCAAGACGGAAACAGTCCCTGTTTCCCTTACTAGGGTCTTCAGTTCACCAATGAGTTATCATGGGCAACATCTGAGCAGGGGTTCTAGGGTGGCACACACCTTTAATTCCAGCTCTTGGGAGGCAGAGGCAGGTGGAATGCCAGCCTGGTCTGCAGAGCAAGTTCTAGGGCAGCCAGGGCTGTACAGAGAACACTCCTCCCATCCCCCCACCCCCCCACCCCCACCCCCCCACCCCCCAAATCTGGAAGAGCTAGATGTGTAGCTCAGTGGTAGAGCCGCTTGCTTAACATTTAGAAAGCCTCCGGGTTTGTTCCCACCACCATAAATATAAAAATGATGGAGAAAGGTGAATAACTGAAGAAAAATGAAACCTAGGAATCTTGTCTCATTTCCCTAATGAGCAAATCACACAAGGGGATAAGATTATTATATGGCCATTATGTAATAGAATTAAATAAAAGTTAAGAAAATGAATTGCCACACTTTCACTATTTACAGATAATCACTTTAGTGAATGTGAGTCCACATTTTTCTCTAAAAGGTAGTATTATAATTCACACTTTGTCATGTTTAATTGGAAAGAGCAGAAGAAATACTTAGAATATATCTTACCTTTTCTAATTTTGGATATTAAGATTATTTCCTCTTGTGTCTCATAAATAATATAGTAGGCTGTTATTAAATCTTTTTTACATTATTTTATATAAGTATACTATAGTACTTCAAAAATATATTTACAATAAGTTAACCACCATTGCAGCTAATTTCAGAACATTTCAAACCCCCCCCCCCCATCAAAAGAAACTGTTTGCTAGCATTGCTCCCTGATTGCACCCTTTGTTGACAACCATTCATCTACTGTCTACCTCAGGATTTGCCTATTCTGGGTATTTGTGTAAATAAATTAATGTCTTGTGTGTCTGGCTTCTTTTACCTAGCATAATGTTTTCAAGGTTCACCTATATAGCAGCATTAGCATTTCTTTTCATACCTGAGTAATAATCCCATGAAATGGGATAGTACTAAAAGAGGAATCCATGATCCATTCACTGGTGAATGTTATGGCAGTTTCTACTTTTAGCTATTAAGGGGAAGGTCCCTAAGAATATTAGTGTACTGTTTTGTGTGAACATACAGTTCTGCTTGATTTGGGCATATACTTAGGATTGGAATTATTAAGTTATTTGATAAGTCTGTTTAACATTTTGAGAGACTGTCAGATTGTTTGCATATTTATCATCAGTGCAGGGGGGTTGCAGTTTCTTTATATTTACTAGCACTGAATAGTTGTCATTTTGATTATAGTGGGAAATTGCATCTCATTATGGTTTTGATTTGTGCTAATGGCTAATGATACTGAGCATTAGTTCAGTAGGTGTGTGGGTGTTTTTGCTGAATGTGTGTCTATGGAGAAATGCACAGGATGACCAGCACAGCGAGTTGGATTCCCTGAACCTGGAGTTGTGAATGGTTGTGAGGTACCATGTGTGTGCCTACGTTCTGGAAAGAGTCAGTGCTGTTAACCACTAAGTTTTCTCTCTCTCTAGCCCTTGTGCTGAACATCTTTTTTTTTTTTTTTTTTTTTTTTTTTTTTGGTGGCAGTGAAAAGTGAAAGTAAGTGCCTATTAATTGATAGGTGGATTTAAAGCAAAACCAAAAACCGTCCACAATGGAACATTATTCAGCCATTGAAAGAAATGAATTAGTGATGCATGTTGTAACGTGACTAGTCCTTGAGTACTAAGTGAAGCTGGTTGTAGAGGATTACAGATTCCATTTGTTTGAAATTCCAAATGAGGCATATTAGTAGAGACAAAACAGATTCACTGTCCCTGTGACTAAGGGATGAGAGTAAATAGGAGCAGTGGTGGTTATGCATTTTCCTTTGCTAATGATGAATGTTATAAATCAAGCCCTCAAAGGATGCTTGTAAAATTCACGAATGTACCAAAAAATTACTGGGTTGCACATTTGAAGTGAGTGAATTCTGTAGTACATTATAAAACATAGTGTATGCTTGTATAGCCTTAACAAATAGTTTATTTTTTCTGATAAGAGTAAATTAAGACCATTTCTTTTTTTTTTTTTCAGTCAAAGCAACATTTTCAGTTCCTCTTACTTTTTATTCTTACCCCCTTAACATCTTTTAGATTTGCCCTTGTTGGTGTTGGATCTGAAGCATCTTCCAAAAAGTTAATGGATCTTTTGCCTAAAAGAGAACTTCATGGTCAGAATCCTGTTGTAACTCCATGCAATAAACAGTTCCTGAGTCAGTTTGAAATGCAGTCCAGGAAAAGTAAGCAAATCTCTCAGCAGCATTTTTAAAAAATGTATTTTGAGCAGTGTTGCTGGCATTTGTTAAATTATATACTTAGGAAGCTATGTTGCTATTTAGATTATTGTATGAACTTGATTTATCATTGGTTGTGACTATGGTCTAGTAAACTGGAAACCCACTCCCATTCCATTTTTTTCTCTAGATGTTACAGACCCAGAGTATGCAGTAGTGTGAAAGCTATATAATGCTGCCATTCTAGTCCTGTCACTCATCTTAGAGAAAGGAAGCTGTGTTCCACCCTTAGAGAGGAGGCACCCATATATATGTGTATATGTTATGTGTAATTATATGTATATGTTCTGATGTTGGGGGGAGAGGCTAATGACAACCAGGATAATTGCTGATTTTTCTTCTTGGCACCAAGACTTTTTTGCTACGTGGCGGTAAGATATATGTAGAAGAGACTTGTTATTACGTTTTTAAAACGATAAGATGGATAACCCATTTAATTAATAGAAATTCAAGTGGTTGTTTTTGTTTTAATTTTTTTAGTGTTTAACACTTAACTGAAGACTGTATTACATGGCATAATATAAATAATCTGTTATTGAAACTAAGATTTCTGTCCAGGGCCTGGAGAGATGGCTCAGAGGTTAAGAGCACTGGCTGCTCGTCTAGAGGTCCTGAATTCAATTCCCACCAACCACATGGTGCCTCATAGCCATCTATGATGAGATCTGGTGCCCTCTTCTGGCCTGCAGGTGTACATGCAGATAACACATTTTATACATAACAAATAAATCTTAAAAAAAAGATTTCTGTTGAATTTCTTGTCTTAGTTGCTGCAGAGTACTGGTATTTTAAACACAACTTGTTTATCTATTCAGCGGTAATATGTTCAAACTTGAGTGTTTTAATACTAAGAAAATATTTAAATAAATGTGAATGTTTTCCTAGCCAAATACTTTATGTAGGCCCAAAGCATCTGCAAATTGATAAATAGTATAAATGAACTTTGAAATAGTTTCTATAAATGAACTTTGAAATAGTTTATGATAACAGTGGTTACAGTTCAGAACACTGTTCTAATAAGTGCTGCTTACGAGTGTTTGGATGTTTGCAGCTACACAATCAGGACAGATGTCTGGGGAAGGTAAAGCTGGTCCTCCAGGAGGCAGTTCACGTGCAGCATTTCCACAAGGTGGTAGAGGACGGGGCCGTTTTCCAGGGGCTGTTCCTGGTGGGGACAGATTTCCTGGGCCAGCAGGACCAGGAGGGCCACCTCCACCTTTCCCAGGTAAAACCTTTAAGTTTATCATAGAGAAAACATGTCTGCCTAATACTCGTTTCCTTTTCTCTCTTTTTCAAGTAATGCATTATTAATGTGACTTACTCTCCTTGTTATGCTATTTTTGGAACCCAGGAAATTTGATCAAGCATCTTGTTAAAGGAACTCGGCCTTTGTTCCTGGAAGCTAGGATTCCATGGCATATGGGGCACAGCATAGAGGAAATACCCATTTTTGGCCTAAAAGGTCTTTATTTTTCTCCAAACTTGCTTGACTTATATATAGAATATTTACATCCGTCTTATTTTCTTACCTCTTAAAAAAATCCTTTCAAGACCATTTTTCCTTGTTTCACTTTCTAGCTTGGCATCAGAGTAGAATATAAGGTGGGTGATTTCACTGTAAGAAGTGTGTGTATGCTGAAAGATGGAAAATATCTCTAAGTGTTAAAATTTTAAAAAAGTTTTTGTTCTAGTGATTTTTCTTAATCATTTGCACTAGTTAAATTTGTAAGGATATTCTTCACCTTTGTAGTTATTAGAGCATTACCATAATGGGTTTCACTTAATGAGAGAGTCATGGTTTATAAGTTCTGCTTTAGAAGTGTATTCTTGACATGTAATGCATAAATATCTTTATTGAGGTGTTTTTCTCATTTTCTCTCCTTTATTTTGTAGCTGGACAGACTCCACCACGTCCACCTTTAGGCCCTCCAGGCCCACCTGGTCCACCAGGACCTCCACCTCCTGGTCAGGTTCTGCCACCTCCTCTAGCAGGACCTCCTAATCGAGGAGACCGCCCTCCACCACCAGTACTTTTTCCTGGACAACCTTTCGGGCAACCTCCGTTGGGTCCTCTTCCTCCTGGGCCTCCACCTCCAGTTCCAGGCTATGGCCCCCCTCCAGGTCCACCGCCTCCACAGCAGGGACCACCTCCACCTCCAGGCCCCTTTCCACCTCGACCACCAGGTCCACTAGGGCCTCCCCTTACACTTGCTCCTCCTCCACATCTTCCGGGACCACCTCCAGGTGCCCCACCACCAGCTCCACATGTGAATCCTGCTTTTTTTCCTCCACCAACTAATAGTGGCATGCCAACATCAGATAGTCGAGGTCCACCACCAACAGACCCATATGGCCGACCTCCACCATATGATAGGGGTGACTATGGTCCCCCTGGGAGGTAAGTTCAACATGTAGTAATGAAACCGTTTAGTTAGTGAAAGATAAAGAACTGTTAGTGAAATAATGCTGTAAAAATGTAAACATAATTTCTGTCCTGCAGAAAGATCAGATTTCTAAGCTGCAGTTTTATTTCTGCCAGAAGACAGTGAAAAAGGGAATTTTGCTTAAACTTGATCTGGTAAAGGAAATGGCATTCTCCAATCTGGAAAAGTAACAACTGTCTTTAAGGCACATGCCAAAAACTATTAGCGTGGAGTTGTTTACATTGTTACTAACAAAGAACTTTTAAGTAACAGTTTAACATTTATTTGTCTTTTGTAGGGAAATGGATACTGCAAGAACACCACTGAGTGAAGCTGAGTTTGAAGAAATCATGAATAGAAATCGGGCAATCTCAAGCAGTGCTATTTCAAGAGCTGTGTCTGATGCCAGTGCTGGTTTGTATAGTGTTCGTTCTTATTTATGTTAAGAATAACCCCAGACTGGAGAGATGGCTCATTCATTTAGACCTGGCTGCTCTTACAGAGGACCCTGGTTTGATGCACAACCCTCTTTTCATTTCAGTTCTGAAGGATCTAAGGCCCTCTTCTGGTTTCTGCAGGCATCACATGCTTATCGTGTAAAGACAGACATAGTCAAAACACCCATACACATAGAATAAAATTAAAGAAAACAATAACAGAAAACAAACCAAAACTTCAGTGCAAAACCCAAAAGCTTAAATGCAGTTTGTAAAGAGAGTTTTCTTAACTGTATATATCTGCATATTCCCAAATCATCTCTCACTTAATATTAAGGTATTGAAGACCACTAATTTTAAGTTACTCAATTTAGATTTAAATATTAATTGGGGTTAGAGAGGTTTCTCTGTGGTTAACAGCACTGACTACTAGTGCTGGGATCCAGTATTCTATTTCTTTATTGGGTACCAGGCACATACATGCAGGCAAATATCCATATATATAACGTTAAAAATAAATTCCAACTTTGGGGATTGGAGAGGTAGCTTAGGACTAACACTGTTTGCCCTCCCAGCAGATCTAGAATTGATTTCCAGCACCCATGTGATAATTCACAGCCCTTTAAAATTCCAATTCCGGGTTATCTGATACCGTCTTCTGGCCTCAGTGGGCACTAGTCTTGCTTGTGATGCAAAAACACATGCAGGCAAAACACTTTTACACATAAAAAGATTAAATACTCACAAAAGATTAAATGTTCACTCAGGGAGGCAGAAGCAGGCGGATCTACAAAGTGAGTCTCAGACAGCCAAGGTTACACAGAGAAACACTGTTGAAAAACCAAAAGTATTTTAGAATCCTAAAGATAATCTTATTTATTCCCATATTTGTGAAGTATTAATTGTTCCTCTTTATGAAACAACAATCAGTTGCATTAGCTTGGTGAAAATGAGAGTCTTACAAATTTCAAAATACTGCACAAAAGTCATTGTCTATGGTCATCTTAAAAGACACTTTTAGGGGCTGGAGAGATGGCTCAGAGGTTAAGAGCACTGGGTGTACATCCAAAGGTCCTGAGTTCAACTCCCAGCAACCACACGGTGGCTCATAACCATCTATAATGAGATCTGCTGCCCTGCTGGCACACATGCAGGCAGAACACTGTAGAGATAATAAATAAATAAAATATATTTAAAAAAATGACACTTTCAGGTCGGGCGAAGGTGGCACAGGCCTTTAATCCCTGCACTTGGGATTTGGGCAGATTTCTGAGTTCAAGGACAGACTGGTCTACAGAGTGAGTTCCAGGATAGCCAGAAGTATAGAGAAACCCTGTCTCAAAAAATCCAACTCCCTCTTCAAAAACAAACAGAACATTCAAAAAATATGCATCATTTTAACTCGCAAATGGTTTGATGAGAATTTGGAAACAAAAATTTGTTTCATTCTTAATGTTTTCTTTTTCCCTGCAGGTGATTATGGGAGTGCTATTGAAACATTGGTGACAGCAATTTCCTTAATTAAACAATCCAAAGTATCTGCAGATGATCGTTGCAAAGTTCTTATTAGCTCTTTGCAAGATTGCCTTCATGGAATTGAGTCCAAGTCCTATGGCTCTGGATCAAGGTAAAACTTTCCTGTCTCATGTATTTTTAAAACCTTTAGTTAACACAAGGGAAAAGAAAATAGAACATTTAAAAACCTGGGGCTGAGTTTATATACTATGTACCCAGCGGTGAGTGGATGTTTTTATTTATTTTATTTTATTTTATTTTATTTTATTTTATTTTATTTTATTTTATTTTATTTTATTTTATTTTATTTTTTGTAAACTCTAAATGCCATGCTGGTGCTTCCTGAAATCCTTAAAAGGTGTCACTTAGAATAAAATTATACACAAAGAATATATGGCTTTTCTCTGCTTTTAGACTGCTGTACACACTCCAGCACATTGTTTACTGTAGTCTCTCCTTTGATTCTCGTAACTCCCACATTTACTCACTTTTCTAGCCAAGTGTGTCTCCCTGTTCGTGGACACATTAAGCATTTGACCACTTCACTAATTTTTGTGCTGATATGTCTTCTTGGAACCATTTTTTTTCTTTCCTTCCCCTCTACATTTGCCTTTGTATTTTTCATGTTTTAACTAAATCTAGTCTGTCATGTTCTGCCTCTTTTGTAGTATTTACTATAACCATCTGTTTTTCATTATTGATTCCTATTTCTTATTAAGCACATGTTGTACAGTGGTAGTGGCCTTAGCTATTAAACATTGCTTTATACTGGAGTCAGGATGTTTTTGAAGATTATGAACAAATGAACAAGTGACTATATTTTATAGTAGATACCATTTTATTTTAGGTTTACTTACATGTGTCAGTGTTTTGCTGTCATGTGTGTATGTACTCCACATGTGTTCCTGGTGCCCAAGGGCGTCAGAAGAGAGCATTCACTAAGTCTCTGGAACTGGAGTTATGGATGGCTATGATGGTTGTAAGCCATCATGTGTGTTACTGGGAATCAAACCCTGGTCTTCTGTAAGAACAGCAAATGCTCTTAACCACTGACCCATCTTTTCAACCCCTGTAATAGATATAGTTTCTTAAAGGTTACTTTTAAAAGCATTTTTACTAATTTGAAATTTTATTATTTTGGGGTAACTGTTTAATTTTTACATGACATTATCTCTTTTGAGGCAGGTTCTCACAGTGTAAACCAGGCTGGCCTTGAGTATTCTCAGTGTTGTGCTTCCGTACCTAGCCACATTTTTAGTATTTTTGTTTCTTATGTGCAGGTATTTTTCCTGCATGGCTGGCAGTGTACCAACCATGGTAGGTGCCCACAAAGGCTAGAAAAGGACCTTAGATCCCCCCCGAACTAAAGTTAGAGATGGTTTTGAGCCACTGTGTAGGTGCTGAGATTTGAACCTAGGTTCCCTGGAGGAACAGCCAGTGTTTATAACCCCTGAGCCATCTCTCTAGTTCCCTATAGTACACTTCAATCTGTCCTTAGAGTATGTTTTTTCTAGAGTTAGTACCTTAAGGGAAACGAGTTTTTATTGGACACAGTCATTACTTTGTTACTACCTTTTGGGCTCAGTGTAAATATCTCTGAAGAAATTTGTCATAGTTAGAGACATA
This sequence comes from Pachyuromys duprasi, assembly GCA_028658305.1. Classification (NCBI taxonomy): domain Eukaryota; kingdom Metazoa; phylum Chordata; class Mammalia; order Rodentia; family Muridae; genus Pachyuromys; species Pachyuromys duprasi. The sequence continues at coordinate 55,999,449 of CM053766.1, forward strand.
TCATTCATTGTCTTCATTGTAGGAACATCTAGCTTGATCAAAGAGCTTAGCATTTAATAGTTGCCTGGTTCAGAAATTACATGATAAAAGAATTCTTAAACTAATAGAATGATAAATTTTGGCTATGGCTTTTGGGTTTTTAAGATGTGGCAATGTTGGTATAAATTTATTTTTTTCTTTGTTATTTCATGGGTCCTCATTGTAAACCTTAGCAACTTCAACATGAATTTTTTCATTTTCATTTTTTTGCTTAAAGGAACAATATCCAAATTGTCTGTCAGCATCACTACTTCACATTTGAGGCTGTTATTAAGTAATCCATTCAAGCATAAGAACTGCACTACCATGATACTTAAGACAGATACTGAATAAATTATGGGCATTTAGCATATGGTGGAAGTACTCTGGGCAGAAGGATGGTTCACAGTGCAAGCAGGAAGGAGCAAGATGACAAAAGATTGCATTATGATGATCACCTCAGTCTAGGTGTCATGGGTCCTGGAGATATGACTAGGGGCTGCAAGTGAATAAAGAAAGGACAGATAGACTTTCAGTTAGAGCCAGAATCAGGGTTCTGCTTTGGCTTCAACCTGTAGCTTAAGACCTTCACATATATTAGGTGCAATACTGGAGGAGGGGCTAGCTAGTCTACAAAGGAGATCTCTATAGAGTAGCAGTTGCTGTCTGAAAAAAAAGTTAACACTGGTCATTTCATAAACATTCATACTCAGACTCCTGAGGATAGCTTGCCACCCCTCTTGGCCTGGCCTTTATAAGAACCCCCTTTGTAGTGTTCCATGGGGTTCAGTTAGGGCCTTGCAATCCCCACATGGCTGTGGTCATGTCAACAATACACAGTCATTCAAAACTTTACTCAGTCAGGACTTCCTCTACTACAGCTAATCAGAATGGCATAAACGTGTTTTATTTCTGAAATCGTACATTTAATATTTTCAGGCTGGTTGGCTTGTAATTGAAACCATGGAAATAAAACTAGTGATAAAAGAAAACCTATTGAATGTCTTTGAAGCTCTACAGCTATGGACAGCATTAATCCAGTAATTTCTTTTAGAAGACGTGAACGATCAAGAGAAAGGGACCATAGTAGATCACGGGAAAAGAGTCGGCGTCATAAATCTCGGAGTAGAGATCGCCATGATGATTATTACAGAGAGAGAAGCAGAGAGCGAGAGAGACACCGCGATCGTGATCGGGACCGTGACCGGGAGCGTGACCGAGAGCGGGAGTACCGTCACCGTTAGAAGGTGGGCGTTCCTTTTCATTCTTTTCCTTAGTGTGTGTGTGTTATCAACAGTAATCATAACCCCAAGGCTGTTGTTTATACAGTAAATATACCTACATTTTAAGTGGTCCAAGTACTTGTTCTGATTTAATCTTCTGGAAACACCCGAAAACAGGTAAGCCACTACAGGTAAAAAAATTTTGACCTTTTTCCATTGAATGTTGTATTCAAGAGTTATCTGTGACTTTTAGATTTCAGATTGTTTGTGGTCTTAAAGCAAGAAAAATAATCAAGAGGACTCATTGTGTACTTCTAAAATTTGAAAATTGGGATTCTTCTAATCACATACATTGCTTGCATGTGATTTAAAATATTTATAAAACACCAAGGGATTGCTTCAGTTATGAATTTTATGTGCTTGGATTTTTAAAAATAAAATTTCTGTCCTTCCTTTCTTGAACTAACTTTATTTGTCCCAGAAACTTTTAAAGAAAATCTAACACTGTAATAGGTTACAATACAAAAGAATGTTTTTCAGCATTGAAAGAGGGTTTTTTCCCTTAAAAATTTTTTTAGAAAAAAATTTCTAGCATTTGATTTTTTTTAAAGGAAAATTACCTTTTTAATTTGCAAAGAGGGTGTAAAATGGGTTAAGGGTGCATACCTAAAAACTTTAAATTGCCAAGTAAGTGCCAAGCTATACATCCCAAGTTATAAATACTTGGAAATAATTTTCTTTGATGTTTCATTCATAAGCCATAATCATTGTCTTTTTTCTGTATTTAAAAAATTTCTTGTGTACATTTTTCATAAAGTAAAAGGAGTTGTCTGTTTCTACTTCATTTTTACATGTAATTTTATTTTATATTTGTGGACAGTGTTTACTCATGAAGAGTGGGGAAAGAGCACTGAATCTTTTGCATGTGGCAGATTATTCTAAACACTTTTGCTTCATATATTAATGGCATATTTGAATTAGGCTTAAAACAAATCCTCTATAGGTAAATACTTCATAGAAACGTACTGAAAATCCAATCTTGAAAATTGTTAATATACAAATTGTAATTGGCTTTGTTGTGTATGTAATTCTGCGGCTAGCAGTTTCTTTAATCACACACACACATACACACACACACACGATCCTTTTTGAAAAAGAAGATAGATGTAAGTCTTAGTTTTTATGGAACACAAGTATTAACTCTTACAGCTTACGGGTTTCTTGAAACGAGAAAGCCCACTTTAATACTTGTCTTACATCTTAAATACGCCTTTTAATATTTATAAAAACTTTATTAATTATATGTTGCATTAAAGTTTTAATTCATAATATTTATTTTAAAATTACTAAAATCGGCACTGTTTGGACATCATTTATTTATTTATTTATTTATTTAATTTATTTATTTATTTTAGTCTTTGTAGTTTATCAATCATTTTATAGTTACCAAAGATATGATAGTGAAACTTGGATAAAATTTTCAGTAATTCAGTGTGTCCATCCAGGGGCCTCTAAAACAGTTCATTTGTAGAGTTAATTAGTAGCAGTTTTCTTATGGATCTTCATAAAATTAATCCAATCAACCAAGTATGTTCTTTTGATAATTTCATTGTTAATTTTACATAATTTGAATTTACACTCCAGTCAAGAGTATACACGTAAATATATCATGATTTGAGTTCCATGTCATTCAGGCATTAACTACAATTTCTTAGTGTGCAGTTGATGTTTTTTGCAATTAGTGATGTACCATACCCCAAATTCTATGTTTTGTTTGTACATTAATCAGAATTGAGTTGTAATATTGTTGTGTGCCTTCATCCAAGCCAAATTTTACAAAAGCCTTTCCAGTGCAAAAAAAAAAAAAAAAAAAAGAAAGGAAAGGAAAAGGGAATAAAAGATTTGTTTACCTGGATTACTGTACCTTTGCTATATACCAAGAGGAATTGATTGTGTGAGCTGGTGTGAGTAAGAGGGTGGGGGCTGGGATTCAAACATAATCAAGTGCAAAACTACTTACAAATTTTATTGCCATTTTAAGGTCTGTTGACCTCTTTAGAAGTTTTTAAATATGAGTCCTTTTGAACTTCCTTGTAATTTTAAATGGAATAAATGGAATAAGAAGTTACTTCAACAAAGTAAATGTCAGTCTTTGTGTAAATTAATAATGTAATATGCTCTCAAGTGATGATGGTGGGTAAAGGGCAGGTTCTGGAATTAATGTTGGCAGCTGTTAATGTCTGTCCCATCCTAAGTTTTTTTGTGTTTGAACTGTTGGGTAATGTTATATATGCATTCTCATTTGAAAAATGTATTAGTTTTTCTAAAAGCATTCCATATCCAAGTTCAAATAGGTAATAATACTTAAATGAGAAAAAAAGTTTTGTAAATTTCAGTGTGTAAATGCATTGTGCTTCATATACTGTAATTTTCCCTTTATTCTCAGACCACTCTGAGCAAAATAAAAGATGTAAGGTTGTGTTCTTACAGAAACAATGTCACTGTTGCAGTTACAGTTGCGTTCCTTTCCTTAAGTTGTGTTCTCTCACCACTTTTAGAATAGCCCCACTCAGCATTTCTGTTAACAACTGAGCTTTGTATACTGAAGACTAACGAAAGAAAATTCTTTCTCTAGATGCTTTTTATTTAGGCTTCTCCTAATATATGAGATTCACATGTTCTCAAGTGATTAACTTCTTTTTGCTACATACTGTGTTTGGAATCCTCGTTAACTGTAAGAGTTGGGCTGTGTTATTACTGTTGGCATAAATGTCATAAACTTGGGTTTAATTACTGCACAGGATTTAGAATGCTTTGTGTTGGTTATTCAGATTATTATAGTTTGTGTTAATTTGGGGAAAAGCCCAAAGGAAAACATGTCTTTTATATTAAGATGTCCCATCTCCTTAGGAGTGTCATGTTGAGGCTTTTGTGAAAATTAAATTCTCTTCATTGCCTGGTAAATGATTACTGTTTCAAAATTACTTTTACAATTCCTAGATCACTTGTTACCTGCCTAGGAGTCCCAGCTTTGTTTTCTTAAGTTTTCCTACATATCTCAACTGCTCCATTCTATCTTGCTTTGCTGGCTCTCATTTCTTCTCTCATTTCTTAGAATTTTAGTATTTGTAAAATCTATCTGACTATACTCTGTCTTACTTGAGTGACAAGAGAGGGTAGGAGGTGACCCTTTGGATGTATGTATAGTGTTTTGCTCACTGTGGTTTAAGAATATAGTTTTGTTTACAAATGATGTTCTCTGTCTTACAAAAACTCAGCCAATGTGAGTCACTTTGCTCTCTCACCTTCATCTCAGTGTGGAACCCTTCCATTGTTTACTTTACATATTGGTTTGTTTTGAATAAGTAATGTTTTAAATGACTATTCAGTTAGCCTTGTTTAAAAGAAACCTCATAACACGAGTCTCATTCATGTTATTCAAATTTATGCTTTTGCTTTCTGTGGTTAGCAAGATCTGACTCTTGACCGTGGATGAATTCTAAATAACAGCTTGTTTTGAAATGTCCATATTTTTTGGGTGACTCTTTGGCACAAAGCTTTTTTCTTTCATTTCCTGTTTTGTGATGGAGTTTATTTCTATGTAGTCAATTGCATAGCACACTAAATTGTGTATTTTGGAGAGTAATAAAATACTTTAGTTGAAATGGGGTAAGTATGATCAGAGAAAAATGGGAAAATATAAGCTGTTTAAGTAGCTAGGAGCTTTTTGTGAATATCAGTAATAAACAAAATTGTTTTTTATGTACTATGTTCTAGTCAATATAAGAAGAAATTTAGAATTAATCTGTTCATATGCTTCTGTTGCCTACCTCATCCCCATTCCTCATTAAGGAGAAATTTTCATGATCTAGCAGGATAAATTTTATTTATTTAAAAGCATTGCATTTCTAAAATTAATGTGAGGATCCTTTTAAATTCAGCACATTAATATGAAAATCTGTAAGAGCTGGCTGTTATAGTGCAAACCTGTGACCTCAGCACCTAAAGAGACTGATACAGGAAGATCCTGTGAGATCCAGCCCAATCTGGTTTACATGTAGAGTTTGAGGCTAGCCAGGCCTTTGTACTAAGACCCTGTTTTAGAAATAAAAACACTCAACATAAAAACCTTGAGAATTCCTATCAAATAAATATTCAAATGTTTTATTTAAAAAGATGAATTTACCATGAGTTTTAAAATATGAATAATACCAAGATTGCATCTATAAGTATCAAACACTCAATTTGAGTTGTTCGTAATTGTTTGATAGTACATTACTCAGAACATAGGTGTTTCAGTCTGTATTGAGATTTTCCTGCTTGCTTTAGCTTGCAGACTTTAAAGCTGTAGTTTCATTGTCTTAGTTCATTTAACAGCTGTTTATATAGATTCCTTTTTATAACTGACAGCTAAAGCAAATAATTGTGTGGCTTTGACATTATAGATTTGATCAAATGCTATTTTGAACATATGGGCATTCAATGTGTGTGTTACTTTTAAGCTCTTTGATAACTTTGTTTATGTGGATGTCTACTTAGACATTTGACTATAATATGGAATTGGATTATTGGAAATGGGTTGTATTGCCTTCAAATTTTTCTTCCGCTTGAGATTGTAAAATTTGTGTTTACATATGTAAAGTGTTTAGAACTAGAAATAAACGTTTCTAAAGTATTCCCTAAATATTATGTCTGTATGGTGAAAATTTAAGATTTATCAGTTAGTAAAGACCTATCTATAGTATAATGAAGCAAAAGCTGAGTGCCTTAGTTCTGCATGAAGGTGTGTATTACAACCTCACAAACGGGATTTCCTGTATAAAGGAAGTAAGTTTCCATTGGGTCATTTTTTCTTTTTCTTATCCCCACACTGTGACACTGAGTAATTTTCTGTCAGTGATTGATTCACTCTTCACAACACAACAAAAATATTAGGGAAGAAAGCATTTCTTTTTTAGTAGGACTTACAAAATTTCCTGCAGTCTTTTATAGATTAAAATATGTGCCTTTTCTTTCTCTAATTTTTCTGTTTTTAAAATTCACTACTGCTAGAAGTATTAGTGTAGGTCATGGGCTTAGCACATGTGTGGAGTCCTGGATTTAGTTCTCAGTATCAATCCCAGAAAACAAACAAACAAATAAAAAACCTACCAGAATTATAACCTTTAAAATTAAAACATTTGAAAACTGACATTGTAGATATTTTTCTGTTGAATAATTCCTCTATATAAGACTCATAAAAATCAAAGGTATAAAAGGTGGCTACTATAAATAGCTTAAATGTCTCTAAAAATGTAGATATATAGAAAGTATTTAGAGGAGAAAGAACCTTTTCCTTTGTACTTTTAAGATTTAAGGGAGTATGAATATGTGTATGCATACTGATACTCTTAAAATTCTCCCAGTAGAAAAATGAACACAAAATTTAGAGTTGTCACAGAAATTGTTCCTAAGAATAAAGCAAAGAATCTTATAAAATTATTTTTATGACAGAATGCTACTAAGCATTGTTGTGCTTTTGGGAAATATTAAAATACCCTTTTAGTATTTCTATTTTAAATATTTGGTTTTTCAGTGATCATTTTTTTAAATTAATGTTTCCTTTTGAGGCATTTACTTGAAATTTACATAAATGTGTATTCCTGAGACTATATTATCAATTTTATTGTTGGCTTTCCCTCTACCCCTTTAAGTTTTTAATGAAATTTATTAGTGTAGATTCTCATTAGTTTATGTTTGGTTAGTGTATATAGGTGAAATAGAGTGAAAGTAATGTCTCAATTTTGTACTATGTCTAAAGATTTGTATGTGGATGTCATTTAATGTTCATACTGAGGTATTTACAAATTTTGTAACATGGAACTTTATTGGTTTATAACAAATTGACAGAAGTTCATGTATGCTGTCAAATACAGTTAATTTGTAAATTTTATTGCACTTTATATTCAGTTCAGCATTTGTTAAATAAATTGATATGTGGATGAATGAAAAATATCTACATTCAAATCAAGCACTTTCCCATTTATTTTTGTAGTATGCATATTTTAGAAAATGACTTACGGCTGTTCTCATCAAGAGAAACAGTAGCTGCTATGTTTTCATTTGTTACTGATTGTTTTCTTTATAAAATTAGCATATATTGTACACAATAATGGTCCATATGAGAATTACTGAATTTTAAAGGTAATATGTAAAAAGAATGAAATGAGAATTTCATATTTTAAATTTGTAAATTTGGAGCATTTCTCCACCATGCAAGCAGCTACTGTTTGAGTTACTCTTTATTTTGTGTTAGAATACCTAACAGTGAATAGATGCACGACTTGTGTATGTATTGCTAAGCCAACATTTTTCTGTGTATTCTGGGGAATAGCAAAATCTACATCACAAATTTTGACACATTACAGCTGAAGGAAGAGGAACACCTTGCAAGACAAAACAGTCTTCATGGGGGAAAGTGACGCTTGTCCAGCAGTTTGCTTCTTGTGATTGAACTGAACCTGTAAGGATTCATGGATAAACTGAGCAGGAATAGATCTGAATAAAGCAAATCTGCATAAATGGTAACCAGTAGCTCTACTTTATTTTTTATGTTGCTTAACTGTTTTATTTGAAGGAAACCTGTGTGATTTAAAAAGTTAATAGCTTTTGCAACTTTATTACTGGTTATATATATTTGGCCATTATAATGTGCAAGCAATTGGAAACAAAAAGTCAAGTAAATGCTTGTTTTTATAGTAGTTTGTTCTTGTTAAAATGTTCATATGATAATGTCTGTAAACAGCACCACTTTGATTACAATAGATGTAGTGTTGTAATAAACTGTTTAATGGGGCTGATGTGTAAAGCTGTTCAAGTTATTTGATGTTTACACCTCAGGGAAAGTCTTGTGTTCAGCAATATCTAAAGATAATGTTACTATGACAACATTTTTACTGTCCTTTAAAAAAGCATTGCAATAGCGTGTTTGGATATGCATCAATCTAATCTTGGCGTTCAGTGAATTAAACATAACTAATTAAGTGTCTCTTGCCCTTGATTTTGATATTAGAATAGGTGATTACATGGGTATTTAATATTTCTATATTCTGCTTTTCTAGCTGTTTTTATCTAGTTAGCTTGTGATTTTGCTGAATGGTATGTAAACTTGTAAAAACTGAAATTTGACAGCTATAGCAATCTAGTCAATGTGTTAGGGGTCACAGAATTTGAGGTTGTTACATTTTGGTAAAAAATCATGTATTTGCTACAGTAGTGCAGCTTAATTACAATCCAGATACACGGAAACAATTAATTGTGAACTACTAGCACTTAAGAGAGACTTTGATAATTCTGATTTGATGCAGTAATTTTCTGTTTCATGCTGATGGTGCCCTAGGCAGTGTAAATACAGCCATACAGCATGTAAATATGAGTAAAGAAAGGCCAAGTATTCTACTTAATTGAGATTTCTGAAAGGTGTGATGTTTACTAACATTGGGTTGTATTCAGTGTGAGTAATGAGAGATTATAGTTATACCCTGTCTTCATGGTTCAAGGAATTGTATGTATATTCCTGTAACCTTGTTGATTTATGTTTGATTAGAGTTAATCAGTTGAATTTTTTTCAGCCAGCCGTAATTAATAAAAGGCTGTACTACAAGCATCTGGCTGGCATGTGTTCTGCACACTTAGCAGAAACAGATGGTCAACTTGATTACTTATTTTTATAGGAAGGTAAAAATCAGAATACTAAAGAAATTTGAGATAAAATCCTTAAGCTAATTTGTTTTAAATACATTTTCAAGATCTTGTTACCAATGAAAGATCTTTGGTGGGATGCATTGGCTTTTAAAACTTGTCTAAATTTAAGGGCAATGCTTAAGGTATGTATCATAGCTAGAGATAATGTGTAGCTCAAGAAATTTGTACTTCTTCAGTTTCATCCCTTTCTGTTTTTAAAGTACTCAAAAATTAGTTTAAAAATATCCATACCACTGCCAGTTTATTTTAAAACATTTTGTGAGCAGAGTATTTTTGCAAGGGATCATTGGTGTTTACTAGAACTGTTGTTAGCACTCAGAAATGGTTTTTAAGTGTTTAAACTTGTTGAAATGTAGTTGCCTTTTAATTTGAGAGTTGTATCAAAATCTATTTTCTTGTTTTGTGTATAGGTATTGTAAGTTTTTGTCATTTCTTAGCTTTTTTAATAGTTTAATTACAATACCCTAATGTGAAGACGTTTGGACATACATATGTTTACAAGGGAAATTAGTTAATAGTAAGATTGAAAGGTAAGTAAAATGTCCACAAGGATAAATTTTCTCTGAACATTTTAAAAATGGAATCACAAATACATATACTTGAAATGAAACTGGAGATTTTGTACTAATTTTAAGCTTCATGACCTTTTCTTTCTTGTTTTTAACTCAGTTGGAACGGTTAATTGCGCCATTTATGTCCTCTTTCTTTTCGCTTGGCTTATTTCCTTAAGTGACTTTGGTTTCAGATAGTGAGTGTACTAGAGTTGTTTGCTGCTGCTAGCTGATTATTTAAAGTGTTGTCAGGAAGAAATAAAGTAACTTTTTGTATAATTTTGCAAAGTCTCCTACCTGATAACACATGAATGTATAGCAGTAAAAGTAAAAAATTACAAACTTTGTTTTATTTGTCAAAGCCCTTCTGTTGTTTAGGAGCCAGTTTTATTTGAAAACTCGTTTTTTAATGTGTAAAAACAATCCAAAGATACACATCTTTGCAAAGGCACCAAAAAATAAAAATAAAAAAGAGAGAGAGAGAGAGAGAGAAAGAAAAAAGGACTGAGGGAGAATTTTAAAAACTACACTTAATGTAGTGGCAATGAAAACAAGCTTGAGTTTATTTTGAACGCTATCATTGCCTAGTGCTGTGCAGTCCCATTCCTTAACTAGTAGTAAAGTTACAGATGTGTGGTACAGCACCCACATGGTATTTCTCCTGCAGCAACATTTTTGAATTCAATGCACTGCTTTGAGGTAAAGGAAACACTTTTTTAGAAAGGACTATTTCAGTGTAATTTATAAATGTTTATGTTTTGTCAGTTTTCACCAGCAAGACTTTGGGTGGCTTGCCATAGCTGTTGATCATACTTGTTAGCTCATTTAATGGCTCCTTTACTTAGAATATTCTTAAGCAGTTAACTACAATTTGGAAATACACAATAATATGTGGCTTAAGATATTATTTTCATTTGATTCTCCTATGGAGACTGTTGCTTTAGCTTTTACTAGTTTAAAGTCAGTTCTAAAAATAAACATGGAAGTTTTAATGAACGTTGCATAATATTTTATGGTAAAGGGAAAAGTTATTGGAAAGGGTAAGAGTTTCTCTTTCCCTGTGTATTTGAATGTGCCAATAACCTAAGTACGTTCTGTTACATACAATGAGATGCTACTGCAAGACTCTTCTGTTGGAGTGCTCTTGGCATTTAAGTTTTGTTATCCAATTGGTCATTGCATTCGTGTATCTTACAAGGTGGCCCCAATATTGTGTTTTAAGGTTCAGCTTGCGTTATTTTAAGGGGAAGTTTATGTTCTGATTCTTTACTGAGCACACAGTATTGAGATTCTTGTGATTGCACAGATAATTGATTTTTTAAAAATTTTATTCATGAAGTTCATTTGCATCCCATAGCCCTCTGTAAATGTTTCCCCCAGTTGTATGTACTTACTAAATGCACGCTTATTCATTGTACATACTAGAAATTTTTGTGCTAAAATATATTAAGTAGGATTTTTGTAGCAAAGCATTCTATTTTTGTGTTCTTATAGTGTATGTGTTAACATTAATATTCAGTTTCAACACTGGTGTATTTATTTTTTAGCAACTTGACTCCTAGAAGCCTTAGAATGACTTTTAAATAAACATTCAACCAAAAATTATGAATTTATTGAGATGTGGCCTTATATATGGTGTTTCTGTGTTCATAACATGAGATTTTTTTAAATTTAGATTTTATTTAAATATTTAGAATTAGTTTCATTTTAAGTCAAAATAGAAAATGTATTAAGCATCTAGGCTTCTGGGAGGAAGTTCTTATACTCTTCTTTCTTGGCATTAGAAAGAAGCAATATGAATTTATGAATATTCCAAATATTCAGGCCGTTGTATTATGTTCATATTGGTTTAGGTTTGTTTTTCCCAATGTTTCTTTAAAGTTCTAGGTTGTTGGCATTCACTGAATATATAGCTACTATGGTTTTTGTATGGGATGTATGAACTCTTGGTTACATATAGGCAGATTTCAGTGTTTTAAAGACTTCCTGCTACATTAATTATATTGTAATGGGAGGCTTTTAAAACATTAGGTAAAATTTAATTGAAGTCACACAAATATTGAATGGTATCTGTGGATAGCAAATACTACAAGTATTTTTTTCATGTCGGAGTACCCTAAAACTCCATGGGAGTTTCATAATTGGACAGACCCACAATTTCAGTAAAAATATTTTGTTTTGAAGGTGCATTTTTTGCCTCACTGTTGCTGCATAACATTTCTCAGCATTTCTGTATGCACATTATTTTAAAATACAGTGATAAATTCATGTTTGTTTACTTTTTTACTTTGGAAATTATAATACTGAGGTGATATTTACTGGGAAATGATCCTTTGGGAGCGAATCCTAATGTATGTTGAGGACTGCAGCTATATAGCATTTATGACGTTAGTCTTAACAAAGGTCTATTACCCCATTCTTTGCATCCCATGGTACATTAGTTTACAGCCCAGCACAGCCTTACAAAGCCCCTAACAACAAAAAAATTGTATCATATTCTAGCACCCATGAATTATTGAATAATCACTCTTTGTAAATAAGTTGTCTAATATCAGAAGGCCAAAGAAAGTCTTGAGATTTTAACTATTGAATGTGGTGACTTCATAAGATTTCTGTGCAAAAGGTAAGGTGATAATCCATCAAACAGGCATCCTTTTGATGTCCATGAAAACTAGACTTCCATATTAGCTTCTTTCAAAGGCGCATTCCCATTTTATTAAACTGTTTGTACTTGCAATTTTGTGTTTAATGTTTACTTTGTCTTTTCTTTCTTTAGCATTTAGGTGACTGTTCAGCAGTTTGCTATATGGCCATTGTTGGCCTTAAACTGCACTAGTAACAAGCATGGTATTTATCTTGTATTGAAAATAAAAACAAAGTTTTGATAATACTTTGCATTTTGTCCTTTTTGTTTGACTTATAATTTGTTAATTATTTTTTTAACCTTGAATAATAATCTGTTGGGGAAATGGCAATATTAACAGGGCTTAGATGATCATATTTGTTTTGTCTAAGCCAACCTCCTTGAGAGTGGTTATTTTCTCCTGACATAGTTTAAAAGTTTTAATTTATTTTGTATGCATGCATGTGGTGCGCCAGCCATGGCCCATTTGTGGAGGTTAAAGGACAATGTTTAGGACTTGGCAGCATCACCTTTACTTGCTGAGCCAACTGTCTAGAATTATGATTGCTTCGTCTTAAGAAGATTTTGAACCTCACCAGCCCTTCAGAAGTAAAAACATTTTCTGATCACAGCAAACATACTTTACCAGTTAACTTGGGAACATTATAGGACATACTTTTAAGTAATAACAGATTTGTTCTTCAAATATCTGATCCATTGGAGCTAGAGATAGAACTCAGTTGGTAGAGAACTTCCATGCAGTGCAAGAACCCTGGGTTTGATTCACAGTACCACATAAGACAAGCTACAGTGGGACACATTTATAATCCTAGCACTCAGGATCAGAAATTCAGATTTATCCTCATCTCATGAGATTCAGGCCACCCTGGGTTATGTGAGAGTAAGCTTTTAAAAAAGAAAGAGAAATATCTGGTAAACAAATGTTGAATTAGATGCAATTTCTTACATGCAAACTTCTGAGTAACAATGCTTAAGCAATTCAGATAGAAATAATACAGGTTACCATCATGCTTTTGTGGCATTGTTAGGTTTCTTGTTACTGTTTATGCATTTTTAAAGTTGCATTATCATTGGAATAATTTGAGGGTCTTTGTCTATAGCCTTTATATATCAACAGAGCATGTAACTGAAAATTACTGGGGATATCTTGAATAGAGAACATTTTAAACTACCAAAGAAACAATCATAACCTGCATTGCCTCCAACTTAGGGTATAGCTGAAGATGACATTGAATTTTGGATCCCTCAGCCATGTTTGAGTGCTGTGTTGAAGGACATGGTGCCATTCTCAGTTTCTCCAGTGCTAGGAAACCCAAGGCTTCCTGCATGATAGCCAAGCACTGCCAAACTGATTACGGCTCCAACCTGGGCAGAGCTGTTTCTGTTCTGTAAACAAGGGATTTAAGATGATTTTTCTAGTCTTTGTACTTGGGTTCCTAACTCTAATGATGAAATAACTACTTCTAATTATACTGTGGGCCTTGAACTTTTATCTTCCAGTAACAGAGTGCTTAGGAACTCTGATTGAACATTGATTCTGATCAGGTATGCAGGATTTTCATACTTCAAAAAATGCACTCAGTGGAGTGTGGTACTGTGTGCCTGTGATTGCCAGCACTTGGAAGTGGAAGTAGGAGAATCCATAGTCTGAGGCTAAAGTAAATTACCAGTTAGCCCTCTACTTAAGTGTTTCTGTTGTGTGGACACACACCTGTCAGATCTAAGGACAGCATAAAGGGTTCTTTCCACCTTTGAAATAGTATCTCCCTTGTTTCTGCCATATTGGCACATTCCAGGCTTGTGATCAGATGGGTGAATCTCCTGTCTGTACTTCAAATCTTAGCACTCATACTGAGATTTAAAAATGTGTGCTACCCCAAGGTCCAGTTAAACCACTCCTGGGCATATATCGGAAAGATGTTCAACCGTAAAACAAGGACATTTGCTCAGCTATGTTCAAAGCGGCTTTATTCTTAATCACTAGAATCTGTAAATAACCTAGTTGTCCCCCAATTGAAGAATGGATACAGAAGTTGTGGTACATTAATACAAAGGAATACTACTTAGCAATTAAAAACAAGGAAATCATGAAATTTGCAGGTAAATGGATGGAACTAGAAAAGATCATCCTGAGTGAGGCAACCCAGAAGCAGAAAGGTACATGGTATGTACTCACTTATAAGTGGATATTAGCCATATGGTATAGGATAAACACACTAAAATCTATAGTCCTAAAGAAGCTAAACAAGGAGGACCCTAGGGAAGATGATTCTCATTCAGAAGGATAAACAGGATAGACAGCGGAAGCAGAAGACAAGAAACAGGACAGGATCCTTCCACGGAGGGCCTTTGAAAGAGTACCCAGCGGGGTATTGAAGCATATGGTAAGACTCATGCAGGGAATCTTAGGAGAAATGGGAGATAAAAAAAACCTGGGAGGGACTGGAGCTTCACAAGGAGACCAACAGAGCCAAAAAAAAAAAAAAAAAAAATCTGGGCCCTGGGGATCCTGCAGAGACTGATGAATCAACCAAGGACCATGAATGGAGAGGACCCTCTGCTCAGATGTAGCCCATAGGCAGCTCAGTCTCCAAGTGGGTTCCCTAGTAAGGGGATCAAGGGCTGCCTGTCATGAACTCAATCGCTTGCCTCTGCATTCTTTATGACAGCCCATGACTGCCTCTGACATGAACTGATTGGCCTGCTCTCTGATCACCTTCCCCTGAGGGGGTGCACCTTCCCAGGCCACAGAGGAAGATAATACAGCCACTTCTGATGAAATCTAATAGACTAGGATCAGAAGGAAGGAAAAGATCTCCACTGTCAGTGGACTTGGGGAGGGGTGTGCGTGGAGAAGGGGAGAAGGGAGAGGAGGGAGCTACAGCAGGGATACAAAGTGAATAAAGAGTAGTTCTTTTCTAAAAGAGCAGGCATAGGCATTGCATTTTAATTTCTGCCTAGGGCCTTGTGTTCTGTTAGCAATTTGAAGTTGGCATGAGCCAGTGAGACAGTCTCCTTACTGATACACAAGACTTCTAACTTCATTATTCCTCCAACTTCTACTATTATCCCCATCTCATCACAGACCAAGAAAAAGGGAGAGCAGGGGCAGGTCACTAGCATGAACATGGTTGCCTGCTCTTTGATCACCTACTTCTGGCGAGGTGGCCTCACTAGGCAGGCCAGAGAAAGAGGATCTGGACAGTCCTGATGAGACCTGGTAGGCTAGGGTCAGATAGGGGAGGAGGAGCTCCCCTATCAGTGGAATGAAGGCGGGGGGGGGGGGGTGTGAGGAAGGGAGGTTGAGATAGGCAGGAAATGAGGGAGAGGGGCTATTGACAAGATAGAAAGTGAATACATTGTAATTAATAAATGTGGAACATGGTGTACTTGTTTTTTGTTTTGTTTTTCAAGACAGGGTTTCCCTGTGTAGCCTTGACTGACCTGTACTTGCTTTATACACCAGGCTAGCTTGGGTGGCGCACACCTTTAATCCTAGCACTCAGCAGAAGGCAGGAGGATTTCAGGGCGGTTACCTAGAGAAACCCCGTGTAGAAAAACCAACAACAAAAACCAAAATGCCCTACTCTGTTTTATTTTTTTACTTGGGTTTTAGGAATCATATTTTCAGGCTAAACCCTTTTGTCTACCCAGTTAGGCCCTGCATTAAATGGGAAGAAGCTCCCATTTATAGAAAGCTTTGGCTTATTTCCTTAACAGTATACTGAAATCTGAAGAGTAAGAGGGAAGCACCTACCTTCTGGGGAGAGATCTTGTGGAAAAGACCTGTGGGCAGGAGAATTCAATGTGGTAGGAATTTAGAGAATGCTTTCTTTGCCTGAAAGCAGTTACTAAGAAACATGAAAGGTGTGGGATTTATTAATGTTGGAGCCTAAGGCGATAGTAAGATTTGCACAGTCAGTGAGATGGCTCAGCGGGTAAAGGCACTTGAGCCATTCCTGAAGACCTGAATTCCATTTCCAGTACCCATGTAGTCTAAGAAGAGACCTATCTCCTGTGGATTGCCCTCTGTACACACGCACAGGCTAAACATTGACTGGACCAAAGTTATTTGATGCTATGTTGTGTGATTCAGTTAACTTTATAAGGAAAACCCTACCTTTTTATTACTATTATATCATCTAAAATTCCAGTATAGAAAGTGGTCTCTAGCAACATTGACATTAATGGGGCCAGAAGCTGAATTTTGCATTACTACAATTCCCAAGAATATACATTAAAGGTTTACAGTTTTCTCTTTTTTGTTTGCTTTGTTTTTTGAGGCTGGGTTTCTCTGTATGACTGTCTTAGAACTCTTCTTAGAACGCACAAAGATCTGCCTGCCTCTGCCTCCTGAATGCTGGGACACCTGCCCATTTGTTGTTCTTAAGATAAGGTCTCATTCAGGCTGCTTTGGAACTGAGAATCCTGCCTCCTAACTGCAAGGATTATAGACCTGAGCTACCCCACCCACACTGTAATATCTTTATCTTAGTCCAGATATCTTCTAAAAATCATATCTTCAAGTACTTGGTTAAGAAAATGAACAGTTTGCTCAGTAGTTAAGAGACTGACTGCCTTCTCTTCCAGAGGACCTGGGTTCAATTCCCAGCACCCACATGCTCTCCGTTACTCCAGTTTCAGGGCTTCTGACATCTTCACGCAAATAAAAATGCAGATAAAACACCAATGAACATAAAATAAAAATACATTATACGTATAAAAAGAAAATGGAACTGGGTGGCGGTGGTGCACATCTTTAATCCCAGCACTCAGGGAGGCAGAGTAGGTAGATTGCTGTGAGTTCGAGGCTAGCCTAGTCTACAAAGTAAGTCCAGGACAACCAAGGCTACACAGATCCTCAAAAAATAAAATGAACAGTTCAGAGTTTTGAACACATTAAATTGCCGCTAGTTTACCTTTATAGCTATATGTAAAAAGCTACATATTTCTTCACATCTTTTTTTTAAAAATTTTTTTAAATGGTGATTTATATGTTTTGCTTTGTAACACAGATCCAGTCTATGTCCTTCCAATTCTAGGCAGGTACTACCAACTGAGCTATAGACTTCTTTTCTGAAAATATTAGTAGTGGACTGCCATCTAGTGGTAGGCAAGTAAGTCCTATCAATTTTCATGTGGAAAAAAATTTTCAGTTAGAATAGGAATCTGCTGGGCATGGTGGTGCACACCTTTAATCCCAGCATCCAAATGGATCTGTGAGTTCAAGGCCAATGTGTCCTACACACTTCCATGACAGCTTGGGCTGCACAGTGAGATCTTATCTCAAGCCAACAAAAAGAGAGTCTTTGAGAGTTGATACAGAATCAACTGGAGGGCAAATCCTCACCACATGCCTATGACGAATTATCTAGATGGGTACTGTAATTTGGGGGGGGAGATCACCATTTCACGAGCTGGGGTCTAAAAGGAAAAAGTGAACTGGTCACTGCGACTGACACTCTCATCTTCCTGACTGAGGATGCAGTTTGACCAGCAGCTTTATATTCCTGCCTCAATGCTTTCCTAGCCATCTTGTGATTGCCCCTATACTAAGCCAAAATAAACAGTTAAGTAGTTTTGCTCAGATATTTTGTTTCGGCAACAAGGAAAACACCTAACACAGAACGTATGTTAAATGAGCAACCAAGGGCAGGTTCATGTACTCACAGCCTAGAACTTCCTTTAAAATTCTTTTAAAATCCAAAGCCTCTACGTAGAAAATGTACCTACTCCAATAATGTGGCCACCATGATGCGCTGACTTTCTTGGTGAAGTCACTGGGGTCCTTCATACTTGTCTTATTTATTTCTAAATTCATCTAATATACATGAAGTTGTTTAAAAGATTTGTTTGATAGGGTTGAAGAGATGGCTCAGAGATTAGGAGCACTGGCTGTTCTTCTAAAGATTGTGAGATAAATTCCCAGCAACCACATGGTGGCTCATAACCATCTGTAATAAGATCAGGTGCCCTCTTCTGGTGTGCAGGCACACATACAGGCAGAATACTATATAAAAAAAATTAAAAAGGAAAGAATTTAAAAATATATTTGTTTACATTATTGCCTTAGTGAATACTTAAGGACGGGGTTTCTTTGTGTAACCTTGGCTGTCCTGAAACTCACTCTGTAAACCATCACAAAGATCTACCTGCCTCTGCCTTCCAAGTGCTGGGGTTAAAGGCATGCATCATCACCACCTGGTCTAGAGAATTCATTTAACATTACTTGGGGATTTTGCTCATTTTGTGATTCTGGGGCTCAAACCCAGGGTCTTGAAAGTGGTAGGCAAGTACCACTGAGTTACATCTCGGGCTGTCATTTAACATTAAAAGGTAAGCTTTTTAACATTTAATTATTGGTAGGCATGGCTCGTGTAGTGGTCAGAAGACAATTTGGGGGAACTAGTTCTCTTCTAAATGTGGGGCAATCTCTGGGATTGAACTCAGAACATTGGGCTGAGTTTAATTCATGGTGGGGGTGGGGGACAATGTTCCTTCACCACTGAGCCATCTTACAGGTTCTCATTCAGGGTTTTGGTTTTTAAACAAATGTTTGCTATCTAAATTCTGAGCAAAATGTAAGAGTCTGGACTTGTTGCATGTGGGAGATTAGTTTGTTCTTAGCCATAGGTGAAAATGTATATATTTGTCTTCTTGAACCACAAAATGAGATAATTCTCCCAATGACAAAAGTGATGAATGTGCAGTATGCTTGAGATTTAAAGCATTGAGCTCTGTAAGAAAGGTGATAAAGACTAACATATACTGGCCACTTTAAAGAAAGTAGAGACTATACATATTCTCCACTTTCTCAGTGATATTGCATATGCATACCAAAACCCATTTGGGTTCCTCACTTTGAGGAATATAGTAGTTGATTTGCTTTATCTTGGAATCAAGGGGAAATGTGAAAGGAATTATTTTTAGGAGTCATTTGCAAATATACAATCTACAGCTAAACTAGAATCAAAAATTGAGCAAGCTCAATGCATACAGAATCAGTTTAGAAACCAGTGTAGCTAATGTTTAATAACTTAAACATTACTTCCAGCAAGCACCTTTTTGCTGGAAGTAGTAAACTTATTGGAAGACGTTAAGATAAATGAAAATCAGAACATTCCTGTGCTAGAAAGAGGATAGCATTTTAATAAAATACAGTTTCTTCTAAATCAGGATTTAGAATCATTGCAAATTTAATTACAATCCCAAGATATTTTATTATGGAGTGTAAGGTTCTAAACTTTATATGGAAGTTGAGAGGCAAATGAGTGCCAAGAAGGGACAGAAGAGGTAGGACTTGTTCAACCGGGTACCATGATCTGTAGTAAGTAGGATAATGCAGGTTCAGGACATCAGTAGGCAGGCTCCAGGAAACAATATGGAAAGATAGAAACCATATGTATATGAAACTTTGATTTATGGTAGGATGGGAATTGCTGCATACCATTTTCAGATGCTGATATAATATGATGCATACCTCATGCTATATATAAATATCAACTCTGGGTGGGCTAAATAAGTACTTAATGTTAAAGGCACAGGTAGACTACTTTAAGTTTGAGGCATCTGTTTGCCTATTCACACAGGTCTTACATTTAATTAATTCCCGGTAGTCCTGAAATTGACATTCATGAGCGACTACAGCTGGTGCAGAAGTATATTTTTTAATAATAATAGTAAAAAGGGAAACACTGGATATTGAATATATTAAGAACTAATGATAATTTAAAAGAGAATCCTATACTGGGAGAAGGTATTCAAAATACACAACTCATTAAAGACTAATATAACAGGGCTGAGGCTACAGCCATAGTGGAGTATTCATGTGCATAATGGCTCAGGGTTGGTCTCCAGCACAGCTTTATCATAGTTGGGAAAATCCAATTGGAAACTTAAGTAACAAGCCAGTTGGGGTGGTGCTCAACTCTACTCCTAGTGTTCTGGAGGATGAGACTGGAGGAACATGAGTTCAAATCCAGTCTGGTGTGCAGTACCACACCTCACAAAAACTGTGAGGGGCAGAGGGAACAGAAGACATGAACGGACACTGCAGAAACAGTCCATAATGTTAAGTACAACCTTATTAGAAATTTAGGAAATGTGTATTAAGATCACAAGTGCTATTTTACAACCATAAGATTGGACAAAAGGCTTAAGCAGTTATGTATTTTGGCGCAAATATGGTATAGGGAGGGAATAATGTTGGAAATGTAGATTGGTACACAGAATGTTGGAAAACTGGCTTAGTGTTTCCTTGTGATGTGTATGCTAGAGAAATTTGTTTTCTTTTGAGATGCTTATTAAATATAAGCATATAGGAATATATAAGAATATAGTAGTATAATAAAAACTGGAAACAGCTCAAATATCAAGAATAAATAGTACACTCAGTATAACATTTTGTAGTCTGAGAACAAGAATTCTTAACTAAGCATACCAATATGTAGATGAGTTGTGAAATTATTTTGGCTTCAACAAGTCAGAAAAATTCTCAATATTCCATTTATTTATGTTCTCAGAAAGGCAAACTTGCAAATGTTGTAGGGTTTTTTCCATTAGGAAAGAAGTGCAAGAAAGTAGTACAAGAAAATGATTAATAAAATCCAGCATATTAGTTGTAGGGCAGCGAAGCAGAGGAATACAGCCAAGGAGGAGATTCCACAAAGGCTGTGTGTGTCCCAAAGTGGCTGGCACGATAGTTGGCTCTTATCTTCTGTTTTATTGTATGGGCTGTAGACAAACATTTTGACACACGTATATGCTATATACAGTGCAATAACCTGTTACACAATGGATCTAGACAATTTAAGCTACCACTATACCTGGGAAATGGCAGTAAAAAATCTTAGATGTATTTTCCAAAACATGGCAAAAACAATCTTCTGCTTAGAGAAGTTAAATGTGAGGAAAGATGTGAGTTGAAAAAGTCGACTTAAAATTTACAATTGTTTTGAGGGTTTTTTAAAATTCAAATAAAACCAGGGCATATGTTTTCCTAGGAATGAGATTTTGATGGTGTTTTTCTCTTATATTAGCCATGAGATTATTCCTCATATAGCACTGGATAGCCAGTGCTGACCTGAGGGTCAGGACAAGTGTAATTAAGGGATAGTATTTTTAGGTCAGTTGCAAGTAAATCTAAAACATCGAGTTCCATACGATGTATCACAAAAGTGTCACTGTTCATTCTCTTAGATGAGATAGTGGGATTTAAATATGTGCCTTGTTCATGGCCAGCCTCTTCTGAAGCAGACTGCTGTGAAATGTTCTCTTTGAGGTAAGTAGTACTGGGGAACCTTTGTACCTGACCATAATCTTTCTGTGCCAGATTATTTTTGTCTTTGTCATCAGAGTCTGTTTCCTTCCTTCCTTTTTTTGTTTTGTTTTGTTTTAAAGCCAAATACTGTTTTGAGTCCAAGCGCTAACATAGTTGGGAAAGCAAACTACACTCAAATCAGTAGTACCACACACACACACTAGGTAGAGCCCTGGTACTGTGAATACCATAGGATAAAGTGACCACATTGGTGCAGCTCACCACTCCTACACTGAAATCTTAACAAATGTCTTTGGTTAAAGTACACATGCAAGCGCAGAGAGGGCACCTTCCCAGAAAAGGTTTGAGAAATGTCCAGATTCTCTAACCAGGCTGTGAGAAGTTTCCTATACAAACCAGACCCTAAAGTCTGGGAAAGAGGGTTGATTTCTTCAACACTGAAATCGCAACAAAAATTACTAAGACGAAAGCGGAACCATGGCTTGTGACTGTTAGTCTCAGTTGTCATTTTGAGATAGGACTGGGAAATATTGTCTGGGAGATAAAGCTCTGGGCATGCCTTTGAGGGACTATCTTTACTAGGTTTATTGAGGTAGGAAGACTTGCCCACATAGGGTAGCACCATTCCATAGGTTGTGGTCCCATATTGCCTAAAAAGGAAGGTAGCTGAGCACAGCTACCTTCTCTGCTTTCTGATTGCATGCAAAGTGGTCAGCTTAGACTCTTGCTAGCTTTTCTCCATCGTGATGAAGTGTGAACCAAATAAACCCTCGGTCTCTTTTTTTTTTTGGTCAGGGTATAAAACACTCATTTTAAGAAACAGGCTTGGAAGATGCTTCAGTTGATAAAGTGCCTGCCATGCAAGCATAAAGACCTGACTTTAGATCTCCAGCACTAGCATTAAAACAAAAACTTAGCAATGGGCTAGTGGTGTGGTGTGTGGTTGCTCATGTTTGTAACCCTAGCACAGGGTTGGGCAGGAAGGACAGAAACGGGCAGTGCTTGCTGGTAGTGAGTACTGAGTCCACTGAAAGATGAGGCAGAGTGCACACATGCACACACAATGGCACACACATAAGTTTCCAGAAGACAATAGAAATGGAATTGTATGGATTGCCAAAGATTTCAAAGTTATTACAAGAAAGCTGCCTTGGACATTTAAAAGCACAGACAACTAAGCAAAATCAGGAAATTCTTGTATGAAGAAATTGAAAATGTCAACAAAGAGATATAAACTTGGACACAGAGCAAAGCAGTTATGGAACTAAAGGTTATATACCTGTATTAAGAATCTTGCCATAGGGCTTGAGTAGCAGATTTGAATAGGTGTGCATTAGCTTTGCATAACTGTAACAAAATATGGGCAGCATTAAAAAAATTGCTTTCAGTTTTTGAGGTTCCAACTCAAGGTGACAGTCCTGTTGCTTTGGGTCTGTGACACTGATACTGGATGGCCATGGTGGGGTGCACATGTTGAAACAAATCATTTACACTGCAAGCCGGGCAGCAGAGAGAGGACCAGCTGGGATCCTGCACTTCCTTTTCAGGGCTGAGCAGGATTTATTAAAACTTCCCATAAGGCATCTCTTCTCAATTTCTCACACCTCTCAAAAGCACCACGCCTGGGAACAACATTTTTAATATATGCACTCTTGGTGCACCCTCATCCAAACATAGCAAGGTAGGATAGGATAAAGAGCCAATGAACCTGCCAGGCATGGTGGGCCACACTGTTAATCCCAACAATCAGGAGGCAGAAGCAAGTGAATCTGAGCTTGAGGCCATTCACTACATAGTGAGTTCCAGGACAGCCAGAGCTACATAGACTCCACCTCCAAACAAACAAACAAACAAAAAACCCAACAAGAATCAGGAAACCTAGCAGGCAACAAATTTTGTAATTGCAAGGCAGGATTAAAAAAAAAAAAAATATATATATATATATGGAGAGAGCCTAAGAGCCCTAAGGAGCTGAACAACAAGCACATTACTGAGTATAGGGAATGAGAAGAAAGGCAGAGGACTTACTTGAAGATCAGAGAAAAATGAACACACACATGAAAAGAGCTCAAATAGCTTCAAAGAATAAATCATAATCAGACTGCCAGAAACCATACAGAGGATCTTGAAAGTATCAAGATAAAATATGTACAAAAGAGGTGCTGTTAGATTGTGAAGTTTCTCAGCAGAAACTATACAAAAGATGAATGATATGATGGAATATTCAAAGTACTGTTTGTCGAGAATACTATACCTAGAAAATTATTATTACAAAATTAAACCTACTTAGGGAAACCTAGATAAACAGAAATAGAAATCTTACTGCTGTATCATCACATATAAAATATTCAAGGAAGTCCTTTAAGAGACTTAAATATCCACATGGGAATGGTCCCCAAATACTACTGTATAGATGTATAACCAATAAGTTTGTTTTTTAGATTAAAAATAAATTTATATGTATGAGTGCTTTGCCTGCATGTGTCTACATGTGTCATGTGTATGCCTGGTACCCACGGAAGTCAGAAGAGGGCTGGAACTTGAATTATAGATGGTTGTGAACTACTATGTGGGTGCTGGGAACTGAACCTGAGTCCTCTGCAAAGCAGCAAGTGCTCTTAACTTCTTAGCCATCTCTCCAGCCTGTGTGTGCATGCCTTGGCAGAAAGTATCTTCACATAGTTATCTTACTACCCTCAAACATGTAGCTAATCTTACTGTAGTATAGGTATATGTTTTTGTTTGCATTCTTTTGCTTTGCTGAACACCATATTTATCATAAACCTGAGGGGAAAAAGGGTTTCTTTCTCTCATACTTCTAGGTAAAAGTCTGCCCTGCAGGGAAGTCAGGGCAATAACTCAGGTAAGAGGAGTGCAAGAACCATGGGAGAAAGCTGCTCACTGATTCAGTTGCTTTTTCGCTTTTTCTTTCTTTTTTTCTTTCTTTCCTTCCTTCCCTCCCTCCTTGCTTCCTTCCTTCCTTCCTTTCTTCCTTACTTCTTTTCTTTTTTTGAGACAGGGTCTCTCTGCTGTCTTGGAATTCTCTCTGTAGATCAGGCTAGCCTCAGACTCAAAGAAATCCTCCTGTCTCTGCCTACCAAGTACTGAGATTAAAGGCATGCACCACCACCACCCAGCTCAGTTACCTTTTGTATAATAGCACAGGCCTACTTGTCTAGGCATGCTTCTGTACATCAATTAGCAATCAAGAAAATGTCCCAGAGAAAGTCCTACAGGCCAATCTGATGGAGAAAGT
Source organism: Pachyuromys duprasi (assembly GCA_028658305.1). Lineage (NCBI taxonomy): Eukaryota > Metazoa > Chordata > Mammalia > Rodentia > Muridae > Pachyuromys > Pachyuromys duprasi. The sequence goes on from CM053766.1 coordinate 56,024,164, forward strand.
TCTTCAGTTGAAGTTCCCTCTAACCAGATGTGTCACGTTGATATCCAAGATTAGTGATCACAGCACATGATCCACTAGAGCCTTAAAAGATGAATAAGCTGGGCTGTGGTGGCCCATACCTTTAATCCCTGCACTAGAGGAAGCAGAGGCAAGCAAATCTATGACTTCAAGGCCAGCCTGGTCTCCACAGTGAATTTCAGGACAGCCAGGGCTACAGAGAAACCCTGTCTCAAAAGCAAAACAAAACAAAACAACAGCCCCCCCCCACAGATCTGTTGTAGTAAATAAAACAGGTGTTGGGGTAAATAATGCTTATTATTAGCCTAATGGTTATTTTGGTGGTATTATTTAACCCGCTATCACAATCACATAAAACATAAGCACCTGTTAGATTTCGTAATTGCCAACACCTTGGGTTGGGCAGATAATTCCATCTATGCTATCTCAATAACCTCATCATCCATCTCCCAGCTCACATCCAATGCCATGATCCTTAACTATCTTCATCTGGGCTACCTTCCATCCATAATCTTATAAATAGTTGCTCATATTTTGTGTTTTTTCCATTCATGCCACTCTTGGAGTCCTTCCTCCTGGCATACATGGTTCTTTCTCTATGCTAACCCATCGTAGAGTCCTCCTTTTTCCTCTCTTCTGGTCTATCTGCATTCTTCCTGTTTGTGATTCTCCACAACCTTAGCCACTCCTTAGCCTACTCCATTCTGCCCAGATACCATTTAACCTGGCCATTTAATCAGCCAATCAGGTAGGTTTACACAACAAGGATAGGTATATCCAGGCAGTAACCAGATCTTGAGGGCCAGTTTATAGTATCAAAATACAAGTATCAGACCAACCCCCAACAGGGATCTGAAGAATAGACTCAGCAGTTAACCACATTTTCTGTACTTTCAAAGGACCAGAATTGGGTAGCTTGCATCTTCTTTAACTATAGCTCCAGGGGATCCAACACCCTCTTCTGGCCTCCACAGACGTCTGCATGTGTGCATACACACACACACACCCCTTTAAAAAATATCTGTGGATCTGTGACCTGGGAGAAGTGCTACTGGCAGCTTCTTTTTGCAGCAAATGTTGGTGAATGCAGAAATTCCATGGCCGTTCAATGTGCTGAGAGAAGCTTAAATGTCAAGTGTTCTGCCCTAAATGGAACATTGATCTCACCCTTCTAAGGCTCAGGGAACACTGAGGAGGAAGGATCATAAAGATATAAACTCTGAAGTGGGGAGGGAAATGCTATTTTCTGGGCACTTCATGCTTGTTACAATAATAATGAAGCCACAGCAGCTGTGGCTGCCTGTGTTTGGCCTGCAGAAGACTGGGCCCTGCCAACATTCAGTCCTATAAGGAGGCAGCCGGAGAGCTTTCTCCTCCAGCAAGAATACTGGCTATTGATAGACACTTGCAGTGGGAGAGTCATTAGACACCAGTGACCTTACCTGGCCTCAGTGGCTAGTTCCACACCCATGGTCACGGGCCATTTACCAGGCTTTAGTGGCTAGTTCCACACCCATGGTCACGGGCCATTTACAGATTTCAATGAGGACATAAAGTATTTCTCCTCACACAGGAGACATAAGCTTTAAAGAATATACATAACTGACTACGATAATACAAAGTGGTGATGCGTCAACTTTTAAATGTATTTTCATGATTTCTGGTAGCTGGAAAGTTCAATATCAAGAATAGATATCCTCACATGACTGCAGGTAGGAAGCAAGCCTGTGATGCTTATCTTTCCTTGAAGAGTTTGCTTAGGCACGTATCAGTGAGGCACCTGGAGCCAATTTTATATGGAACACAGGAAGGAACTGACTTCTAAATATGTTAATTCAACTGTGGATGATGTCTTCATGGTAAGATGGTGTTGAAAGCTTGTGGGTTTCAATTTTTTTTTATATCTAGAATGGTACTCTCCCTTACTTCCCTGTCACTTAGATGTGTTTGACTAATTAAGGCTCTTTTTGACCATAATTATTGGAAAATAGTGCTCCAAAGGGCAGGGTGGCACATATCTTTAATCCCAGCACTTGAGAGGCAGACGCAGGTGGATATCTGTGAGTCTGAGACCAGCCTGGTCTACAGAATGAGTCCAGTAAAACCCTGTCTTGAAAAACAAAAACCAAAAACAAACAAAAAGGAAAATAATGCTTCTATAAACTTCCTTTGATAGTCTATGCTTCCAAAAGTGCTGATTTAGTCCTGAGTGTCAATTCTGTTTGCTCCTGGTTCATTTTGAAACTGTATTCCAGACAGCTCCAAAAGTGATCCACTTACCAAAGCTGTTGCTACTGTTACTAACCTATTCTTCCTTAGGAAAGACCAATAAATGGTCCTTTTATATAAATCTTAGATATACTTGTTGCTAAAGAATATGGAGTAGATTTTCTGCCTGTTTTTTTCTGTTGTCAAGATGAGCATCTTGTGTTGTTCTGATGTCATGAATCAACATGGTAACCCAGGACTGACCACTAAAAATTGAGGCTCTTTTTCAGCCCCAGAAAAGAGGTGACAAAGGCAAATCCTTCCACACCAATCTTGTTCTTCTTCAACAGAATCTGGAAGGGCCCTTTGTTCATCAGGCTCTCAGCTTTACACACATAAATCCCATCAAGTTGTTGTAATAAAAGAATCCAAACTCTGACCAAAAAGAGACTATTAAGAAAAGAGAATCTGGGAAGGTGGCTCAGTTGGTAAAGTGCTTGCTATCTAAGCTTAAGAATCTGAGTGCAATGCCCAGTGCCCACATGAAAAGCTAGGCAAGGTGATGCCGACCTGTAACACCATGCTGGAGAGGCAAAACCAGATGGATCCCTAGAGCTCACTGGCCAGCCAGGCTAATGAGATCAGTGAGTTCCAGGTTTAGGTGAAGAATAATTGAAGAAAACACCTAATGTCAACCATAGATTTACACACACACACCCACGTACACAAAAGGAAAGGAAGAAGAAAAGAAATACAAGTCAAGTATAGTGAAACATGCTTGTAATCCTAGGACTTGGGAGGGAGAGATGAGACCCTGAAGTTTGAGGCCAGCCTGAGCTTCGTAGGCAATTCAAAGCCAGTTACTCAAGACTTTATCTCAAAAACAGGAACAACAACAACAAAAGTTATACAAACTGTAGAGGGTTAGTGAGTCCTTCTGAGGAAGGAAGAGGCTCACAGCTGCTCTCACCACGGAAGTGGAAGGAATCTCTATCACAGATTGCCGTAAAGAGAAGTTGACCCGTTTTTCATTGAAATTTAATAGCCATTTAATGTTGCACTCTTTTTAAAAACTATTTTATTTGGGGTTCTTTAAAGTCTCTCCCAACCCCCAACCCTAGGTAAGAGAGAGAAGGTTAGTGGGGTGAGGGGATACAGACCTCTTTAATTCTCCCAGCTGTTTAGGGTTGATGGGTTGTTTTGGGGCTATACCAATTCAATAACAGCAAATGCAGCAAACAGTCTCCTCCACGCCACTGCGTTGAAACATTGCTCTTGTCTGTCTTTAAGCTGAAACACTGTCAGTCTCTGGTCTCTCCAAACTGCTACCCTTTTTCTTTCTGGGCTTCCATGTTTGTATCTCTCAGAGTCTTAGATCATGCTTCTTTATGTGTTGCATGAGGCAGGCAAAGACCTTCCTCAGGAGGCAATTAGCAGCCTTGGACAAACTAAATCCCAAACTAAAAGCTTCCATTACAATTTAGTGGTAGAGACACTTAGTGGCAGAGAAAGTCTACATCCACACATTTAGTATTTGTTTAAAAGTCAAGTTACTTACTCAAGAGTAATGGGCAACATTGGAAGTAGAAGAGTTGAGAGAGAGCCCCTCTTGGGGCATGTGATCATTCTTGTGAGTTCAAAGAACTTTCTGAAGGCAAAGGGAATGGGGCAGGAAAGTTAAATACATATACCCGTTGACTTGAGTAATGAAATAACCTTGGTGGTACAGCCTTCCCTGCTCTGTAACCACTGAGCTCAGGAGCAGCGGGAGGAGAACAGAGACTCCCTTGTTTCGTAGTTAACTCAGCCAGTGCCTTTAAATTGGAGAATTAAATTGGGCTAGAGAAAAGGCTCCAAAGTTAAGAGCATTGGATGTTCTTCCAAAGGACCTGGGTTTGATTCCCAGCACCTACATGGCAACTTACAACCATCTGTAACTCTAGTTCTAGGGGAGTCAACATCCTCTTCTGGTCTCTTTTGACCTTCATGAACATCAGCAATGCATCTGTGCGTGGATATAAATGAAGGCAAAGCATTCATACACACAAAAAACAAAGAAAATATGCATTAAGGATTATTACTGAAAGGAGTATGTGACTTTTGAAAAGGTGGTTGTGAACTTCACTCTGGAGGAATGGGCTTTGCTGGATTTTTCTCAGAAGAGATATTATACGAGAGTGATGTTACAGGAACCTGGCTGCTATCCTCATCCCCCCAAACCCCAAACAAGAATAATAAAAGAACAAAGAAGACTAGAAAACTGAAGATGTCTAATATAATTCCAGAAAAAAAAGAAAGCCTGACCATTACAGTTCAGACAGGACACAAACTACATGAGTGTGAGGAGTAAGCAGAGACTCCGTACACGTGAAGGAGTTTGCGAGCTCCTTCCCTGCACCTCTTCTGAATGGTTTCTGAAGCATGTGAGGATTTTCGGGAAACTCAATGAATGTAAGACATCTAGGAACCCTTCAGTACACAGAACTTTGCTTAGATATGTAAGAGAATTCAGATATGTAAAAGAAGAAACCAAATCCCTATACACACTGTAGCAGCATCTTTATCTCACTTCCCTTAGATGCCATGGGAAGATTCACGATGGAGAGAAATCACCATGGAGAGAAATCATGAGTGTGTAAATAATGTAGGACACCATTCACTTGTCCTGGTTCCTTTCAAAAATATGTTAAGGATTTACAGTAGAGAGAATCTAAATATAGAACATGGGGAAATCCATTATAACAATTTTTTTTTTTTTTTAGGCAGATCCCCTCTACATAGCCCTGGCTGTGCTGGAACTCACTATGTGGGCCTCAAACTCACAGAGCTCCACCTGTCTGCCTCCTGAGTGATGGCATTAAAGGTATATGCCACCATGCCAGGCTCCACATCTTTCTAGTAAAAATGGCAATGTATAATAGAGAAAAGTCCCATCAATATAACATCCTGGGACCTCTTTAGGCCTCTCCATACATTCTAGAGAGCGAGAGAAACTTTGATTAGAAGACATCTAAAAATTATTTCTCCTACATGTGTGAATACATATTTTATCAAAACCTTGTCACTTATAACAAATGTTTTCAGTGCTCTGTGAAATCCTTCATGAGGGCATAGAAAAGCTGCCTCCAAAGGCCAGAGGATGGGTGGGCAGTAGGTGTGAAAGAGACGTCCACCAACAGAAGCAAAGGCTATCCTGAAGAACCAACACAACACCCCAACAACTCATTAGGCTGGAAGTAGCTACCACTATGTTCACCTACAGTTCTGAAATGAAGTAACAGGGCCTGAAGCACAGATAGATAGGGCTTTGGTACACTGTTCTCAGATCCAAGTCTCAATAGGAGGGAGATCCCTTACAATAGCAAACAATGTCAACCAAAGAAATAAACAAAAACCCACAGCAACAGCACAGCCAGCTACAGCTCAACTATATATTAAACCGATTGAGTTTCACCCCAGTAGTTTTACAGAGAAGAGCAGATGCATCTGGAAACCACCCTTCAATTGCAGTCACCATACAGAAGAAGTTGCTTTTTCAGTTGAGATTACAGCTTTATTTCTGGTTACTTAGAAAGCTTAAATGGTATTATTTATGGGCATACATATGCAAAAGGGCGAATTTTGATTCATAGATATTATATAATTAAGATAGATCATAAACCTCAAAGGAAACTTAAAACTATACAATTTTCTTTTTTGGGGGGGAACAGTAAGAAATCTTTGGACTAAAAGTAAACATAATTCATAAAACATAAAAAGTATAGATTAGACTTAATGGTAATTAAAAACTGCCACTCTTCCAAAGCTGATGTTAGGAGAGACAAGCCACACAGAGAAAATGTTTACTTACAACGCAATTACTGGTTGCATTCATGTAATGCTTTTATATGAATCATACTTTTAAAAATTCAGCAATAAGAAAAAATACCTCAGCTGGGCGTGGAGGTACATGCCTTTAATCCTAGCACTCAGGGAAGCAGAGGAAGGCAAATCGCTGTGAGTTTGACATCAGCCAGGTCTATAGAGCAAGTTCCAGGACATCAAGGGCTACACAAAGAAAAAATACCTCATTTGAAGGGACAAAGCATTTCTATAGACACTGCCAAATAATGTATGGCTTGCACATAAATTTAACATTATTGGCTATTAGAGAAGTGAAAGTCCAAAGCATGACACATCACTGCACACCTGTTAAAATGGTTAAAATAAACAGGCTGCCCATAGCATGTGATTTCCTGGGTGCTGCAGAACCACTTTTATTGGCTGATGGTGGAGATGCAAAATAGTAAAACAAATTTGGAAAATGGGTTAACAGTTTCTTTTAAAATTAAGCATATTTGGTGCTAAAGAGATGGTTCAGCAATTAAACAATTTTTTAGAAATTAGGCAGTATAAATTTATTTTGCTGGGAATTTCTCATCAGAAATATGGAATTGTCACTTGTTGCTTTCTGAGGGTCTTTGCTTTGCTCTAACTTCTACCCTCTAAAGCTTAGTTGTTTGCAGTGATAGCAAAAGGAATAATGGATTCTTTTTAAAAAATAACCTGGAATTCCTATTTAGTGTAAATGCTAAAGAAGTGAAATTACAAAATGAATGTTTCACTTTTCTAAGCTATAGCTGCAGTCTGAACCCGAAGGACCTCAGGATCTAGCTGCTTACGAACCACACCCACTTGTTCTTCAATCATGCTGTCTCAGAATTGAACTAGTGTCCCTACTCACCCTGTGCTCATTCAAATTTAGCTGGTGGCATCTTCCATTATCCATTTTTTCCCAACAAAAATTGAAACTTCAAGTTAGATTTTCCTTCCACTTTATATCTTCCCATATATGCAAAAAAAATTTTGTACCCTTGGTATCTTTCATCTTTTCACCCTTCTCTATACCTCATTATTACAAAACCACATTTACACTTGGTAAAGTTCATTTATTGTTTCTCTTTAGATTGTAACCGTAATTTCTTTTTTAAAAATATTTATTTATTTTTTATGTATGAGTGCTCTATCTGCGTGTATACGTGCATTCCAGAAGAGGACAACAGATTCCAGTATAGATGGTTGTAAACCACCATGTGGTTGCTGGGGATTGAACTCATGACCTTTGGAAGAGCAGAGAGTGCTCTTAACCACTGAGCCATTTCTCCAGCCCCCCAAATAGTAATTTCTTAAAGAATGATTTCCAGGCCATTGTCCCTCCAAGAACCACTGAATCAATAAAAACATGAAGTTTGCCCTGGAGAGATGGCCCAAAGTTAAGAGCACTTGCTGCCCTTGCAAAGGACCTGAGTTTGAATCTCAGCACCCATGTCAGGCAGCTCACAACAGTCTGTCACTCTGGCTTCAGAGTTGGGGTATGGGTGGGGGTGTCAATACCCTCTTTTGACTTCCATGAGCACCACCATTCACATGCACATACCCACACAGAGATACACACATATACATATAAAGAAAGTAGAATGTTTAAAATGTTTTAAAAAAAAATCATGATCTACTTTCATCATAATGGTCTTGTGATGCAAAGTTTATAAAATGGCTTTTTTCTACAACAAAGATAATTGCTGAATATTACCCAAGTGATTTACTAATGGTTGCTGAAATGTATTACTAGATTAATGTTGTACATTAATAGGAATGCTTGGCTTTCTCTAAACTAATATCCTACAAAGAAGTTTGACTGAATACAGTGTTATTGAATAACAATAGTAGGAATTACCCTAACTTTCAGAGAAGATACCTTCAGTTTGATTGATGGTTTTGGGTTTTGTTGCTTTGCTTGTGTAGTGCTGGGGAACTAACCCAAGGCCTCACGCATGCTGAGCAAGCTTTTACCAGTGAACATCAACCTCACCCAGTTCTCGTTTTTTTTTTTTTAATTATAACCTCCCATAAATTCAGATTTATATCACAATACTTTATGTTTATACTTAGTATTTTGTTTACTAGTTGGTTATCTTGAGACAAGTCATAAGTCAAGGCAAGTTTAAATACATCAGTGGGTACATCAGAGAGGTGGTTATGGCAATCTGGGGGAAGCTTTTCTACAAGCCTAAGATGCTGTCTGATGACATTCTTAGTTTTTGCATTGGTGGAAGCCAGTGGGTCTGCCAAGTTAATAGATTCCAAAGGTTTGCATCTGTTAGTCACAGTATGTTCTAACACAGAGGTGAGCAAGGAATGGCTATTCTAGGGGCTAAAAGTGGTCCGGGTAAAAATAATTAGCCTCTGGGCCTTTAAGAGGCCAGTCTCCCCACAGGACTGAAAGTCTAATCACTAAGTCTCTGCAGAACAGCTTCTTTTTAGGAGTCTTAGTTTCTACTCTTTTCCAAAAGAAGTGTGTGAAACACTGATGGCAGCCCTCATCTGTAGGGTACTGAGCCTTGATCAAAAGACTTTATCAAGTTTAGGGCGTCGACCACACAAGAAGTTCTTTTCCCTGTGCGCTCTCTGTATGTGTGTTTCCTCAACCCAATAAAAACCTTTCTTGACCACCTGTCTCTCTCCTCCTGTTTTCTGTGTTTGAGAATTTCCCTATCTTACCTGTCACACTCAAGAATTTTCTTGCCTTTTAATTATATAATTGGGAGAGAAAATCACCGCCATTAAGACTCCTAGATCATAACATTTTTTGGGACTTCTCATAATTTCTTCTGAGGACCACTGACTCATAAAGTAAGTATAACCAGGCCAAACCCTGGATAGATAGTAGAGTGTTACTATTGAGCTACTGGTCCTTTCTCCCATCCTGGAATGGGATGGTAATTCACTTGTTTGTTTGCCTACTTATTTTGAGACAAGTTCTCGTTGTTTAGCTCTGGCTGTCCTGGACTCACTATGTAGACCAGGCTGGCCTCTGGATTAAGGTATAGTGTACAACCTGGCAGGCTTAGTGGGATGGTAATTTTGTTTTCTTTTCTCTAACAAAAAAAGGTCCCTTTAGACACCTCTTTTTCTAACCCTACTGTCTGTGTACCATAAAAAGCAAGTTAAAGTGTTTGGTGACTAGAAACCTGTGAACAGAAATTAAAACGCACTATTAAGCTAAGGCTTGGCTTCAGCAGTATTCACTCACATGTCAGAGCAAGCCTAATCTGGTGCTACAGACAGGCATATTCTTGAGGAAGAATTGGAAAGTTACCCTTTGTGGAGACAGACAAACCTTGGGAGGTACAAAGTCTGTACCTTCCATCCTTCCTTTGTCTCTTTTCCAAATCGGAAAGGGAGACAGACCCACTATTGTTTTGACCTCAAAACTGGATAATGGCTAACTTTCTTTTCTCTCCCTTTGTAGAAGCTCTTTGAGAGAAACCTCACACTGATCTGAGCTGCTCTAACTTTTATCATATGTAAAGATGATGTGGTAGCATCGGGGTGGCACTATGGCAGGCCCGTGCCAAGGGGCACCTCCTTAAGGAATACACCCATGCAACAGATCTGGTATAAGGAAGTTTATTGTGGGAAATGGAGAGGGGCCTGGAGAAGGTTAGAGACAGTGAGCCATGAGGGCAGAGAGGGGAGAGGGAGAGAAAGGGGGTACCCAGGACTGAGAGAAAGAGGACGTGGGGACAGAGGGAGTCTGGAACTCTCTCTCTCTCTCTCTCTCTCTCTCTCTCTCTCACACACACACACACACACACACACACACACACACACAGGAGGTGGGGAGGGAAAGCTGGGATGGCAGGAGTCCTGAAGGCAGGCTAGCTGAATTGCCTGTATTCTAACATTCTTCCCTTTTGGGTTTAATTAAAAATGAGGAACTAGGAAGTGGTGGTGAGGCGGGAATGAGGATGTTGTGTTCTTTGGATGGTTTCCTGCTGACTTGAGGGTGACTGCATCTTTGGGGACCCTAAGAAAATTGGGAAGATAGTCAAGTCCTAGGAGAGCTAGCTGTTTCGCTGTTGCCCAGGATCTGTGAGACTATCTGTGGCTAGGAAAGTGAAGGCCCTCGTTGAAGCAGTTTCCGAGGACAGACTGGAACACCTGTGGGTAGCTGCTTCAGAGCTGTCCTGGATGCAGATCTCAAGGAAACCTGGACCTGGCAGGGGACTGGAACATACATACGTACATACATACATACATACATATACCTGCATACACACACACACACACACGTCAAGGGCAGAAGACAAGGTTAAATAGGTTAGGGAGAAAATTCTTTCTTAGGTGTACATTAGAAAGTTTTAGGCCCCTGGTCTTGGTAGGGGGAAGGGGAGTCCCAAACCCAGGGAACTAGGGAGGAATCCCATCTTCTATAGTAGACAATAGGTTGGAAACTTAAGCTCTTGATTGACAGGGGTACTTATCTGGAGTCCATTTGACCCGTGAGAGGAGGATTGGAGCTCCCTGAAGCTTACAGGATCCTGAAGGCAGGCCAGCTGAATCGCATATACACTAACTCTGCCTTTCTTGAGCTGAGACCATGGAATTCCGCCCTGTGTTTATTTTAATATTTTAGGCTTACCTGCCTAGGCCACAGGTACTGTCTTCTATATCCATTCTAATCCAACTAAGGTGTCTTTTAAAGAAAAAGTATATCAGTGGTCCACATTTAATCTTTGAGATATGCGACCCCACAGGAATTTGTGTCCTGATGGGGGATGGGATCACTTTACCATGGGGATGAGTTCATCATGAACAGAAAGCAACCATGTTGTTTGCTACCATCTTGGCTGAAGACCTCTGTAAGATGGAGACAACCATGTGACTTGGCCACCATCTTTGCTAACTAATAATATTACAAAGAGGGAACATGCAAAGTGAATTCACTACCATCTTGGTTAATGTAACCATGTGGTGTAAAACAAAATGGCATTACCCATAAAACTTCCAGGTTCCACTGAGCCCTTTGAGGATTGCTGTACCCTTTTTTATATTAGAGAATGAGAGAAGGCAAAATAACTAAAATACTGTCCAGTTTGGGATTTATGCGATGCACATTTACATCTTGCAGTCTCTCTTCTGCTAAAGTTAACTCCTCTGCTTCCTGTGTTAGCTATCTTGAATTGCCTAAGTCTGAAACTCCCTGTAACGTTTGAAACTAATTACTTAACTCTTGAGTAGTTAATCCAATGGTGGACCGTAAGCAATGAATATCTCCCATTAATTTTTAAAAATCATTAAGTGAAGCTAGGTGTGGGGGCGCACATTTGTAATCCCAGCACTCTGGAGGCAGAGGAAGGTAGATCTCTGTGAGATCAAGGCTAGCTTGGTCTACAAAGTGAGTCTAGGACAGCCAAGCTACACAGAGAAACCCTGTATCAAAAAACCAAAAACCAAAATCCCTCCCCCCCAAAAAACAAACCAGAAAACAAAACATTAAGCATTTACAACTTATCTCTTCTTCTCTCTACCTTTTATTGTTGACTTATTTTATAACCTAGATAGTGGATAGCATCTCCTCTTTGTAGTTTTTCAGAAGCAATATGAAACCCCCAACAAGACAAATTTATTTTTGTTTCACCAAACATTTTCTCTAAAGTATTTGCATCAGAATCTGCTAACAAAATATCATTCATGTAATGATAAATAATGGGTTGAGGAAATTGCCTGTGAATTATTTCTAGCATTTGTTGCACAAAATACTGACATAGAGTTGGACTGTTTAACATTCCTTGTGGAAAATCTTCCTACTGATATCTTTTTACAGTTTGAACATTATGGTACATAGGCACTGTGAAAGCAAATTTTTCCTTATCCTTCTCATGTAAAGTACAGTCTTTTAAATCAGTTACTATTATAAGCCATGCCTTAGGTTATAAGGAAGGCAAAGGAATTTCAGGATGTAATGGACCTATTAGTTGAATTACTCTACTCACTGCTCTAAAATCTGTTAATATTTTCCATTTTCTATATTAAAAAAACAAATACAGGGGAATTCCATGGGCTGGTTGACTCTTCTGTATGTTGAGCCTCCATCTGCTCAGTACCTGTAATTTTTCCTTAATTAAAGGTCATTCGTCTAACCACACAAGCTTGTTAGTCAACCATTTTAAGGGTAGGGCCCTTTGTATAATTTCAGCAGTGGTCCCTCTTCTAAATTTGGACATTCAGCACCTATTGTATCCTGTTTTTGGACAACCTGCATAGTCTGTGGTTGTTCTGGATGTTTTCAATACCTTCCCCAAAAGCATCTTCACCCCTTATTTCAGGGATTTCCTCTGGTATTGAGGTAATATTAATCTAAGTCCCCCACTGCTATCATAAAACTCATCCCTATAAATTTATGGCTATGTCAGCCACATAAGGCCTAAGTCCTGCTTATTATTTTTTTAATCTGATATTGAACACTAATTTATTTTTCACTTCTCACAAATGGGAGAAGCACGGAGTAAATTTAAGCTTGAGCAAAAGAGATAAAAAAATCTTGCTCAGTTACAGGGATAGAGTTCTGAAGTGAATGTGGGCCATATTAATGTAAATACATGGTGGGTCTTGGCACAAACAGAGATGTGAGCACAGGCATATACAGTGTAAGTCAGCACTAAGTCCTGCTTATAAAACACCCAATGGAATTGTATTTCTCTTTTAGATTATCAATTAGATTCTGATGTTTTGTTGTAACCTCAGTGAATGGATCTGGATTTCACTCAGATTTGGCCCCTAGTGTCCACTTCCACTGGACATTATGTCTGGTTCATGGGCAGAGACACTATAGCTAAGGGGGTGTGGCCAACAGGACAATTATTTTAACTGACCTCTCTTACAAAGTCTCCAGTCATTTGCTCCACATGCAGGAATCTGATGTAACAAACAATTTTTGCAGTCACACTTTGACCTATCAAACAGAACTTATGGCAATCTAGACATGAGGACTGTTTCTCTGACCTTCTTCTCCAGAGTCCTCATACATGGTCCAGCTATATGATTACACATCACCTCACTAAACAGGACTTAATGTTTGTCATAAGGTCGAAGAGTTTTTCACATTATCTTTGGTTCTTAATGTTCTTCCTGAGTTTGTAATGAAGGAGAGCCTATACTTACACAGCCAGTTAAAAGTCTCAAGATCTTAGGCCAAACCAATGGCCTCCTTCATGGTATGCATCTTGTAGTGGACAGCAGTGGAAAAAAAATCATCAGGCTTGCTACCCCTGTGACAATGCCTGCTAAAAGTTTTTTGACTGTTTTTCTAGCCTGTTCCTTTCCTCTAATAAGGGCAAAACTGACATGACTGTTTTCTGAACTACATTCTCAGTAGAAATTGTAGGAGTAACAAGAGTCTTATTTTTTGAGTGTTACACACTACCTCCGTCACATAACATACTTCAAGGATCTGTGTTGCCATCACAAGACTGTTACATTCTGGATCTTTGCCATCTATTAAGTTTTATTGTAAAAAAAAAGTTTTATTGTGGCTCCTTAGATCAACCCTCCACTGAGGCACTCTGACTCATATCATCTATATTATCCTTTAATATCATCCTCTTTGCCAGCCTGGAAGCAGTTAGAGCTGCCATCAAACCTCTAACAGTGAGGGTGGCCTCTGAGAGAGGAAAATGGATGACTAGGAGTTAGACAATTTCCCTGACAGGCAGACAGATAGAGAGAGGGGCCATGACTAGGTAATAAAGATGGTGAACTTCCAAGATGGCTGACTTCATCCTCACCCTTCTGACCATAGACAAAGCCAGGGGCTTAAAACAAAGACTTTATGGGCTTTTCTCCTGCCAGTAAGCTCCTGGTGATGAGACTGGCTCATCAAGTTCAAGGCCATATTAGGGCATGTTTACACAACATTTTTGGGTGAATCTTTCCTCAAACTGACTAACCATAAATTAGGGAGGAAGACCCTTCAAAGACTTAAAACAAAACAAAACTGGATTTGATCCCCAGGACCTAGCAAACAAGGGAAGAAAATAATTTTAAGCATTTTCTGTTGCTTGCTAGGTTTGTGACAGTTTCCTCAATCTTCCCCACAGTTTTTACTGTTAATATAACTCATTTAGAAGTTGAAATAAACAATTGCCCAATTAGTGAAAGGGAATATAATGAGTATATTGTTGCATAGACAGAAATGAAGAGATTATATAAAATCTCAGATGCAAAGACTATATTTAATGCAGAAATGAAATCTTGAAAACAGGAAACAAAAATGGGAACACTTCAAATTTTTGAAAACAAGACTGGATTTCATAACATGTTGGAAATGTTACTTAGAGATTACACTATAATTTACCAATTATATTTCTTAATGTGGAATAGCCAGTTATTGTGTAAATTCCAAAGGGGTTTGTATAACATGACTAAAGTAGGAAGGAAACGTGTTTATAATGTAAAAAGAGGAAGACTTTTAGTCAAAGTTCTATTTGCTTTGGTTTCTAAAAGCTTAACAGAAACAATGGAGACTTGAAAAAACATTCGTGAAGAAAGGCCTACAGAATTGCTCAATTTATCAACAACAAAGACATCTATTCATAACGCTCTCCAGATTCTTAGTGCTATTTCCTGGCACTAGACAAACATTTTAAAAGAAAACTCACACCTTAGATTTTTCTTAAATGTCTTTTATATTTATTTTATGTTATTTTATGTGTGGGAGCACTTTGTTTGCACATATGTCTGTGTACCATATGCATGCCTGCTACCCTTACAGGTCAGGCCAGTGTGTCAGACTCCTTGCAACTGCAGTTACAGACAGTTGTGAGCCATCATGTGGGCGCTGGGAATTGCACCCTGGTTCTCTGTAAGAGAAGCAAGTGTTCTTAACCATAAAGCCAACTCTTTAGCCTGAAAACTCATGTCTTAAAAATATGTATGTATGTGTAGATAGATAGATGGATGGATGGATAGATGGATGGATGGATGGATGGATAGATAGATAAGCAGACTAATAGGTAGAACTAGATGCATAAATATAGTATGCAGGCAGCATGGTGTCAGGGACAGAGAAGGGATAGATGTCTTACAGTGTGTAGGTGAGAATTGGGATGGATAGATAGACACCTTACAGTGTGTCAAGAGTTAGAACTGAGTCCCAAAAGAATTTATTCTCCTTTCAGTTCTTTTTACAAGATTACATGGAGGATATCAAAGAGTAATGAAATGACCTGAATGACCTAAGCCACTTACTGCATTTCTTTGGGCAAGATAGTTTCCCATTCAGTACACCTATTTACATATGTAAAATGTGTATTCATGCCTATCATTTTTATGAGAATTTTAAAGTTTAAGTGATTTCCCCTTTGAACATTTGATAAGTAAAAGTATCGTTTCTTTTTCATTTCCAATCATGTAGTTTAGAGAGTGGCCCACTCTTGATTATACACTGGCAAATATACCTCCTGATGCCTCTTAAGCCTTCCCATAACCAAATACACTCTGGCACCAGATTTTGAGCCTGTTTATCTCCAGTTTAATATTCACGAATAGTTTCTGCTTGTCTTTGGGGTTAAGCTGTAGATCTCATTGCTTCGGGGATTCAGCAGTTAGGCCTGGCCCTGCCCCTTCAGCCTCCCTGCTGTACTGCTTTCGTCCTCCTCAGCCTTTTCTTGCCAAGGTCTTTGCTTTCCTCCAATGTTTTGTTTTGTGTTTTGTCTGCATATATGTATGTGTAGCATGTGTGTGCCTGGTGCACACCAACCAGAACAGGACACTGAATCCCCTGGTACAGAAGTTACAGATGGTTGTGAGCCACGTGTGTGTGGTAGGATCAAACCGTGATCCTCTGCAACAGAAACTATGTTCTTAACCTCTGAGCCATCTATCTCTTAGATCCTTCCTCTGGTCCTTTTAACATGATCCTTCCGTCCCACTCTACCTAAATTTCCACACCTCTCTCATTGGGGTTCCTGTTTTATAGGTCTTAGATAGATCCTCCCCACTGGATTATCACTTCTGTGTTTTCCCAAACAGACACTGTGCCTAACGTTTTGTACAATTCACACTTGAAAGCTGTTTTTAGCCACTTTGACATTCTTCTACAAACTCTATGAAGGCAAGAACTTTCTTGTTCCTGAGGAACAAGCAAATGGCCTGCATAGGCAATCAGAGTTGCTGGTTAAACAACACCTCGGAAACAACATTGTCCTCTGAGAGAGATCACAACCATGCAAAGGCACGCAACAGAAAACAGTTAAAAGCTAGTTAAGAGCTCAAAACCAAGGATGTTTTGCACAAAACTAGTTTTACATTTCAAACACACCTACAGAGGTATCTTAACACTCAGTATCTTTTGTACTGAGGTGTTTTTACATTTAAAACTGCTTTTGCTGACCTCTCCAGGTGTGTGTGCCATCTCCTCCTTGCCTTTTCCACACTGCCTCCTTTCTCAATACTGACCACCCTCTCTTAGTTCCTTCAGTAACCGGAAAGACTCCTACTTTCTTTTTTTTCCTTTTTTTCTTTTATTTTATATTAATCACAGGTTATGTACTTTGTATCCCAGCCGTAGTCCCTCCCACATGCATGACTCCTACTTTCTTAAGACTAGTAAGAAAGAAAGTTGCAAGCAAGAAAATGCAATCGAAACACTCTCAAAATGCTACTGAAGAAAATAGGAAAGGGCATTGCATTCTGGTGGCATGTAGGTGAGCTTCAGAGCGCTGGGTTGATTAGGCAGAGTAGGAGAGGAAGAGCACAGGAAATGAGCGAAATGGGCAGAGAGCGTGGGTGTGCAGCCGCCATCACTGCAGTAGCAGCAGCAGCAGCAGCAGCAGCAGCAGCAGCAGCAGCAGCAGCAGCAGCAGCAAATTCTGAGGGCTGTGGGTCAATGCACAGCAGGACCTTCTTAGGCTGCTGCTGTTTTTCAGGCTGGTTCATCAAGCAACATGTTTCCACACACCAACTTCTGAGTCTTGTTCAAAACTGTAGCAGTACAGTTTAACTAATTCCTTTTGCTTGGCTCTCTAGAATATGTTGAATAATGTAATTTCTTCTCACAGTAAATCTGACCCAAGAGGCAATATCAACCAGATGATAGCAAGCATTAAACCTCAGTGATGCCCAGAGCTTGTAAGGTTACAGAAGACCCACTTCTCCAGCATCTTCATCTAATTTTCAGTGAGAGCAGTTTCAGTTGCAATTATTGATTACTAAAAGGCCAGGAAGTGATCATTAATCTTAATAAAAATATGCCGGTCTGGATTCAGTGCCCCTAACTATGTGCCATTTCTTATCAACCCAATGCAGCTCATGGGGCCATTTAAATGCTCTGTGGGCTGGGGTCAAGTCCTGCTGAGACAGGAAGCAAACCTGACCCAGATTGCTGGTCCCGTGTCACAAAACTATCGTCCAGCTAGATGAAGGATAGCTCCACAGCGGAGCACGGACCTTTGAGCATCTGGCTTTATCTCAGGTGAGCACAAGGGGCTTTCCTATCTCCACCTCCTCTGTATCTTTTCTTAGCATCCTTGCTGCCCAAACACAGGTCCTCTGTACCCCTGAGCCAAAACTCCGTGGGGGTAGCACCTCTGAGTATTGAATGGAGTGCAGCTGCCCACCCATGGTCTCTTGAGGTTCTCGGCAGCCACAGGATATAGGCTTGCACAGCATTTTCACTCTTTGACAAAATGTATTCCAAAGACTGCTTTCAGCATCACAGGTGATCTTGATTTACCACACCAAGGCTGTTTGCTTTCATGCAGTTTTTGTTTCCTACCTATATATGGCGACCCAAGTAGATTTTAAATATTTACGACAAGTAGAAAATAGGATTGAAGGAATACTATCACAAGAAACTCAAATACCTAGTATTGTCTGTAGGGCTTTGGGAACATTAGTCATGGAACCAAAAAGCCATTTTGCAGAAAAACAGTTTATTCATGGGTCTCCCAGGCACTATCTCCCTTCCAGTTTCCAATCTCATTCTAAATATGAGTTGATTTATATGTTTGTTTTCTGATTATTTCTTTAACGCAGAATCTTTGCTTGTTCCATATATGTGATATTTTCTCTGATTGCTAAAGCATTCATTGTAATTCCTATTTTATTTTGTGTTGCCATCTTTCCTCTTCCAGTGTTTCTCAACGTTTCTAATGCTGCCGCCCTTTAATCCAGTTCCTTGTGTTGCGGTGACACCCCCAACCATAAAATGGCGTTGTTGCTACTTCATAACTAATTGTGCTACTACTATAAAAATCATAATGTAAATATCTGATATGCAGGGTATCTGATAAGCAAAAGGGGTTGCAACCCACAGGTTGAGAACCACTGTTTAGTCTTCTTTTCTGCTTTGTTCTTTCAGGCATTGGCTTCCACCCAGTACCTAGTGAGCTTTGGTTGACTGTAAACAGTCTTCAGCTCCAAGGAACTGAATGGAAAGCCTTCAGGGTGGGGTACACAAGAGGAAACTGAGCAGAACTTGCTGTTCTGGGCCTGAATGTTAGCAACAGTAGGTCTTTTGTTCTACTTCAGAAAGGGACAAAAGTTATCCTAGACAGGGATCCTACTGGCTCCTGACTGGGAGATAATGGTGACAGACAAAAATCAAGGTGGCCAAAACTCATAAAAGGTTGACTGAAAGTGAGGGGCTTTGTGGCTCACATGCAATCCCAGAATGCTTAAGGTGAACTCCATAGTGAGTTCCAGGATAGCTTGCACTAGAGTGAGGGCTTGTCTCAATAACATCAAAGGAAGTGGGTGAGGAGATGGCTCGGGGCTTAGATTGTGGACTTTTACTTAATTTCCCTATTTAACACCTGTCACTTTTTTGTGACTCACCCCCCTTTTTTTCTTTCTAAGTGTTTGCCTCATGAAAACAGGCAGCATTGTACCACCAACCTACGTTGTGGCCCCGCAGCTGTGTAACAAGTGATTGCCAAGTTCAGGATCTATAGTCCGTCATCTCAAAGACTGACTGCCTGTCTTTCACTACAGACTGAACAGTCAGCAATCTGTTCTGTCCCGGGGTTTAACTCCTCAACACAGACACTTCCAGCCAGTCTTACTGCTCAGACACTGACGTAAAGTGTGGCTTCTGCTCGCCTCGTATTTTCTAGGTTGCAGGTCAAGAGCCAGCTTGATTTTTCTTGACCTTTCTTTCTGTACACACTTAGGTGTCAGCTTCCCTAAATCCTAAATACAACCTTAAATGCCATCTTTCTATCTTGATCACAAAGGGCTTTTGTTTTATGTTTTTTGCCATTTCTT